>CM060732.1:41552312-42752312 GCA_030704615.1 Takakia lepidozioides | reverse complement strand
TGCCTCCTCCACGGCCCACTCCCTTGCTGACAGAAGGTTTATTCGCCCTCCCACGGATTTGGGCGTTTCCGACACTCGTAAGACCTCGCCACCATTCCCACATGGCAGCGTGACTACTCTCTTGCGGCCATCTATGACCGCTCCGGATTTGCTCAAAAAGGTCATTCCTAAAATGAGATCTACTCCATCGATCTCGCAGATGGTGAAGTTCTCATGCCCTCCCAACTCCCCAGTTGAAGAGGAACATCAATCGCCAACCTTGTCGCCAACTGTGGTTCTCCTTTGGTAGAACGCACCTCAATAGAGGCCCCCACGTCACTTGTCGGGAGTCCCTGCTTTTGTGTCGTTGCCGGTGTCATGAAGGAGTGCGACGCTCCTGTGTCCACCAACAACGACACATTAGTTCCGGATATTATCCCATCCACGAACAATAACTGACTCCTTTTTCGTAAGGCGGCAGTTTCCTGATACAACTCACAAGAAAATTTGCCTACCTTGCAAGTCCTGGCGACCACCGCTTCCACCAAGCGACTGATGGTATCTTCCGACAGCTCCGTGGTCGCCCGAGTCATGTTCAATTGCCGGGGCTTTGTGCACTTCTTGGCCATGTGCCCGGGCTCCCCGCAATTGAAACATACTCGAGGCCCTCCCTTCGATTTCCACGTGCCATTTTCGCCGCGTGGCCTATCCCACTTCTTTTCCGGTCGGAATGAGTCACCTTCCCGCCGAATCTTCTTGTGGTTCAGCTCCGTACGGCCTTGTCTTTCACCCCTAGGGACATCCGAGAAACATTCAGCCCTCTCAATTGCCTCGTTCAAAGTCTTGGGTGGCTTCTCCTCCAACTTCCGCCTGGCCCATGGGGCCAGTCCCGCCACAAAGTTGAAGACCATTTCTGGTTCTGCCATGTCCGCGACTTCAAGCAACAGCACATTGAAAGCCTGGACGTACCCCCGAATGTCATCTGTTTGCTTCAAATTCCTCATCTTGTCCCGGGCAAGCCAGGACGCGTTGAGGGGCACAAACTGTCTCTTCAACAATTCCTTGAACCCACTCCAGTTCAAGGTTTTCGGACTTGGACCTCGGTCGTGAAGGCGTTTCTGCCACCATTGTTGAGCATAGCCCCTCAAATAGGTGGGAGCCACTTCCACGCGATCCTCGTCACTCAACTTGGCCGCCCGGAAGTACAACTCCAGCTCCAAGAGCCAGGTGTTGAGTGCCTTCCGATTTCGGACGCCCTCGAAGGTGTCGGGTTCTTTAGGCTTCACCTTAAACTTTGCCTTAGTGGAAGTGGCATTAGCCGCCTTCAACACGTCTTTCAACGTCCCACCAAACTGCGCCAACAACCCTTCCCAAAGGCTGCCGGCATGGGAGGCATCTCTTGGTTTGTCGGAGCTCTCAAGGATTCCTCGGGCTCCAACTCCTCGGATTCCTCCCGCTCTTGGGCGGCCTCGTTTTCGGAAACATGCATCGCTTCCTCAAACGGCCGCCTCGGTGACACGCCGCCCCCATCGGGCTCACCGGGATCATCATCTTTTGGGCCGTTCCGCTTTCGCTTCGGCTTGCCCGACCCCATGATGAGGCCAATCCCAAGGACGATCGCGTACTGAACTTTAAGCTCTGATACCAAGTGTCGCACACCTCACTTCGGTAAACTCCCCTTCAAGTCATAGTTACTCGCTTTGATGCGCGCGCCTGACTCCCAACCTAGCCGCCGGGCCAACTTGGAGCTTCGGCTGCTCACCGGGACATAACGGTCCCCCTTCGCTTCCCTCTAAAACCCTCCACCTAATTGGGACTAGGAGAATTCCCTTTGGTAGATGGCAGTCCGGAACAGCTCCCCACTCTTTGGTCGCTTTCCGGCTCGCTCGCTTACTCACTAGTTTTTGGTCACCAACGGGCTTGCACCGTTCTCGGGTTACTACTCCCTATATATACTTCTGTAGCTGTCCGCGGGGGTTTCACAACCAGCCATGCCATTTTATGGCGAACCACCACGAAGACCCTCGATTCCCGGTGGTGAGTCGCGGTGAGTCTTGGCCCGCTCACCACGGCCCCTATGGACCGTGATGAGTCCCAAGACTCCCCACGACTCCCACCACGAGGTCTCCACCCCCATGGTGAGTCCTATGCCACCCCCACTAAGTCCCACTAAGCTACCAACCCTTGTGGAGCCACCCCCACCGCAACCCGGTGTGCGGGGCTCCATCTAGTGAGCGCCTCCGCCTCCTTGAGTGCCTTGGGCACTCAAGGGTGCTTCAGCCCCCGTACCTATCGCTGCTACTGCCCCCACCACAAGGGCAGCCCCTCTTGTGTCCCGACCTCCCTGCCCTCAAGGCAAAGGGCCGCAACAGAGGGAGTCCACAATGCCTCTTTTGGCACTTCTGGCCATGTGAAGATGCTTTGTGAGGCAGGCAGACTGACAGAGGCTCTACAGACTTTAAACCAAAGAGGCATTTCAGCAGATTCAGGTACGTATGTCTGTCTCTTGCTTAAGTGCATCAAGATGATTCAAGGTCTGGAAGCTGGAAAGTAGGTGCACACTCACATTATCTACAGTGGATTCACACCAAATGTTTTCCTACTCAACACCCTTGTCAACATGTATGTTAAGTGTGGGAGCATCATGGATGCTCACCAAATGTTCAACAAAATGCCTCAACGATCTTTGATCACGTGGAATATAATGTTGGCAGGATTTACCAAGCATAGGTGTGGTGGGAATGCTTTTGGAGACCTATGAGCAAATGCTATGCAAAGGGGTGAAGCCCAACCACATCACATTTGTTTGTGTTTGCAATGTGTGCAAGCAGGGGAGCTCTGGAAAAGGGGAAAGATGTCCATGGTGACATTGTCAAAGCTGGAATTGTACCAGATGTCATTCTGAACCCTGCCCTGGTGGACATGTATGCGAAATGTGGGTGCATTAAGGATGCGAAGGGAGTTGTCAATAAGTCTATGGCTGAACGAGATGTGGTGTCATGGAACGCGATGCTTGCATGGTATGTATAGTAGGGACTTGGTATGGAGGCTTTGGAGACCTATGATCAAATGATGGGGGAAGGGGTGAAGCCCAACCACATCACGTTTGTGTGCATGTGCAAGCCTGGCAGCCCTGGAAAAGCGCAAAGAGGTCCATGGTGACATTGTCAGAGCTGGATTGTATCCAATGTCATTCTGAACAATACCCTGGAGGCTGGTGGACATGTATGCAAAATGTGGGTGCATCGAGGATGCAAAGGGAGTGTTTGACAGTATGGCTGAACAAGATATGGTGTCATGGAATGCCATGCTTGCAGGATATGCACAGTAGGGGCACGAGATGAGGCCTTGGAGACCTATGAGCAAATGATGGGGGAAGGGGTGAAGTGTAACCAATGTGTTTGCAATGCTCGTGCAAGCCTGGCAGCCCTGGAAAATGGCAAAGAGATGCATGGTGGCATCATCAAATCTGGAATTGCACCTGTCATTCTGAACACTGCCTTGGTGGACATGTATGCCAAATGTGGGTGCATTGAGGATGCAAAGGGAGTGTTCGACAGTATGGCTGAACGACATGTGGTGTTGTGGAGTGTGATGATTGCAGGATATGCACAACAAGGGCGCAGGATGGAGGCTTTGGAGACCTATGGGCAAATGATGAGAAGCTGTGGAATGATTACTTTTCTGATCCCAATCAATGGTGGGACTATGTGATGCAATGTAGTTGAAAATATGCCACAATGGTGATTTGTAAATAGAGCTCTTCAATTGTATGAGTACTAGTAGACTGCTGGCCCGGTGTGGGCTTGGGTTTTGGGACTTGTAGCCTTTGAGGCTTGGTTATTTATCCATGTGGCCTTTCAGGCTTCTTGAATGCTCATTGTAGAGCCTTTGCGGCATCCATGGGAACATTTTTCCCATTGGTTTTTTGTTGTATGATCGACATTCAACAATCTGTGTATTTGTGTGAAATTCTTTCATTCAATTAAATATATTGCTCTATATATTGAAACATATCTGAATATCAAAACGATAAATAAAATTTACATGAAATAAATAAATAAAATAACATTAATGGTTTTATAAACTAATCGAATAAGGACACGTGTTAGATGACCTAGAACCAGTACAAACCTATAGTGATGGAGTCATATTTGTAGTCATGAAATATACCACATGCTACCCTCAATGATGTAGTGAGTAGTGATATAGTCATAAGTGTAGTCATAAGGTACAGTCGTGTAGTCATATACATCCGGGGGGGTCATGCGTGTCATGGAGAGACCTCTCCATGTTGGCACTCATCTGTAGTGACATAGTTGTAAGTGTAGTCATGACACGTAGCCTTGTAGTCATATAGTTATGACTACAACACTACACCCCACGTCACTCTAAGTCGTTGGCAAGTGCCACGTCTACAGTGACGACCATCACTTCGCACTTATCACTCCGCACTTATCACTCCGCAGTGATGGGAGAACTGAAACGTAGCATGATATTATAGACTATGTCTAAGTTAGGCCTCATATGGATAAACCTTATGGTTAAACGCAAGTCATTTGGTTTTTTTTTACTCCTATCCATGTAAGCACTGACTTCGTGTTTGACATTGCAGAGTGATATAGTCATAATCGCACTTATCACTGCAAATGTAGTGATATTTGCAGTCATAAAAACGATAATCTATACTAGTGTGGTCTTGCTTCATCCCATCCCACATCATTTGCTCCTAGGTTTCCGAAGCCTTAATCCCATACCCATGCTGCACATACCTTGCAATCATGGCACTCCAAAACACCACATCTCGTTCAGCCACCCCTCTTGATCCATCTTTCAGAAGCTATGGTCATGGTTGAGGTGCATGATTTTACCAACTGTGCCGTTGCAGCTGCTACATTTAGTTGACCATCTACCCATGCAGCAGGTTTCTTGTAACTATTGATCCACATTGAATCATAGGTAATCTGGAGCTTGAAGTCCGGCCCTCTTGGATGAATCTGGACCCAGACTCTATCCCTGCTCCTTCAGCTATCCATGCCACTACACAAATCATGCATACATCCTTGCCTTGCTGCTAGCACCTGACAATGACAGCCTAGATTTGTTCTACGAAACACCCAACTCAACTTATCACTATGGTCAATTGCATCTGCTACTCTTTGTAATCCAACAGGCATTCACCTTTTTGCCTCGATTGTCCCACCATTGACTGGGGTCAGAAAAGTATTCATTCCACAACTTCTCCTCGTATCAGCTGTTACCTATTTCTGGATACTTCCATGTTGTCACGTTTGGCAATACCTGCTAAGACCAAGCTGATTCTCCCAAGAACCTTGTAAACATCAGGAAGAAGACCGTACTAACAGAAGCCAAAAGCCCACATTTGCAAGATGGACAATCTTCTTCACATCCTACATTAAGGAAAAGCCACACCTTATTGCGATTGTCCCACCATCGGCAAGGATCGGTAAAAAACTCCGTCTCAAGTCAAGAGCCAAGAGCCAAGAGCCAAGAGCCCGGATTTGCAGGATGGACAAACCTTGTACAAATCTTCACATTGTACATTGAGAAAAAGCCACACCTTGTGATCGCGATTGTCCCACCATCGTGCACGCCTTCATGCCCCGATTCTAGGGCTTGAGTCCCTGTCTGCCCCCTATCCCACCATGCCTATGGCTTTTGAGACTATATTATTCCACGTGGACAGGGACAGTATACGTAGATCTGGAGTGGTTAAAGACCCCCATTGATTGGTACCACTTTGAGAGTGGTGTAGAGTGAGTGGTTACAAACCATTTAGTAACTGGAACCACTTGGCCAGTGGTTACGCATGAGTGATTACATATACACCAGTGATTGGTATTACTTCTGTGGTGATACATGAGAAACTTTAGTGGTTTGTGTGGTGATGGAAAACCCAAAATCCATCCATGTATCGCTACATTCATCCATCCAGTCATGAGTAGAGGGGACTTAGCGTTTTTTTTGTCTTCCCTGCCACTGTGGCATCTGTTTGTTTTCTTTGTGTCGAGTTTGATCGTGAGAGACAAACATGACAAAGCTATGTTTGTTTTCTTATAGTGTCGAGTCTAATCATGAGAGACGACGAGCGGAGCTGGTGGGATAGGGGCAGACAGGGACTCAAGACCTAGAATTGGGGCATGAAGGTGTGCACGATGGTGGGACAACCGTGATCGCAAAGGTGTGGCTTTTTCTCAATGTACAATGACGAGCGGAGCTGGTGGGATAGGGGGCAGACAGGGACTCAAGACCTAGAATCGGGGCATGAAGGCGTGCACGATGGTGGGACAACCGCGATCGCAAGGTGTGGTTTTTCTCAATGTACAATGACGAGCGGAGCTGGTGGGATAGGGGGCAGACGGGGACTCAAGCCCTAGAATCGGGGCATGAAGGCATGCACGATGGTGGGACAACCGCGATCACAAGGTGTGGCTTTTTCTCAATGTACGACCCTCCACGTATAGTGGAACCCACCACAAAAGTGGTACCAATCACTCACGTGTATATAACCACTCACAAATGCCCACTTGAAGAGTGGTTCCAGTTACAAAAGGGTCTTAACCACTCACATTCCACCACTGTGCAAGTGGTACCAATCACTGGGGGGTTTTTAACCACTCCAGATCTACGTATACTATCCTCGTCCACGTTGAATAATATATTTTGAAATGATAAAATCTTTAAAAAAAGAATTATTACACGTGGAGTAGAAAGTGGTTTCAACCACTTCCCATCACTGAGGTGTCTTTAACCACTCATAATTTATCACTGTACCCGTCCATGTCGGATATTATCATTATTAATATAATATTTGACCAAATATCGAATAATAAATATAAAATTAAATATTACACATGGATTACTTAGTGGTTGAAACCACTTCCAACCACTCCATATGATGCCACCGTGGCATTTCATCGGAATTAACCACTGGCCAGGGGTTACCATTACTTGGAGTGATTTATAGAGTGGTAAAAGACAAGAGTTTTTAAGGGGGCCAATGGTTATTCCGCGTTTTCCTTCTAGTGCCGATGACGATTTCCATGTTCTCATCTTCGTCTTTCTCCTCTTTGTCGTCCTCCTCTTGTTTCTACTCCATTTCCTCGTCCCGATCATTGTCGTGTCATTCGTCATCATCATCTTCGTCCACTTCGTCATCCTGCAGTGAGTCTCCATCATCTCCGTCTCCTGCGATAGTCTGATTGTCAATCTGGAGCGTCTTGAAATAAGCCTCCACCTTGCTTCTACAAAATTTCTTTTTCGTTACAAAGTTTATGTCAAACACACGAATATTTCTTTCCTGCAATGAAACCAAACAATGATATCAAAATAAATCCGACGAACACCAACCATCGAAAGATTGAAAGGGTTAGGCTTTCTTTTGAGACAACTAGCAAACACACCAAACTCTTGAATAACAAACACCCAAAACACCCAGAACTCCAATAACATGAACCTCCACTGCCCAGTGGAGGTTAACAAAATGGAAACATTCAGACACATGTTAAACACGCTATTCCGACAACGTAAAAAAACACGAGAGTTAAATCCGGCAAACTGAAAACACAAACAATTCCAAAATGATGCAGAATCCACTTATAAGCAGAACGTATGTCATTGCCAGTCCTCCGAAAATGTTCACACAAGACATTCCGTCCCTGCAAAAAAAAAAAAACCAGGTAATTGTAGGTGTCCGCCTTCAGCTCATGAGTGTAAGTCCTACACTCCTTCTCCTGCAAGGTCGGGTCTACATCTGGTCCTTGGATAACGGGATTAATTGGGTCCGGCTTTAACAAAACAGTTTGAATGTGATCGTCCGGATTCACCATCTCCTCAGCAGTTGCCGGAAATACGTAATCGAGGCAGAGGACCGTCCGGGAGAATATAGTCGTGCAGCTCTTGTAAGGTGATTCAAACTCGTCGGGAATGTAATAACCCTGTCGGATAATGAACGATTTTGATCCAAGGCCATTTCGGATGTATGACACAAGATTTCCCGATGATTCTTGTGTCGAGAAAAACACAAATGCACTGGACATGAGCTTCCGAGCCACAAAAGCATACAAGATATTGGAGTAGTCCCTTGCCTCGAAGACAACAGAGTCATCATCACAAATTGTATTGACGAACACCGGTCGTCAAACTGTTTCTTCGGTGCAAGTTTCAACCGTGATCTGACATCAGTAAATTTTTGGTTTCCCCCCAGTTGTGTATAATGGGACATGAAGCTCGTGCATAGAATCGCCAGGGCATTCTGGTTATCCGCGAAGGTTTGCTTTCACGACAGACATACTTCTTGAAGGCAGCAGTCATTGGTTGCGTCTCCATATTCATCTTCTGTTTGCTTACAATGTAGTCGTTCCCGAGCCGATCTCGAAAAGTCTCAAACTTAGCTTTGTTGAAGTTGTATTTTTTTTTTCACATCACGCCACTCCTGTTTGGTATACGGTTCTGGGTTCTGTTTGCTCTTCCGAGACCACCCTAAGACTTCCATTACATCGTCGATAATAAACCGTCTCAATTTCATTTGGTCAATATACGCATTCATGATTTGTCCGCTCCCTTGAATTTCGTTCCCCGAATGCAAATGTCTCTGTTCAGGATTTTCTCCGCCACTCTTTTCAACTGCCTGCTATTAAGTCCTTGTAGTTTCGCGATAGCGGTTTTATTCAGCGGTAGCTGTTCACCCTTACACTGGATCCCGAAAATATCAATAAATTTTCCTTGTTCCCACTGTTTGAACACCTCCTCCCACAGGTTCTATATGTATTCGTCACAGAGAACCAGAACCATGGCCTCCTTCACGCTACTCATCTCCAGTATGAGTTGACATGCTTGCATAAATTCCTGCGAAAATAATCAGGGCCAAAGTAGACATTTCATTCAATATTTGATATTAATTTTTGAGATGAAACAATAGTCACAACTATCATGTCAATTATACTTTACTCCAAATGATGATTCGATTGCCAATTCATGTACGTCCATCTTGTTGTGCCTTATAATTTGAAGCTCTTTATGTAGTGTCTCCTGCTTCGGAATGTGGTGCTTCTCCAAGTCAAATTTGTCCAATCTGTTCGTGTTCTCCACCAGGAACAGTTCCAATAGTGTGCCTAGAAAATCCTTGAAAAACCCAATTACCATGAAAACTTTTATAAGCGTTCTCCGCAACATCACGTTTTTATGATCATATGATGTTTCAAGTATTTTTGCGGCACATTTGCAGAACTGTTACAGGTGGAGAACATAACTAGATTGGGAAAATAAAAGTTGGACAAGCACCTCATTACCAAACAAGACACATTATAAAAGACCCCATTATGTCGAATTTTCGAATGCTAAACCATCCCGCTCGTTCATTGTAGCACCCTCCATTTTGAAGCTCATTTTGTAGTGTCTCATGCTTCGTAATGCGGTGCTTCGTAATACGGCCTCCGTTCGTCACATTAAATCCGAGATTGAAAATATTTTGGTTCTCTAGAAAAAGGAACAAAAAACACAATGAATCATTTACCTTCCATTGTCTGGTCTCCGACTTCGTTGTATGATCGTTGTACTTTTTCGGCCCCCCCCCTCAACTTGAAGAAATTTTGGGCATGTGCAACTTTCTCGGGAAATGTTGTGTCAAATTTTTGCGCCTTATTCGGGTCGTTTAGGAGCTTAGATAACTTCACGAGCCTCATCAGATCCTTTGACCATATAATCTTTGAGGGCCAGTCAGTGCATTACTTCTTAAGATTGTCCTCGTCTACGTCTTGCACAAGTTCCTGCGACAGAATTGAATAAGGTCAGAAATGATATCGACCTAACAAGCATTTTGTTTAAAGTTCATGAACCTCCACTGTCCAGTGGAGGTTCATGTTGTTAAAAAAATTGGAACTTGTTGGGAAATATACCTTGGCAGCAATGATCGTGTGTTTGTCCACCGATGACGAAGAATCTGGAATTTTCCACCTCCTTCCAGTTTCGAAGTTTCGAATTAGAAACCTCCATAGGCTTCTCGGGGTTTGCGGGAATCAAATAAACTGGATGTTTGGAGTCGAACACCTGGAGCTGGTAAAGACGCGCTTTGACTTCGTCTTTGTGCTTCACATTTACGGGCCTGTACACCATATCCCTGATAGCAAGCTCCATCATAGAAACTTTGACGTCCTGGGTCGCCTCAAACCCAAAAGGAAACATGTCATTGTAGTCTTGCTCCAGCCTCGATCTCCTGTATCTTCTCACACTTCTCTTTGTCGAATATGTCTGAAGCCTTGGGTTTCTTGTTATCTATCATGAAAGCGGGATCCATCTCCTCCTTTTGTTTCTTCTTTCCCCCTGATGTCCCGGCTTCATTCTCATCACCACCGGCGTCAATGGATTTCCATTTGCCCTTCTTTGGCCTCGCTCTTGCAGCCTCCTCCTCTCGCGTCTTTGCATCTTCTTACCCTTTAAGTAAAGCACATCCAAGAAAATACCCCAAGCCATGCAAAAACCTTCATCTGTAAATTGAGTACCATCATCGCAATATGTGAACCCCGCCCGAATGGATTCTCTCATCATGGCCTTCCTTAAAATTCGTACCTCTAGTTTGAAGCCAAACGTTCTGGGAAATCTACCATCTTCCATCATGAACATTACCAGCATCGGAAATTCCACCTCCGTCTCCAGCTCTACGTCGACCATATCTGCATATTTGAGCTCGGCGACCTCTGCACCAATCTTGTATTGGAACCGGAACTTATGGTCCGGAGGTGTGCCAACGGGTACAATGCCCCATTCTGTGATCTCCAGGTTGAGCTCAAAATTGCCAGGTGATCATTCTTAAAATTTGGAGATTTTCGAGAAACAAATGAACCACAGATAGGTTTGCACATTCCAACAATACAATCATTGGGGGTGATGTTGTTGTCCACAGAACAAACCACCTCTGTCGTCAGACACATATCATAACAACCATACAAAACTCCTAGGATAGTAACCTCCACTGTCCAGTGGAGGTTCACCACTTCACAGCTCATAGCTGACAGATAAAAAAAATTCAATTCAGGAGGAAAAAAATATTTCACTCATAAGAAGAAAAAACATTTATTCAGAGAAGGCTCGTCTCGCCATTTCATACATCATGCAGTCTCAAAATTGTTCGAATAATGAATACCTAATATCTACAATAACTCGATATTGTTTTGTAAGATGAGGTCCATCTTTTCATTTTCTTATATCTACAATAACTACAGGAGGCTCTCTCGAATCATCCTCAAGGTTTCAGGGGAATACTCTCTAGAGGTATATATCGGAGAATCTCCAGAGATGTATTCTGGAGAATCTCCAGGGACGTACTGAGGAAAATCTGCAGGGACATATTCTAGAGAATCAGCGGGGATATATTCTGGAGAAATTACAAAGACAGATACTGGATACTGAGGAGAGTCAGGACTGTATCCGGGAGAGGATGGAAGGACAGATCCCGGGGATTGTTCACTATCTCCTACAGAAATGTCATTATCTAAATTAGACTGAAGATTGCACTCATCACTTTCATCTTTCTCTTCCTCTGTTTCCTCCGTTGTCTCCCATCGAATAACTCCCTCGAACATTGATTCGTCAGTGCCCGGATTTATGAAGGTTCGCACGTTAGAGTCCACATCTGATATTTGATTCTCATATCTCTTCTTGAAGGTTTTTGTTTTCGATACAACCAGTGATGCGTCTTGGTTTTCTGCTTCGTTGATGTTTACTGAATTTTGTCTCCTTGGCCTCTTACAGATGTCGACGACGGTCTTAGATCCATCTTTGGCCACCGTGTGCACTCCTACGCCCCTTCTTTTTATACTGACAGAACAAAAAATCAATGCAGGGGAGGCACCGACATAAGTCTATCTCAAAACATCCTTATGTTGTGCCTTGGCATGGTAATTCGCATGAACCTCCACTGTGCAGGCGAGGTTCGTGTGGTTTGTCCTGCCGGAGTTTATGGAGGTCCACTAGAGGTCTAGTGGTCTACGGAGACTAGTCTACTAGAGTAGCCCAGGCCCGAAGAAAAACCCGTTTTCAAATATCAGAAATTCGAAAAACCAATCACAGAAAACCATGATCCTAACCCGCCATAACCCTAATCCATAACCCTAATAATCCAGGAGCTCCAGTAAACCAGAACAACAAACCACCCATACCAACCACCCTTACAAACCACCATACAAACCACCAGCAGAGAAGCAGCAATGCATTGAAACACCTAAACAGCTTTAATCAATTCAATCAAATTGAAACAGCTTTGGAACCAATGAATTGAAATGAGATACTCCGTATCAGACAAGACATCACACTCACGAAACGTGACATGCAAGAAACAAATGGTGCTCTATAACCTCTGGAACGAAAGCGAGTGAGGAACATAAGCAAACCAACAGCGACGTGGGCGATGTTGACCAACAAAAGCAATAGCAAAACAAAAACAAAAACAAATCAATAAACAGAACAAAGAGAGAATGAGAGAATGACATCAAAGCGAGCAAGAGAGAATGACATCAAACCAGATAGTAACTGTAAACAAGAACAGTACCTGCTGGATGCCTGAACCATTTCGGTGCCCCTGTTGCTGACCTGAAACGCCTGACCCTTAAGCTTCCACCGCTCCGCTCTCCTTTTTGCTCTGCTTCCATCCCGTCTCCTGTCTGCACTTGAATCCGTTGTCTGCTTCCTTTTCTCCACTGCACTCTCACGCTGCACTGAACTGCACGCTCTCTTCTCTCAGCTCTCACGGCACCCTGCACAACATGCTCTCTGCTCTTCACGCTCTCCCCCTCTTCAAAACTCTCTGTTTTCTAGCGCTAGTCGGTCTTACCACTTCCGCAGCGCTTCCGCGTACACAATGGAGTGGCGAAAGGGTGGGCTGAACGACCACACCCCTTATATGGTGCCGTTGCAAAGGATCTGAACCATCGCGTCCTTTCGAAATCAAACGGTCGTGCGTGTTCCATCCAACATCTATGCAAATATCATCCAATTCATCATTTCCATTCTGTCTATCCATTTTACGAATGATTAGATGAAATGAAAAAACAGATGAATGAACGAGAAAATGTGACGTTAATGATCCCTTGCACATGATCATCAATTATAACCCCGCGGGATATTTCCCATACCCCATACGTGACAATAAATGAAATGTACAAGTCAGATTCTCCAACGGCGTTTTGCCGCTGGGAATTATTGCTCTTGACCATGTCTACATTCGGCGGATTAAGGCTTGGAATATTTCCTCTGTCACTCATTTATGCCCGCCGCATTCTCGGCCGAGTGTCATAGCTGCACAATTTCATGACACTTATCATCGGCGTCAGGCCTTGATCCACTTGGACAGCATTGAATGCGAAATATGTACTGCTTTATAAGCACGAGTACGAAACCATTGAACCACGGTTATCGGCCGTTATCATTCTGGCATCATAATTGTTACATAGGGATCTACCAGTAAATGATACTCTTTTCCGAAATCGGTCATAGAGTGCACTCCTGCAACAAAAGGAACCGTTTGATTGTGGCCATATCGGCGACGGAAATTGATCCGCGAGACAATGTATCGCACTATCCCATTGGAGGAGTTCCAACGGGCAACCTGGTTTCCACCTCTATATAAGGTCTGAGTGCAAACTGTTCAAACTTCTATCTCCATACCTCTCACTTGCAGATTGTGTTTCTCGCACCTCTCTGGTCATCTCCCACCTCACTGCCCATAGTGCACCTCTCTGAGCATCCTGTACCTCTGTGGCCATCGCAAGTCTACCTACTTCTCTGAAACGTTCATACGCGAGTGTATTTCATTTTATTGTATTGATTCATCTCTGAATATAGTCTTAACTCATACTGCTTATTACTGTAAGTAGGGTTTTCACGGAGGGGTTTTCAGTTTCTTAAACCTCGTGTGTGCAGTGGAGGTTCTGGTGATCATGAGCTCAGAGACGGGTCAAAGAGTGTTTCTTACTCTTCCCGCGTCTTCATCTCCAGTAGCAACTGGGGATTGCCTTAATGTCTCCGGGGTTGGGACCTATCATGGACACCAATTATCTTCCTCAACCATTTCAGTGGTTCTCATCTCCTGTGATGAAGCACACTCATTATGTCCTCTTCCTTATGGACATATGGATGCTGAGACCTTGAAGGAGGCCATTGGGATCCCGGTCGTGTGGAATGTTGGCAAAGTTCATGCGGAGAAGAGAGGTAACGTATTGGTAGAGTTTGCAGGCTATAAGTTAAAGCACAAGGACCAACCCTAGCCGAGTATGCTGGACAAAGCATACGACTCCCCAATTTGGGCGGAGGGGCTGCCCTCAAGCGGTAGGGGTCCGCTTGTTACCATTCAGAGATCACACCCTAGGGAGCTGCAGGGAATGGACTGCGTAGGCATACTCTAAAGAGGGTAAGCCCCAAACTCCCCAACTAAATCCAATGCACTACCTTACCTAAAGCAAAGTGCTTCAGGTCAAAACAAACAAAGACACGGGGGCAAGGCCAACATTTAGTCATAGAGACATTTATGTACTCCCGCATCAAGTCCACCCATTGGCAATAGGCTTCCTAGAGGACAGGGAGAGACAGGGAGAAGAGAGAGAAAATGTACAGTATTAAGGAGGGCCTGACATGAATCCTGCTTTTATGCCGGAGACAAGGGATATTGCCGAGAATTCTGACGTCGACGAGGATGAATCAAACCACTGACCATCGAAGAGTTCCGGGAATCCGAGCGGAGGACTCGAAAGAAACAACTGGAGAACTTGTAGTGCGTACTGTTGGGTGATGATGGGGGTGCACTGTTCGAGGGGAGGATTCAAGCCTACATTCCGGACGAGGTGATCCTCAATGACAAACTAGGAGAGGACGATGTTAGAGTTCTTGTCACCAGAATACTTTCTGGAGGAACTGGATCTTTGATGTCTCTTGTAAAATGGCCTTTAATAAAAACACGACTTTTGGAAAGTGGGAGACTACTCTAAATGATCTGGAGAATTTTATTAGATCCTCTGACAATATCTTGTACGAAGATCACGAGGCAGGTGTGAAGAAAGCGACGTATCGGCATTTTACGAGGAAGAAGAGGGATCGAGATTTGGAACACTCCAAAAAAAAAATGAAGAATCTTACTCTGGAGGAAGTCCGGTCAGTGAGCAGCAAACCTTGCTGCAGACTTCAATGCTATCAATATTTCGATTGGTGAAAAACCTTGGCTATCTGTACTTCATTTTGGGGATCCACTTTCGATGAGAGGAGAGAACACGGACTAAATGTTTCAAAACGACTTCACTTGCTGGAAGGGACCTCTCGCAGGGCATATGTTACGATTGAGGGTGTAGATGTTTGTGAGACTGCTTGGTGGACAATTCATGGAATTGGCAGGTCCACATACATGGAGTACAAAAAGTTGAGTAAACAGGGTTGGTTGTCAAGTCTCCATAGGAACCGTGGAGTGAAGAGGCCACGCCCACAGACGCTTCAGGCAGAGGGTAACATTATGTCCATTATCAACGGAAATACTGACCTCATGCCCCATAAGACAAGATGCATTGGGGGGGGAAGGAGGGATACTTTGAGAGTCTTACCACCTGAAATGAATTGGAAGCGAATACGAGACGAGTCCAATGAGGTATGAAATCTCCATTCTTCAATTTCTTTCCTGGAAGTTTTTTCTAATTCAATGTTGATTATCCTCCCTTCGATTTTGTCTCTTTCGACTGTGGTTCTAGTTTCATGAACCTCCACTGTCCAGTGGACGTTCCTTTCCTGACCCTTCCTTATTGTAACAGACGAACAGACTTTTCGGGTTGGAAGGAGTCTCGCAGTCGGCATCCGGAGTCGGATTTTTCCTAACGTGGAGGTTTGTAAAACTGGGAGCATATTTGCAAAGTGCACGGAGTGTGAGATGTTAAAGGACCTGATCAGAAAGTCTGTCAAGAGAAGTGCGGAACAGGTGACACACAAATGAGCGCTTGATAAACATTTGAGGCACCAAGAGTCGTGCAGAAAACTGTACCATAGCTGGAGGAATGAGTCTGTTATGATTTCGAAGGAGTTTATCTGTATTATTCACGACAAAATGGATCATAGGAAAACAGCTGTTCCAAGGCTCCAGACTCCAAACAAGATGATTTCTGGATTGGGTCAACTTCCAGTTTCACTAACGGGAATGGTAACGCACGGACATGGTGATAGAGCTTACGGTCAATATTATCTTGAGTTCTGGAAGGGAAATTCAAACTTTACAATTGGTTCTTTGGCACGTTGTCTGCACCAGCTGGAGAAGCCAACCTATCGCGAGTCCAGGAACATTTTCGATTACCGACTTCAAAACGAGTTTTTCGAATCACTTTTAAGAGGTAAATCAAGATGTTTAGATCTGCTCTTAAACCCTGTAGGCCGGAAGACGAACGTGGTGCTCGTCCACTTCCGAGAAGACTGTACTTGCAAATGGACAACTCCGCGAAGGACAGTAAGAACAGATGGATGCTTGATTTTCTATCCCTCCTGATCGCCAAAGACGTTTTTGAAGAAATCCAGCTAGGGTTCCTAATGGACGGACACACCCATGAGGACATCGACGGGTTCTTCAGCTACCTATCGAAGAAGCTGAAGGAACGAAACACCTACATTCTTTCGGATTTGATGAGGACTTTTATGACCTCGCAAGATTTGCAATTCATTCCACAGATTATTCAGGAGGTTCCCGACTTCAAGAATTTGGTCAAGGGCTGTACTGTGGATGGAAAGGAGGCGTTGGTCGGGATTTCGGAGATGCACGTCTTCCGTTTTTTTAAGGATGCGGAGGGCTGGCCCGTCATGAAGTGCAAGAAGTCCACTACTGATTCGGATTGGCTTCCAACAAACAATAGCGTGAAGATGTGGAAGTCCAATCCTGACAGGACTCCCAAGCTCCCTGAAGGAGACCCAGACGCCATTCCAAGGAGACCTATTTGGGGAGTCGGGGACGACTTCTCCAAAAAACAGTCATTCATTAAGAATGGAATAAAAAAATACAGGGATTTTTGGACGAAAGGAATGATGCTTGATGATCATTACAAAGGTCGAATGGAACAATACGGACAGTACTGGGGAAACATTCTCGCCGAGCTGGATAAGCCAATTCCAGAAGCTCCCGAGCGTATTCAGCTTTTTGAGGGATTCTCGCTGAAAACAAATTGGTCCAAGAATCATCACAAAGACGGAATCCATCCACACATAGTGCCAGATATGGAAGAAGATGATGAAATCGTAGAAACTTACTGTGGCCCGAGGTGTGAGCGACCAATAATATCCTCGAATCCGTTCAAGGATATTGAGAAAGGGTTTTTTGTGCTCGTTCGCCCTCATGACCCAAGTACGTGCCCGGTCTGGATGGGGGTGGCAATATCTGACGTGATCCGCGAAAAGGAAGATCCTAATTTTAAGAAGGTGAAGGTGGAGTGGTGGAGACCGAGAAAATGTGGTAACCCAACAGACTTTGAAAGGTATAGGGACTGTTGGTCAAAACTTTGGGAGTATAACTTGTCAGATCCTCCTCAATGGATCCACATGAACAATGTTGTGCGGACAATGTCTCCATGAAAAAATATGACAAAGAATAGCACTAAGAGAATTATTGCCGCTGAAGCAGTGAAGATGCGCGCTAATTTGGATGAGGCTAATCGTCAGTCAGAATGCGAGTCGTGCGAGCAAGTTCCATACCAAGGACATATTGTTGAGGTCAACTCCAGTATTACGATTTAAGAAACAAATTTTTTCTTCTCTATATGGCTTTTCTTGTTTGCATTGGGGGATCATTTTTGTTAGTTTCTTATGTCGCACTGAACCTCGAATGTCCAATGGACGTTCTCGTCCTCTGTTTCTGGTTTGCTGGATTCTGGCTTACTGTATGTCCTGGTCAACAAAGAAACCCTGTGGGTGAGTTTCGCCTACATAGCATATAGATCACAAGAACAAAAATGGCGGGCACGACCACTAGAGTCTTCAAATTCAGTCAAAGAGGTTTTTAACAACAGAAGAAAATAGCCCATTTCCAGTCCTTCTCTGAAACATTGGACTTGCTTTTCGCATAACCAATTCTCCCACTGAAGTCTCCCACTAAGAGGAGCCTTACTCAATCGTTGTTGACATACTTTTCAATTTGCCAGTCCTGAAGTTTTTTCTCTGAGGTTTTCCTCCATTTTCCCTCTAAGCTCTACGACTTTTCTGCACCAAATTTTCATTTCATTTCATTTTCATACTTCTCATCTTTGGCCCTGGTTTAAGAGGGAATTTCACATGTCATTTTCCGTTTTTCAAATTTTAAGCAATTTTCATTTCTCTTTGTTTTTATTTGGTGGTCTGACTTTTTATCCTCTCTCATGTTTTTTCAGATCCATTTTCTCCCATGAGATCCAGGCGTTTCCCAAAAGTCGTTATATAACGCCATTTTCTTTCCAAATCTCATAGTGTGTACTTTCATTTCATTTATTTATTTTTGTAATTATTTAGGATTTTGGATTGACATACCTTTTTTGTAGTACCTTGCTTTTTATGTTAGCATTACCCCTAACCCTTACCATTTCTGCAAATGGCCCATGAACTATTCATACCATAACCATAGCCATAAAATGTCTTCTCCCTTCACATTTGCGCTAGCTTTTTCCTTTGTTTTGGATTGACATGCATTTAGGCACGTTACAATTTTCTTTCTATGTTACATCTTAATACTAGGTCCAGGTTCCAACGACAAGTCTTTCATTTAAATACTTGTCCATAATATTAGGTTCTTCATTTTTTTTTTTGCTTACTAGTACCCTACTAACAACACTAAGTTCTAGCGAAGTCTGGAGTTTTCCATAAGTGTTTGTCTATTTTGTAACTTAAACGAAAACCCTAAACCACCCTTACTAGAAAACCCTAAACATTTACCCTTAACCCAATACCCCAGAACCCTTTCCCTTCCCTTTGCAAATGGGAATCAATTATCCATACCATAACCATAACCATTTTGGTTATCCAAATCTCTTCAATGTATCCAAATTTCCATTTTGTACCCTACTAACACACACTAAGTTGTAGCGAGTGCGAGTCTTCCGGCATGTAAGCTCACCATTTCTGCCTTCAACCCAAGCTCTAAACCTTCGTCGAAAACCCTAAGCAAAACCCTACGCCATTGTTACGTCTAAACCCTTACCCTTCCCCTGCAACTGGGAATGAAGTATCCATACCATAACCATAACTATTTATGGTTATTCAAATCTCTTCACCTTGCGCAAGGTTTTGCCTTTGGTTTGGATTGACATGCACTTACCTTTTTTTATCGAACTTTGCTAACTATGTATCTTAATACCAGGTTCCAAGGACGAGTCTTTCATTTAAATACTTGTCTGATGCAATGACTACACTTCCATAATATTAGGTTCTTCATTTTTATTTGGCTTAGTACTACAGGCTTACTAACAACACTAAGTTGTAGCGAGTGCGAGTCTTCCGGCATGTATGCTCACCATTTCTGTCTTCAACCCAAACCCTAAACCCTCGTCGGGAACCCTAAACAAAACCCTACGCCATTGTTACGGTCTAAACCCTTACCCTTCCCCTGCAAATGGGAATGAAGTATCCATACCATAACCATATGTATCTTAATACCAGGTTCCAAGGACGAATCCTCAATCTAAATACTTCTCCGGCCCAATGACTCTTCCATAATATTTGTTTCTCCATTTTTTATTTTTTATTTTATCCTACTAACACACACCAAGTTCTAGTGTGAGTCTTCCATATTTGTTTGTTCAATAGTGTTCTTAAACCCAAACCGAAAACCCTACAGTTACCATCACTCCTAAACCATTAATCTTACCGTAAACCAATTACTTTAGTGTACTACCCTAGTTTCACTCCAAACCTTTTTGTACTACCATGTTACCTCTTCTCAATGTTTTATGCTCTTTTAATATTTTCTTTTGTTGGATAAGGTATGATAGAATGATCACAGGGATATCAAATTCATCAACCATTTCTTAATTCTACCTAGTGTGAGTCCATTCATATTTGTTTGTCCTTTTGTACCCTAAATCCAAATCCTAAACCCTTACCCTTACTGTAAACCCAAATCTTATTACACTTCTCTCTAGTTACACCCCAAACCTTATTGTACTATTCTAGTACCTCTTCCAAATGTTTCATGCTATTCTAATATTTTACTGCCCTTGTCACATCCAAAACACGATTCATTCCAATGGCGTGGTATGTGAACATTGTGCTTCATATGAAGATTCAATCAATAAGATTATTAGCAAGTTGTAATCTTATGGTAGAGTATGAGTTTGGCGTGCAGCAACAGCCGATTGCAGCGACACTCATCCACTCTACAATGCTTAGATCCCTGCAAGCTTCATAAGTCAATTCAAGTGAAGTCCCTCGCCTGCGCCCGTCCCAAAAACAAACACAAAATTTTTTTGTGTGTTAGTGAGGATGCGCGAGGTGAATGGCAGGACTTCACAGTTGCTATCCATGTCAAAACTGAGTTATAAGGCAAACAAAGAGACCAAGCAAAAGGCAGAAGCATAATCAACCAAAATTTTTCAAAATTAATGGAACTGGAGAGCTCTTCAGCCTGACGTCCATGATCTGGCATACAACAAGGCAAAACATAATAGATTTGCTTGAAGGGGTGAGCAGACAAGCCTCCACAGATCTGTTAGGGCGCCGCTGCAGAAAACACAAACAAAAGATTCTCCACAGATCGCGGTAGCAGCTTGTCTGCCCGCTAGTGGCGTGAAAATACCAGCAGGGGAGCGTTAAGATCAACCATAGTCACCATGTTCGATGCGACCCATTTGTTTATCGCGATCCTGCAATGGAATATTACTTTATTCGACTTCCAAGTGGACGTTCAATGAATTGTTCAATACTGCTACTTCACATTGTTCAATGTCAAATGGACCTCTTATATGACATATTTTGAAACAAGTATGACATCACCTGAAATTTCACAAAGTTCAATCACACATTACACCATGATATTATTAATATTATTAATTAATTTTAATACAAATATATATTAAGTTTAGTTTGGATTTAAGCCAAAAGTTTAGAATTAATTAAAATAGTGTTTTCTGAACAACGGGGGAGGAAGTTCATCGCTGATTTTCAGCAGTCATGGGGTAAAAGTGACGTTCTTGGAACCAGCTTTCCCAACATGTGGTACTGTGCTGCCTGGGATGTCTCCTGGTGAAGGCGAGGATGGAGAGTTTAGTTGGAAATAGAAGAAGGCGCGAGTTACCAAGTTTAGAACCCAACTGCGTTTTTAGCTTTCTTTTGTTGGATTTCTATTCCAGTTTCAATCTTAGCTCTATGTTCTGCTTTGCAAGAATGGGTTTTTTCATGCTGCTCGATGGGCTTCCATTCCTATCAGCTCCATAGCTAGTTCTGCTCACTTACATCTCCCTTAGAACTCCCTGCTCATTGCTACATCTATTCTTGTTTCTTAGTACCACCCATACATTGTTGTATTATTGTTGTATTATTGTTGTTGCATAGTAAGAGATTTTTTAATTAGATGATGGTTGAGGTTCCAATCTTTGCTTTTGCCTGACCTTCCCAAACTGGGCAAATGAGTTTGGGGTACATAGTATAGCTAGTATGCCCCTCGGTTAGCCTTTACGGCCTCCCTAGGTGGTTATATTTTCCACCTCTTGTGACCTTCATTTTATTTCATTTGATTAAAAGGGCCTGTGTTCCCCTTTCCTTTTCTTAAAAAAAATCTTTGATTTATATGTGAACTTGGAAGTGAGGCCCTACTAGAGATGCCTCAGGGTCTGAAAGCTCCCATTTTATATACCTTTCCTGTTCCCATAATTTTCAATTTTTTCACCTTGGGCGATTCTAAACATCCTTGTTGGTTTGAGAGCTGCTAATTGTTTTCATTATTATTGGAGAAAAAATGAAAACAAAATTGGAGCCATGGCCCTGGCCAGCAGCCTGCAGAGCAGAGCTTCTATTTCGTTCTTTTTACTACTTATTCAGTTCTCTCTCATCTTTTTGTTGTACTCATTATGCCTATCAATTCCATTGAGAGGCCGGGCAGTGAGGGGTTGGAAGTTGGAAGTGAAGTCAAAGTAAAGAAGAGTTGAAGGAGAAAATTGCAAAGGGCATAAAACAGGTCAGTGTCAGACCAGGCATACCGCACCCCGACATGGCAAAAAAAATTTGAGTGCTTCTAATGCAAGAGGCAATAAGATATGCAATGCAGACAAATGACAGAAAATTTTGGCATATCTTCTGAGCATGGGGATATCAAAGGGAAGATATATCACTGGGCGTAGCAATAAGTGGAACCTGCTCAACAAATACTGGCCTACAGGGATATCAAAGGGCACGAACTCAATGCCACACAGACTCAATCTTACAGGACAAGAAGTGCACATGAAAGAAAAGCTTCTGGTCTGCTCATAAACTCCTCCGAGGCTCTCAGATTCTGGAG
Source organism: Takakia lepidozioides (assembly GCA_030704615.1). Classification (NCBI taxonomy): domain Eukaryota; kingdom Viridiplantae; phylum Streptophyta; class Takakiopsida; order Takakiales; family Takakiaceae; genus Takakia; species Takakia lepidozioides. The sequence continues at coordinate 42,729,850 of CM060732.1, read as the reverse complement.
TAGCATCATTCAGAGCATTTGTCTCCACCCCTCTATATACGAGCGCAAAAAAGTGTGCCTTTGGGAAGGAGATGGACAACATGGGTAGGAATACCCTGGCATCCCCCCATGTTTAATGGATCTTAAAGTAAGTTTTAACAGCTGATCCTTAGCAGGCCCACTAGAGAGCAGCTATGATTACTTTACCGAAGCTGCTGCACTGGCAGCCAGGTGCGGCCGGCCCCTAGTGTAGGAGTAAAAGCCTAGTTCTCAGTTACAACCTGCAATCCAAGAAACTTTGTATTTCCCACAGGAATTTTAAGGAGATTGTGTTTTGGAGAGAGAGAAAGTCCTACAGTTTCAATTTTCATCCCCTCAATGGATCTATAGATGATAACCTTGCGGAGAGCCCAAATCCTACAGTGTCACTCCACAAATACTACATTTCGGAAGAAGGATTTGCATCCTCAAAACCTTTGCCTGCTTTTCCATTCTTTGTAGAATAACAAAGAAAAACTGAGGTCTCCACATAATACTGCTAGCAAGACAGGAGAAACCCTAAACTGCAGGAAGAGAAAGGGAATGTACTCATGAGATTTGTGGCCGCCAGTTTGTGCGGAAGAGAGCGAGTGCGAGAAAATGTACTCATAAGACGTTGTTCGCCGTAGCCTTGTGGCCATTGACGAGAGCGAGAGAGAGAGAGATAGACAGAGACAGGTTGCACAACCCTTATAAAAAACCAAACTGAACACAAAATCCATCAATCATGTGAAAATGCTGAAGACACCAAGGATATCTGTGCAACATTGGACAATATATAAAAAATTGTTGATGAAAGGGAATAGCCCCTCAAAATCCTCCCCACAAATTGAAAATCAAAAGAATCACAAGTTGAGAGAGGAATATGGAACCTAATAGATATAATACATTGGGTTTGGAAGCTTGAAGGTGCGATTTCCAACAGCAGCACCTGTGATATCACTCCATTGATCGCCTAGCCCACTCCAAATGCGGTAGCCTTGAGCCTGCAGCTTCTGTCTTTCTTTTGATTTGTACTCCACAGCCGGCAGACCAACCTCAACTGGAGACCTTGTATTTTTAGACGAACAAATGAAGGGCAAAACGACAAATGATTAGATTTGTTGGACATCTCACTTGTAAAACATCAAAACATCACTGATGGAGGATAAAAAGCGCCTAGTCGCATAATGGCTCCACCCTTACAACTAAATGATACAAAAGAAAATTAGACATTAAGAAGAACAAAATGTGGCAGCCCTGAGCCTGCAGCTTCTGTCTTTCTTTTGATTTGTACTCCACATCCAAACTCATCTGGTGACCTTGTATTTTTAGACGAACAACAAAGGGCACCATGACAAACGATCAAATTTGTTGGACATATCACTTGGTAATTTATGTCAACACGTCCCTTAAGAGAGAGAACTTCACTGTGACACTGCACTCCCAACACATTGACAAAACCTCGTGGTTTATACAACTCTTAAAGTGATGGCAAGTAACAGCACAGGACCCCAACTGACCTTAGGATCAGAGCTGTCCAGCCCTCATAGCCTGCTGCCAGTAGGTTCTGAGCAGTCGAGTTTCGCTGACTTTCCGGTCTCCCGGTGATGAAAACAAATCCCCAATTTTGAGCCTGCAGCTCCTTATATAGGGCCAGCATTGGTTCTAAAGGTGGGGCAACCGCCTCGCGCACCCAATTATCCCAGACCTCCTCGTTGAACACTTCAGCTCTGCACAGCATCGACAGGTTGGTTCAAGGAAGGAGAAAACATGTCTGTAGGGCATACAAACAGTTCCAGAACTCATATCATACATTTCAGAAGAGGAGATAGAACAGCCTGTGGCCCGTACAGATTGAGGAGATCGGGGAAAGTAAAATTTTCGCTGGCAGTTGGTTTTCAATCGAAAGAATGCCTCGGAGTTCAAAGCATCTGAACTGATCCTCAAAATTGTGAGTCAGCAAAAGCATGTCATTACTCTTGACTGCAGTTACTTAGAAGTCTTTGACGCTCATGTTTGACCTTAAATCTGAATTAGAGGTCAATGTCAAACTCCGAACTACAGGCATATTCATCAACAAGTAGTGTCTGAGCTTAGTTCAGATAGTGGGGAACCCCCAACTCATTAGCACACTTTGCCAGATATCCATACATGTAACACAACCTCACTTCCTTGACAACCGTTCAAACTGGGTAGATCTAATCGTGAAATAGCCACTTCGTTCAGACTTTACGGAGACATGCATGATAATCCCCTTATACATCACAAACTGTGATTTACAAAGTGAAATTTGTTTTCAATCTTGGTAATCCATACACCTAAAATATATAAGATGTTTGGTCCTTCTGGAAGCAACCCCCCGAATTACTTCTAGTCATTCTTACGGCTGCGTTCACAACAGTGATGACAATCACAACTCATGCCCATTGGACAAGAGCAGGGCAATCTGTTTTAAGGAGGAGGTGGAAACCACTGCGGAGAAGCCAAGAGCTGATCATGCACCACCTCCACCCCACATACTGAGGAAAACAGAAAAAAATATTAAGAGAAAATCATAGTCAAAGACATACAAAATTCAGTGCACTATAGTCAGGCTCAGCAGAAAACTGCAATACTTATGCATTTTCAAGAATTCAAGAAGAGTCATTGCCACTTACTACTAGAGCATTACTAGTAGTTGCAATACTGAGAGTCATGACAGTTGTGGAAGGAGGAGGAAGAGGATACACAGTACCCATAGTGGTGGGCAAAGTAGTAAGGCAAGTTGGAGAGAGCTGTCTCATCAATGTCCAGCACAACCAGATCCTGCCCATCAGACTTCACCACCACGGTCTTCAAATACTGGCGTGCAGCATCGACTGCGCCAGAAAAATCTTCCCTATATTGCCCCATGTGCATGTACTGTGCCACATATTGTTCACAGTTCTTCGGAAGAACCCAGCCCTGAAGGTTATTTAGCTCACCATTGAGTGCCCAGCTTGCACAAGGGTTTGCAGATTTGTACACCAGGGGTTGTTTATCCTGGCATTGGCCCAGCATGACAGCGAGGGTGACAACAACGGTAAAGAGAAGGATGCCAATGGTTGCCATGACTGACAATGCGATTGTGACAGCAAGTGATGATAGGTAGATCCCCCTGTCATCTACTTGAAAATAGGTGTTCCCAAAGCCATATCTGCTTCCAAACTCTGCACGAGTCCACCCACAAGTTACACAAGCTGTTAGGACTCCGGCACTTCCAGGACTGCCCTGGAGATGAAATCCAACAAACAGCACAGCTCCTTGAGTTAGGGGAACAATTCAAGTACACATGAAGAGCCCATGCAGTGTCGACTCGTCAAGAGAGGAAGAGTGGCATCATATGAAGAGATTCCTGTTTCATGTCACAAGATACATTAGCAAGGCTGGGGAACCTGCCACGTTTGAAAGAACACAAGGACTTACTGTAGATATCATCTTGCCATTCAATGATCAAAAGACACAGATAACAAAATCACCTGAATTTATTGAGACCACATTCAAAGGTAAAAAGATGAGTTGTCACAACCTAATAATTGATAGAGTAGTCTGAATGAGAAAGGGCAGAAGAGATAAGCTTGAGAGTAGTCAGAAGCTGTGGAACCAGTAAATCCTTTGTGGAGAAGAAGCTTCTCCACAGCTTCAGCAGAGGGATCTCAATAAAAGATATGCTCTCTAATGAGGAAGACACAGAGTGCATGCAAGAAAAAGATATCTTCTGGGATACGATACAGTTGCAATAGATTTAGCTGCAAATTTGAAGTTGAATCAGAATCTTTTCCAACAATGAGACAATATCTACGGAAGAAAAACAGCTTCGAGCAACTGCACAACCAAGAGCATAATCTGAACCATGAGCTTATGCTGTCGGTCTGCTCCGCAGTTGCTGAAAGCTGTTAGCATTCCGTGAAATTGAAGGCATCATCTATGAGTGCTGTGCGCGTATATCAACAAATCTAGATGTCACGCTGCATCCTCGGATCACACTTTCAAGCTATAAATCTCAGAGAAAGGGTCCGGAAATCCAGGAAAGTCACCTGATCCACGCCTACTGCCAAGAAGAGACTCAGAAGATCCTCTACCATTGCCCAAAAGAGACGAGGACGAATCCCTTCTACCGCCAAGAACGTCATTGCTGGAATCTAATCTGTAACTGAAAGACCTGGGCAAGCTCGAGGCTGACGAGTTCGTGGTATCTCCCTCCACTGCTTCTGCCATGACTCCTTGCACTTGTTCTGGCTCACACTGAAATAGCTCCGTCTATCAAGTGTGTCGACAGCCTATATCGTCGAGCCTGCAACAACGCACAAGCTCCATGGATCCAAGCTCTGACACAAACCAGCATTCATGGCTGCCAAAGCGCTCACTCAACACGCTGCTCGCTCCGATATCCGCCATAGCCTTCGCTCGCGGAGCTAACAGACTCCTGAAATCAGCCGAGCGATCCTGGGTTCAATCCTTATCCTGCGCATCCATCCGCTTTGATGGAACGGAAAAAACTTTGGACTTTTGGATGATATTTGCCGGGGTGCCGTGCTATAGGCGCCACACGGGCCGAGGATGGCTTTCCTGAGGTCCTTTCGTCCTTTCCTCAGTACGGTGGGGACCGCTAGGGTAGCAGGAAATGATTTAAGATAATTACCTCCCTGACGGTATTGGTAAGCTCTCCACAGAACAATTCTCCATGTTACATTTAACCATGCCGGCCATCAGACTATTTCCATGCCAATCTGCCTCTCCCCACAAGATGACTTCATCCGGGGGATGTTCTCTGTCGGGCAGGTGCCGGCCTCTCCCTACGAGACGGCTTCATCCGGGCGGCCCCGGATGGAAATTCGACGCCGAATTTCCATCCAAGGGATGTTCTTTGTCGGGCAGGTGTCGGCCTCTCCCTTATCTTCTCCCTTAGGGTGATATAGAATGACCTCTTTGTTGAGCGTATGGTTGATGCCCCAAAAGGCATTTCAAGCTGGAGTGGTCAGTGGTCCCATGTGCGTGGAAAAGGCATTGATAGATAGATACTGTAGGTACCGTTTATAGAGTCCACCTCTTAGGGGCGAGGCTTTTGTTTAAGCTAGTGCCGTCTCTCTCCAGAGTCTACCTCTGCCTTGGTGGACATGTATGCCAAATGTGGGTGCATCGAGGATGCCAAGGGAGTGTTCAACACTATGGCTGAACGAGATGTGGTGTTGTGGAGTGCAATGCTTGCGGGGTATGGACAGCAGGGGTGCGGGATGGAGGCTCTAACCTATGAGCAAATGATGGGGGAAGGGGTGAAGCCCGCCGACATAAGGTTTGTGTGTGTTTGCAGTGTGTCTGGCAGCCTGTGCCGTTGGCCCAAATGTGCACAGTCATCTACAATCCCCATTGTATCCAAGTACCTACGTCTCCTATGTCCAAGTTACTGCCACCACGTCTAGGAGGCATGTTTCTTTGTCGATGAAGGAGAACAATATGAGATGAATATGAAAGGAAATGACATAAAATATTGAACTGATGATTCTTTTTCTTTTTCTTTTAAAAAAAAAATAGTTAGAGGAGAAAATAACTAGTGTTGGGTGGGTATATGAATCACCCTAATTGAAGCTCCTGGATTTCAGCAGTCTCAGTAAGAGGAAAGAGTTTGCTGGACGCTTCAACACCGTCGGTGGATGAGCTCCAGTATACTTGGTCAAACAATAGAGACCCCCCAAACCTTTCTATGGCTCGCTTAGACAGGTTTTACTGCTATGCTCACTTGTTATCTTGGTCTGCTAGATATCCTATTCTTCCCATCTCCCCTGGTTTCAATCACTCTACCATCCAACTCTCTCCATACCTCGGGATCTAGAGTAAAGGGAAGGGGCCGCTTTAAACTGAACCCCACTTTCCTCAAAGACCCGGAGGTAATTCTTACTCTTAAGAGGGCCTGGTCCTCTACCCCCCCCCCCCCCCCCCCCCCTCCTCCTCCCCCCCTACTCTTCTCTTTCTATCCAAACTCCAGTCTCTCAGAAGTATCTGTCAAAATTTGTCCAGAGAAAAGGCTAAAGAGTCCTCTTGTAAGGAAAAAGCCCTCACCAAATGCCTCCTTGTTTGCGTGCCAGCTGCAAATGCAAGAGGGTAGGGAAGACCCTCAAACCTTGCTTTCATACAAAGCTGCCAAACAAAACCTCTCTTTGCTCCGTCACTCCAGAGAACAGTTCATGAGGATTAAGGCGGGTATGAACTGGTCCCTCAAGGGAGAAAAGATGACTAAATACTTCCTTGCGAAAGCAGCTCAGAGACGATCTTCCACCTTGATTCCCTCCTTGCGTGATAGCTCTGGTCTGCAATCTTCTGAACTCAAGCAGATGTCTAAAATTGCCGCAGACTTTTTCAAGAGTCTTTTTGAGAAAAGACACTACACACCTCTGGTGAAGGAGGCCAGGGATACCCTTCTGGAAAATATTCCCTGTTCACTAACTAATGGGGAGAAGGGCAAACTGGATGAGCCTTTCACTATGCAGGAACTGGGAGATGCGGTGGAAGCCTTGGCCATTTTGAAGTGTCCAGGTCCGGATGGGCTGCCGATTGAACTATTCAAAACTCTTTGGCTCACAATCGGACATGACTTCCTCAACATGGCAAATGATATCCCCCATAAGCAGATCATGCCTTCTCAGATCTCTGAAGGTCTTATCAATTTGATCTACAAGAAAGGTGAAAGAGACAATGTGGCTAACTACCGCCCCATCACCCTTCTAAATTCTACATATAAAATCATTGCCAAAGCTCTTGCATTGCGTATCCAGCCTTTATTACCAAGGATCATTAGGAAAGACCAGTCTGGTTTCCTAAAAGACAGCATGATTTTGGATAATATTCTGCTAGTGCTGAAGCACTTCACAAAGCTTGCATAAACAACTAGCCTTTAGCCTTCTTGATGCTTGATTTTGAAAAGGCTTTTGACTCAATTGACTGGACCTTCCTGCTAAAGCTATGGAAAAACAGGTTTGGGAGGCCAATGCATGACTTGGGTTCGCATCCTTCTGCACTCAGCTTCTAGTAAGGTGATGGGGAACGGAGTGATCTCCAACTCCTTCCCAATATCCAGGTCTGTCAGACAGGGGTGCCTGTTGGCACCCTTTCTTTTCCTCATTGCTGCTGATTCTCTTGGGCATCTTTTCGAAGCAAGGCGTGATATAGTGGGGCTGCATTTACCTACTTATCAACCTGAGATGGTTAAACTCTCTATGTATGCCGATGATACCACCTTGCTATTGGACAATTCCAGCCATGATAACATTCAGCGGGCTCTACAGGCTTTGCAAATTTTCTGTGCGGGTTCAGGACTCATGATCAATTGGATGAAGTCCAAAGGCATTCTCTCTCAACTGCAAAACCAAACAGCCTCCACGCATTGCGCCCCTTGGGGGAATGACATTGGCCTCAACTGGTTGTGCAAAGGGGAGTCATACACTCTTCTGGGACATCAGATTGGTCTAAATATATCCCAGAAATGCACTATGCACGCTGTCATCAAGACGCTAAAAAGAGCGTTGGCGCATTGGAGCTCATCCATGCTCTTGATTGTTGGGAGAGCCCTGGTCGTCAACCAAATTTTGTTGGCATCTATTTGGTATTTTGCTGCAGTATGGGACCCTGGTACTTCTTTGGTGAAAGAAATAAAGGCCTTGGTTCGAAATTTCATTTGGGGGGCCTCCACACACTCCCCTGAAAGACATGTTCTCATATTGTGGGAACAGCTCTGCCAGCCAAAAAACAAAGGAGTACTTGGAATTATAGATCCAGCAACGCAGATCAAAGCACTTTTGGCCAAATGGATACCTAGAGCTATATCCCAACGCCATAGCCCGTGGAGCAAGCTCGTTCAACCATATCTCATGGGGGCTCACCCCACCTCTTCCCCCCAGTGGGCCCATTCCCTGCGTTGGATAGTGCAAGGCAGAAATGCGTTGGAAAGTGCTACTATTCGGGAATTACAACATGGACTCTTCAGTGGTGATTATGCATAATCCAAAGTGGGTTTTTTTGGGATCATTGTGGCTTCACACATATGGGTAGCATACGGAATCAAGGTCAGTTTTTTACAGAGCCTGCTGTCACCCATCTTCTTGGTCAGAGACGCGCTAAGGCATGGCATGCTCTGCTGGCTGAGGTGCCTGATTACATGCTTCTTCTTATGAGAAATGGTGGCAACACTTGGTCTTTACCCTCCTGGATGGCATCATCGCTTGACGCTGGCAACATGGTTCTCTTAGTTCTATCTCTGGAAAATCAGACCGCATCTGGTATTTCCTTCCTTGCTGACCATGAAGGGAATCTGCTTTGTAGGGGCTAATTGGACCTGCATAAAAGCTCATTATTCTCGATAAGGGTGCTGGACTCCTAAGGGAATGCCAATCCCAAGCCTCCGCAAGGGTAAGAGCTGCAGTGGGCCTTGCATTCTGACTTCACCTGGTTTCTCAAATACCCTATGGATGCCCTACAGTTTGACATCGGGGAATGGAGCTGGATGAACCCCAACCATTCGCCTTTTTTTGCATACTCGGTCAAAATGGGGTATGCATTGCAAAGGCCCAACAGATCCTTCCTATCGAAGTGGAACACTAAATGGGCACAATTTAACCTCTCCCAAGCCGCATGGGATAGAGTGTGGAAAGACATCTGAAGGAAGCCAAGAGCAGGATAAATTTCAGGCTTTCTGTGGAAGCTGGCCCACAAAATTCTCCCTGTCCACGCTGCTACTCTCCACAACAATTCAGCTTGCACTTTGTGTCTTGCTCAACCTGAATATACTGAACATTGCCTGGCAGAGTGTAACCTGCCTGCCAGGGTTTGGAGAACAGTGCTGGCTTTTTATTCTTCTTGGGAATCTTTCCCGCATCCCCCCCCCCCTTCCTTGCTTCTGCTGAATTTGTTGCCAAATGGCAGGTTGCATGTTTGACCAATGTGGGCCTGCCTTAGGGCGTACACTTTGTGGAATCTATGGAAAGCTAGATGCTCTTTTGTTTATGAGGGGAAACCCCCTAGAGGCAGACCTATACTCTTCTGTATTTATAATGACATGCTTACTGAGGGGAGGAAAGCCTGGGGTAATATGTCTGCAGCTGTTGACAGGGCTTCACAACAATGCGGGACCCAGCTCTTCAATCGTTTTTTGCAGTCCTGGCATACTCGGCACCAGTTTACCCCCTATGCGCTTCACCTGGCAAGAAAACATCCCCGCTACTTGGGATGTCTCCTAGTGATGGAGAAGAAGGGGATTACAATTGGAGACATAAGAAGGCTCGTGTGACTAAATTTAGAGTTCGATTGGTTTTGTTTGTCACCTTTCAGCTTCCAGGGAATCAAGGAGGCTCGAAATGATTCAAGTACCACTACTTAGAAATTGGCTGTAGTTCTAGGATCCACGCCCTTGCTCCATTCTTGCTTCTCGCTGGCTGGCTGGCCACTAGAACTCTTTCGTCACTACCTTCACCTGCTCTGTTTTTCTCAATCTCTTTCCTCATCTCAGTTCCTCCCAACGCTTCCTCCTTGGTTATGCTTAGTAGCTAGTATGCTCAGGTTTCGGGGACGTTTCCCCTCGATCAGCCTTACGGCCTCCCTAGGTGGTTATTTTTTCCACCTTTTGGTGACTCATTTTTAATTTAATTTGAGTAAAAAGAAGGTCTTGTTTATTTATATATATATGTGCGTGTATTGATATATATATATACGCTGGTGTGGCAAGTATATATATATATATGCGTGTATTGATATATATATATGCTGGTGTGGCAAGTATATATATATGCATGTATTGATATATATATATACTGGTGTGTCAAGTTTAGGTACCTGGATGTTCAGGGTATATTTTTATGATATACCCTTATCCAGACGCTCAATATACCCTACTTTTCTGAAGGGTATATGTTAAAATGGGCAAGGACTACGTTCCCAGGAGTTCAAGGCAAGCGCGTGAGGGCGCTGGCCTGAGCGGGGAGGCTCCAGCAGACTTCCTGTCAAATGTCTTCCCCCCATTGTGAAGGTGGGGAGCGCTCCGCACCTCCTGCTCCCTCCTCACGCTCCCCACTTTTAGGACCATGTTCCCCAACATTCTCCAATTTTGCTCCCCTGTTCCGGTCCAAGATCCTTGCTCCCCATAGTGGGGGAGTGGGGACCACGAACAGGGGAGCAAGCCGCATTCCACAGGGCGAGTAGGGGAGCAGGGTCAGGAACTGGGAGCGAGGAGTGGAGCGAGGACCGGGAACAGGGGAACAAGCCGCGTTCCATAAGGCGAGAAGGGGAGCGGGACCAAGAATAGGGAACGAGGACAAGGGATAGGGATAGGGGCGCGGGACTGGGAACAAGGAGGGGACAGAGGGAACAGGGGAGCGTAGCGACGATCTCGCTTAACTCGTCGGGTAAGCGTGGTATGCTCTGTTAAAATGAAGGGTATATCTAATCAGGGTATATAAGGGCCTTTATGTGCCTTCATAGCCTTTAGGTGCTAGGTCTTTTCTCATTTTGTTGTGTTGTTAGGGAGCCTTGAGCTATAATAAAGCTCCAATCACAGCTAAGACAAATGCTATATACATCATTCCTAAAATGTCATATAACCCAAAGATGCCTCTTCAGATCTGGCATATATATAAGGAGCAACAACTGACATTTTAGGCCCTTGAGGGGAGGATTTTTTTTTTAAATTGTTTTTTGAATCTCAAACCTCCTCCATCTTGCATTGGGAATTAAAACCAAAATATTATGCAATATCTTATCAATTTTCTCTTTTACCATAGATTGTGTTTTTTTTTTTGGTTTTGTACATATTGAAGAACATTATATATTCTTTAAAACCATTAAATTATATATTAATTGAAATAACTATCCATACCCAGACAACTGTTCATATCCTCATGGTATATTTTGGCATATATATCTATACCTGGGGGTTATATAGAAATCTGACAAGTTAATTTACCCATACCCGGAAGGTAAATAATTTTTTGAGATTTCAATTTATCCCAGACCTTCCCTGTTCCTCCAAAGAAATTTAAAAAAAAAAAAATCCATACCCGGGGAGGGTAAATGATTTGACAAAAATAATTTACTTATACCCTCAGGGTATACTGAAATCAATAATTTCACAATAACCGCGCCATGAAGGCGTATGAGTGGGACACCGGCCCGGGGAAGGGGGAGAAGAGAATAGCACACCTGTCAAGTAGCAAGATTTGGCCCCAGAATCTGCTTCCTTCGCCCTGCTTCTGAATCTTGCAGCTCTGCCATGCGACCGGCTATTGTGGGTCGTTTGCACCCCAGGTTCCGGTGACAAGTTAGAGGTCCTTTGAAAGGAGGAATTGAGGGCTCTGCCCAATCAGAGTGCAGCTTTGGATTCCTCTGACGTGGCTCTCTGTTGCAAAGAAACTGAAAAATTACAAAACAAAACAAGCAGAGTCTAGTGGCCAAGGAGCATGGCGGTAAGGGGAGTGTGGCAGCTCAAAAAACTTGCGCTCTGTTTCTGTGACCACTCTGGCAGTAGCATCGGCGCCAGGTGTGTGTGACTTCTCTTCTTCTCTCTGTATATGGGCTGTCTGCATGTGTTCCTCAAGCCTACGGACGCAGGGTTCTCTCACAAATGAAGCTTTTGGGGGCTGGAAGTTTAGGGTTTTCATGGTATTTTGCAGGGAGTTTGTGGAGAAGTTATTGCCGAGGTTGCGCAGTCAAAACCCACAATTGGAGGGGGCCACTGAGCTATTGCGCGGTCATCATCCTTATTTGAAAGGTTGCTTTGGTGAGTCTTCAAGGCTTCCTAAGAGCAAGAGCGGTAACTTCTCCATTTTTGTGTGCAGTTTTCTTAGTTTTCTACTCCGCTGCTTTGGAACAGAGCTGTGAGTGTGTTCTGTTTCGGGTGGGGTCGCAGTGAACAGAAATGAGAGAGTTGTGGATGTCAAAAACAAGAATCCCGAAGAGATATTGCTGCAGGCCATGCGGTTGCGCAACTCCACGGGTTGTAAGGTCGTGAAGCTCAAAACTCGCCATGTTACCCAGCGCCCTAGCATCCAAGGCACTTGGACCGCAGACTTGAAGATCTGAAATATCAGGTCCTGCTCTTAATAAGAAGGATCTACATATCATCTTGGAGTGGGCTTACATTGTGTCAAACAGTGGAGGTGCACGGACTCTAGGCTTTCCGATGGCCTCTATGGATTTTTTATTTGTGACAACTGTGAACTGTGAACTTTGTAGACAGTACCACCGGTTAGACGACACACAAGCTGCTGAGAGATGTGGATTCCAACTACGGGTCCGTCAACTCCTGCCCTCATAATCTGGATCTTGACTTGCAAACCTGTCTGCAAGGAAAGACCAGGTTGACTGGTCCTATCAAAACCCAAAATATGGAAAAAGATTCTTAGAAATGTGATCATGAAAAGCCATGACTGCACAGCAATGCAAGGCATCTGTCTGATGTAGGAAACGTCACAGCAGCCACAGAGACTGGGAGACTTCTCTCCTTCAATCTGTGCATAAGCTAAGAAAGCAGAATCTGTTGTAAAGAGAGTTTTCTAGCCCAATGGCTCTTTGAGTGATTTAGAAGGAGGGGTACATATTTACCCTGATTTGCCTGTAGATTGGTGCTGGCTGATGCTTTGCCTGCTGGTTGCCCATTCTCAGATGGTGCAACCCAGGATTTCAGATCCAGTAGATCTGCTAGGCATAACAACTTATCAGAAATCTGAGAATATGCCCAGCTAATTGTGCAAGCCTTTAGCAGCAATATGTACATGCATGACTGGATGTGATAGACCGCGGGTATGACTGGTTTTGGTCATTATCCAAGGAAGGTCCCAGGGAAAGCAATTCTGGTTAAGTTTATAGGGAAGCTGTAATTCCTTAGAATGCAAGAACATTTCCTAGACTGGATGTTGGAATGACCAGATGAGTATCAAATATTAAGAATACTGGACTCTAATTGTGGGTGATAACTGTACCGCGAGTTCCTTTGCTGACATAATGGCCCGTGTCGCCTGCAGCTACTTGAGTGCAGTGGCCTGAAATAGTGTGCTCACCTGCTTCTTCAAACTCCCAATGGGATATCTTGTACTCGTTGTGTTGGAAAAGCTTCCAATCGCGAACATCAAGTATTTGCATTGTCCCTACTACAAGAAATGGAAATTGATGGTATCAGAATATCTTCTCACCCAACCCTCACACCAAACAATGTGTGCTGCTAAAAGACAAGAGAATACATGTGGAGAACGATTTTCGTGACAGCTGATTAAGGAAAACCTCACCTTCACAAGTTGTGAGGTTGCAAACTGGGCAAAGTACTAAATGCAGATGTGGAAAAAGATCACGAGAACAATTTGTCTGGTTACCAAATGACTTGAGAACACCTTTAGCCACACAGGAAGAACAGGAGCATATGGTGGAATCAAGGTTCAAACGAGTAACAGTTTGGAGCAGGATCTCAAACTGTGTGAGGTTTTGAATTTGAAGACACATCAATATTGATCTGGTTCCTTATCACTTACCTGCAATCCATATGCCACTTAAACGCCCAGTAACCCGTTTGGGGCTTTGGGTTTAGAAAAATCTGAATAACTTTTTGCATTCTCCATGGAATTGTGTGAAAAAAAAATATAGTGTTCTTGGGCACCTGGCACACCAAGATTCATTGCCCCATTGCCTCGGATCTGCCAAGTTGCAAAGAGGTCTCATCACGCAAGCAGGGGGGTCCCGATTTGATAAAGGTAATTCTCGTTGTTTCATTCTTCACACGTGTGAGAGCGGGAGAGAAACATGGGATTTTCCCAAGTTTGACCAAGTGGCAACATCACATGCATTGGCCAAATTGGATACTTTTTGGCTTGTTGGATGAGGGATCTCAAGGGAATGAAACCCAGCTAATTTCGCCTCAATCCCATTTGATCCCGTCACTCAAATATTTAACAAAAATGGATATGTTTCTCAAAAGGGCCCCAATAATGGGGCCCACATTCAACGGTGGCATTTTTGGGATCTGAGGCTGATTGGCCTCAAATTCGGCGGGTGGATGCAGGAGGAAGGTACGCACCTAATGTGCGGTCAAGTTCTTTAAAAAGTTAATTTTCTGAAAGTTACACGTTTTTTTCACTTAAGGGGTCATGTTTTCCGAAAAAGTCAAACTATGGCACTGGGCGTTTAAGGGTTAACATCGGAAACAACGTAAAGCTTCACTGGGCCCGAACTTTTGTGCCACGCACTCTTGTATGTCGAAACTGTGTGAAGTCCCAGTCACAACTGCTTCTCCAGATTCAAGACAGAATACCCCTATTCTCATCCAGTCTGCAGATGACGAAAAGCAAGCTTCAGCATTGACAACAAGCAAAATAAATCCGGGGCCCATAGAACTTGTTAAGACATTTGTTGGTAAATGGAATTCTCTCTGAGGTTGTCTTGAGTCCACAAGGTTATCGTGAGAGAGTGTGTTATAAATCAGCTGATCAGTTGTTCCAATGAATTGACAGCATCTCTGCAAATCAATGTTTTCACTTGCATTTCCCGTCGCCTGACTCGTTCAATGCAGAGAATTCACTTACATCAGTCGCGAGCTTGACAGTCCCTCTCTAATCAACATAGAGGTAGAAGTTATTCTATTACATATTAATATGTTTTTTGGCTGAAAGCTCCCAATATGCTTCTCAGGTTGGTGACAGCTGTATGAGTGGCCATCTGAAATAGTATAAAATCCCGCTAAGAAATGCGTACAAGAAGCTGCTATGAATGACATTTGATCATTTAACGCTCTACTCAATACTTGCATTAGGCTCCATAATTGATAGCGAAGCCAATTTTCCAAACCAAATTGTAGAATCCAACTTATTGCAAAATTGTATGCAATTCCATACCATGTGCTACGGCATATAGACCTCTCCAGCTCAGTTCAGACTCCACGTTAACAGCGGGAATGCTAAGCTCGCGCAAGCACAGGATTTTCCAGACACTTTCTATAGCCATGGTAAGGAATCGACGAGCTGTACTCCATGGCAGTAGCAGTACCATGCCTGCCTGCTTGGTACTCCATGGCAGCTCCTACTTGGATTAATGTCAGCAAGCAAGCAAGCTCCTGTGTTTCATCACACTCGCGGACGTTCTCTCTCTCTCTCTCTCAAATTTTCCAAACAACGTCTGTATCAATCATCATCTGCAGTCACAAGGAACATGACAATTCACCCCAAAATCAAAAATCAAAATAAAAATGAATAAAAGCCTTGGCGAGGAGCCATGTTCGTAGAGGGAAACAGGCTCGATATTAAGGTGGCGTCAACCACATTAATTCTCGTATATTCCGAGGCAAAAAAAAAAAAAAAAAAAGAAAAAGAAAAAAAACTGATTTTCTTTTCTGATTTTTTTTTCCCGAATATGCCAGATCAAGGTAACGTTCGTTGGTCTTATGGGCTGGAATTAAGCTTCTTCCAAATTAAAATACACTTATTTAAACTCAACAACACATACAATCTCCATTGAGCTTCTTTATGACACTTGAATTTTTCAATATCCTTCTGCTTAGAGGGGTGGAGATTAAGCTGACGTCAACGCCATCTTAATCCAAACCCAGACCCAGACAGATAGACAGACAGACAGAGAGGGTTCTTGAGTGGTTTATGCTTTTCTATTTGTCAATTTCCTTGCGCTTAGAGGGGTGGAGATTAAGCTGGCGTCAATGCCATCTTAATCCAAACCCAGATAGACAGGTAGACAGACAGATAGGTACACAAACAAACAGACAGACAGATACACAAACAGACGGTAGGACTTGAGTGGTTTTTTTTTTTTTTTTTTTTTTTTGGCCAATTCTCTTGAGCTTAGAGGGGTGGAGATTAAGCTGGCGTCAACGCCATCTTAGTCCAGAATTAGACATGTAGCCATTCAGACATACCATTGCAATGACTCTCTGTGATGTGGTCGAGCAAATTCACTAAGTGGAGATGGAACACAAGATGCAACATAGGAAGGTCACAGAAAGGGGTGCGACCGAGAATGAACCCTCTTGTGAGATTGCTGCAGATGAAACCTATTGGCCATTGTACACGGAAGGCAACATTGCCTCCTCTCTTCTCTAAAGCAACTTCTTCCCTCTTCAAACTTTTTACCTTGCGTACGCGATAAGTGAACTGGAATCGACATTTTACATTCATCCACTCTACTTTCATCCAGATTTTTATCATATCACATTCATCCATCATTCATCCACTCACCAATCTTAGAGTTGGGAGCACCACCATTGTCCCATCGGATGAACTATTGAGCGAGTGGATGACAGTAGGCGCTCCTAGATGAGAATCGGTTGCAGTGGATGAAACTGCGCTAGCGGATGAAATCTCATCAATAGATGCACTATCGCACTATCGGATGAAAAATCGCGGCGATGGATGAAACTGCGTCAGCGGATGAAATCATGGCAGCAGATGAACTATCGTGCCATCGGAAGAAAAATCACGGCGATGGATGAAACTGCGCCAGTGGATGAAATATCGCACTAACGGATGAACTATCGTGGTGGATGAAATATCGGACCTGCGGATGAGAAATTGCGGTTTTGGATGAAATTTGGTCAATGACGGATGAAAAATCGACTGACTGTGGATATTTTTGAGCCTTCAAGGGGCTTGTTTGAGGACTATTTGGGGTCTATTGAGGCCAATATATTGCAGGTATTGGGGCCTGCTTTGAGGACTATTTGGGGTCTATTGAGGCCAATATCTTAGCATGTATTGGGGCCTGCTTTGAGGACTATTTGGGGTCTATTGAGGCCAATATCTTGCAGGTAACTATTTGGGGTCTATTGAGGCCAATATCTTGCAGGCTTGTGGAGCTTGCTTGGGGCTATTTGAAGGACTATTTGGGGTCATTTGAGGCCAATGTTTTGCAGGCCTGTGGAGCCTTGTGAGCTGGTTGGAGGACGATTGGAGGTCCTTGGAGGCCCATATTGGGCAGACTTATGGAGCTTTCTAAGAGCTCTTTGGGGGACTATTGGAGGTCCTTAGAGGCCAATACTTGGCAGATTTGAGGAGCTTCTTAAGGGCTGTTGGAGGACTATTGGAGGTCCTTGGAGGCCAATACTTGGCAGATTTGTGGAGCTTCTTAAGGGCTGTTTGGAGGACTATTGGAGGTCATTGGAGGCCATATTTGGCAGGCTTCTGGAGCCATTGTGAGGGCTGGTTGGAGACCTTGGAGGCCACTAATTGGCGGGCGCCTAGGGCCTTTGGTGGACTGTTTAGAGTCCAAGTTTGCGAACTTCTTGAACCTCGGTGGGTCTATGTTAGGGGCTGATTGAGGGCAGATTTCAGACGTTCATGGCAATAATTTGAGGGCTCTTGAGAGTTATTTGAGAGGTTCTTTAAGGATAGTCTTATCTATTGCTTGAGCAAGAGTGAGTGTGACGATAGGGGGAGTAATGGGATGAGAGCATTTTGGGCTTAGAGATTGCTTTAGCTTCCCTTCTCTATAGTCTTACATCATTCTTGTAGGCCAAAGCTTTTCCGTAAGCGGAGGCAAAGCTAGTTTGGATAGAGACTTGGCCATCTTGCAAGTTTATTGAAGCCACAAGGAGATCGATTGATTTAAGCTGTGGGATGTGTTGTTGTTTGAGTTTTTTGTGTTTGGATCCTCCTCCCACACATGCATGCTTGACTGTGCGTCATGCTAGTTTGGTTTGGGCGCTTGTTTTTATAGGTGGTTGTGCCGGAAATATTGTGGTCGGCCAATCCTAGAGCGTGTTGTCGGTGGTGAGGCTGGGGTGATGACCAGCAGACCATCATTGTTTCTCTTATGGTGAGGCTGGGTTGATGACCAGCAGACCATATAAGTGTCTGCGGTGGATGCAGGTGCAGGTGCAGGTTCAGGTTAGGAAACCTAGTATTCCAAACCATAAGCCGCAACAGGTTCTCTACCACCTTACTTCTGGAAAGGGGGATTAGAAACAAGTTGATAGCTGGTTTGAGTGCGAGTTTTCATCACGGAGGTGCCACCAGTTGCTGAAGAGAATGTCGGTACGAGCACCAGCGATACTAGTAGGTATACAAGACGAGGTGTGCGGTTTAGGCCACCTTCACCTTCAGTGTCTTCTGATGGAGGTTCAGACTCAGAGTTAGGAGGATTCTCGCCGAGGGTGAAATTGCGGAGCTTGCAAGAGTTCCAGTGCAAGCCTACTGAGAGTTTGAGGGAGGCTTACACGCGCATGAGGCGATTGATAAATATAACCCAATGGGTTACGGAAACTCAAGCAGTCCATTTCTGGTATGGGATATTCGACAAGGAGTTGAGTAGAAGGGTACGGGATGCAACTCTCCTACAAGTGGCCCAACCCACCTTAGCAAATATGTTTTTGCTGGCAGAGCGGATACAGCTCAATATGGTAGAGGAGCGAGTGGTCATGGTAGGGTTTGGTAAGGAGACACAACGAAGTGGAGCTTCTAGCCAACAACAACCATTACCCCAACGTGCTCAAGGCGACAAGGGGGCTCAGGCAAAGCCCAAGGAAAGACAGAAATGATCTCAATTGCAGAGGTCGCTTCCTTCAATCTCAAGCCAACAACAGTCGGGTGTGACATGTTGGGATTGTGGAGGACCCCATGTTAAGAGAGACTGCCCGGAGAGAGGCAAAGGGCCGGCACAGGCACAGCCTACACAACTACAGTGTGGGCATTGTGGCAAGTATGGGCATGAAAATGCCCATTGTTATGACTTGCATCCTGAGCTACGGCCAGGCCAGTTCCAAGGGTATGGCCAAGGACGAGGCAATGTAGTCCAGAGAGGTAGAAGAGGCAGAGGTCGCGGTGGAGGTCGTAACCAAAAAAGGAGCACAAGGTCAAGGTCAAGGTCATGACCAAGGCATAGTGGATAGGCTTGCCCAGCTAGAGCAACGTCTTGCTACCATGGCCACTACTCGTATTGCATCAGCTCCAAGGCCTGAGGTTCAAGCCCCGCCTGCACAACCTCCTATGCCTAGGAAAGACCAGATTGGTATGGGCTTCATGTGTGGAGCCGCACTTGCAGGACCATTGCATGTGGACTCTGCAGCTGTTGTCACTTGAGCAGCAACTCGTACTCCTGAGCCAAGAAGAGCGGATGTGGATTTTGATCCACAAAAAGGGGAAGCAAGTCGTCAGACAAGGCTTCCACAGTCCTTTACATTGGCTGAGACATTGTCAACTACGCCATCGATGGCACCCGCTCGCCAAAGTGTGTCATAGGTAGAGCCACGAGTACCATTGGGGAAAGTTGGTATGGCTCGGGAAATGCCAGTGGGTGGTGCTGCAAAGCAAGGTGCAGCTAGTACATTGTTGGGGGCGGCTATGGCAATTTGCCAAGCTCCATTGTTTTCTGCCACGACAATTGCAATGTCAGGGATGCGGCCAGCTGCAGTGTTTAGACTGGCAGCTGCACTCTGTGAGAGTGGTGATGCATCAGCACTATCTGTGGGGATAGCGGATAAGGTACAATGCATGAATGCCCTGGATTCAAGGGTGAAGACAGCCACAACTATGCCATGGCAAGCAGTAGCTGCAAGGTTGCAGGAGTTGCCAGCTAGGCCAGCCATTGTGCAGTATGGTGATTCCTGGGGTAGTCTTGGTGGAAAATCATGATAGTATGTTTCAGTTAGGTGGCCCAGCCGGGAGGAGGTATAGGCCACTACAGGTCTTGTTGGACTCGGGAGCACAACCATTGATGTTGGGGAAAGCAGCAATTGCAGGCTTGGGCCTTACAGAGGCAGATTTGGAGCCTTGCCCATCTTTGGGTGGTTCAGAAAAGACGCGAGGGATTACATGCCATGAGCTCTTCATTCGATTGCAGCCGGATCATCCTACGGATGGCTCCATCATAAGAGCTAAAGCCATTGCTACGGACGCGATGTCATATGATGTGCTTGTTGGTGGGGGGATGTTATACCCCATGGGATTTACTTTGGACTTTTGGGAGAGGAAATGGCATCATACAGGCCAGAATGGCAGTCAGGAGATGGCCGACATGCACTGCTTCCAGTGTAGTTTATTGGGAATATAGTGGTGGATCATAGGAACATGATGCCCACATTTGCTACATTTTCAGGGGTGGTGGCTTGGGGTGGTGAGCTCTTGGAGGGCAATAGTCATGTCGATGATAGGCCATCACCTGATGATCACAAACAATTGGCATACAAGGCTGATTTGCTTCCTCATGTGCCTATGCATATTCCACTGTGGGGTATGGTTGGGAATTTGCATCAAGTAGCAGGCGAGTGTATGCACCAAGCATGGCAGGAGGCCTTTCCATTGGTGAGTGAGGGGAGTTCAGTGACATCACTTGGACCTCCTGAATTAGCTCCTTAGGACACAGGCCCATTACCTGGCAACTACCTAACTCATGGATTTGTTTGCTAGACTTGTTTGGAGGCATGAGCATTGGGCTTACGGGAGTGTTGCAAGCAGGGATTAGAATACGCAAGTACTTGTAATTGAGAATGATAAGATTGTTCGGCGTATTTCCATGTGCCACATTACCTTGCTCACACACCGGTATCCTGATTTGTTGCCTCTCTCAGCAATACAAGGGTATCAAAAGGCCTTGCAAGCAGACATTACCTTGTTGGGGGCGGATGATTTGGACTGGCATGGTGTCATTGACTTGGTGATAGCCGGATGGCCTTGTCAATGACACTCTCCCGCAGGTCATGGGAATGGCTTGCATGATGCACGATCGCATTTATTTTGGGAGATGTTGCGAGTGTTGCAGGACTTGCAGACAAGGCAAGTGCAACCTCTAGGCTATATCTTGGAGAGTGTTCCTCTTATGGGGGATTCTCGGGCCGGGGTTATGGCCAGTGTGCATCGGGTGCGGTCTTGGATTGGATCGGCGGTGCTATTGGATGCAGCAGCGGTGGGATCACGCGCGCATCGACCTCGATTATGGTGGACCAATCTTGCACCACCAGAGCTGCTCAAGAGAGCATATGATTCCATTCAACGGCCACCCAATCTCACGGTTGAGGGCATTTTGGACCAAGGGAGGCAACCAAAGAGGGTGCGACATGATGACCATCCACCTCTGGCGGTGATCAATCGAGTGGGGCAGCCACATATGGCCTTACCTACACTCATGAGCTTCCCCTCGTCTCATGCTTTCCGAGACAATGGTCCTGGGTTGATTTGGGACAGTGTGCTACAGCAATTGGTGGAGCCCAATGCGGATGAGCGAGAGCAGACAATGGGATTTGCCACCGGCACTACAGATGTGCCAGCTCTGTTAGAGGCATCACGCCGCCAAGTGTTGGGTCAAGCAATGGATCTAAATTGCTTGACATGGGTCATTGGCTTATGCATGGCTGAGTAACGGAGATTGCAAGCATTGATGGCTACTTCTGCACTCCCATTGGATGGTACACCCTCCCTGCCAACCGGGACGGTTGAGGCAGTGAGTGGGGGTGAGCACAGGATCGTGGGTTGCAAACACCCATAGCAAAGTGGGATGATATGCGCAAAGAGATAGTCATTGGATCTCTCAAGCAGTAGTATGAGGAGTGGGGAGAGCCATGGACTGAGGATCAGTTGGAGGCCAAGGTGGCCAAGATTTTTGAAGAGGTTGAGAATGTTTCTTGCTCAGAGGATTTCTCAAGGTGGCTATGGCGGAGCAAGTGGAGGCTACGCCACAGTCAGATTGGGCGGACAAGGCCCAAGAGGTTGTTATCTAGCAACCAAAGGATTCGTCTCCTACCTCCAAGCTTGGTGTACCCAAGGTTGCAATCACTGAGGACAATTGGGAACCAAATGTTGGACTTACAGTCACTGGAGGAAAGAGACGGAGGATCCAGCGATTTCTAAGGGCTTATAGAAATTGTTTTGCCTTCAATTTGAAGGATTTGGGGAGTTTGAAGGGTCAGGAGATTCGTATTGATTTGGCAAGTGACACGCCAATCTTTCAAAGGCCCTACCGGTATAGTGACATGGAGAGGTCATTGATCCAATCACGGACTATGGAGTTGTTCGAAGCTGGATTGGTGGAGTTGTCAGGCGGGGAGTATGCCTCGGCAACGGTGATGTCAGCTAAGAAGGATATCTATGGCAATTGGACAGAAAGAAGGATGTGTGGGGACTATCGTCCTGTGAACCGTCAGACTAAGTCCGATAGATATGCCATGCAAACTCCAGAGGAGATCTTTGATGCCATTGGGCATGCAAAGGTGTTTAGCACATTGGATTTGCGATCCGGTTACCACCAATTGCCAATCAAAGAGGCTGACAAGCAAAAGACGGCATTTTGGGGGATTGACCAACATGGGAATGATTGTTTGTACCAATGGCAGTTCTTACCGTTTGGGTTGAAGAATGCTCCTGCAGAGTTTCAGAGAGTCATGGATAGGATTCTCGCGGGGCTAGACTTTGTCCGGTGCTACATTGACATCATTGACTTTAGTGCTACGGTTGAGGAGCATGAGAAACACCTTTAGGTGGTGTTTGAGCACTTGAGAGCGCACGGGTTGAAACTGCACCCCGGAAAGTGCAAGTTCTTCCACAATCAGATTGAGTATCTGGGCCACATGATATACCCTGGAGGATTGGGTGTTCAATAGACAAAGGTGCACGCCATTGCATGCATTCCACACCCCATGGATGTGAGCAGAGTTCGTGTTTTCATGGGATTGGCAAACTACTATCGACGGTTTGTCAAGGGATTTAGCAGCATTGCAAAGGCTCTTACCAAGTTGACCAAGGTGGGTGAGGAGTGGCAGTGGGAGGAGGAGCAGGAGGAAGCCTTTGAGGAACTCAAGGCTCGATTGACTTCTGCACCTATTCTGAGGCGGCCTATTGGGAGCGGCCTTTCCAGCTACATACGGATTGGAGTATGTTGGGGATTGGAGCAGTGCTCACACAGGTGGATGATGAGGGAAGAGAGTTCGTAGTAACATATGTTAGCTGCTCGAACAATGATGCCGAGACGAAGTATAGTTCCTATGAAGGGGAGTGTCTAGCTGCGGTATGGGCAGTGGCACATTTCAAATGCTACCTCTATGGCAATCTCTTCACCATTGTCACGGATCACCAACCATTGAAGTGGTTGATGGAGTCAGACAAGCTTACAGGGAAGCTTGCACGGTGGGCACTTATGCTTCAAGAGTACGACTTCTAGGTGGTGCATCGAGCCGGTATTGTCAATGGGGATGCAGATGGATTGAGTCATAATCCATGCACGAGCAAGCATGATGATACTGGAGCTCGGTGGCATGGTGAGACGGATGAGGAGATGGTGCCAGGATGGCATGCATCGGCCTTTTTGTGCATTCTAGCAATGGGAGCTCAAGCTGGTTCATCCCATGCGATTGGTCATGTAGATAGCGTGCATGACAATCCAGAGACTAATAAGGAGTTTGGTGGTGCTAAGGATGTGCATGAAGATGCAGCAGTGTTGGCATACCTTTGTACCGGAGAGACAGCAGCCACTGTGACTGCTAAGGAGAGGGATCGGGTCCTACAATGAGCCAAGAGGTTCAAGTGGGAAGGGACTCACATACTCCGGGTATGGGAGAATGGACGAGTGAGGATTGTGCCTCATCCAACACAACGAGCGCGATTGGTACGCCATGCCCATGAGGAGTTGGGACATTTTGGGGTGCGACGCACTCATAGTTTGCTGCAAGGGCAGTATTGGTGGCGGGGCATGCATACGGATGTGCAACAGTTAGTGGCAAGGTGCATGGTGTGTGACAGAGTGCAGGCTTCTTTCAACGCCCCTACTCCACAATTGCATCATTTACCCATTATGGGTTTGGGCTATCATTGGAGTCTTGACTTCGCAGACCCATTGCCACTGACAATTCGCCATAACAAGTATGTGCTGGTGATGGTGGAACATTTCTCCAAATGGATTGAACTGGTGGCATTGCCTGACAAGGGAAGTGAGGGGGCTGCGTATGCATTATTAGATCGAGTGCTTAGCCATTTTGGTGCTCCAGCCAAGGTACTCACGGACCAGGGGAGAGAATTCTTGGGGGAATTTCAGGCTTTGTGTGAGCAAGCCTTGATATATCACCGCACTACTTCTTGGGATCATCCGGAGGCTGATGGCTTGGCGGAGAGAATTGTTCAGACAGTCAAGAGAGGTTTGCGCAAGTACGGTTTGCAGAATGGACACCTAGGAGATTGGGACCTTCAACTGCCTTGGCTAGCTATGGGCTATAGGTTCAGCAAACAAGCTTCACTTGCCTCCTTCTCACTTTACTTTCTTCTCTTCGGCCGAGAGCCGGATTTGCCTGCATCTATTTCCAAGGAGGCTGCAATAGTTCTCAATCTTGATGATCCGGATGTGTATACAAGCATGTGCCCAGCGGGCAAAGTTGTTCAAGAGAGTCATGCCTATGGTTTTTGAGAACCTTGCTATTGCCCAACATCGAGACACATTGAGGTACGTCACTATACGTGGAGGGGGATATTGGCCAAGTGTTCGGCGTTTCCACCCTGGGGACTATGTGTATCTGCAGCAGACAGCACCTACGACCTTGGATGTCACAACAGGACGTGTGATTCTAAGGGTCAGAGAGGTGTTGATTCTGGAGGATCGAGATGGCATGGTATTGAAGGACCATGTGCGCCATGTCACCTTCCACATGTGGATGGGATGATAGATCTCAACCTTGCAGTGGTACCTGCAGGGTTGCGTTGCATACTATGTGGGCATGCTGGTGGCGCCGCAACCATGTTGGTATGTGACAAATGCTCAAGGGGGTGGCACATGGGATGCTTGACACCGCCACTTGAGGAGGTTTCTATCGGAGAATGGTTGTGTCCACGATGCCTTGGATAGAGGTAGTGGGCATGACAATGGTGAGGCGGACAAGTGATCCAATGTCTAGTTAGTGGGGCTTCCATGCCATGGATACTCAACTGAAGATCATGGATTGCATGAAGGCGACTAACGATGGGGCTACATTTGCACCCGGCCTCTTGATCTACCGATTTCAGGTGTTGGGACTTGTGCGATTGAAGACCAAGCGATGATCTTATTGGGGTGGATACTTGCAAGCTATCCGATGTTAGAGGGACTTAATCACCAGCTAGGGGGGCGATTGTGGCGTGACTTTCTATGACTATATGCTAGGAAGTGTGGTTGGACAACGATGTATGTTGTGGCACGATGCTTAGGTGCACGACAGCTGTCATGGTTTTGTTTGTGATTAGTTAGAAATAGTTATTTCTAGCTAATTAGGACATTATACATTTATATTTGTATTTTGTTGGCATTGGGACTTCATTTGGTTCCATGTGCCAAGTGAGGTGGCGAACCTCACTTGGGACGTGGGGAGGTTATCTCCACATGAGACGTAGGCAGGATCGTCTTATTTTAGTCGAGCCTTCCGAGGCATCTCTCGCCGCCATAGCTCTAGTACTTGAGATGGAGAGTGGGTGAGGTCTGTATGGTGGAGTCCTTTAGCAAAGGTGCCATTGGCTTGACTTATATAACATAATAGAGTGGTTTATCCTCTTTTCACCATTTCCGTATCATTGTGGCGTGGCTTTCTAGGACTATATGCTAGGAAGTGTGGTTGGACAACGATGTATGTTGTGGCACGATGCTTAGGTGCACAACATAGACATTCTAATTCTTGTACACTTATAAGATGGTTGTCTAACTCGTCCATCTCATCTCTTGTTCCCATTGTGTTCTATTGAGCCAGACTCCTTGGCCCTTAGCCCACGCTAGGAGAGCCTACTTTCTTCTTCAACCCTTACGTTGTGAGGTTGTTGTGCATAGACTCCACATGAATGCTTAATTGTTTTCGAGTATCCTTAAATGCCAGTAAGAAATTACCATCATTTCTCTTTGTATTTTATTAGATTGAAAATTCATATGACCAGGAAGATGTCGTCTGCTCGAGGGTTAATGTTGTTTGATGATGTGGCATCTTTCTAGATTTTTTCCGTTTCTTTCCAGCATCTTTAAGACGTCTTTCTGAACTGAATTGCAAAAGCAAATACAACTACCTTTACAATTGATCAGACACAGACGTAGTTCAAGATGTCTTTGTCTTCAATTATCGACAAAATTTTACAATGTGAGGTAGAAATAAAACAATGTATCTCAGCAATCTGTCTGCTTCTACATGATATGCTCTTATAATGAGCTAGAATGAGCTACAGTTTACAATATATTACAATGAACTAAAATATGAAGGCAAGTAGCTTTGTCTGACTATAGGTAAAAGGCAGATTAAATCATTGAGAGACTCGAATCAGTATCATCAATCATCAACCTCCTATATGGTTCTCCTTCAAAGTTCACACATCACAAGAAGTCTGAGAATCTATATACAAGTTGATGGAGTAGTTTCTAAGGTTACCAGTAAAATAGTGACCAACTTATGACGATGAAATCATAATGGGAGATGAATCTGAGATGGCTCTTTAGGACAAACATCAACATTGTTAGAAATTGTAGCCAAGGCCTAACAACACATATAAACATCAGATTTCCAAAATTACAGTGCACTTTATTTGAAAGTATGATCTTACTCCAATGAATCCATAAATTATTTGACGTAAAAATCTCAAATGTTACCATTATCATCATCATCATCGAGTAGCATATTTTTGAGCTATTGCATTTGGAGCTAACATCTGTAAGTCATTTTACAATATTATTATTCACCATTTGTTCCAGTACTCCACACAGGATTGTTCATTGAGGGACTAACGCAATAAATAACAAGATTCCCATCATCTTGTATCTCAAGAATGAATTCTTGTACATTTCCTTGTGGACAAGTATGTGGACCAGTGTTCCAAAGCTCACCTCCGTTTCCATTGTAAACCACCAAATTTCCATCACCTTGCATAGAAGCGTAACAGTTGGAACCTTTGTCATATGTGTCGCTGCTCCATAGTGCTTGCCCAGTAGCTATCTTGTATAACACCAAATTGCAGTCACTTTGCATGGCAAGATTGTATGTCGAAGACGGACTACTTAGGTAGTATATTTGACTATTTAGGCTGGTTGATTGATATAAACAACAACCCCCGTTGGTATTTGGAAAACAACAATCAGCACTCTTAGCTGGGATTATGGAAACTATGAGACATAGAAGTATCAACACCGTTTTGATCAACACACTTTTGGCATCCATATTGTTGTTGTATGCTTCACGAAAGAAGTTGAGGTCTAATTGAGCTCCTACATATTGTGACAATCACGTTAAATAAAAATTCAATGAAAGTTACTAGTAAGACACACAAACTATTCTGATTTTTTATTTTAAAACTATTGATAGAATGTCAAGACATTTTCAAAGGTTCGATGTCGATCAAACATTTGTCAATGGAGACAAATCTACAATGTCAACATACCATCGTCATATTATGATCATTGCATTGTCCAATTGAATAGACAACATTGCAATAAGACAATGATGTTGAAATGAATCGAAATTAATGATTCCAATATATAATATATATCTATACTTTATAAAAGACTCCTCTTTATTGGGTGATGCCTTAAGGGAATGATTACACATTCATTTTGGTCTACAACTACCTTAACGCTAATAATAGCTTGGACCTTAACGTTAAAAGTAGGTAATCTCGTCTTGACTATGCATAATTCCATAAAAAAATAAAAATACATAAGTAACGACGAAATGGACGGATTGTATTAACTTGGAGGATCTTGTTGCCATCAAATGCAACATAATGTATTGGATGAATTTTTGTGATAAGAAATACGGAATTTCTTTTGTCAAATTATTAGTGCTACATATTGAACAGAAAAATAACGATGTTTGACATAAAAGTATAGGTTGGTGGATGAAATAAACAATCCAATAGACAGTCTAAGACAACACAATATTTTATTTTATTTTTAAAGTACAACATATTTTATTTTATTTGATGATTATGAATTTTAATTATAATAGTTTTTACTCCTTATTTACACATTATTCCTAAATGAGTATATAGCCTCATTCATGAGGTATCTACCTACCCTAAATCATCCATCGAAATGAACCTTATGAATCCATCCCTATCTGCTTCATCCACAATGTAGCAAAGTTTTGACCGTTGAATCTGTGAGAATATAACAAAACCAGTTGCCTCATTTTGCAAGTCCACCCAAAATTGGGTTATAAAAAAATGGTTTGACCAACTCTTCTGTGAATGCTCATCACTTTCAGTACCCTTGCCATCTATGTGACATTGTCACCAAATTTCAGAAGCAAAATCCAAATAGTTGAGGGGACTCCTTTGTATGTGAAATTAGGGTGGGAAAAATGACATCCAAGTACACTGTCACAGAAAACAGGCCATGGGGGCTGAAATCTACATCACAATTGGAATTCTCGATGATCATTATGTGCCATGTGGGATTCCTCACTGATTTGCAAAATTTCAAAGCATTTCACGAATGCAGCAGGTGCAGATTTGGAAACATTAACAATTTTTTAGTCACATTCCAAGTCAGACATTCTATTGCCAGAATTAGCAACACTTCCAGCAGACGTGTTTATGGACCACGTCACTGATCACCGAGCGGGCCCCATGGACTAGCAACAAAACGCCCGGGTGTGTTCATCTTACCCTTTTCTAACTGGTACGCCCAACCACCTTCCCCGCCACCTTTTCTCCTACATGCTTTCTCTATTGATGCAATCAGTGTTTGTGACACTCATGTTGGGATTATGAGAGAAGAAGATACATTATTCCCACAACACTCCTCTCTTTGCCAGCATCCCTACAATCCCTCTCTTTGTCAACATCACCATTTGGGCATAGAATGTGAAGGAGTGCACGAACAACAATATTGAGCACAATCTTTTAAACCGTTGCTCCATTAGAAGGAGCACAAATGAAAGCTGGGTATGTTTCACAGTCTCTATTCCTCACACGAGGATTCATATTCAGGAATGTAGATTAGAACTTGTTGAAAGATAAGTGGTTGGACACAATTGGTAAGTCTATCCAGTTGTTTTCACCTTAGCACATATATTACTCAAGAGTTGAAATCCTTAAATTAACCTTGATTACTTGTCTGACCCACAAGCCGCTTTCAAGGATTTCTCCTCCATGGACAGTAACAAGTCCTCCTTGAACTGACTGGACATGGACACATTTCCCTCATCCCCCATAAGCTTGGACTGTGATCAATTTCGGCAACAACCACTGTAGCCTGGGAGGGCTCAAATATCATCAATCAATCCACACAAAAAGCAGTTACATCTAGTACATACCTTGGCCATACCATACTGGTTTGTGTTGTTCGATTTACTGTAGCATGCATTAAGTCCTTGTCTGGGTCAGTCTTGTTTTTCAAAAATTTCCATTCTTACTAAATTAACAGCAAGGCCACCAGCTTACAAAGTTTGGAATTTCTACCTTAGGGCCCTGCAAGTGTTTTCAACTCGCATGCTCCAGCCTAGCTACCAGATACTCAATTGACATGAACGCATTTAATCTTCAATTCAAAAGGATCATGCTTCAACACACATTCCTCTTGTAATTTGTGCTGCAACATAAGAGTCTTGAAAGGACACTGACTCTTGCAGAGGTCTACCCAACGAATCTCAGATGCAAAGCTCCCCACTTCAATAAAATCATGTTAGCATTCTTCCATACATATCCATACTCACCGGGGCATAACGGTCCCTCTCACACTCCCACTCGACCCTCGACCTGTTGGGCTCAGTGGAAATTCCCTTTGGTAGATGGCAGTCCGGAACAGCTCCCACACCTTGGTCGCTTTCTGGCTCGCATGCTTACTCACTAGTTTTTGGTCACCAATGGGAGGCCAATGGGCTTGCACCATTCTCGGGGTTACTACTCCCTATATATACTTCTGTAGGTGTCCATGGGGGTTCCAAAAGTAACACCCTCTACATCTGGTGCACCACCACTTAGACCCTCGATCGTCCGTGTGGTGAGCCACGGTGAGTCTTGGCCCACCCACCACGGCCCCAATGGACCGTGGTGAATCCCAAGACTCCCCACGACTCCCACCACACAAGGCCTCAGCCTCATGGTGAGTCATATGCCACCCCCACTACGACTCCCTACACTACCACCACCCCTCGTCACCACCGCCACCCGGTTTGTGGGGCTCTAGTGAGCGCCACCGCCTCCTTGAGTGCCTTCAGCACTCAAAGGTGCTTCAGTCCCCTTTCCTATTTGCTGCCATTGCCCCCACCACAAGGGCAGCCCCTCTTGTGTCCCAACCCCCCGCCCTCAAGGCAAAGGGCCATGACACCGTCGGTCGCATACCACTCACCCACCACATTGATCATCCATACCAGTCCACACGCACACCAGACACATTATTGCATCAGCTTCCCATCCCCTACATTGTGATACAGTAAATCCAACACAAAAGTCCAATTTCTCGTAATTGCTAAAATTGTAAAATCAGCAGCACAACAAGAATTCCAGGAAAGATGAAAGCCTAAACTGCAATAGAACTCACCATGTACCAATCATGTAGTCCCTCATGAATACAGTCCAATTTCATGAAGTTATGTGGGGAGAAGACAGTTTTGAGGAGCATCTGTGTAGAGGAGATTGAGTAGAAAAGAACAGCAGTGGCCTCATGGGGGCTCGTCGAACAACACTTTCTGAAATGCACCGCAACCACAAACTTTTGTCACTTGCTACAAACGCCGCAGATAACATCGCCGTCATCGTTGTGTGACTCTTTCAAACACCCAGTTTCTTGAAGATGCAGTACACAATAGTAACCAAATTCATCAAATACAGTTGCTTTGAGTAGAATCGCAAGGAAAAAAAAGCTCACAAATCCAAAGCATGATTTGTTAGATACAGACCAGACCTAGATGGAGCCTTCGAAATCCTTGGTGAGTGCAACTTCAATGAACACCAATGGCTCACCTACAGAGAAACCCTTAGTCAGCATCAAGGGGTATAACCAATCTCAGCCCACAAATCTGTCATTCAGTAGCCCAACTGAGAGCATGGTCCTAAAATATGGGGTCTGTATTTTCCATGAGCCATGAGCAAATTCTCATGAGCCATGAGCAGAACCCACCGAACCTGAAACGGAGCAATCCCGAAGCTAGGCTGCAGGTTTGGGTTTGGGACTGCATGCGGAAATGAATAGGAAAGTCGACACCTTTAAGGTCTTTTCTGATTCTGTCCGCGGTTATAGACATTATATCCCCTATTTCCGATCAGTAGCTATATGCTATACATCTGAAGTCTGTGCCGACTTCCGAAACCCTGCAAAGAAGTCGGCATCAGGGCCATGAGATCCATGAAGTCTTCATCCCCAAACTCTGTGTCGACTTCCCATACTCGAACCCGCAAGTCTGTGTCGACTTCCCAAAGCAGATCCCGGAAGTCTGTACAGACTTCTCGAGCCCGAACCCGGAAGTCGGTGCAGACTTCCCAAACCACATCTCGGGAGTTGTCACAGACTTGCGGCTTACTCAGGGATGCCTCGGCGTGAGCCTGGTCACGTGAGCGCGACTGCGCTCACGCCACGTCACCTTGCGCAAATGCCACGTCACGGGGCTCAGTCCACGTCATCACACGTGGAGGCCGAGTCACCACGCACCCAGAAAGAAGTGGAGTGTATTCCCGCGGATTGGCACCCTTTACCGCGGAAACAAGCTGGACGACATAATAAAAGGCATTGAATAAATGATGGATGAATGTACAGTTGGATGATAAACAGATGGATGAGTTTGAAAAATCTATGTAGATGGATGAATGACGGATGGATAAGAGTAAAATGGATGAATGTATAATGGATGTTGAGCAATGACAAAAATTCATGACAGGAAGATGCATGACCAAATCTTTTGACGAATGCACAAAGTATATGAAATGAGTGTGGAAGGTTTGTGGGGTGGATTAAAGAGTACAGAGGATGAATGTACAATGGATGTTGTACAAAGGAAGCTTTCATGAATGGAGCACGCATGAATACAGTGTAGATGAATGCACAATGGATATGAGAAGAGTCAGGAAGGTTTGTGAGATGGATTCATACATATAGCAATTTAAACGAAAGTTGATTCTGTGATTATTATTTGTTCTAAAGGAACAACTACGGTAGAGTAAGGGGATTCAACGTTTACCAGATAATATGAAAATGAATATTAAAAGAATACAGTTCAGTCTGACTCAGAGTCAGTACAATGTATCCCCTCTTCCTCTGCATCTAAGTCTAAGTATTTAAGAACACCGGATCCACGCTGGATACACCTACGGCTGGCCACTAAAAAGTCAGGGGATAGGGACTCGGACGCGTGAAGTGCCATTGCTTCGGCATAAACAGGGAGCAGAAAATTGGAAAGGGGGCTGTCGAAAACAGACTCGCCAGAAATGACTGTATCTCCTGAAGATCCACCGCTGGCTTTCCTGAAAGACAGCCTGAAAAAGTTATTATTGTAACTTTGATGTTATCGAGAAATTGAGTATGACTCCCAAAGAGGGTTTAGCACTTACTCACATGAAAAGTCGTTGTCGACCTGCTTATCTTCGGGATCGTCATCATTTCGAATATGAATCCTTCTTGGAAAGCCATATTTTGAGTGAAGGAGATTCTGTGGGGACTAAACTTGACGGTGCAGCATTGGACCTGGTCATGGATCATTTCTCCACTTTAAGTTCACCTAACATTCGGCATCAGATCAATGCATTGAGAATGGGCTCTGGGATCAGAGGCTACATAGACAATATTTTGGAATTGAAACGACTGAGCAAGTACGATTACATCCAGGACAATGTATTCCCAGGTCAAGGTGCCATCAAAGTTTTTCTTTTCAAAATGTCGACTGTTGGGGAGGGCAGTGGGGTTAGCCTCGTGAAGCGGATGCAGAAGACTGGGGACTTGCAGAACTATTTTCTTATGTTTGATCATGTGAAACGAGTGAAGGATTGGACGACAATGGCTTGTCATGTCTACGATCCAGTGTACCAACGAGTTATGACAATTGCAGTTTGTGACATGCAATCCGAGGATACGGAATCCCAGAAGCTCATGTGGAATTCCCTGGTACGTGTCATGGGCTGCCATGGGCTGCCATCTCCAAATTTCGCAGGTTTCATGGCGGATAGTGCTCAAGCAAATTTCAATGCTATTCGTATTGTCTTCGGATCGGGCGACCCAAAAGTGCCTATGCCAGGAAGAGAGCGTACATGTCTATTCCATTGGACACAATCTCTGGAAAAACATACAAAGTCGGACATCAAACCAGAGATGCAGACTCAGCACCGTAAATTGTGCAAAGAGTACAAAGATGCTAGAACAATGAAGGAGGCGGACACTTTGTTCCAGACAATTCGTGCCTGGTGGTTCTCTTCTGGAGCTGCATCACTTGAGAGTATGAGAGCATTGGAAGATTGGCTGGCGTTTTGGCACTTCCGGTATAGACAGTGGGGAGCAGCCATGACAATGGTACGAGGCTTCTATTTCATGCTTTATTCATACATTTGCTTTCCATATTTTTGACTCATTGCTTTCTTTATGTTGTTTCCTGTGCACTATTCTGAAGTGTGGTTATCCTCTTTGCAGAACATGTCCATTGAGGAAATGGCAGACATGCCATCTTGCAATTTGGCAGAAACTGTGCACAATGCATGGTTGCAGCAGTCTGGGAAACGAGGTCGGGATTTGTATGTGGCAACAACAGATGATTTGATACGTGCCTTGCAACAACAAACCCGATACCGTGATTTCTTACGAGGTGGGGTTGGTGGCAAGGGTCCGGACAAATCGGAGTTGATGTTGCGTGCTGCAAACAGATCTGGGGATCCAATCAAGATAGCACGGGCGGTGAGCATGTATGCCCAGGGAACGCCACTTGTTTCTAGAGTTCCACATCTTGAAGGGAAGGAGAGATTCGGCTCCTGTAAGAGGAAATTGAACACTCCACCTGGTTCGGATTCAGATTCCCACAGGGCAGACCGTGATAACTTCTCGAAGCCTCGTGTTCCCCTGCATGACAGCTCCGTGTCCGGAACCTCCATTGTGGAGGAACCTCCAACACGACGGCAAGCTCCAGCATCAAACCGTGCCACTGAAATGGTGCAGGAGAGAAACACCCCCTTGATGTGCTTGAGTCCGCATGCCCCGACCACGTTTGGCACATAGAACGCACAAGTGTCGGGTCTCGTGTGAAATGTACAGCGATCAGGGCAACTAATTTCGAGAAGTGCACTTCATCTATATCCAGAGGTGGTGCCCGAACTCCTGCTCCGACTTTCACGGGCTTGATGCGTCCATACGGTCAACCAGAAGCCAAGAACCACAAGTTCTGGTTCTGCGCAGATGATTGTGCCAGATGTGTGCATGGAACTGTGCGTCCTTCCGTAGTGATGAAGCCATCTCCTCCAACCGTTTGGCCCGTGAAGGTGGGAACACATCTCAGCTTTCAGGAGATTGAAATGCTGGAGGAGGCAGGTTTTTTCCCTTGCGAGACAACCCCAAACTCCATGCATGTGCTACTACTCCCTGCGTCCTCCCGGGTCCCCCCGGCAAATCCTGACTTGTGGCCAACCAAACGAGATGGAAAGCTCGTTCGGCGTTTCCCTCCAACCGCTGAACACTTTGGCAAAGTGGAGTCCGCAAGAATGCTCCAAGCTCGTGTCGGAAGCACCACGGAAGTACCCGATCCAGGATATGGTCGGGTATTCACAATCATCACTTCCACATCTGCTGTTCATGACAGGACCTACGACATCACGGTTTCCAATTTCCCCAATTGCACATGTCCTGATTTTGTGAATATGCTATCAACCAGTTTGGGCAAGAGAGGTAAATTCATACCCTACAAACATTTGTATTTCATATTTTTGAGGAGGATGGTTTGCGATCCCAAACGTGACAACTTCATTCACCAGGCCACTATGAGTTTCAACGAGGTCGATACTCTTTTGCAGCGGGATACAACACATGGGTAGCATGAACTATGTAATGTGGTATGTGGATGACCATGATTTGAAATGTGTAATTCACATCAATTCGTCGGCTGTGCAATGATATGGCCTCCAACTATACGGAGTGAGGTCTGAGTGACAACTTTTAGGTAGTGCACATTTGTCATTGCACCGTTCGAAGTCTACATGTCTTGCTGTCGCTATGCACTACAATCATCTTTTGAAGATGATCATAACTCTCATTGTTATTTGAGGAGGGAGGAAGTCTTCTCGTGGCAGCCTTTATGGCGCACACTTTGTGAGGATATTTTGTCGTCTTCGTAATTGTAAAAGTGAAACAAACATTTGTAATTGCACAATGTTGGATGCTGCAATTGTAGGCCTCAACGCTCGTCTTGATTCTATTTAGGCAAGATTCCCTGCATTAATTCCACGGTCATAGGACCATCCACGGTTATAGGCGGCGCATGTTAATGCTGACGTGGCAGTTGACGGACAGTGCCACGTCATCATTTACCGCCACATCAGCATGCTGACATGACGCTCACGCCACGTCAGCATGTGTGCAGGCTCACGCCACGTCAGCTGGCGTGAGCGTACGCTCACGCCACGTCACTCCTGCGTGAGCGTACGCTCGCGCGCTCACGTGCAACGCTCACGCCATTGCGTCGTTGCGGCTTACTTGTGTTCCTATTCAGAACAAGACGTTTTCAATCACTTGCCACAGACATATCTGGGAAGTCGGCATAGACTTACTTGTATTGAACACTCCGCATGACTTCGCTATGAAATATATGTCGGTACTCGACACAAGTTCCCAAGCACCCGGGAATGGGGATGAGCATGTCATGGTCATGATGAGGAAGGCGGACATTTGAGAGTCGGCGTTGACTTCAATGCAGTACGCACACAACATCGGACACCATGCAAATTCCACGATTTACGGCCAAAAGGGTGGCACCCGGGTGGAACGTCTTTTGCCATGCATTCAGAAGGGGAATGAGAAAGCGTCTTTCTGGACGCCTCCCATTTTGCTGAAGATGTCTGGGTTTGTTAGAGTGTCGCGCCCCCCCACAAGACTTATGTCTCAGTTTATGCCAGGGATGGAGAGGTTCGTTTTACAGACAAACTCCTCAGGTCGCGATGGGGTTTACTCCCGGACTCGGTGGTCTTCAAAGTGGAGGAGGTTATGGAGGGCAGCAATATTCTAGAAACGCGTATTGTGGAGCCCTTGCGAGACGATGTTGGAAAAGCCTGGGTCCTTCCTTACAAAGGGGAATGTGGGTATCGTGTCTTTGGGATTCCTGCAGCATCTCCTGAATCTTCCACGATACTGACGCCAGTCACACCACACACAGGGGCGTCCGGGGTCGCCCCCGGCGTTAAAGTGAAGACAGATAGTATAGACATTTCCAATGGCAAGGAAGACGACTATGATGTCGTCGGATCGACAGGGGTCCATGTCCCATCAGCTGCCAAATCCAAAAGCAACAGCACATCCCATGTTCCCAGAGAAACCCCATCACAGGCAGCATTGCATAGGGCTCCCAAGTCCATAGTCAACAATCTGTAGCTTCTTTCGGTCAGCTCGACTGCAAGAAGCAAACTTTCTAAAATTGACTTCCTTCATATGCAAGTCGTGAAGGTGGATAGTTTGCCCCATCGCGTGGATGGCAATATTGTGTATGAGTTGCCCCCTGCAGTGAGTGGAAGTTCGGCCGGTCAATTGGACGGAATGGACCGCAAGTTCGACTGTAACCCGTGGAACGTGACAAAGACCACAAACGTGGCTTTGCCGTTGCTTGAGAGGAAAGACACAGCCATAAGGCGAGTCGACATGAAATCGCCAGAAACTGTATCTTGTAGCAACTGTCCAAGTATCCCACTTCTGCGTTTGCTATGTAATTTTCCTGCTAATGGGAAGTCTGTGCCGACTTCCGATGTGTCCCTTTTCCAAAAAATAGGTGGACGCATTGTCGAAGCAAGCATAACTTATGGTGTCACTTGAACCAGAAGGGCTACTGCCTTTCGGTAGGAAGGTGGACACCTTTGTAACAACGAACAGGGTGGTTTGAACCCAGAACTACTCGTAAGAGTGCCCTTACCACTGGGCTAGATGTTGGTTGTCAAGTCCTTTTGCATTCTTTTTTTTTGCGTTTGTGCGCGGTTTGGAAGTCTGTGCCGACTTCAGGCACTCGTACATTTGCAGTAAAATTTTTGCGGTGAGGGGAAGTCTGAGCCGACTTCCGATGTGTCCTTCTGCATTCATTTTTGTTGCATTTGCTCGCGGTTTGGAAGTCTGTGCCGACTTCAGGCACCCCTACATCTACAGTCTAATTTTCACGATGAGGGAAGTTTGTCCCGACTTCCCATGTTCATCTCCGAAAATGAACATCCATTTTTTGCTCACTTCGGAGGTCCGCAACGACTTGCGGGTTGGGTTGCCAGTCCTGACAAAATTATTCTGATGATGACAGATATGTGTCATGTGTTGGAAGTCTACGATGTCTCCGATTGGACTGCCCTTTCTACGTCAGGGAGAAGTACCATAACGACAGGTACTGGTCGGGGACATCCGACTCCAAATTCAGAGCACAAAGCAAAGTCCCAGACAATACCTTTGTTTGCGGGATATGCAATCACCCCCACCCCCCCCCCCCCCCCCCCCCTCTGTATCGAGTCGTGCCCCGCAAAAATGTATTACATAATGGCTCCCCCAAGCATGACAAGAGCCGTTGTCCATGTAGGCTACCACAACCGCAACATCGCAACAGGAGCATCACGGGATGCATCGGCGAAAGCGAAAATGGTCTTGGAGGAGGAGGTGAGGAGGTCCCCATCTGCACGTCTGAAAGCTGTGGAGTTGTTGTCCGCGCTGAAGCATCATCATGGACCGGATAATGTCGCGCGATGGTGGACAGCGGAGCCAGTTGGATAGCTCCAAGTTCGAGGATCTTCTAGACGTTGTGGAAGCATTTGGTAGCTCCGTCACCAAACAATCTGTGCAGAAGATGAAAAATGAAATGGGATGTGGCGATGAGATGTCGTCTTTGGTGAAAATGAAATCCAGTTGTGGCTATGACTACATACATGGAAGTCATTTCCCAGGACAAGGCAGCGACCACGAGCGGTGTTTCATTTAAGATGTCCACTGTTGGTGTCACTTCAGGAGTGGATTTGGTGGAGCGGATGAATACTGGCGGGGACTTGGAGGGAAGCTGGATTATGTTTGACCACGTGAAGCGCATAAATGGATGGAGTACAATGGCATGCCATGTGTACGAGCCCAACTACCAGAAGCTAATGACCATTGCAATTCGCGAGATGAAATCGGAGGACACGGCTTCACTTATGATAATGTGGGAGAGCATCAACCAGCAAATGGTAAGAGCAGACAAACGACTCCCCAATTTCCGCAGATTTATGGCGGACAATGCCAATGCAAACTGGGCTACGGTTCGAGTGGTGTACGGTGACGACAGCCCAATGTCCGGGAGGGAGCGGACTTGCAGTTTCCACTAGGCACAGAGCCTGCATGGGCACACAAATGACTACATACGACCTGATCTGCAAGCGGCTCACATCAAAATATGTGCATAGTGGCGGGCGGCGAAATCGGAGGATGAGGCGCAGATAGCATTCCTGACAATTCGGGCATGGTGGATATCATCAGGGGCTGTCTCCGAGAAGGATGTGGCAGCGCTCGACAGCTGGCTGTCATGGTGGACTTTCCGCTATGCGCAACTCGGGTCGTATGTCAGGACGGTATGCAATCGCATGGGCAATATTACTGCTCACATGAGCATGTGCACTGTGCCTTCATGCCGCTCACATGAGCATCCGCATATGGTGTGGTATGTGGGATTGGGATAGTCGGTGGCCAACTGTCAACGAAGGTCGACACCCTTGAAGGGAGTCTGAATGAGAGAACTACACATTTCTTTGCAGGTCTGAAAGTCGGTGCGGGCTTCCCAAACCGTGAACAAGTTCTACTTCAAATTTCACAAGAACCAATCTGCAAATTCTTAAGGCATTCCATGTTGCGGTGCCATGGAGCTGTGTGTGCAGTTCTCCTAAAGCGAGATCGCATGGTAGTCGTGTGATGATGGGGCGAGTTGGCCCACAACGATGACCATAGCAAATGCGTTCACATGCTAACCGTGTGATGCAGGGGCAACTTGCCAAACGACGAAGTGAACAGGGACGACGTAGACACTGCAAAGAAGCAAGAGCGATGAAGAGTGAGCAAGAGCAAACCGAATGAACAAGTGGAGCGAAGTGGAGATATAATTTGCGCTCCCGCCAACCTGCTTCTCGCCAAATTCGAATGTAGTGACAAAACGGGGGCATCGTTGCGAGCCTCACTATCAATGCATCATCAAACTGCCATGGACTGCAAGTTTTAGGGGGTGGAAAACACAAGGGAAAAAAATTCCGAATCAGGCTAACCGACTTCCAGCCTTCCTGATAAGGCAAACTGACCACCTTGCATGTCCACGATTCTGAGTTTAGGCCACAAAATAGGCTACTGGTTACAAGCCTAACGATGGATTACAGCCAGTGTTCGCCATGGATATGACTTGTGTACAAAGACGAATTACGACTATGTGAGTGTAGCATGCATGATGCATTGTTGCAGAGCAGGCAGAAGCACGGCGAATTAGCCGTCATGCAGAAGAGGCTTGTTTAATTGTGCTTCACTGGCTTGGAACCAGCGGCATTCACAGAAGGGAGCCCGTGCCCCAATTTTTCTGCTTATCTGCTTGCAGCAAAAGGCTGGACACTTGTGGGTGTCGGTACCCCTACCTATATGGCTACGCGGTGTGGTACCATATCACTAAGCTTCCTTGTCCAATTGGCTTCTCCCTGTAGAGGAGTTGTGACAGGATGTCAGTCATGAAGTTTGTTGCTGCTCTTCTGTGTGAAGGCATTATATAATCTCATATCCTAACACTTGCAACTAGGATAGCAGGTGTCACGGACATAGCCGAGAGGAACTTACCAGGAGTAAATACCAGAAGGTACCAAGTTATCAAGTTACCAAAAGTTACCATGACTTACCATGATTTACCATTAGTTACCAAGTTACCGGGAGTTTATCAAATTACCAAGAGTAACTTGGGAAATTGCTGAAGAAGCTTCCTTTGGATGAAACTTCTCCATCAAGAAACCTCCTTTGGGGAAGCCTCTTAGGGAACCTCCTAGTAGCCAGTATATATAGGAGGCGAGACTGGACACTCTTCAATCTCGCCAACACAAGTTCAAGCTACTCTTGTTCCCGGTCCCAGTACTCAGTCCAGCTTCCAGTACTCTAGTCCAGTTTCCAATATCTGATACCTCAGTCCAGTTTCCAGTATTCATGTATTCGAGTCGAGTTTCAGTATCTTGTACTCTTGTCGATTGTTATAAAAATCATCTTGATTCATGTTTACCCACCATGCATTCAGCCACGCCGACCTTGACTTTTTGTCTAGTCTTGTACCTCTAGTCTAATATCTTGTTTGTGTTCAATCATGTTCTCGTCCTTGACAATTTGGTGAGACTGAAATTTATTCCTTAGTTAGTTAAGGTGGAAGGCACATTTGGCGAAATGGTCGTCACATTGCAAAGTCTTCAGCTCCAGATGCAAGAACTTCAAGCTAATCAGTCTCAAAATCTTGACAACGCTCTCCACAATTTGCAACAACAAATTTTAGAGTTAAAAGAGTCGAACAATGGATCTTCAACCATACGAGTCCTTATGGCAACAGCTCCTACTGCAACGGTTCATCTTCAACAGATTACAAGAGAATCAAAGATCGGCATTCCCAAGAAATTTGATGGGACGAGATCAAGATTTCGCGGTTTTGTTCAACAAGTACGACTGTTCCTACGACTACATCCACAACGCTACCCCAATGAAGGTATTCAAGTGGGATTTGTGGGCACCCTTCTATCAGGCACTGCCCTATCTTGGTTTGTACCGCTATTAGAAAAAAATTCGCATTTACTATATAATTTTGAAGCATTCATGTCCGAGTTCACTGAAACGTTTGGAGAGAATGATAGAGAGAGAGTTGCAGAGACAAAGATGCAAAATCTTCGACAAGGAGCACGTTCTGCTTCTGTTTATGTTGCCGAATCTCGACAACTTGCGTGCGACCTCAACTGGAATGAGAAGAGCCTCATTAGTCAGTTTTAATGTGGGCTAAAAAATGATGTAAAAGATTTGTTGCTGACAATGCCAAACGTGAGTACACTGAGTGAATTCATCACCCAAGTCATTGCATGCGATAATCGTTTGTTCGAAAGATGTCAAGAGAAGCGATCTAGATGGTCCACGACGCATCATGCCGCTGCTACTACGACACCAAACACAATGATCCATCAGAAATCCGGTAGTGATCCTATGCAGATTGATGTTGTCCGATTCAAACCATTGAGGCCACGAGAAAAACAAAGATGGCGCCCGAATGGATTATGCCTCTATTGCGGAGAAGAAGATCACAGGAAAAAGGGGGCCTTTGTGACGCCTGGGCATCATCGGCCATGCCCCAGCGTCGGAAAAACGTGCATTTCGGGCACGCGACAAGCGCCAAATTTGCGACGCCCGGCAGTCGCATGGGCGTCGCCAAAATGACGTCGCAAAAATGTGTGGTATGGGGGTCGCGAGCCCCCGCCCCAACGACATTAGACTGAAACTTAAACTCAAAGCATAAAGACTACCTTTGAACAGTAAACAGAAGCAAAGAGGAAATGGAGAGTGCAATTGCCCGTTGTGTGGGCAATTTGAAGACAATATTCATTTTCTAATGTCCGAGGTTCTCTCACACCAAAGAGACGCTCTCTTCAAATCTATCAAGGGAATTGTGCATGTACCTTTGTTTACCAACTTTAAAAAGTCTTGAAACTGAGCCAAAAGCCCAGCCCCTTCTGCTCAGTAACTCCCTCCCCCCCCAATTTTTATTTTTATTTTTATTTTTTTTGTTTCGTCATCTCTCTCTCTCTCTCTCTCTCTCTCTCGCTTTTGATGTGACATACAAGTTATGGACAACTCTCGACATCTTTCCCTTGATCCCACATGACAAGACAGACCATAGACCATCTCCCCACCCTGACCTACCTCTGCTGCTGCGGCTGCTGGTGCTTCAGGTGAGCTGCTGCGGTGCTGTCGCAGCTACCAACGGCACGGGTCCTCGCCGTTGCAGGGCGTCTCTCCCCCACTCACCATGGCTCTCTTTCTCTTCAGCTCGTTTAGATCGTGCCTCTGCGCGGCGTTCCTACCACACAAGGGATAGAGACATCAGCCCATGCTTAGGGCAAGAAAGCAAGAGAGAAAATGAGGGAGGAGGTGGTGCTTACCTTGGGTGTTGGAGCGGCGTTGGGGCAGACTCCTTGGGGCCTTGCGACCACCTCGGGCTTAGCAGCAGGTGCGTTTCTCCTCCACCATAAACCCCACTCTCTGAACTACCTCTCTCCCAAAGAACAAACGAAAAC
This sequence comes from Takakia lepidozioides, assembly GCA_030704615.1. Lineage (NCBI taxonomy): Eukaryota > Viridiplantae > Streptophyta > Takakiopsida > Takakiales > Takakiaceae > Takakia > Takakia lepidozioides. The sequence goes on along the minus strand of CM060732.1, from coordinate 42,687,494 downwards.
GGGAGGGGAAATAGGTGCTTCAAGCACTTAGGGAAAAAAAAAAGGCACGGCGCTCGGCCGTCGCACGCCTGTGCCCCGCCATTTTTTTGAAAATTAAAAATTGTATTTGCGATGGCGGGCCGTCGCTGCTTACGACCCCCACCCCCATAAATAAAAAACCACGTCGCCTCCCGCGACGGAAAGCCGTCGCGGGGTGCGACCCCCAGGTAGAAATTTGAAAAAAAATGCGTTGCCAAATGCGACGCGAGGGTGTCGCAGGAGGCAACGGCTGGCCTTTCTGGGTTTAGGGTTTAGGGCCTTTTGGGTTTCTTAGTTTTTTTTTTTTTTGGTCATTTGGTCCTAGGTTAGGGTTTTTGCTTTTCTTTATGGTGCTGGGTTTTGGATTGGCAGTTTTGGTTGTGGGTCTTGGGGCTAAAAGGATAAACGATGTAATTAGGATTCACATACCCTAAATGTGGTTCAATCTGATAATCGCAAAGCGCTGGGTCTCAACAAATTTTTCCATGGTGTGGGCATGATCCTGAAGATAGAACATGAGGAAGGATTTATTGTCTTGGGCTCTCTAGCACCATAGGGATGCTCCGTCTTTGGTTACCAATTTTGAAAGCCTCGAGGCTGAGGCATAGGGTTTTTTCGCCAACGGTTTTTGAGAAATGAAAGTGCTGGTGGTGTGTGTTAATTAGGATGCGATGGTGAGGAAACATCAACCCGTCTCCCTTGAGGATGGGGAGGTAGTACCACATATCGATCGTGGCCCTAGAGCGACCATTTTTCGTGGCGAGGAGCCACCCATTGCACCTAATCCAACACAGGCTGCCGAACACAATCGTAGAAGGGACCGGGACCAAATTTTAGTTGATGCGGAGGATGTTGACACTCCAGGATCGAGTCGGGCGCGCCGTGTGTTGCCCCCTCGCGGGCCACCCCGTCCAACCACGTCCACCTTTGACCCCCCCGATAGGATTGAGTGTTGGTGCACTAAGTGTTGGAACGGACCCGCCGGCGGCACCAGACCACCGAGGCGGCGACCGCATGTTGTTGAAAAAATCACAATAAGAACAATATTGCGGATGCAGCAAAGGTGAGTGTTTTTCCCACCCGTCTCATTAACATTCACTTAAGGTACATTTAGGTTTATCTAATAATATAGTATGATTGGTAAGCATACATGAATCCAAATTACGACATAAGTATTGATGCGTCGTTCACTACTCATATTGCAGCCATGACTTGATGCCCAAGCTCGCAATCACATTGCACTTGAGGCATTTCGCGCCGGTCTACTTGCAGAATTTGTACCACATGATGTGTCCGATGTGACCAGTTAGTTCCCCCAGCAGCATGTAGATGAGATGCGTAGGGTTGAGGGGTATCGTAGGTGTCGTAGGCGTTATGGCCGGCGACAAGCAGGCCCAACCCCCCCCCCCCCCTCCAGTTTCCTCAGGCTGTCCCCCTGATTGTGGCCTCCCCCGTCTGTTTCTTTGCCTGATCCGGACATTGTACCCCCGGCTGTACCTTCGGCATTACATCCTCAACCACCTCCACTTTCATCTCCTCCGCCAGCAGTACCACCTCCACCACCTCCACCTCCACGTGCATGTGCCCCCCGAACCCCTAGGAGGGGTCGGCTTCACCCTAGGTTCCTCCCCTTCGGCTGTTGGGGGAATCATCTCGACCCTTCCACACCCATCCGAGAAAATGTGGAGTTCGAGTATTGGGGGAGACGGTATGTTATGAGAGCCGCTACAGACCCTGCTATGGTTTATTCACGGTCAATGATATTGTGGTTCCTCCTCGGAGAAACAACATGGTGGACTTGTTTCCCTACTACGGTCCATACTACACCTCCGCGGAGTTCCGTACATTACGCCTCGAAGCCCCATACATCCTACCCTACATTTTGTGTGTCAACGGACAGGATGTACGTAGACGGGGGTTGTCTCCCATTGAGATCAGATTTTGTGATGGTGACCCCGACATCTTTGGCAATGTTGCCGGGCTGGTCAACAGTTCTTTTGGTCATCCTAGGAGAACCAATGTAGTATGGGACGAACGAAGCGATGGGCATGAGAGCTTTTGTGGTCATACGTCGGTATAATGTGAGGGGATGCACATGTTTGTGATGACATGTGCTAGTAGGACTATTAGGGCTGACAGCGAACTATTTGCATCATACGAGTTCTCCCGGATGATTGGGACCTTTACAGCGTGAGTGGGATGTGTATGATAGAAATAGGGTTCATTTGAGACAGGGATCGCGTAGAGGGGCATTGTAGATATTCTCATGATGTACTTTGTATACATCCGATTAATCGATTGATGTAAATATTTTTCTTGTTGCTCGTGTAGGTTGCATCTTTGCATATGTGATCTAAACATACTTATGCACATGTGGACCAAATATGAGCTTGAACCAAGTTGATTCAATGGGTCATTCTAGTGTGGAACGCAGCTACGTGTCGTAGAGACGGAAAATTACATTTCACCTGCACATGATTTTTTTTTTTTTTTCCATCTTCAAGTCATATGCTTTAATGATAGCATATGCAATGTGCATGCAAAATTTGGGAGTAAACAAAAGTCATTTGGACCCATAACCAGATTTTGTTCTCTCATTTGCACTCCAAAATTGAGTTATTTTCAACTTCATGCACTCTTTATAGAGAGTTTTGCAAAAGTGACCCTAGAAACACACTTATTTTTTTTCCATTTTTCTTTTGTCCAGTTTTTTGCATGGATGTAGTGGTGCAAAGCCCAATGTCACTGAACAAAATAGAGCTAAGAATAAAATCATTACGCCCTTCAAAACCGCAATCATATATTTTCTAAATGCAAATATTTATTTTAAAATTATTTAAATTCGATTTAATTCTAAATTGGTGCAAAGGTGAGTGCATCGTTGGGGAGGCAAATGTTTTTTTTTTTTTCTGCTGGATCTTTATACAGGCGTTGCACACATATTTAAGCAAATGTAGGAAAAGTTGAAGCTTGAGCCACATCCGTTTGATGGGTGCAATGGCATGAGAGGATTTTCTTTCACATTAATAAACAAAAATTGGTTGGTAGGGTGACTGCGTCATTGGGGGCAAATGATTTTGTTTGGGATTGAAACTTTGTATGCGTGTACGTTGCGCACAAACATGTAATTATTGAATGACATATTTGATGCACACACACATTGAAGGTTGTTGTTTGCATTTCACTTATAATGAGTTGTATGATTGCAATGACACATTATAATATATGTCCGTATGTTCGTATCAGAACTTTGTCCATCCTTTCCCGTCCTTTCTCTTGGCACCCCATCCGAAAACAACCCAAGTACATCAGGCGGGAGCCGTGGGCAAGACGCCGCTCCCACAGTACCGGACGATGATGACGATGACAATGACAGTGATAGTGACAACAACAATGAGCATGAAATTAACCAGGAGGATGTGCAAGCCATGGAGGATCTCTTAATGCATCATGTGGGCGCTGATGCATCCCATGGAGAGGGAACCCGGCCAATCGATGATCATGAAATGGCCCCTTCAAATGATATGGAGAGGGAGGCGAGAACTCTCTTGTACGAAGGGGCAAAAGTGAATCGACTTTCAACAATCTTACTTTTGCTCAATCTTCAAATTCGATTTGGCATAAGTAATGTTGGGATGTCTGCCATAATGCGAATTATTGCGGACAATATTCTTGCTCCACACTTGAAACCTAAGATGCCACGGTCGCGGAAAGAGCCCCGCGAAGTCTTGGACTCTTGGGGATGGGCTATAAGATTTTTCATCATGTCCATGTGATAAAACCCTATACTACGGAGATGATTCGCGTCTCACCAAGTGCCCAGAGCGCTAGAAAGACTGATATCGGGATGATGTCCAAGGGAAAAAAATACCACGCAAGATATAAGCGCCATTCCCCCTCGCATGGAGATTACTTTCTTTAATCTTCTCAATGCATGTAAAGTGTATTCCACAAAGTTTAGGGTTTAGAGAGTAGTACTCATGCAAGATCTGATTGTGGTTTTGGAAGGAGTGAGTGAGGAGTGGAAGGAGCGACGTTCGGTTTTGACCATTCATGCCCAAATGAGGGAGAGGCTGCATAAAAGGAAAGGCATAAGGGTGTTGTATTATGTGTGCTAATGGGATCATGATTACATGTGGGGGGCGTGGGGTATTTTATCCTATAAAATGCATTACTTTCCGATCATCCCGCTATTGAGGACACAGTACCAAAGCCCCGAATTGGCCAGACTCATGAGATAGCACGCCTCGCATCGGAGCCCCCCGGGAAAGGTGTACGGGCCACAAGATTCACAAGCATGGAGGCATATTGAAGAGATGTGGCCTTTTCTCTTGGAAGACTTATGACATGTCCACCTCGGCTTCTCCTCGGATGGGGTCAACCCATTCTTTGTCCAGTCATGTAGTCATTCCACTTGGCCGGTGACCATGGTGAATTACAATATCCCTCCGTATCTTTCAATTAAAAAAGGCCACATCATGTTAGCTGCCATTGTGCCAGGTGAGTGTACTCATTTCATGTTTATTATTGCCTTGGACTTTACATTAAACTTCTGATCTCTGACGCAATTCAGATGCAAGATTGATGAGTGACATAATCATGGAATAAGACGTGTAATTCATTTCGTAATATAATTTGCATATTGGTGGAGCATTGAAATAATGATGTGAATGTCTCATAGGCAAAAAACAAGTGGCAAACATGGACACGTACTTGCGACCTCTTGTTGATGAACTTAAGGAGCTATGGAGGGGTGTCCCGACATTGGATGCTTCACTTGACCCTATGGCCGGACAATCTTTTCAGATGAGAGGCATCTTGCTTTGGACAATGCATGATTATCCAGGTATATTATGTTCCCCATGAACAACCTGCGTACATTCACTTGTCAATGCCGGATAATATCGATGAGGATTGGGATTGACTGAAGTAGCGACGACAGTCTTGTGCACCGCAGTGGGGTAGATGGCACATGCACATGACAATGTTTTATTTTTGCTAATATGACGGGATGTGTAGTACATGACTAACTATTTGCTCGGGGCTAAACACCAAAGGGTACCATGTATGCTTGCATTGTGGCGATGATCTTGATGCACATAGCTCCCGCCCAAAGTCCGGGGAGAACCGGCAGCCAGTTACATGCTAGCCGACTGAATTCCAGAATTTCCGAATGAAATATGAAACCTCAGGAAATGGATCCGAGGGAAAAAAATGGCCGAAGTGGAAATCAACCGGGCCCTACTTTTAGGAAGGATATTTGCCTTTCCATTTCATTACAGACAGGAAATCTGCCTTAGTTGGCAAGGCCTGGACGGATTCCGGCCCTTCTTATATTACAAAAAATGGAAATGGCCGTCGAAGTCCACCACATGGCAGAAATCCAACGTGCCAGGCCGGGTTACATCCAAGGAAGGGCGTTTAGGTGAAAAATATTGAACTCAAAGAGGGCGGGCCCGCGGGCAAACCCTACTAAGTCTGGACGTTGCTCTCGCAGCCCCAGCCCCAGCCCCACGCCTGCTTGCACTCGCTGCCTGCTATCACAGCTCACCTGTCCACGCGGGTTCAATTCTTGGCCTCCATGTGGTTTGAAGGCATTGACAGGTCCAACTTCTATAAGGATACAATGTTCTTCACTTGTTTGAATTGCTTAAAACTGGTTGTGATTATTTATTATTATTATTATTTACTTATTGTTGTGCATTTGACACTTGTGTTGTCAACCGGTTGATATTTATAAGGGCCGGATTTATAGCTGAACACAAAATAAATCATTAGGAATATTACCGGTTGTAAAGAAATTATCTCGGAAATTGACCGGGTATAGTTACCACTAAGGGGCAGCAACCGACTGCCCAACCCACTTAGCCGTCTGCTGCTGGGAATGAGCGGCTACTGGCTGGTTCAACTGAAATTATTTCCCGGACGCTGCTCCTGCCATCTTCACAAGATGGTGTATCCCAACTACTGCAAATTTCTTCCTATGAGCCATCGATGGAGAAGAAGAGAGAAACATTTGTTTGATGACAAAGAGGAAGTACGTCCCCCCCCTATGACACCGTCCGGGCAGTTTTGGGAGGACCAATGGAAGGAGGCCTATGCGGGCACGGACGGTGAAGTGGACGTGCCCGGCATGAAACGACTTTCAATCTTTTACGAGTTGTCATATTGGGCGGTACATATTCCACAAAAACACCGTCAATATCCCTATGCATGCATGTGATATTGCACATTTGGGTATGCGTTGCATTATCACTTTCACGTAAAAAAATTTGTGTAAGTATTTGTGGGTGGGAATATATGTAGGACCTGAAGATTTGCCATCTTCTAGATCCCATGCATATTGAGAAGAATGTCTGCTCGTCCCTTTTTTCGGGTTCTTCATGGCACGCCGGCAAAGAATTGAGTGGTTGCAAAAGGAGATTCTCTCGGTGTTAGAAAAGAGCTTGAGGAGCAGGGTCGCATGCGCCATCTAGAACAAAATGGTGTGGACCCAAAGGGTGTTGTACGGTGGAAGTATAGGCGCGCACCTTGGCAATGGACAAAAGAGGAATACAAGAAAGTGATAGCCATCATAAGTGTTGTCCGAACATTTTGATAATTCTCTTGATACCACATCTGTATGTGGTTCTCCAACATATTCATTGCCTCTGCCTTCTTTCTTGAAAGACTACCAGCCACAGCCCTATTTGATCAATCATAGAAATAAGCTACAATATGCATGTACATGTACAATCAATCAAAGGGATAGGTACAGTTCGGTGCGAGAATTGTTATGTAGCTTTGATTTTGTGTATAATCAACTTGAACATCATCATCCGGAGCTTCTTCATCCTCATCAAGCTGCAAGTCTTCTTGGTCATCGGAGTCATCGGAGTCATCGTCATAAATGGTCCGGCCCTCAAAAGGCACATCCGAATCATCCTCCATCTCGTTGTCAATGGTCGTGTCTTCGTTTCATTCTCCAACATCCGTATCTTCAGGAGCTTCATCATATAGGGTCCGGGATGCATTGTCCGGGACGTTATCATCCTCTTCTACCCCCTCTACCCAACCTCTATCATCAACATCATTATGACCAGTATCTCTGTCCACCGCAATTGCCTCACCCCATGGAGATCAAAGACCATGATAGATATGTCTTTCTCTTGGCTGAGCATGCACAACCACGTTCCAATTCCCCCCCTCTTGTTTTATCATCGGAGAAGAAAATTTGCTCCATGTCTGAAGGCCATGAAAAATGCTCATCGGAGGGACGATGAGTAGGGTTGAGCCTATCTGCATTGACGCGCATGAAACCACAATCATCTTGCAATAGCGTTGCGGAGGGCCCCACAAGATATGGCTGGAACCACCTTCCCTAGAAGAGAAGAGGCGGGTACCTTGTATACTGAAGTTGGAGTATGCTCTCAAGCTCTCCAATGTACTCAAGTTTGCTCATAGCTAGTCGTGTATGTCCCTTGCCCCATACGGAGTCTTGCCAATATATGGCACACAAGCCAGAATCAAAGGTTGTTTTGCGCTTCATGTCAAGAGCACCAATGCGGAAATGACGACCGTGAACCCAAATCGCCGTGTATGAGGTCGCGAATTGAGAGGGGCCCCTTGTAATGTCTTGCACCAAATCTGAAACCACCTCTCCTTGAGCAACGACGTCATAAACAGACGTCCGAAGCCACTGTTGGAATGAACTTAAAGGCTGCAATTCCATGGGCAAATTTTGTGAAGGAACATTCCGGCGGGCGTCTAGTAACCGGCCTTGGATGGTTCCGCCTCCATGCAAGCGTCTCCTCCTTTGTTGCTGAACAAGATTATTGTATCTTGCCTCCTACTCATGTATGGATTGGGTGTTCTTCAGTATGAAGTCATGCGCTTGCTCAATCACCAAGGTCGGTAATTTTACCCTATTCGATTTTTTGGGCAAAACGATGTCATTGGTTCGTGCATCCTCCTCTTCCTTCCACATCCAAGGGGCTTTTTCAGCCACCCTTGTCATGTACTCCGTGCAATAGAACATAGCTTCTTGCAACGTATACCCCTCCGCCATGCTACCCTCCGCAGCTGGGACGAGCGAAGATTTTTACCAAAATTGACCTGAGATGAGCTTATAACGTTGTATGGATTAAAAAAAAAAACGAATGAAAAACAACTTTTTGAACAAGGTATGGACATTTTGAATACAGTGTTATGCCTTTCGGTCTTACAAATGCTCCAACAATTTTCTAACATATAATGAATGACATATTTTGAGAATTTTTAGATGACTTTGTAGTCATCTATTTGGACGACATTTTGATATTTTCACATAATGAAGAAGAACATGGCCGCCATGTACGCCTTGTCCTTGATAAATTAAGAGAAAGAGGACTATATGCCAAGTTGGAAAAATGTCTTTTCCATCAATCTGAGGTCGAATTTCTGGCCTACATTATTCCGACAAATACATCTTTATGGATCAGAAGAAAATACAAATCATCATCGAGTGGATTAAACCAACTTCGGTCCGAGATGTACAATATTTTCTGAGATTTGCTAGTTTCAAGATGATGGATTTCTGTTGGTCGAAAACTGCCTCATCTATAGAATCTTCATCAATGACTATTCCAAAATTGCTGCACCATTGACACGACTCACATGCAAGGACAAATTTGTATGGGACGAGAAGGCTGATCAGACATTTGAAAGGCTGAAACAGACATTTACAACGTCTCCAATATTAGTACATGCAGACCCATCTAAACCATTCTTCTTGGAAGCAGATGCATCGGATTTGCACTTGACGTTATACTCTCTCAATACGGTACGGATGGCCGACTTCACCCTGTTGGTTTTCGTTCTCACAAATTTTCCGCTACAGAGATCAATTATGAAATCCATGACAAAGAACTTCCAGCGATCATTGATGCTTTTGAGGAGTGGCGTCATCTACTAGAGGGAGCTAAACATCAAGTCATTGTCTACGCCAATAACAAAAACCTCGAATATTTTATGAGTGTTCGTGTTTTGAATCGATGTCAAGCCAGATGGGGTATGTCACTAGCAAGGTTTAATTTTGTTATAACATATCGCCCCAGACATCTTCAAGGGAAACCCGATGTTCTTTCTCAACGATCGTATCTTACACCGAAAAAAAATGAGACAGCTTTCGACCAACAGAAATCCATCATCTTGAAACTAACAAATCTCCAATTGAATATGCTATCCATGTCCACCTATGATAATGCAGAGATCATAAAGAAGATTCAGGCAGCACTGAAGAATGACCAATTTGCTACGACACTGCGAAGTCAACTAAATCGACCTCGAGACAACCCACGTGTTACAAACAACTTCGAATTCAAAGACGGCTTACTTTATTTCAAGGGACTTCCCTATGTAGCTCCAAGACCTACACGACTTCGAATTCTTCAAATATGTCATGATCTTCCGGCTGTGGGACATTTCGGTTTCAACAAAACAATGGAATTGATATCCAGGGACTATTGGTGGCCGCAGATGTGAAAACTCGTGAAAGAATTTATAAAATCTTGTGACACGTGTGCTAGAGCGAAATGACCATGACATCGACCTTACGGCCTTCTTCAACCATTATCCATTCTCAAGGGTCCATGGTCGTCCGTGTCTATGGACTTTATTACGGACCTTCCAATTTCCTAGACCACCGATTCAATCCTTGTTATTGTAGATCGTTTTACGAAGATGACACATTTTATTCCATGTAATAAGACGGTTACCGGCGAGGAAACTGTAAGACTCTTCCTCAATAATATCTACCGCATTCATGGACTCCCGAAAGACATCATATCTGATCGAGAACCACAGTTCACATATTGGATACTAAGATCAACCTCTCTACAGCTAATCATCCATAGACTGATGGTCAAACCAAATGTGTAAACCATATTTTGGAACAGTATCTTCACTGTACAATAAATTATCACCAAGATAATTGGACGAACCTTCTGTCATTGGCTGAGTTTGCCTACAGTTACACTATATGTTCTTCGACCAAACAAACTCCATTTTTCTCCAATTATGGTCATCATCTTCGAGCAAACCCTTTCCACATGAAGATTGTTGGAAGCCCTGCTGTAGAAAACCTTGCTACTCATCTTGCTACGATTCACAAGGAGCTTACATTCCACCTCGCAAGAAGCTCAAAAACAATACAATGAGTATGCAGATCAACATCGCCAACTCCAACCCCAGTTCAAGGTCGGAGATCGTGTGTGGCTTCTTCGACATGACATACAAACCTCGCGTCCATCAAGGAAGTTGGATTATCAACGCCTGAGACCATTCAAAATTATTCGACAAATAAATCCGATCATTTTTCGGCTTGAACTCCCACGAAGTATGTGCATCCATCTAGTCTTTCATGTTTTATTATTGGAGTTGTATAATCCATCGAATATTCTAGGGAGAGTCTTCGTACCACCTCCACCAATCGAAGTCAATCAGGAAATTGAGTATGAAGTCGACGAAGTCCTAGACTCTCGCATCAAGTATAAACGTCTTGAGTATTTCGTACATTGGAAAGGTTACGACATCAACGAACGAACGTGGGAACCTTCGTCCAACCTCGTCAATGCATCTGACAAAGTCCAAGAGTTTCATCAACGATATCTAGCTAAGCCCCCAGCTACATGTCAATAAGATGTCACAATGATGATGTCAGCCAAGTTAGCTTCAAGGTGAAGACTCTACATTCAATGTACCTGATACACGCTAAGGAGGGAGGAGCACCATACATTAGTATATATAGCTACACTTCCAGCACTCTTGCATCTTGTACTGGTAGCATGGAGTCACAGGAACCAAATACATTGGAGTTGTCGCTTACCCAACTACCAGATCAGCCGTTTCGACTCTCACGACCCTCAACATCACGCCGACGCTCTCGAGATGATGTCTGGACCCCATACGACGGTAAGTGGAGCCTACTCGAAGTCTGATAATTCTATTGGAGGTTGAGGCTTCGGACCCAGAGGGCAACGAAATCATGTTTGAAGCCAGCTTCGAAAATCAGAATACTCAAATCACTGCGTGGTCCCAAGTTCAAGGTGTTGTGCACTATCGATGGTTGCATGGACCTATAAATCATTTGAGTCAAGAACGAAGAGCCGAATACTTGGCAAGTACCATTCGTCGGATTTTGGATTTTCTCCAACTCTAAGCAAGTCCAAGATTTTATCACTCCTCGAGGAACTCGGCACTAGAGGAGGGGGTGATGTCACGGACGTAGTCGAGAAAAACTTACCATGAGTAAATACCATAAGTTACCAAGATACTGAAAGTTATCATGACTTATCGTGATTTACCATGTTTTACCATTAATTATCAAGTTACCAGGAGTTTATCAAATTACTAAGAGTAACTTGGGAAACTGCTAAAGAACCTTCATTTGAAAGAAACTTCTCCATCAAGAAACCTCATTTGGGGAAGCCTCTTAGGGAACCTTCTAGTAGCCAGTATATATAAGAGACGAGACTGGACACTCTTCAGTTTCGCCAACACAAGTTCAAGCTACTCTTGTTCCCAGTCCCAGTACTCCAGTCCAACTTCCAGTACTCTAGTCCAGTTTCCAGTATCTGGTACCCCAGTCCAGTTTCCAGCATTCATGTATTCGAGTTGAGTTCCAGTATCTTGTACTCTTGTCCATTGTTATAAAGATCATCTTAATTCATGTTTACCCACTATGCATTCAACCACGCCGACCTTAACTTCTTGTCTAGTCTTGTACCTCTAGTCTGATCTCTTGTTTGTGTTTAGTCATGTTCTTGTCCTTGACAGCAGGAATGTGCCATGATTCTGAGTAGGCCAGTGCATTTGCAGATTGCGGTATAACAAACACCAATCATTTCTAGGTGCCCTGAACTACCCACTGGGTCTTTTTGTCTACACATATTTTGCATCACTGTGAATGTGAATGAGTGGCCGGTGTTTTGCATCAGGGTGTGTATCCACTGAATGCATCGTTTCGTCTTCTCTCATGTCTTTGTCTTTCAATTGTGTTGCCAATTCTCCAAAAATGCAGTGCACCGCTTCAACCATCATAGAACCTGCATGGTCGCCTCTCATACGCATGTTCGGGACTTGTCTCTGTTCTCCACCAAGCCCACATGTTAGTAACATGCATCGTGTGCAGCCGTTAGATGCACTTGCATCCAATGCACCTACATGTCCAACCCTGCGAGCAATGATAGATTGACACGTCGTCATTTGTAATAATGTCCTGCATTTGTTTTATCCATTTATGTTTGCATCATCCACGTAGACACTCCTTGGGCAGCCGGCAATCGCCACGTGCAGTTGCGAATACTAGCAGTCATACATTCCCATGCCCACATCATCCTGTTGCAGTTTTGGCCATGACTCCTAGTTGTATCTACCATCTTCCCCTATCTGGTCAAACGTGTTTGACCGTAGATCCTGATGTGGCGGAGGTACAAGTGGCATATACGACTTCTGGTGGTCACAAATGAACATATCATGAAAATCGCAGTACCCTTACCTGTGCTCGTCCCAAGAACCTACCACAAAGGTGCCAGTTAGTGAGGATGCATCAGGTATCAGCGGGTATGCGTGCTTGCTATCGCTGTCAAACATGCTATGGAAAGCAAACAAAGATCTGTGCAACCACTACAACCTTTAAGACTTGTGCAAGCGATGCAACTTGAGCCATCTGATCCCACTTGCGATACGAAGCAAAAAAATAGGTAATGCGAGTAAAGGAGAAAATTTCTCATGTTATAGCCATGGCAATCAACTTAGGTTTTCTAGGAGTAAATGCTGCTGGCAGGAATGACATTGAAGGACATTAATTTGCATCCAGATTCCGTTCGTCTTTTCAGATTTAATATATCAGAAAATCACAGAACTTGAATCAAAATTCCCCAGGATTTAGAGAGAGAGAGAGAGAGAGTCCGGTCGGTGGACCGGCATAATTAATAGCCACTTTGCATTGCGGCTATTGCCCCCTTTCGGGGGTGGGCCCTATGAATAAATCCGGTGTCTAGGGGACACCAAGTAACCGAGGGAAGGAGGTGCCTGAGGTATCATGGGTACCCTCGGGTACCCCGAGGGTTCCTAGAAGGCTGATGGGAGAGCAGCTTCAAGTTGCCGCTTGTTGGTAATAATAGTTGTGAGAGAGCGAAGTGCTATGAGGTGGATAGCTTTAAAGCATTTGTGGATAGGAGAGATGGGAATGCGAAAGTTTGTGTGGAGTGCCGAGATACTAGCGTTGTGAATGCCGCCTTTAGTACCGGCGGTGACGACAGTTAATGGGCCAATGGACCATCTTTTTTGGCGGACAGCTAGGATGAGTGGAGTATATTTTTGTCGTTTGTCAAGAATAGAGGAGCTGGGATATTGATCATGGCAGTATATAAACTCGATAAAATGTATGGTGAGGTTTGGTGATGGGGTATTTGGTGGGGGGGCGTTTACCGGTAGGCCTTGGACTAGCAAGATATCCGGGCATAGTACTCTAGCAGGGCATGTGCATAGAGAGTGGGGTTGACAAGTGCATGGGAGAAGCCAGGGTAGGACAGTGTGAACTGGGGGTCTACCTTGGTAGGTACCAACGTTAATGAGTGAGAACTGTCTAGTTTCAATGCGGTTTAGAAAAAGTTTATGAATGTGCCAAACGACATGATTGTGTCTAGTAATTCGGAGGCCATGTATGACAGGGAGAGTACATTGGCTGAGGAGGTGGGGCTGGAGATATCACGTTCTGTGTGGGTGTGTGAACATAGTGGACAGTTTGGGGATGGGAATAGGCCCGACCAGAAGGTGTGTTTGCGTTGATGGCCCATGTATTGAGCATATCTGAATTTGAGAGTTTGTCACATTTTTGCATTGGTTGCGACTTGGTGTGCAAGAAATGGTTTGACAATTTATAGTGTAGTACTGAGGATTGTGTCCATTTCTGGATATGTACCTTGGTGTGGCTTATAGAGGCCGCGGCTTTTTTGTTAGCCTCCCGAGTAAGTGTTTTGACGAGGTTACGGATTGGTCTGGGATCAGGGGGGTCTGGTACAGGATATATGAGCCAGAATGGGTGGGTATGTGCAATGTGGATGATCCGACATAAAATCAACTGGGAGCCGGGCGGCCCCTTGTTGGGCAAGGAGGTCGGCTGCCTCATTGCCGGTAATACTAGTATGCGATCAGACTTTGAGAAGGTGGATAGGGCGGTCTATGGAGATGGCACGATTGACAATGGCAACAATGAGATTCCGGTCTGGGTGGTTATGGTGGGAAGAGGGTCGGGAAAGGTGGTTGTGAATGAGGGGCGGCCCCTTGTTGGGCCAAGGAGGTCGGCTACCTCATCCACTAACTGTCCTCACTGCTGATACTAGAGGTGGAATTCACAACGTCAGTATTACCGCACTATGCAATAACTTTAATATTCCTCTCTCCCCCATTCATAAATGCTTCAAGGTCATCCACCTCACGGCGCTCCGCTCCCTCACAGCTATTATCACTAATAAAATGGAAACTTCAATCCACCCTCCCCTTGGTTCCCTAGGCACCCCTACCCACAGGTTCCCTAGACACCCATGCCCCCAAGTTACCTGGTGCCCCCTTGACACTTGTAGGCTCAACATGTTGTCTTAATAGGGCCCACCCCCGAAAAAAGAGCAGTAGCCGTGAGGCGAACTAGTGGAGGCTTAGTTACATCGGCTTCGACCGAAGTCTTCTCTCTCTCTCCCACCGCCGTACTTTTTACTATTCACTACTTCCAATGCACAGCTGATGTCTTTGAAGCTCAACCAACTTGCTTTAACTTTGTCAAATGGGCCACCATTCAGTATGTTTTTTGCTATGCAACTGATGATAAGGACATGTATATGTGGTATAAGTCTCCTTGCACAAGAAGCTCTTCAATGGGCTCATATTGCGGCCCATTCCTCTCCATCTATCAATACCATCATCTTACTCACGCAACAAAAAGCTCTACCAGACCCCAAACACCCTCTTCTTAAACTGCCCACGGGGGTCACACCCCACCTTACTACTCCTAGTTAATCCCAGGATCAGCCCATGCAAAGCCTGGATAAAGGCACTACCACGCCATCCACCCCCAACTTACCCTCTGCTCTCAAAGCCCCCCCCCCCCCTTATGCCAACAGCTTATACCCCTCAAATACCCTCCAGCCAACTCACATTATACCGATGGTTCCCTCACTAACTCCCGCGCTCGTTATAGCATATATCATGTCGCCACTAACCGAGGAGTCACCATTAGACTCCCTGGCCCTGCCAATATCTTACGTGCTGAGCTTATGGCCATCTATGAAGCTCTCTCCCAGTTAGACGCGTTTCCCCCTCCATACTATATTTTTACTGATAATCTGACCTCACTCTTTCTCATTCGCAACCACCTTTCCTGACCCACTCCCCACCATAACCACCTAGACCGGAATCTCATTGTTGCCTTGTCAATCTCGCCATCTCCATAAACCGCCCTATCCACCTTCTCAAAGTCCGATCACATACTCGCCTTGTTGGCGGATTGCGAGGATGAGCGGGTCGTATTTCTGTCGTTTATCGATGGTGGAGGAGCTGGGGTAACGATCATGGCAGTTTGTAAATTCAACAAAGTGGACGGTGAGGTTTGGGGACAGGGTAGAGGGCGGGGGACGGTTATGGGTAAGCCTTGGACAAGCAAGATGTCTAGGCAGAGTCTGGCTGGGCAGGACGTACAGGGCGAATGGGGCCAAATACAAGGAAGTAGCCACGGTGGGACAATATGCTCTGGGGATCTATCCTGGTAGGTATCGACGTTAATGACTAAGAACCATTTGGTTTCAGTGCTGTGCATGAGAAGTTTATGAATGTGCCAGACTGCATGGTTGTGGCGAGTTATGCGAAGTCCGTAGATGACAGGATGGGTACACTAACTGAAAATATGAGGCCAGGTGTCACGCACCTAGTGGGACGTGTGTGAGCAGAGTGAGCAATGTGGGGATGGAACAAGGCGTGGCCAGACGATGTTCTTGCGATGGTGGCCCATATATTGAGTGTATTTGAATTTGAGTGTCTATCTTATTTGTGCATCGGTAGCAGTTTTGGTATACCAAAGGTAGTTTGATAGCTTATGGTGGGAAACGGTGGATTATGTCCATTTTCGAATATGGACCTTGGTGTGACTGATAGACGCCATGGCTTGTTTGTTCACTTCGCGAGTGAGCTGAATGGTCATCAGATTATGTATTGGTTGGGTATTAGGGGGGCATGGAACTGGGTGTATTAGCCAGAAGGGGTGGGCACGAGCGATGTGGATGGGATCGTCTGCAGGGTCAACCGGGGGACGGGAAGTGCTTGCCTGGGCAAGGAGGTCAGTCGCATCATTGCCGCTTATACCGGTATGTGATCGAACTTTGAGAAAGTGGATACAACAAGGTTGACAATGGCGGTGATGATGTTACGGTCAGGGTGATGGTGGTGAGAGGATGGGCATGAGAGGTGGGTTCGGATAAGAAATAGTGAGATAAGGCTATCGGTAAAAATATGGTGGGGGGAGAGAAGGAAACCAGCTGGGAGAGTGCTTCGAATATGGCCGGCGTAAGCTCTGCATGTAGTATGGTGGCAGGGCCGGGAAGCCTAAGGGCCACACCCTGGTTCATAACAACATGGTAAACGCTGTATCCAGCTTTAGAGCCGTTGAGGGAGCTGTCTGTACAATGGGAGTTGACTCCTCCATTGTAATAACACACAAGGTTTGATGAATCCGAGTAGCGTCCTTTGATTACCGAACCAACACTGAATGCTGATCTTGTTGCATCATCGAGCTAAGCAATTGCGGAGTACATCCTCGATTTGCTCCAGAAGGAGCATCCAAAACCCTAAAGCAATTCAACCCTGGCCTTAATTTCAGAGCCCTCTCATTCCATGGAATATTAGCAAGTGTTTACTTATATATACTGCTGCCCAAATGAGAATAGTAAGAAAAATATTTCCAGATTTTTCCATGAATGAATGAATGAACAATATTAAACATCTGCAGGTGCGAAGAGGCAACATGAATGAAGATTGCGTATCTGACGGAAGCTGTGTATCAATCTTGGGGTGTGTTGCAGATAACAAAGGAAGAGCGAGCAAGGAGGGTTTCCTTCTCCGGGTTTCCTCCTCCTCTCCTGCTCCCACGTCTTTGAGCATTTTTCCGTCAGGTTGACTGCTAGGAAATTTCCTTCAGGGCCTCATTCAAGATTAGATCCGGCCTACCCTAAAGTGATAGAAGGATAAAGAGGTTTGTTTTGTAGCATGATCAGCCACTGCAGCCACAACAAAGCTACAAAATGCAGTCCATCCCATGGATCTGGTGTACCAGCGCCAGCCTCAGCTACCCTCCCTGGCCAGGGCTTTCCATTTTTGGACCACCCCAATTGCAACAATTTGGGCGTTCTGCGCTTTAATGGGCAACCATTTCCGCCCCCACAACAAATTCCCAGGCAACCTCAGCAGCCAGTGGGGGCCTGGGCAGTGCCCTCCTAATAGAGAGCATGAAATCTGACAAGCACCGCTGCACTTGCCCATAGATTGCAGCAGAATGTGACATGTGCATGCGGTTGCATGCCAGCCCAGGAGAAAGGGGAAACCAAAAGTTTGTGTGTGAGGGACGGAGAGAGAGACAATGTACTCACATGAGACATTTGCTGTAGCCCTGTGGCCATAGACCCCAGCATCCAGTTTGGACTCATTCCTCTTTCCATACAAGTGGTCATATTCTACTGGTCTACACTGCCCTGCAATCGGCTTGAAGCCATTCGAAACCAATCCCTCCGCACCACTGTATTGAAAATGAAGACTCAAGAGGAGCGTTCAAAGTGTATAGCCACACCTTGGGTTAGTTGTGTCGTCAGCAGGTGGCAGGGTTACATGTCAGGTCTTGTGGAAAAAGCTAAAATCCTAGTGTTAGGTTTCATAGCGCAGAGCTGTGCATAATGTTGGTGAGGGTCAGGGTTAAGCGACCACTGTACTTCAGGTGAAAGAGACAGAAAGTAGTGACGAGGGGGAATTTTCTTGGCCTTAGCGTTGCTTTGCCATACACTCCAATCAGATTGGAGAAAGGGGGGACGGGGGCAGTATACAGGGTGACTCGCCACAGTAGTGAGGCACACTGGTATATTAGAAGAGATGGAGGGAGGTCAGACCATGGTTGCCTTGTTGCATATATCAGACTAGATCCCAGTTCACCCACCAACCCTTCGAAGTGTGAGATGTTCTGTGTGATTATTGGCAGAGGTCATACGTAGTGTATCCACCAGAGAGACCTCGCCCGCCTTCAGGAGACGAAATTCGGGAAATGATAAAAAACAACAAAGCAACACCCTAAGTCTGGCGGTATTGGACTTTACATGAAAGAACTTTAGATCCGAAGATTGCTCAGAAGTTAATGAGACCAGGTTTCCTATCGCCATTTGAGGCCTCCAGTCCAAAGGTTGACACTGATGATCCAAGAGACCCCAATCAGATGAGAAGATCAAGAATGCCAGTCCAAGTTTAGCACTGATGATGGGGGGATGCCTGATGAATCGGAAGGTTTAGGTTTTGGATAGAAACAATCTCAAACACTTGTATTATATGAAGTCTTGCTTTTAGCTTGACCATTTTCTTCTCCTGCACACATTTTTTTATCCAGAATATAGTTGATGATACTGTTGGAAGGTGTTGGACTTGGTATGTAGGGCTTGGCTGGGTATCAACTAGGGTATTAAATAACCGACCCGGCTGGTATTGGTTGTTGTAACACTAGGGTTAATAACCAAACCGCATGGTATTGACAATTCCAATACCTAGGTCAATACCCTACATAGGCTGTTGTTGACAAAGGCAATACCCGTGCAATACCCATATTATGGGCAAAAACAAGGACTATACACGCGGTATAGCATCTACATATGAAGTTGGGGGCTGGTGCACAAGTCATTGTCAGGGCATGTCCAGCCCCAAGGGCCCGCCACTATTTTTCATTTCTTAGCACATGTGGGTAGGGCAATGTTGACCTGACATTAACTTCATTTTTTGGCACATGTGGGTAGGGCAATGTTGACCTGGCATTAACAACCTCGGACAAATTAGTGTTAATTTTAAAGAATTGGCCTGATGATGTGCGGACGGATTGCAAGGTTGTTGAGGAAGGGATCAGGGATTTCTTTTTGTTAGAAGGCAATACGATTGATGATGCTGGCATGTTTGATAATGAGGCTTGCAGACAGTTTTTTTTTAACAAAGTTCGCTTCACATTGCGTACTAAAATCTGCAATTTTTTTATTAAAAAAAATCATTGTATTTGTATGTGTTTGTTTGTTTGTTGGCTCTCTCCCTTAAGAGCATAGACTTTGCATCATGTTGAAGTCAATGGAGAAATGTGGTCAAACTTACACTGTGTCAAGAATATGATTGGTCTACAAAAGCTCTTAATTATAAACCACTTTGTTGCTTCAATGTACAAAGCCTCTAGCGATTTGCAACTTGTTTTGTTTTGTTTTGTTTTTGAAAGGACACCTGGGAGCGGCAACCCACAATTCAGGGCCTCGAGGAGGGGGAAAATTAACCCCCTTTCATTTATGGGCCATGGAGACCTACAGGACGATCAATGCCCAGACATACCATCAAGAACAATCCCACACACGGGGTATGGCAGTGGGTTTGAACCCCGAACCACCAGGGCGACACATTGTGCACTTACCAGCTAAGCTACCAGCCAATGTGCAACATTATTATTATTTTAATAAAAGGGCGTTGGCCGTTCACCAATGTAATGCAAAGTCTGAATTTTGCAGCAGAATATTTGATTTCTTTGTGAAATCAAGTATGCATGCCTCTACATTAAAGGCATATTAATGATTTGGTGGTTACTTTAATTGTAATTTCAATTATTCATATCAGGGTTGATAACCGGCTGGTATTACGATTGGAACAGGCTGGTATTAAAAAAAAAAGGTAATACCCACCCAACACTGGTGTTAACGTCTAGTATGCAGAGAGGCAACATTTGGAGTTTTGTGTACATTACTCGCATCTATTGGATTGCACACCATAATTCCTAACCATTACATGGAGGCAGTTAATTTGACTGAGCCCAAGAAAACTGAATTGATAGCCTAACTTCAGTATACTAGCAATAGTTCAGTGAATGCAAATTTATAAATAGGGCTCTGCAGTTTGTGCTTGAGCTGTGCTGAAAAGGTACGAATGCAAATGTACCAATTGAAAAGGAAGTGGATCTCGAGATGAGGGGAGTCCACTGATCATCACCAACCAGTTTTCTTGCCAAAGTTGATATTTTTGGAACACATGCAATGTCAGAGTTTTTGTCTGATTACATTTTGAAGAGGCAGCTTATTTCTCCCAGTACGCTGTTTGAAAGAAACTCTGTTGCACTAGTGGTTGAATTCTCCTGCATGCTCTATCATCAGTTTAACAGGAGGCCTTCATGCTGACTGTCACAACGAATACTGTGATCAAACTACTTCAGGCTCAGATGATGAGTGTAATGCAGTCGACTCGCCAAGCTTCTCTTGACAATGGGCCCTGAACTCCTTCCATGCTCCATTCAAAAAAGCTCATCCTGCATGCATGCAACCCTATAATCAGTCTGACTCTGAAAATCATGTCATTTGCAGAATGCAAATTTTGATATATATCTGAACTATTCACTGAAAATCTTGTGATTCCCCCAGTGACAAGACATCAGAAGCACAATATGGAAATTACTTTACCATTGAGGAATGTGGAGATACCAATAGCAGCTTCAGATAAATCAATGGAAGAATTTTCAGGTGCCATAAGATGCAAACCTGGGTCTTGTGATTTGCTTGCTGTCATTGTGTTTGACAGGTAAAAATTCCAGAATATTGAGCATGTCGACATAAATGCTACGCGCATTTGAAGAGGTAAGACCCTGCATGCTCCCACCCAACCTCAACTTACTGCCCAGCAAGCTGACAGAGGACAGTAAATGAAAATGTTTTTTCCGCCTAGTAGTGGAATATTGAGGCCTCATCACCCTTTGCTAAGAAAGATGTCATGGCACCTAAAGTGGACTTTGATCGGAGCAGAACACATACCCAAAATTGACGACGCTTGCTGGGAACCAAAACTTCCAACCTGCTTACATCAAACATACAACAATGAATTGCCCATAGCACTCCTTGTGCAACTGAAACCACAGGTATAGAGCACTCCAATCTTTGGTAAACTTTGACTTCTAAACTAGCAACATAGGCACTTAAAGCTGCTGCAACTACACTAGGCTGAATGCCCCAATTGAGACAAAAGCCAGGTGTAATCTCTAAGTGGCAATGCATTTGGAAAACAACGCTCCTGAAACATTGACAGTAACCAGGCAGAATGACGACTCCAAGACACTAAACCAAGTACAAGCAATTTTTGCTTACAAAATGAGTACAAAGCCGTTAACTTTGCAGTTTATACACACCATCAAGGAGAGTTGAGAGAGCACGGGTGCGGTAGAGTTCTGGCAAGTGCTTGAGGCGGCCTTCCCATGCACTGTTCCAGGCAAACACCAACATAATCACGCATGGGCCCAACACCAACTGGTTCGCAACTACCTGCACACATTCCACAACTCAACACTGCTGTGTTTTATATGTCCTCCTTGCTCCTTCATCTGTGTATCCTAGCAGACTACAGCTAAGCCACTGTTGGACATGGGGAGAGAGAGGAGACAGAAAATGTGAGAGTCCCGTAACTGAGTAGCTTCAGATGCCCAGAGGTCGGGATACCCAGAGCTGTTCAACCCATAAAGCGCACAAGTGTGCGTTTATACTCACTACTCACCACCCCAAACTTCTGATACCCATTGCCTAATGCATCCTAGCTGCAATGATTCCCACTAGTGTGCAAGCCACTCATGCCCAGACAAGACATACCTTCACTGACAGATTTGTCAAGGTCTTTTGTGGAAGAAAGTGGTCCAACACTTCATACCACAACTGCGACCCAGGTCCATAGATTAAAAAGCCATAGCTTGCCATTCGTAGAGCCCTTTGCCAATCATGGTCTAATAAACTTGCCTCCTCCACTGGCTGCACACGTAAGGACCAACATGTTCAGCACAAGGTCCACCTCAAAACAACATTGGACTCAAAAAATAGGAACACTTGATTGCTAACCCAGTCACAATCTACTATACCTTTCATCACACCAGAAAGAGGGTCACTCCGTAGGATCAGACCATCATGCATAGGAACTTGGTTCAGATATGAAAAGCAATAAACAAGGGCAGTCCCCTCGATCAATACAATGAAATTAAGGAACCCATGTATATAGCTCTTCTTCGCCACTGCATATGAATGCATCTCTGCAGGTCAGTCAGTCTGAAATCAACCCAAAAGACAACGGGGGCTTCTTCATCACTCACTTGCTTCAATTTGCCAGGGGGAAGGTCCAGTGATGACTGTTTTTGCAGGGGTTTCTGTCGCTTCCAGCGATCCCACAGCTGGGCAGCAGTGTCACCAGTGGTGGCCAAACCACTAGCAGTCAGAGCAGCCTTCAAAGGAAAGCGGGCCCGCTTCGCGACTTCTGGGACTGTTTCTCCGTGGCCAGAGGAATGTGCCTTGGCTGCCCCTGGGGGTGAGGGCCCCTTGCCCGGTTGCAGTGGCAAGCTCGCTCCCCCCGAAACCGGCCATCTCCCGTCCATCACCATACCTCCGATCTGCTGCTCTTTGTACAAGTTGCCACGAGAGTGGCTGCGAATTGTAGGACCCCACTGAGAGTACCAAAACTCTCAGTTATGCATGCTGAGCGCGGACTGCCTGTTACGCCAAGTAATAGAAGTACATACCCGGGGAGTTGAATGCCCTGGCCCCAATGCTGTGGGCCCAGGATCGCAAATTATCGGTTCGCTGTGGGTTGTTCCGTCTCTTGTTTGCATGTGTAGCAGCTATGGCGGATGCGAACGAGGCCCCTGCTGCGCTTGAGGCGTGGTCGGCCGTTGCTCGGAAGGACGCGCAACCAGTGCCTCCGCGGGTCGTTACAAATGCCGTGAGGTCACGAAGCGGGCACGCTGGTGGTGGACGCCAATGCCCTCATTGGAGGAGGTTCACACGCTTTGCTGGGGATTGCTGATCTGTTTTTAACCTGCGGGAGGTTTTGGACGAGATTCGAGACCCCCTTTCCCGCATGCAGCTGGGATCTCTCCCTCTTACCCTAGAATGCCTGGAGCCCGATTAAGGAGCTATCACTAAAGGTACTGCACTCGTGGCCTGTGATGGACTCTTACTCTAAGTTTAGCTAGATGTGGCAAGAGTTGCGGATTCAGATTCAGATCCTTGAGAATCTCTTCTACTCTCTTCTGCCAGGACTTAGCCTGTTTGATAGGGCGATCCTGTTTCCGAAATATAGAGTCGATTAACTTAGGATATCTGATGGTGGACATATGTTGCAGCTGACCCCACCATCTGACCTTGAATTCATCTCGTCGGGAGATTAAGGAAGGGTTGCCAAACTCGAGCATGCTGACATGCGCGCCTTAAGCACCCCCACTTGAATGGATTCTAGAGACTTAGCCTGGTTGGAGTTATCAACCCGTATTGCAGATGCGAACTCCAAGGCAGGTCTAATAACGCGACAAAGCATGGTTTTCTTGACCTCAGAGTTGATCCCTCTGCAGTGGAAAACTTTAGTGAGACCCAGCGCTCTGCGCTTGCCAGTTTGAACAACTTTCTGATATGTGCATCCCAATTACAGTTAGAGGAAAACTCAACGCCCACGTATGTGTACGAAGGGAGGACTGGAATCTCTTGGCTGCCCCACTGACACTGAACTCCTGGAGATTGGAAGGAGTCTCCCCTATGCCCGTGAAGTCATCCGCAAACATAAGGGCTGGTATGGTGGCATGACCCACCCTTAACCCAAATCCCTCAATTTCCACATCCTCGAGGAGTTGATTGATGAGAACATTGAGAAGCAGGGGGGAGAGGGTACATCCTTGAGCTACACCTTGGTCGATGTCAAAGAAGTTAGACTTCTGTCCATTAACAGTGACACAACTTTTGGTATGAGCATACAAGTTATGGACAACTCTCCACATCTTTCCCTTGATCCCACATGACCAGAGTCGGAGCCATAGACCGTCTCTCCACACTGTGTCATAGGCCTTTTTGACATCCAAGAAGAAAACAAAAGTGGGTTTCCCTTCTTTTTTCCTTCCCTAGATAATCTGGCTTAGAGTGAACATATGATCCACACAGCCCCTGTTTCGCCGAAAGCCAGCTTGGCCTTCATGGAAACAACCTCTAGATTGCAGATCAACCTCGAGACGAGTACTTATAACTCTGCAAAATATCTTGCCAACTGCATTGAGGAGCGTGATACCTCGGTAGTTCCCCGGTTCTTCTCTGTCGCCCTTCTTGTAATGACAAGAATATCATTTGCCCGAAGAACTCGTCCCACTTTGAGTTGTTTCCTTTGGTTAGTCAGCCCTGAGAAATTGAAAGTGCCCAGCCGCAAGCCAGCCCTTTGCATGTGAATTGTTTGTTTCTGTATGTAGCCTATGGTTGCTCCTGGACGGCCAACCAGTCTGCAAAGGGGGAACAATTACCCCATGTGTAGAATTTGCTTGTATTGTGTAAACTTTAAGGATTGGTAAACCATTCAGAGTACCAAATCCTTCAGTTACACGATGCTCAGGCTCAGCACACTTAGGGTCAGTTTGTCTGTCTGACTGCTTGTAATCAACCTCATACAGAGCATCAAAGTTGAAGTCCTTGCCCTTGGTTGTCATCCTAGAGCACCTCATCGAATCACCAATGTCTAAGACTGCTCTCCAGCCAGTCAAGGGACGAACTTCTGTGATTGAATTGATGCGAGACTCTATTAGTAGCATTTTTGGGCATTGCAACCTTCAAAGTACCTCTGTTATCAAGTCTCGAGATGGAACCATTAGCCATATAATCCAAGCCTAAGCTGGAGCATGTGGTTTTAAAGGACACATCGTCCATCCTGGGATTCACACCAAAAACTACACTGAAGCCCTAGGTTTGGCATAAGTAACCAATTCCCAGGAATCACCCTAGGGAGTGGTAGTATTGATAAGAGGTAACGTATTGGTAGAGTTCGCAGGCTGTTAGTTAAGGCACAAGGACCAACCCTAGCCGAGTATGCTGGACAGAGCATCCGACCTCCCAATTTGGGCGGATGGGCTGCCCTCAAGCGGTAGGGGTCCGCTTGTTACCATTCAGAGATCACACCCCAGGGAGCTGCAGGGAATGGACCGCGTAGGCATATTCTAAAGAGGGAAAGGCCCCAAACTCTCCAACTAAATCCAATGCACTACCTTACCTAAAGCAAAGTGCTTCAGGTCAAAACAAACAAAGACACGGGGGCACGGCCAACATTTAGTCATAGAGACATTTATGTACTCCTGCATCAAGTCCACCCATTTGGCAATAGGCTTCCTAGAGGACAGGGAGAGACAGGGAGAAGAGATAGAGAATGTACTCATAAGACGTTGTTTGCCGTAGCCTTGTGGCCATTAACATTGAAGAGAGAGAGAGAGAGAATATACTCCTAAGACGATGTTTGTTGTAGCCTTGTGGCCATTGGAGAGAGAGAGAGAGAGCTCTCTCTATGTTAAAGGTCTAATATTGCTCATTTTAAGACATGCTAATGTGCTCGAATTTCCAATGACCAAAAGTAGTTGAAATGCCACATCTCCCACACTCCAGTTCCAAAAATCATGAGACCAAGCCGGTGCACCACTCCTCAGCAAGGGCTTTCCAATGATGCCCCAGGGTTGGGGCCTTGCGGTTTGGGACATCTCAACGCAACAAAACAAAACAAAACTAACTAACTAACTAACTGAACTCAATTTTAACTAATTTTGGATTTTTGGCTTAAATTTGGACAAAACTCAATATAATGTTACATTTAATTTAAATTAAATAAGTACAATATTATGAAGCAATGAATCAAGATTTAGTTTTCAAGTGACTGTGCATGATTACAAATTCCTTAAACGTCGACATTAAAGTCGAATGATATACATCAGACAATGCAAATGATATATATTAATAACATAATTTGCATCACTCCAATTCATTAAACGTCGACATCAAAATCGAACGATATACAAATTTAGCCAATGCAAAGGATATATACTAATTAACACAAGTATCCATGAGACATCGTTACCCAGTACATGTTGTCAAATAATCTGCTATCCCCAATACTAAAACACTATATATAGTCCACAAACACCCTAGCCCTGAAACTAGAATATCTACACATAAGGCTGACATTGAGAAGACTGGGTGTGCGTCGCACGAAGATATGTTTTTGCAAATGCCTCCGCGTAGATAGGTAGCTTGTAAAAATGAAGACTCGAACTTAGACAAAATACTTTGTTTTGTAAAAAAAAGGAATGTCGGTCTCAAATCCAAATTGACTCTTGCAAAAAAGTAACCACGGATATAAATTTATTAATACTAACACATGAATACAAGGCCCGAAGGCGAACTAAAAGGTATTCAAAATCAAAACGGTACAACGAAATAAAAAAGTCTTACTCGCATGAGAAATCCGAATCAACATTAATAAAATGTGAAAAAATGTATGGAACCTATGGAACTTCTAGACATTTTTAATCGAAATAATTTTTCCAAACCAAAATATCAATGTACTCCAAAGTTGAAAGCTAAGTACATTTATTTTTTCAATGACTCGCTTTGGGATATGAGGTTTCGAGGTATTGTAGGGTTTAGGATAAGAAAAAAATATGAAGAGGGGGAAAAAAAAAACAATAGTGCATCGAACCTATAAGAAGTTTCAATCAAATATCTCAACTTTGAATACATTGTATCCCAAAGTAAGAATGTGTTTTTTTAACGAGCTTCCAACATAGATATAAGGTTTTATGAGCATAAAGTTTTAGAAAAATTATAAGTATGAATCACACAAATATGCAGGAAATTTTATGACCTATAAAAACGTTCAATCAAGTAATATTTTAACCATAATTGTATTATACCCAAAGCTGGAAAAATGATTTGAATGAACTTCAAATATTTGAATGAGGTTTAGGGTATAGGGGTTTGGAGAGGTAAAAGTACTATCAAGTACAAAATATGGACGAGTGTGTAGATCATATAAGAATTTTCGAGTAAATATCCCAATGATTCTATCATACATATAAGCTAGAATAAATTGAATCAATGAGCTTCAAATGACGTTTTAGGATATACTAGGGTTTAGAACAAGCAAAAGTGTGAATGATACAAATAATGTGATACTGTTTAGGACCAATACAAAATTTCATTAAATATATCCAACAACCCTTAGTAGTATGCAACCCCAAAGTTAGAAAAGAAATTTTTGAGTGAGCTTCAAACATTACAAATATATTTTTGGGGTACTGGGCTTAGGCTATTAAGCTAAAGTATAGGTAAGAACAAATATAAAAGAATGGAACTTATGATCTACAAAAATCTCAATTAAAAATCTAGACCACTTTATCTTATTAAAAATGAGTCAATGGGGGAAAAAAAATAATGAGCTTCAAACAATCAAAAAAGATTTTTAGGGTGACATACTAGGATTTAGGGTAAGCAAAGTTACTACTATTCAATGACAAACAAATTAAGAGTAATTAAGACATATAAAATCTCTCAATTAAATATCGGAAAATTCTATGGACTAAGTCCCCAAAGCTTAGTACTAGCCAAATATATATATATAACAAAGCGTTGAAAAGTGCTTATAAGGAAAATTGCTATCAAGTAGTACTAAGCAATTATTTTAATGAGCTAATTCAATCTTATACATTTTGGGATTAAAATTTATTCCGACCACGTCCCCACTCTATTGTATCCCAAAGCTGAAAATTTGAGAAATGGGAGGGAAAACAAAAACAAAACAAAAAAACAAAAACGGGACTTGGGCTTCAAACATGGATATGAGGTGGACAAAATTATCAATAAGAAGCTAATATGGAAGAGATAGTTTGTGTACGAGGTCCTATAAAAACTTTCAATCAAATATCCCAACCTTGAATGCATTGTATTCCAAAGTAGAAATTTGTTTTCTTAAGAAGCTTCAAACATGGATATAAGTTTTTAGGGGCATAAAGTTTATAAGAAATAAAAGTATGAACCACATAAAAATATGCATGAATGTTTAGGACCTATAATTTTTAAAAATATTCAACAATCAAATCAATATAATATTCTAGCCATTGTAATTTGTATTATACCCAAAGCTCAAAAATTGATTTGAATGAACTTCAAACATTTGAATGAAGTTTTGCGGTATACTAGGGTTTCGGATAAACAAAAGTACTTCAAATTTAAAAATATATATGGAAGAGTAAGAATTTCCAAGTAAATATCTCGATGACTTTGTCAGACATGTAAGCTGGAAAATGCAATTAATTGAGCTTCAAATGTAGCAATTACGTTTTAGGCTACAGGGTTAAGACTATAGGTTTAAGTCTCCGGCAAAAGTATGAATGATAGGGGTGATGGGAGAGTATTTAGGACCTATATAAATTTTCAATTAAATATTCCAACCACTCTAGTATGCAACCTCAAAGTTAGAAAAACAATTAATTCCGAGTCTCAAGCTTCAAACATTACAAAGATATTTTTGTGGTATTGGGCTTAGGCTAAGCTAAAGTATATTAGATAATAAAAAAATAGTATGAAAGAGTACCTATAAAAAGAGACCTATAAAAATGTCATTAAAAAATCCAAACCAATCCATAAATAAATAAAATAAATAAAATAAAATTATGAGGTTATATAGAAACTTGCAAGTATTACTAAGCAAAGGTTTTTTTTTAAATCTCAACCACTGTAACAAAATTTATTCATACAAAATTTATTGAAGGTGGTCCAAATTTGGCTAGAAGAATGAACAACATTATAATTGAGTAAAACAATTATTTTTTATCCATCAGTCAAAGTCATTGAGATTTAAAACATTACAAGAAAACAAGAAAGTTGGAGAGTTGTCTGCATTCATACCATTTTAGTTTTCATTATCTTGATGATTTGCTAATTCCAAATTTGCTCTAGCATTGTCCGCCTCTCGAGCAGTTATCTTTTATGTGCTTGCTTATTTTTTCTCAGTGACATTGTCCACACTACATTGTCAACATGAATCCATTGAGCGGGATCCATTGGGTTACTCCCAATTTTTGGACTAACAATCTTTGTATCTATCCGCATATATAGGATTGTCTCATTTCTTCAGTCTCACCACTCTACAAGAAGCTTTTTGTAATTGTGATCTTCTCTATCTCGTACAACATCCGATATTGTCATTCACATCCAAACAGGAAAAGTCTCCGTATCATTTGGAGGAACAAGGACAAAGAATCTCTTCTCAATATCCTTGAATGGATTCAACGGTATTTTCGGACGGTCACATCTCGGCCCACAATACGGTTCCACAATATCTTCATTATTGGACAATGCGTCTTGAGATTGTCGATGAACACCGCCTCTCCTGTGGTGCTCGACCCATTTTGTTACTGGCCAAAATCCTTCGATAAGTTCGTCATTTGGCTCCTCCAACGGAAGGTCAAGTTCTTCAAGAATATCCGCCCAATATTGATCATATTGTTTCATGATATTTCCATATTGATCATCGAAGAGCGTCCATTTTTTCCAAAAATCTATGTACTTTTTAATACTGGACTTGATGCAAGATTGTTTCTCCGATGCTTCCTCGCCATTTCCCCAAATATGTCTCTTACGGAGCGGTTTCGGCTATCAAACTGGAAGCATTGGAGAACCATCGTCTTTGGTTTTCCACATTTTGACATTGCCATTTTTTGGAAGCCAATCGGAATCTGTTGCAGATTTTTTGTATTGCATTAGAGGCCAACCATCCGAATCAACAAAAAACCGAAAAAAATGTACATTTCCGTAGCTCCAACCAAAGCCTCATTCCCCTCCAAAATAAAGCCATCGACAAAATCCTTGAACTCTAGAACTTCTTGAATTATTTGCGGAATGAACTGTAGGTCTTGAGATACCATGAATTTTTTCATGAGATCGGAAAGAACATAGGTGCTGTTCTCTTTCAATTTCTTCAAAAGGTAACTAAAATAAGCATCAATGTCCTTATGCGTACGGCCAACCATGAGGAAACCAAGTTGAATTTCTTCGAACATCCCTCTTGCAGTAAGCAGTAATAAGAACGCTAACATCCACATATTCTTGTTGTCTTTGACACAATTGTCCATTTGTAGATACAATCTTCGTGGTAATGGAAGCGCTCATTTCTTATCATTTTCAGAACAAGACTTCAAAACATCGAAACACCTGGATATTCCTCTCATTATGACTTCAAAGAAATCAGTTTGCATGGGGTTGTCAAAAAGGGCCATTGATTCACGACGTGTTGGTTTCTCCAATTGTCGCAAAATTCTAGCCAAAGATCATATAACGAAGTTGGGATCTGCTGGCCAAAAATCCATCAAATATTGAGCGTATGCGTCATCTCCGTGACCGTGAGTAACGATACCCGCCATAAACACTGGAAGCTGCCCCAAGCCTGAAATCATCTTGTTCGTTGTTTACAAACGTGGAAGAGCAGTTTTTCGATGATCCATCTTATCATGAATGATGCATAAGAATTATGTTGGCATCATAACTGATTCATTCCTCCAACTATGGTAGAATCTCCGGCAAGACTCTTGATGTTTTAAATGTTTGTCAAGAGCTTTCTTATAACGAGAGTAACATTTTTGATACCATACTCACCATCCTCCGGCTCATTAGCCATCAATTTTGTAGATATTTCGAAAGCGACCTTCCATTTTGCAAGAATTTTGTTCTAATCAAAGGTCACTTGACAATGGACATGAGAGATCAACATCCTCCCACTAGCACCCTGGTAATGAGAACACCAACATAATCCTCCCCGAGTTTGTCACAAAGTATCACCTCGTCCGGAATGCATTCGTGTATTCTTCTCTCGTAGATGTCACCGTCTTCTTCCGTTAAGATGATACACATACAATTTTCCCAATTACTTCTTCCAAGAGGGCTCTGAGAATTTTCTCCATCCACGGATTCTTCTGATCCATTTCCATCTTCGGACGAGAAAAGACATTCTGGACTAGAGGTAGGATAGTCCAAAGAGATGTCACACAAATCCCACATGACAGGTGTCCCAAGAGCCTCAGTTAGTATGTCTACATCCATATGAAGATTTGGCAATTGCATCGTCTCATAGCCATTATCAAATATAGTGATTATCACACTAATTGTTGATGAGGTCATGGACGCCCATGACACTGAGAAGACTAGTCACATTCAGGCAGTTGCCAGTTGCAACTACAACCCTCGACGTTTTGTGACAGAGAAAGATTTTAAGACCAGATGATAAGGAATCCATTGCGAAAAAAGACAGAACGTCGAAATGAATGTCAACGATCCTTAGTCTCTACTGATAGACATAAATAGGAAAAATAGAATGACTGTAGCGGAATATCCTAATTAAGAGATAGAAAGAAAGAAAACTCCGACCGAAGAAGAAATATTAAGAGAATTAGAATATGTCATGTGGATGTGTCGATGAGGACCAAGAAAAATAAGAAATGATGTAAAAAATATAACGTCGATATGAATGTCGACGTTTTTTAGTCTCGACGGATAAAGATAGATAGAAAATAGCAACATTTACTGGATATCCTAATATAGAGTCATTCAATAAATCAGGTGAATATGTTAATGAAGACCTAGGAAAAAAAAAAAAAAACCAAGTGAAGAAGAAGACATGTTATTATATTCAGATGCACTAGTATGTACTTTCAGGTATTTGATGTGATGTGGGACAGAGTGAAGGTCAAGTGATGAGACTTTAGCTTGTATTTAAACAACAATCCGCCAGACCTTGACACTAATGTCGACGTTACTATGGATAAATAAAAAATGGATAAATAATCATCCAAGTGGATGAGGCATGGATGATAGTTAAATAACGATAATTGTATAAATGTAGGGAGACTAAGGTATGTAACGAAGAAATGAAGCAAACCTTGAAATCTCTAAAACCTAAAACAAACAGTAATGTGCTTGAACATAATGTGACTACACGATGAACTCGTGTATGTACATGAACAGATGCTCTGGTAAACCCTAAAGCTTAAGGCAAATACCCATGAAAATATTGGCTGATGCAAAGGTACACAAAAAAGATGCAAAGGTACACGAAACAGGATGGGCTGAGTAGGACAGACTAGAGGACAGACTGAGGAGGACAGAACCAAACAGGGAAAAAAAAAAAAAAAAAAAAAAAAAAACAAACAAACAAACAAACAAAAAAACAAAAAACGCATGAGTGCATAATGACATATTATATGTGCCTCTGCCTAACGTATGGTGTACGTGGTACACTCACATAGGTGCGTAAACGAGCACAAGGATGGAGTGTTCCCGCCATGGATATGGACTCCCATCAGATCTGGCGGTGGTCAGGACGCTGTTAATGCGCCCATGCAAATGATTAAGAATACACCACATGGATCAAGTGCTCCAACCGTTGATTAGGACTGTCACGAATCTGACGGACGTAGAGAGCCCGCGACCCGTCAAATGATCTTGACGATATAATGGAGGGCGTGCCGCGTATCGCGAAGTTAAGCCGCACACTGTCCGTTCGATCGCCAAGATCTCTGCTATTGGCTTATCGCAATCCAACGGCGGTGAGGTTTGACCTAACCCCAAGGCGCCGCCATAAACCCTACCTTTATTTTGTGATGGAGCGTCATTTGACCTAACTCTCAACCACGGATGAGGTCAAACATGTTTATTTTCATTTTTGGGCTTTTGTTTATGGGTCGGGCGAAAGTCATTTGATTCCAAAGACCTCGACGTGTGCGCCGAAGTTCGACGGGGAAGAGGGGAGCCGTTGGATCGCAGTGAATGCCAAGGATCCAACGGATGGGAGGACCCACGATTTCTTATTAATTCCATATGTACTATTTGCTTATTTTCCACTTAGCTATTATTTATTATCGACCATTTATTTTACCTGAATGTGCACCTCGACGGCGGCTGGGGTTATTTGTTGTGGCGGGCTCAATAGTGAAGACATTGGCATGTGCGTTGAGGTTCAACAGAACCCTCAGCAGCTGATTTTTTTTTTTTTTTTTTTTTTTTTCGAGGGCGGGGAAGCCGTTGGATCGTGGAGATCCAACGGATGGGACGTACTACTAATTTTTATACCCTATTTCTAATTTTTCTATTTTCCAGTTACTTATTATCTACTTTCTATATCTTATTATAGGTTGAAAGTGCAAAACAAGATGAAATTACCTGCATAAGAGTAATTCTACAACACCTTCTATACAGGAAACCAAACACAAGGATGAAGCTTACCGTTGAACTACACATCACATTTTGAGATTACATGCATTGCTTATAGTATATATATTAATAGCAAGATAATAGGAAACAATTGAAATGTTAACCCTTAAGTCCCAAGCGACCTGAATCGGGTCACTTTGAATTTGAGGTTCCACCTAATTTTTGCAGATCTAATCTGATGGGGCCCACTCTTGAAGCTTTAATGACAAGGGATTTGTCTCGAGTATGATGCAAAAAACAAAACTAAAAAAAAACAAAAGCTGTGACCTAAAAAATATATCTTAGATCTCATTTTTACGTGGGCCTGAAAATGGCTTGTTGACCGCTGACGTGGCAGGTAAACAAGCCCAAAACAGATTGCACTCCAAAGGCCATTTTTGGCAGAAAATTAGCAATTTCGGAAAAAATACTTCACCATCTGGTGTGTGAGCATTACATACACACATCCACCATTGGCTTTCAAAAACTTTGTAGAAAAAAAAGTACTTCATTTGGAGGCACATTTTCTCTTGTCAATTTTGAGATTTCAACCCCCCATGTAATTGCATGCATAGCAAGCATAGGTGAAAAAATCAGTTGGACATGCAATTTAGTGGGGTCATAGCCACTCCACTATTGATTTGGAAATGGTGGGTCTTGGGGCAAACAAAATTGGATAAAGCTAGGTTTTGATTTGGTCAAACCAATTTCTTTCTCACTTTTTCCTTGAGACCTGATATTTGAGGTCCGGGCCAACGCTATAATCTCACAATTTCCACGGTGGACTTGGCTCTTTTTTTGGTATGTCATGCATAAATGAGCTGCGCCCACTACTATAAGGCTGGAATCTTTTGATGATTTTTGGTAGGTTTCTAGGGGCAATTTACCGCAGTTGGGTACCCAAAATTGGTAAAAAGTAAAAAATGGGCTTGGGAACTTAAGGGTTAAAGTGCGCCATGTTTTTTAATATGTTTTTGTTTGTGTTTTTTTTCGTGGCGGTGCCAGGCCTCGTGGGTCCACGCTAGGCCGCAAACTTGGCGCACTTGGCCAGGTGCTACAGCCGTGTGGCCAGTTTCCGCACACGCGGGGAAGGCGTTTTTTTGTTTTTTTGTTTTTTGTTTTTGTTCTTTTTTCTTTTTTGGCCGCACTCTTGGCGCATCGCCACTCGGCCAGGCGGTACAGCCCGCATGTGCGCGCCCTGGCCTGCCACGTTCCGCACGCACTTGCAGGCGCCACGTGGCGAAGTGCCAAACACTGTTTTTTATTTTTTTTATTTATTTTTTATTTTTTATTTTTTATAAATCCGGGGTTGGTGGCGGTCGCCACACGGCCAGGCGATACAGCCTGCATGCGCGAGCTGTGGCCTGTCACGTTCCGCACGACGGACAGGCGTTAAGTGGCGAAGCACCATACATTGGGTTTTTTTTTTTTTTTTGGTGGATGACGGCTGCTGTTGACGCGCCTCGCCTTGTGGGCCCACGCCAGCGTATGGCCTACCCGCTCGTGTGTAATGTGGCTCGTGGGGCCAGCGCGCGCACATGCGTTCTGCAGCGCCAGGCCACGGGGCGAGGCGCCATGGATTTCTTTTTCTTTTTTCAGATTTCGGTGGAGCGAGCTCGGGAGGTTTCCCTAATAGAGCCGCCGCCGCCGCTGCCACCCTCCCAAATTTAATTGTGTGTTTTTTTTTTGGCTGTTGGTTGAAACCGTTGGATCTCCAGATCCAACGGATCACGGGGTGGTTGCCCTACGTGGCGCTGCAGCTGTTGGATTTTGAAGATCCAACGGACGTGGGGTTGGGTGGATATTTTTTGTTTTTTTTTGTTTGTTGGTTTGTCCAAGCCGTTGGATCTTGACGATCCAATGGCGAACGTACTGCACAGCAAAGGGGACGAGAGGAGGATGGAGAGGAGCTGCGACGGGATAACAATCTGTGAGCGGGGAGCTGCTACGAGGTGTTGCAAGGGAGAGGGTAGAGCGACAGGGGCGAGCAGCGCGGCGGGGGAAGAGAGGGAGCTGGAGTGGGAGCTGGAGGGCGGGCTGCCTGAGACATTTGTGCGCAGGGGAGGACGATGTGCGGGCACAGAGGTAATTGCATATTCATTTCCTCTCAACTTTTGTTTGATGTTCTAAGGTGGGATTTCTGCCCTAAGAGAAATATAGAAGGAGGGAGAGGGGAGTAAAGGAGGGAGTCTTGACATTGAATGTTGGTAAACAAAGATGTAAACACACCCTTAACAGATTTGATGGGAGCTTCTCTCAGGTGAAAGAACTCATGACACACAAGGGTAATTGCAATTTTCTGTTCCTCTCGGGTCTATTTGATGTTCAAAGGCGCCATGAATATTTTATGGTTTCTTAATGCTTATTTCAAGTTTCAAGTTTCTTCTCTCTCTCTCTTTGCCCATGTTTCTTCTCTATCTCTTTGTCCATGTGCTTGTTAAAATAAGGGTTTCAGAACCTTAGCCCTGCAATTTAAGCTCCAATAGGCTGAGTAGGGACAGGAGCAACAGGAGCTGCATAGGAGCAACACGGGCAACAAATACATTCCAGCAGGGCAGAGATAAAATAGAGGTACAAACACAATTCCAAATTGCAGCATGTATAATAGATGACTCATTTTGAATTATCTTGAGTTTGAGTTTGATTTCGATTTCTTTAGTTTGATTTCATTGGTCCACCAATTGACAGTTGTCTGCCTTGTTTGCAAGTTAAAGAGAGTGAGGTTGGAGCATACTCATGGCCAGGTATAACTCAATGAACGCACCTAGAGCAAATCAGTAGAACATACAATCACATACACCTAGAATTAATTAAAAATGCTGACACATATGCACACACCTAGAGCAAATCACAAACACACACCTAGAGTTAATCTCTCACACACACAAATCTCGAGTAAATTTGGAGTATCTCTCCAATATAGTTCGACATAATGTTGCCCGATTTTGCAAAGTAGGTCTATTGTAATGTCAACATAATGTGCAATGTATGTGGACATCAGGACGACTCTCTTTGTAAACAATATTGACATTGATGTCGAGGTACATTAATGCATGTAGGCATTTCGGGACCCCAGTATGGGTGTAGATGTTTCGGTCCCATGTATGGGTGTCATATATTGTCAACCATCTACATGAGCACTTTTGTTATTGCTGTCCAACAAGGGGAGGGAACCTCGACATGAATGTCAAGGTTTAGAGGCATCATGTATAAATTGAACATCTTTCAGTTTTCCAGTGTACGTAAGCAGGTTGCTGATGAACCTTTTAAACTTCCTGGACATTAATGTCGAGGTTGAGGACTCTCATATTAGTGTCGAGGAGGGGGAGGTAAGCCTAGACATTAGCTTTTTGTAATAGCATTTGTAGATTTCACGTTTTTTTACATAATTTGGATGAACACGTTAGTTGACTATCCAACGAGGGAATTGGACCTCGACATTAATGTCAACGTTCTCATGCAATAAGATTAGTTTTCTTCACAACTCTACGTGGACTGAAGATTACAATTACCTCAAGTACTGTTAATCAATAAACAATAGATGAAGAACCTCGACATTAATGTCGACGTTAAGATTCTGATATAACTCTATATAACAATAGAGTTATATTAAGTGCAGCGTAAATCTAACTGCAGTTATTTCAGTAGATGATGAAGCGTCATGTGAGATAGGTTGAAACTAACTGTCACTGGTTGTCTACTCAGCAGGACAGGCAATTTAGGAAAACGGTTTTCTGCGAATGGACGTCGACATTCATGTCGAGGTCGAGTTAATTTAGAACAATTCTTTGGAAAAGTAGGATCAACAAGATTTTGTGTTTCAATGAACTGAGGCAGTTCATAGGTGGTTGTGTAGGAGTGATTATCCTGGAATGATGAAACGATTGAATATTCATCGAGCTTCTACCCAATTCCCATAACTCCTAAATACGAGCTTCCGAACCTCATTGAACCACCTGAAATAGCCTATTCATCATCCGGAGGCAGCAGATTCGCCTGGATATTATCCGTCCTCCCATGAATACATGCCAACCTCACCACAGTACATTCCTTCCTCTCAACGAAAATCCAACGGCCATATGAATACATGTTATTCTACCCTACATATGTTCCTGAAACATACAGTCCAGAAACATATAGTCCAGAGACTTACGTTCCATGCACGTCATACCCCGAAGAATATGAGCTACCCATGGACAACGTCTGTGCCAAGATTCTTGGGCTGTCGGGAACTCAAGATCAAGATCAAAAGAGGAGTCATCTTTTGGAACCTGTTTGGTTAGGCCAAATCTATTGTGATGAAGACACTGGTCTCTGGACATTTGAATAATGTTGTCTCATTGTTGAGTAATGCGTTGTAGATCTCAGTTGCTCTCTGATGTGAATAAAAGATGGATATTTACAAAGATTTTCAATGTGTTTGAGCTTACAAAACTTGTGGGATTTGGTTTGTCCTTCATTTGTATGTGGAAAAGATAGTGTGATTAAATATCATGGTCATATCATAAACATTTTCTAACATCGACATTAATGTCGAGGTGTTTTCCTGATCAAATATTGGACATATGGCTTTTGCAGTTCTCAGGCCCCCGAAGACTACCAACCCGGAATGTCTGCAGACATTTGTGGGGATTTATTATCTGTCAAATCCCCGGGATACATGACCGAACATGTAGCTATATACAAATTGAAGAGCAGCATAAAGGAATGGGGCGTTGAAGTCGCTGGGGAACCTCCAGATCACAAGCTCCGGTTTCAATACAAGACGGGAAGCAATGTTACAGAGCTCAAGTACGCATACTTGAAAGAAGTGGAAATCCAGACGAACATGCAGTCTCCAATGCTGGTGATCTTTGTTGCTGAGGATGGAAGGGTGCCAAAAATATTCGGGTACGTAGCATCTGGAAATTTTGTCCGCAAGAACCTCATGAAACAATCAATCAAAAAAGGATTCAAGTTCAATGAAGACAGCAACTGCGGTCAGGATACCAAAACATTTATCCGCTCCTAGGACCGTTTTCAGGATGTATTGTTCGCAGCCGGTAATGAAAACATGGAACAAATAACGGAAACACCAGTAAGACGAATAATCCAGTAGAATACTACGGAGACATGTTTCCATTCGGTTTTAGTAGAACTTTCAAAATACCGATATCGCGGATGAATCTTGCTCCTAAACATATGGTTTACCGACCTTTGAACCTCAAGCACAAGGATGAGGTCAAAACCAGACTCCCTGCAGCTCCGACATCTGGATGCCCAACATCCGGTATACCTCACTCCAATTGATCCAGAGAAGGAGGACGATGTGTGTGAGAAGATACCAACGAGATCAGCGGAGATCGACGATGCTTCGACGAAATTTTTCATTATCGGAGGGCAACATACGATCGTGGCTGCCAAGGTACTCACTAACCAGGTCTATGTCTCTTGACTCTAAAATTCAACAAGTAGATTTGAAATTGGTCTAGAACCTTGACATTCATGTCGACGTTATATGCTAGGGACGTCTATTAGAATGAAGTAGGATACCGTCGAGTCAATTGAACGTCGACATCAATGTCGACGTCGAATGAATTAAATATTTACAACATGGAACTGTATCTGTAGGAACTTGTTGAGGATTTGGATACAGACGAGCAGCTCGCAAACTACTTTGGAGAATGGCCGGCCAGGATTGTGTGGTCAAAAGAGCACTTGCAACTGGTGAAGCTCTCCAAGCTTCAAAATGATCCGAACAAAGCACAAAAGTTTGACACGACTTTTAGCGAGAAATTGGGTCACTTGAGAAGCTTTTATGCATCAATTGGGAAACCGCCGAAATACAATGATAATGTAAAAAAGAATGAGACTGGCTTGTGGAAGGTAAACATTATTCTAATAGTCTTTTTCTTCATTTATGTACATACTAGTATGTAGATATGGGTTTTGGAATTTCCTCACTGATAATTTGTTGGGTCTGAAAATAATTGTGCTCTTCATCCCAGGGGTTTATGCAAGCGGCACTGGTTATACTGGAGAAGAACTCCTCGAAAGAAGCGTTGGCATTGGTCCATGCTGATGAGGACGTCTGGGAGTTGTGGGAGACTGTGTTTCGAAAGTGGGACAAGGGGGAGATCATTGATGCTATGGGGATTGTATGCAACTCTGAGCAGATTCCATTGACCAAGTCGGCTATCCAAAAGCTTCAAGGGCTTAATCAACGACAGATCAAGAAGGTGGCACAGAGGATACTGGACTTGAGGGTGAGCATTAGAAATCCATATAAGGGTAAGGATCAAACCTTGAGGAGCATGAACGACTACATTGATTACATGAAAACACAAAGGTTTGTGGTTGATGATATCATGGTAGTACTCGGAGGAGCAGAGCGGTCCAAAAATAATCCAGAACCGTACACGAAGGAGGAATGTGTCAAGTTAAATAAACACAGTGTGAAACTAACTAGAATAAAGCTAGTTATTTGTATTTAACACTTGGATTTAGTTCAAGTGTTAAGTCAGGTGTCAAGTTTAGTTTGACACCTGAATCGTCTTATTTTCACAAGAACGTCAGTCGTGCGGCTCATCTCTCTCGAGTTGAGCCTGCACGACCGAGCTCTTTCACCGTTCAGAACCTGAGTGTGCTTATGAAGGGAGGATAGGTTGTTGTGGGGTGGAGTCCCCATAGCTTGGGGTGCCCCTGGCTCGACTATTATTTTAAAGAGTGATGGTGTTGTGTTTTGTGTTTCTCTTGTTATTTGAGTTTAGTTCTTTCTTATCACTCGAGAGAGATGAGCTTGCATCTGTGAGTGCCAGAGGTGAGTTTAGTTTTAGCACTTGTGGTTTTTGTTTTGAAAGCGAGAGAAATGATTATCTGTGTTCAGGTAATCATTAGTTAGAAAGATGTGCAGGGGATCAATACTGATGCAGCAAGCAATGAAGGCAGGGGATGAGTAAGCAGGTGTAGCAGCTTTATAATCTATGCGCCTGCCAGAGGGGAGCAATGCCATCAAGAAATGAAGGGTGACTTGAGCTCACTGGAATCTGGGTTTGCACGGGATACAATGCGGTGTTGGCGAAGCAATTCTTGGCAGTCTTCTTCCTCCTTACAATGCAGCCATACAAAAGCTGGGTTGGGCCGAAACATCTTTCCCAAGAAGGAACAGTGTAAGGGGTCATGATCAGGCAAAGCGAAGCGCGTGCTGCCCTCCAACTTCTGCTGCAGCTTCTTCCATCTCTCCTCCATCACCGCCTGGCCATAATGGAAGAAGGGCTGCTTCGCCGCGTCCATCAGTCCCCCGTATTTGACAACCGGTTGCGCGTAGCCAGTCATGATTGTCCGGAGTAAGGTGGTTGCCCGGGCTTGTGCATCCTGGGATACACCGAGTGTGTTCAATCGAACAAACTCCACCATTTGATGGCAACGCGCTCGTCTTCCACAACCGCCCAACCGAGTCGAGTGCTAGCATTGCCTGTGATTTTGGAGAAAGTGAAGAGCATCACGGGAAAGTCAGCAGCGGAGGTGATTGGAGTGTAGTGTGGCCAGTAGTAGGCGAGATCATGAGCTATTGATCCACTGCCATTGACCACAGCATGCCGGATGGTTCCATCTGGATTATTGGGTGGTGTCACTATCTCAATATAAGCATCTTGCGAAGAGTTCTGTTGAAACTGGTGTGCATCTCCTGCCCATTTGAATACCCCGGATTTGAGGAAGTCTGTCAAGTCTGGATACGGCGAATAATAAGGGGTAGCCGAGATGATGCTCGTTGGAGTGGACAACTGGGGCGAGGATAGGGCGTAAATTGAAGCTTGGAACAAGTGTGTCGAGCCAGTTCCAAGTACAATGTAGCGGCTCTCGGCGACAGCATTCTCAACAAAGCTGTGAAAGGCGCGGATTGTCTGGTCCAAATGGTGGTCCACAAATAGGAAGGCGTTGTGCTTGTGAGCAAAATAGCTCATGCCTTGCCACGCTGGGATTACAGTGGTTGCCTGGGGCTGGGCCAGCCAGTAGGACTCGAACATGGTAGGATCCCCATGAAAGAGGTGAAGAACGCAATCAGGAATGAGTTGAGCGCATTGAGGATCCTTCACAAGTGGAGACTTGCAACAGCTCAAAGGCCCTCTTGACAGCATCTGACCTACATAGACCGCAATCAGTACCTCGATTGCCAACAAGGAGCCTGATGGAGTGCAGATCGAAAACGTTTTAAAGCGTAGCTGTAGACCTTCATCAGTGCCCCACCTTGCATAGAGACAAGCAGGAGACTCCCGCTGCAACCTGGGCACTCATCGATTGCTCCATCTACACATCTCTCATTCCATTTCTTCAGCAGCATCAACTTCACTGTTGTCGCCGCCCACACAATTATGTTTCTTGGCATATCTCTGATTCCTCAAGAACTTAGGGTCCATCCCTTTTCTGGAGCGAGCCGCTGGAGAGTGAAAGAGCAGCCCTGACGCCAGAGGCATGGCAGACTCGGGGTGCAGGACCTGCAGCAGCTGCCAAGCGTGTGCCTACAAAGGAGGATCCTTGCACAGCAACCTCTGTTGGTAGACTTCAATTCCACCATTTCGGGCACTCACAGGGCACGGTATTTTGAATGTGATGGGAACCTGCAGTGAATCGCAAAAAACGTGGAAACAATTTTTAATGGCGAGAACGTTTTGGGTGTGAAAAATTAAAGAAATTCGTTCTTTGATCTAATTTAAATTAGATAGAGCCTGTTTGGCCATAACTTTGGCCTACCAAGGCCGTTTGACCCAAAACTTGCGCAGGGACCTACAGAAAGGGGAAATCTACCTATCTAGACCTGGTTTTAGTTTTTTTTGACTCTGCTAAAAATCTATGGAATTTTTTGAGTGTGAGTGTGCTATGAAAGATCCACAATTATGTTTCTAGAACCTGTTGTGGTCTACATGAGAGACAAATTTGTGGATGTCCTCCTTGTATGGCTGGGGGAAATGAGGACGTAATTGAAGGGCAGGTCTCTTCTCTTAGCCTGTGCACACAAAGGGACAAGATTTATGTTTCCCAAGGAACTCAGACTGATTTGAATGGAGAGCAGTTGGACGAGTTGATTGCATACTGGGAGTCAGGCATTAGCAGTAGACAACAAACTGCTGTAGTTGGCGTTGAGGGCCTCAATATTGCTTTGGACAGTCAGAACTCTGTTGGAGCCAGCAGTTCTGCAGCTGTATGTGAAAATACCAAGGTGGGTGAAAGCTAGGCTTGGAACACAACCAAAGACAGCCCCGGGGACCAAGGTGTTCAGCCATAAGGCCGTGGTGTACTGGAGCAGAGGAGCAAGAGCTACACAAGTTTGTGCAATCAGACATGGTTGCAGCCGGACACGTTCTACATGGGGCAACCACGAGCGGGGGTTCATTAGCAATGAAAAATTTGTTCTGCTTGAAGGAGATGCAGTCATTCGCAATGAGGACACCCGCAACCGTCTCAAGCTTCGAGTTGAGAGACTGTCAGACCCTACCTTTATTTTCTTTAGTGTTCAGTGAGCGGGAGATAGGGGAGTATTGCTTTGTCTCTACCTGGCAGAAAGAGGAGGAGGGTTGGTTAGAGCGAGCTACTGTAGCTTGGGACAAGGTTAGTGGCAGGTTTTTGGACATAGATATACCTCCTACACCTTACCATCATGCAAAGCGAGGCACTTTGAGAGAAGTCTGGCAGTTGATAGCATAGATCAGGATTAGATCTTGCTTGGTCGGGCTTCTATTCTTCCCCTCCCTCTCTTTACTATTTTCATTACTTTGTACTTGTAGTTGCCAAAGCCTCTCTTGGTGGAGGCCAGTCAGTCCGGGGTTTTGGGCTGGGATATTCTGCAGGATCAGCATTACAGATGGATTTTGGTGTGGGGGTGTTGATGTTTTGATTTCTTGTGTTTGGATCCCCCCCAACATCTGCATGCTTAACTGTGCGCCATGTTGGTTTTGTGTGGGCGCTTGCTTTCATAGGGATTAGGCCGGGTTTAATCACCGATCAATCCTAGAGTATGCTGTCGGTGGTGAGGCTGGAGTGATGACCAGCAAGACCACCAGTGTTTCTTCTATGGTGAGACTGGGTTGATGACCAGCCAACCATAGGAGTTCTTGCGGTGGATGCAGGTGCAGGTGCCCTGAGCCACTGGGATATGACCCTTAAACTGCAACAGGTGCCCACCCATGTCACTATTAGAATTAGTACTAGAGCCTTATAGTGTTACGTGGGGGAGGTGCACATTGTGAGTGTCATCATGGAGTTACCCAAGGGTTTTGAGGGGAGTACGGCTACAGGCAGTAACAGTGAGAGTGGGTTCACAAGACGAGGTATTCGGTTCAGACCACCTTCACCTCCACCCTCAACTACTGTAGAGTCTGACACAGACCCGGAGGCTTCATCAACAAGCATGCAGTTTTCTTCGCCATTGTTGTGGGACGACATGGAGGAGATGTATGGAGCTACCAAGGGGCCTCATAGGTACTCTGGAGCTGTGGGCACAATCGAGCTGGATGACTTTATCTAGGAGTTTGACAGCTGGTGTGATTTGCAGCAGATGCGCAATCCACAGCTGTTCACCCCATTCATGGCGTGGAAGGGATTGTTCCAGCATTTGGA
The DNA here is from genome assembly GCA_030704615.1 of Takakia lepidozioides. NCBI lineage: Eukaryota > Viridiplantae > Streptophyta > Takakiopsida > Takakiales > Takakiaceae > Takakia > Takakia lepidozioides. The sequence goes on along the minus strand of CM060732.1, from coordinate 42,643,551 downwards.
AGGTCCGCCTATGGATGATTACCACGAGTTCAGGCGAGGACATGAAGCAAAAATTGAAGAGTAGAGGATGTATTGGTCACCTGAATACGTCTCCATTACTCGAGGAACAACGCGACCAGTAACGGCATCAACACCAATACCTCCCACGGCTAGCACTAGTAGTGAAACAAGTAGTGCCGGTACTTCTGCAAAAGGTCCTACTACTTATCATCCCACGACTACAACACATGTGCCTAGATTCAGCCCGGTGGTGGAGTTCTTCTAGGAGTTGTGGAAGAACTACCAAGGTGTACGGACAGAGAAGCTGTGAAGTTTGCAAGACTTCCAGCGCAAACCCAGTGAGAGCCTGCGAGAGGCGTACACTCGTATGAGGCGCTTGATAAGTGTGACCCAAGGGGTTACTGAAGCTCAGGCAATCCAGTTCTGGTATGGAATTTTGGACAATGAGCTCAGGAGAAGGGTGCGGGATGCAACCCTGTTACAAGCAGCCCAACCCACATTACAGATGTGTTTCTGCTGGCTGAGCGGATTGAGCTCAACATGGTGGAGGAGCGAGTTGTTACCATTGGATTTGGCAAAGACATGCCTGCACGAGGCGCAGCTGCCAGCCCACAGGCACAAGGGACTGCCCAACAGCGTGGTCAGGGGGGCAAGGTTTCCCAACCCAAATTTCATGGAGCTTACAGGGGACCTCAGGTGCAGAGGCCAATAGCATCTTTTGCAAGCCAACAGCAACCAGGGGTGATATGTTGGACATGTGGAGGACCCCATGTCAAGAGAGATTGCCCAGAGAGTGGCAAAAGGCCGGCACAAGCACAGCCTGCACAGTTGCAGTGTGGGCATTGTGGCAAGTATGGGCATGGAGATGTCCAGTGTTATGAATTGCATCCTGAGTTGCGCCCAGACCAGTTCCAAGACCAGTTCCAAGGGAACAATGGTGGCCGGGGGTGAGGTGGACCAGCCCAGAGAGGACGAGGTGGCCGGGCACGAGGTGCAGGCCAAGGGCAAGCTCAACATGGCCAAGGACGCGGAGGTCAGGGTGTTGACCAAGGCATGGCCAACCGGCTTCATCAGCTAGAGCAGAGGCTCGCTGCCATGGCTACAGCTCAGGTGGTACCGGCTCCCAGGCGGGATGGTCCACCTCTTGCTCCTGAGGGAGGAGATATGGGAGGCATGGGATTCATGTGCGGAGCAGCACTACCACTAGAGTAGGTGGAGTCTGCTGCAGCCGTGATTCGAAGAGCAGCACGTATTCCTGAGCCATGAGGTGCAGAGGTGGAATTGGATCCACAGTGTGGGGAGGCAAGCCATCAGGCGAGGCTTCCTCAGTCATTCACATTGGCGGAGACAGTGTCGACGCCATCCATGGCACCTAGTTCTCGCCCGACTGTTACCGAGGCGGAGGTTACTATGCCATTGGGGAGAGCTACATGTGCATCACTGACACCTGCTACCAAGGCTAGTGCAGCCGGTGTGTTATTGGGGGCAGCCACCTCTGTGTGTCAAGCCCCGCTGTTCTCGGCAACCATAATTGTGACGTCGGGGGTAAGACCAGCTGCAGTGTTCAGATTAGCAGCAACACTGTGTGAGAGTGGGGAGGTCACTTCATCTTCTGCGGAGTTACTGGAAGTTGTAGTGGCAGAGGGATCCTCGGATTTGAGGGTCAAGACTGCCACGGCTGCGCCATGGCAAGCTGCAGCTGCCAGGTTGACGGAGCTGACAGCTAGGCCAGCCTTTGAGCGCGCCATGGTGACACCTGAAGTTGTCTTGTTAGACAACCAGGATGGCATTTTCTCTTTGAGTGGACCGGCAGGCAAGAAGTACCGGCCACTGCGAGTCTTGTTGGACTTGGGAGCTCAGCCACTGATGTTGGGCAGAGCTGCTATTGCAGGTTTGGGCCTCATGGAGGCGGATATGGAGCCTTGTCCTTTCCAGATACAAACATCTCTGGGAGGATTAGAGCAGGTTCGGGGCATGACACGGCGTAAGTTGGCCAGCCGGATCATCCTATAGATGGCTCAGTGATGCGAGCCAAGGCCATTGTGACAAACGCGGTCTCTTACGATGTCCTTGTTGGTGGGGCAGTGTTATATCCCATGGGCTTCACCCTGGACTTTTGGGAGGAGTCAGCATCCAACAGGCCTGGATGGCAGTCAGGGGATGGTCGTCGTGCACGGCTCCCTGTGACATTCATTGGGGGTATTGCGGCTGCCCAGCGGGGCAAGATGCCAACACTAGCCGCCTTTACAACTGCAGTTAGTTGGCCTGGAGAGTTGCTGGAAGGCAATGCCCATGTAGAGGATGTGCCACCTTCAGCAGAGCAGGATGACATGCATGGTACGGTGGAGTTGTCTGCCATGGTTGCTCACACTCCATTGTGGGGTACGAGCAAGGATTTGCAGCAGGCTGCTAATGGACGGGTGCAACAAGCCTGGGTAGAGGCATTCGTACCGTCAGGAGAAGAGGAGAGTGCGGGTGATGCACAGGACACCTCAGTTGTCGCCATTGGATACCACACCTCTTGTGTGGTAGTGCCCGGATGAAGGCATATGCCTTCTGGACTTGTTTGGCGGGATCAGCACTGGATTGGCTGTAGTGCTGCAGGCAGGTGTACGAGTTCGACATTACCTGTATGTGGGAAGGGATGAGACTGCATGACGCGTCTCACTACGCCATGTTGCTCAGTTGATACAGCAGTACCCTGATTTATTGCTAGTGTCTGCAGTTCCTGGATACCAACAAGCCTTGCCAGCAGACATTTCGTTGCTGGGGGCGAAGGATTGGAGTAGGTTGGCTCCACAGATCTGGTAATGGCAGGTTGGCCCTGCCAAGGGCATTCATCAGCCGGGCATGGCAATGGATTGCGAGACTCGAGGACGGGTCTAATTTGGGAGATGGTGCGGGTTTTGCGCCACTTGCAGCTCATCAAGCTGTATCTCCAGCATACATCTTGGAGATGTGCCACTGATGGGTGATTCTCGGGCCAGGGTGATGGCCAGTGTGCATCAAGTCCGGTCGTGGCTTGGGTCAGCAGTGTTGCTGGCAGCAGTGTTGCTGGTGCCAGCTAACAGTGGGGTCACGGGCTCATCGTCCACGGCTATGGTGGACTAACTTGATGCCACCCGCACTGCTCAAATGTGCATTTGATGGGGTGCAGCGGCCAGCACACCTCACAGTGGATAGCATTTTGGACACAAGGAGGTAGTCTCAACGTGTGAGACACGATGACCGTTCGCCTTTGGCAGTGGTCAACAGGGTGGGTGTCGCGCATCTCACTTCGGTAAGCTCCCCTTCAAGTCATAGTTACTCGCTTTGATGCGCGCGCCTAACTCCCAACCTGGCCGCCGGGCCAACTTGGAGCTTCGGCTGCTCACCGGGGCATAACGGTCCCCCTTTGATCTCCCAAAGAACCCTCCACCGATTTGGGCCAGCGGAATTCCCTTTGGTAGTTGGCAGTCCGGAACAGCTCCCCACTCTTTGGTCGCTTTCCGGCTCGCTCGCTTACTCACTAGTTTTTGGTCACCAACGGGCTTGCACCGTTCTCGGGGTTACTACTCCCTATATATACTTCTGTAGCTGTCCGCGGGGGTTTCACAAACAACCATGCCATTTTATGGCGAACCACCACGAAAACCCTCGACTCCCGGTGATGAGTCGCGGTGAGTCTTGGCCCACCACCACGGCCCCTATGGACCGTGATGAGTCCCAAGACTCCCCACGACTCCCACCACGAGGTCTCCGCCCAAGGTGAGTCCTATGCCACCCCACTAAGTCCCGCTAAGCTACCACCACCCCTTTTGTGAGCCACCCCCACCGCAACCCGGTGTGCGGGGCTCCACCTAGTGAGCGCCTCCGCCTCCTTGAGTGCCTTGGGCACTCAAGGGTGCTTCAGCCCCCCATACCTATCGCTGCCACTGCCCCCACCACAGGGGCAGCCCCTCATGTGTCCCGACCCCCTGCCCTCAAGGCAAAGGGCCGCGACACACACCCCTACCAACAGGGAGTCGATGTCCTCATCGACTTGTCCATTTTGTAGAAACGAACATCCAAGTTGTGGCGTCCCACATCAAGGAGTTTGTTTCCGTACCATGGCGTCCCATGGCAAAGAACCAAACCCCACACTTGACTCTACTCTCCACTAGCTAGTTCGGCCGACTTCCTCCAAGTCCCGGCCAGGGTGGAGCCTCTCAAGCTCCTCCCAGTGCACTCTTCTTGGCCTACTTCAAGGCCAAGGAACGATCCTCCCCGAGGATCGAATCGCCTTACTGCAACAACATTGCTTGCGATCGCTCATGATGCCGCTTTTGGCATCACCTTGAGCAAGGGTTCACCTCGAACCCCTTTGACTAGGAAGATAACCTTGAACCAACCGTGCGCCCCAATCACTACAATTGGGTCCGCCTTGGAATGCTGGCCTGAGGTACGGGAACACGCCGAAGCCGCACTACGACTTCGTCCCGAGGCTACACGATTATAGTACGTGAACGGAAGCACGTAGCTTCCGCGTTAGCCCGCACTACAAGGCAACCCCTCGGTAGCGCAGTTATAGTACGCGCACGCGCAGGTGCGCACTAGCACGTGAACTCCCAAAGAAGGCGCAAGTTTCCTTGCCCCTTGGATGGGAGTCACCCGATTTCGGCACTACGCAAACACACGATTAACCCAATTTACCTCTCCCACTTTTGTAAGCTAGCATGCATTCTACACACTAGCCAACCATACCATGCATCACCATTCCAACAAAATAGGACGCACAACATTTGGAAACCATTTCCTTTATAACAAATTTTGTACAATACAAGTTTTTGCAATCGGATTCCTGAGCTAGCTAAGCCGGGCTAAGCATGCATTTCCTCCCCCACGCTCCAAGGTTGATGTCCCCATCAACGTTTCTTCCGCTTTTGAGGTCGCCCTTCGAAAACTGCAACCGCCTCGGATGCGTTTCCCATTTCTGAGGCACGCACCCAAGATGCCTCCACATGATGATAGCCCTTCCATTTGACGAGATACTCCGTTTCTCGGTTCTTGAACCTCCTCGACTTAAGTACTGCCTCCACCTCGTACTCAGGTTCATTTTCATGATCCAACAGCACAGGTGGCGGACGCAACACTTGATGCCGATTCGGACGCGCTTCATCTTTGAAGTAAGGCTTCAAAAGGGAGACGTGGAATACTGGATGCACCTTGCTGTTTGCCGGCAGCTCCAATTCATACACATCCTCATTCATAACCTTCCGGATGCGAAAGGGTCCCGCATACGGAGGTACGAACTTGGACTCACTTCCGGAGGTAGTCGGAAATTCTTGATGTTCAACCAGACCTCCGTGCCTGCCTCAAACTTCACTTCCCTCCGCTTCCGATTCGCCTGCCTTTCATACCGTTTCCTAGCTTTGGCAATGTTGTACTTTGCGAGCTTCAACAAACGCTCGCGTTCTTCCAGTACCGCCGCTACTGCCGGTTCCTCAACGTCCTGGGCGGCCCAACTTGTCGGCACCAGAGGTGCTTTTCCATAGACCAATACGAAAGGGGAAACTCCCGTTGCGGAGTGTTCTGTGTTATTATAACAGAACTCTGCCGCGTCTAAGTGTTCCACCCAGTCTGATTGGTCTGCCGACACGTAATTCCGCAAGATCTGCTTCACTACGGAATTCACTCTTTCCGTTTGGCCGTCGGTCGTAGGTCGGAAGGCGGTGCTCATCTTCAGCCTCGTCCCCATCTTCTTCCAAAGTGCCCTCCAAAATTTACTCGTAAACTTTGGATCGCGGTCCGAGACAATATCCTTCGGGACTCCATGATGCTTTAAGACGTGGGCGAAGTAAAGTCGCCCTGTCTCCTGCGCCGTTGCCGTCTCCTTGGTGGGGATGAAATGGCCCATTTTACTGAACCTATCCACCACCACCATGATTGCATCGAATCCTTTTGACAGCGGCAGCAGTCATGAAATCCATCGAGACGCTTTCCCAAGTCCCTCTGGAATCGGCAAGGGTTGTAACAGCCCCGCTTGCTTTTTGTACTCGCTCCGGTTTTGTTGGCATGTGGTGCATGTCTTGACATACTCCTCTGCCTCCTCCCTCAGTTTGGGCCAGAAATACTCTTTCTTCAAGAGTGCCGCAGTGCGCTTGGCTCCGCCGTGGCCCGCAAGCGGGCTATCATGGCATTCTCTCAAGAGCTATCTCTGATCCCTCCCTTCGGCACGTAGAGACGCTTTTGCTTATACCGGAGCAGTCCATTTTGCAAGTGGAACTGCGATTTAACCCCCATCCTCAAGTCCTGCATCACGGACTTCGCCAGCTCATCCTTCCGGCAAGCCTTCCGGATCTTCCTTTGGAGCGCCGTCTCGCCCTTGTACACCAACAGAGCTGCTGCTTTCTACTTAAAGCATCGGCCACCACATTGTCTCGTCCCGGTTTGTACTGGATATCCACGTCGAACACCGCCAAAGTATCTTGCCACCTAAGTTGTTTTGGGGACAACTTGGGCTGCGTGGCAAAATACTTCACCGTGACATTGTCCGTGAACACCTTTCACTGGGTTGGAACCAACATAGTGGCGCCAAAGCTCAAGGCAATGCACCACCGCCTTCATCTCTTTTTCGTGCGTCGGCCACCGTCGCTCCACTTCATTCAGTTTCTTACTTTCGTAAGCCACTGGACGTCCATCTTGCATAAGTACACCCCCAATCGCGAAGTCCGACGCATCTGTATGTATCTCGAACGGACGATCGAACTCCGGGATTTTCAAGACTGGAGCTTCCGCCATCCGCTGCTTCAATTCAGCAAAAGCTTGGCCACAAAAAGTGTTCCATGCCCAGACTTTGGATTTACACAGAAGGTCTGACAGCGGCCCCGCGATCTTGGCGAAATTTCTCACATACTTCCGGTAATAGGAGGCGAGTCCTAGGAAGGATCGCACTCCCGGGACCGAAGTCGGAGGCTCCCAGTCCAAGATTGCCCTCACCTTCCTGTCATCCATTTGATCCCATCCTGTGTAATCACATGCCCCAGGAACTCCACTTTTGTGACCCGAATTCGCACTTTGAAGCTTTGGCATACAGCTTCCCTTCTCGCAATTTTTGGAACACCCTTTTCAGGTGCTCCAGGTGCTCCTCCTTTTGTTTTCGAGTACACCAAGATGTCGTCGATGTACACGATCACAAAGTCATCCAACCACTCCTGAAAAAGGCTGTTCATCAGCGTGCTAAATGTCGCTGGTGCATTGGTGAGCCCAAAAGGCATCACCAAGAACTCATATGAACCATACCTTGTCCTGCACGCGGTCTTCTCCTCATCTCCTTCCGCCACCCGAATTTGATGATAGCCGGAGCGCAAGTCGATCCGGCTGAAATACTTCGCTCCTCGATCGAAGAGGTCGTCGATCCTTGGCAAAGGGTACCGGTTTTTGATAGTCACCTTATTCAGAGCCCTGTAATCGACACACATCCGCAGCGTCCCATCCTTTTGTCTGCAAATAGCACCGGGGCTCCGTAAGGTGACTTACTCGGCCGGATGTACCCCTTTGACATTAGATCTTTGAGCTGAGTCTTCAGCTCGACCAACTCTCTGTGGCTCAACCGGTAGGGCGCCTTGGCAGGCGGTTCCGATCCCGGTATCACCTCAATCTTGTGGTCAACTCCTCTTCGCGGTGGCAAACCGCTTGGTAAATCCTCCGGCATCACATCCTGGTATTTCTCCAAAATCCCCTTGATCCAATCTGGGCTCGGCTCCCCATCGCCTTCTCCCTTCACTTCTCTAATGTAGAGCAAAAACTGGGGCTCGTGTGCCTCCTCCACGGCCCACTCCCTTGCTGACAGAAGGTTTATTCGCCCTCCCACGGGTTTGGGCGTTTCCGACACTCGTAAGACCTCGCCACCATTCCCACATGGCAGCGTGACTACTCTCTTGCGGCCATCTATGACCGCTCCGGATTTGCTCAAAAAAGTCATCCCCAAAATGAGATCCACTCCATCGATCTCGCAGATGGTGAAGTTCTCACGTCCCTCCCAACTCCCCAGTTGAAGAGGAACATCAAACGCCAACCTTGTCGCCAATTGTGGTTCTCCTTTGGCAGAACGCACCTCAATAGAGGCCCCACGTCACTTGTCGGGAGTCCAGCTTTTGTGCCGTTGCGGTGTCATGAAGGAGTGCGACGCTCCTGTGTCCACCAACAACGACACGTTAGTTCCGGATATTATCCCATCCACGAACAATAACTGACTCCCTTTACGTAAGGCGCCAGTTTCCTGATACAACTCACAAGAAATTTGCCTACCTTGCAAGTCCTGGCGACCACCGCTTCCACCAAGCGACTGATGGTATCTTCCGACAGCTCCGTGGTCGCCCGAGTCATGTTCAATTGCCGGGGCTTCGTGCACTTCTTGGCCATGTGCCCGGGCTCCCGCAATTGAAACACACTCCATCAAAGGTCGCCTTCTGTCCGCCATAGCCGCTCCACCCGCTTTTCCTTTCGAAGCACCGGGTGCCGCCTTGACTTGTGAAGGCCCTCCCTTCGATTTCCACGTGCCATTGTCGCCGTGGCCTATCCCACTTCTTTTCCGGTCGGAAGGAGTCACCTTCCCGCCGGGTCTTCTTGTGGTTCAGCTCCGTACGGCCTTGTCTTTCACCCCTAGGGACATCTGAGAAACATTCAGCCCTCTCAATTGCCTCGTTCAAAGTCTTAGGTGGCTTCTCCTCCAACTTCCGCCTGGCCCATGGGGCCAGTCCCGCCACAAAGTTGAAGACCATTTCTGGTTCTGCCATGTCCGCGACTTCGAGCAAAAGCACATTGAAAGCCTGGACATATCCCCGAATGTCATCTGTTTGCTTCAAATTCCTCATCTTGTCCCGGGCAAGCCAGGACGCGTTGAGGGGCACAAACTGTCTCTTCATCAATTCCTTGAACCCACTCCAGTTCAAGGTTTCCGGGCTTGGACCTCGGTCGTGAAGGCGTTTCTGCCACCATTGTTGAGCATAGCCCCTCAAATAGGTGGGAGCCACTTCCACCCGATCCTCGTCACTCAACTTGGCGCCCGGAAGTACTGCTCTAGCTCCAGAGCCAGGTGTTGAGTGCCTTCCGATTTCGGACGCCCTCGAAGGTGCGGGTTCCTTAGGCTTCACCTTAAACTTTGCCTTAGTGGAAGTGGCATTAGCCGCCTTCAACACGTCTTTCAACGTCCCGCCAAACTGCGCCAACAACCCTTCCCAAAAAGGCTGCCGGCATGGGAGGCATCTGTTGGTCGGTCGGAGCTCTCAGGATTCCTCGGGCTCCGACTCCTCGGATTCCTCCCGCTCTTGAGCGGCCTCGTTTTGGAAACATGCATCGCTTCCTCAAACGGCCGCCTCGGTGACACGTCGCCCCCATCGGGCTCACCAGGATCATCATCTTTTGGGCGTTCCGCTTTCGCTTTGGCTTGCCCGACCCCATGATGAGGCCAATCCCAAGGACGATCGCGTACTGAACTCTAAGCTCTGATACCAAGTGTCGCGCACCTCACTTCGGTAAGCTCCCCTTCAAGTCATAGTTACTCGCTTTGATGCGCGCGCCTAACTCCCAACCTGGCCGCCGGGCCAACTTGGAGCTTCGGCTGCTCACCGGGGCATAACGGTCCCCCTTTGATCTCCCAAAGAACCCTCCACCGATTTGGGCCAGCGGGAATTCCCTTTGGTAGTTGGCAGTCCGGAACAGCTCCCCACTTTGGTCGCTTTCCGGCTCGCTCGCTTACTCACTAGTTTTTGGTCACCAACGGGCTTGCACCGTTCTCGGGGTTACTACTCCCTATATATACTTCTGTAGCTGTCCGCGGGGGTTTCACAAACAACCATGCCATTTATGGCGAACCACCACGAAAACCCTCGACTCCCGGTGATGAGTCGCGGTGAGTCTTGGCCCACCCACCACGGCCCCTATGGACCGTGATGAGTCCCAAGACTCCCCACGACTCCCACCACGAGGTCTCCGCCCCAGGTGAGTCCTATGCCACCCCCACTAAGTCCCGCTAAGCTACCACCACCCCTTTTGTGAGCCACCCCCACCGCACCCGGTGTGCGGGGCTCCACCTAGTGAGCACCTCCCCTCCTTGAGTGCTTGGGCACTCAAGGGTGCTTCAGCCCCCCGTACCTATCGCTGCCACTGCCCCCACCACAGGGGCAGCCCCTCATGTGTCCCGACCCCCTGCCCTCAAGGCAAAGGGCCGCGACAGTGGGTCAACCACGAGCAGCATTACCTACACTGCTCAGCTTCCCAGGATCCCATGCTTTTCGAGATGATGGACCTGGCCTCTTGTGGGATAGCCAGTTGCAACAATTAGTGGAGCCCAATGCTAACGAGCGCGAGCGGGCGATGGGTTTTACCAGTGGTACCACGGCGGTGCCATCTCTTTCTGAGGCATCACGTCGTCAGGTGTTGGGGCAAGCAATGGATCTCAATTCCTTTGACCTGGATTATCAGCTTGGCTATGACTGAGCAACGCAGAGTACGGAGTACACTTCCTTTCATGATCTCCTTGCCTACCGAGATGGTACAGGCAGCGAGTGGGGGCGAGCAGGTGAGGACCACGAGGTGCAGGCCGCATCCATGGCACACGGGGGAGGTGATCGAGGTTCAGAATGAGTTGGCAGCCAAAGCGGCGGTGATGGATCAGGTTGGGGATTTTTCTCGGGTTGACTAACTACACCAGAATACCATTGGATTGAGAGTGCACCTTGGCATATTCCTCTTCTTTCTCAGCACCTTCCCCTCATGAAATCCAAAAACTTTAGAACGTCAAGGATGGGATGATAGGGCAGGGTGAGACATTGTCACTGATAGAGGAGGCAGTGGTCACTGCTCAAGAGGTTGCAGCATAACAACCACGGGACGCGTCTTCTACCTCTAAGCCTGCTGGACTCAAGGTTGCAGTCACGGAGGACAACTGGGAGCCTGATGTTGGACCTATAGTCACCGGAGGAGAGAGACGTCGTATACGGCGGTTCTTGAGGGCTTACAGGAACTGCTTTGCCTTCAGTTTGAAGGACTTAGGAGCACTGAAGGGTCAAGAGATTCGCATTGAATTGGCTACTGACACGCCAATCTTTCGGAGACCCTATAGATACAATGACATGGAGAGGTCCTTGATTCAGATGAGAACTCAGGACCTTTGGGAGGCTGGTTTGGTGGAGCTGGGGGGAGTATGCTTCAGCCACAGTGATGCGAGCCAAGAAGGATGTCTATGGCAATTGGACGGAGAGACGTATGTGCGGTGATTACCGGCCTATAAATCGTCAGACCAACTCCGATAGGTATGCTATGCCAACACCAGAGGAGATCTTTGATGCCATTGGGCATGCCAAGGTCTTTAGCACTTTGGATTTACGATCCGGATATCACCAGTTGCCGATCAAGGAGGCGGATAAGCAGAAGACGACATTCTGGGGGATCAATGAGCACGGGAAGGATTGCCTATACCAGTGGCGGTTCTTACCATTTGGGCTTAAAAACGCTCCTGCAGAGTTTCAAAGAGTCATGGACAGGATTCTAGCAGGGGTGGAGTTTGCTCGGTGCTACATAGATGACATCATCATTTTTAGTGCTTACGTGGAGGAGCATGAGAGACACCTTCAGGTGGTATTTGAGCGCTTGAGGGCGCACGGATTGCAGTTACATCCGGGAAAGTGCAAGTTTTTCCACAACCAGATTGAGTATCTGGGTCACATGATATATCCTGGAGGATTGGGGGTACAACAGACTAAGGTAGAGTCCATTGCACAGATTCCACGCCCCATGGATGTGAGCGAGTTCGAGCTTTCATGGGGTTAGCAAACTATTATAGACGGTTTGTTAAGGGATTTAGCGCCATTGCAAAGGCTCTAACGGGGGCTGCTATTTCATGAGCGGCATGAGCATGAGCGGAAAAAAAAAAAGCATGAGCGGGCCATTGTGTGTCCACGGAAATAGGGTTAGGAGGCACGGAAATAGGGTCATGTGGACTCGTCATAGCAATGAAATGCAACATTTTATTGCAAATTTTGGGGCAAGCCACATCTATACAAGTGTGTCTTAACCGTCATAGCAGGAATGGGAACTACTCTCCTACACCTTCGGAGGAACTTGGCCCTCCTTCTTCCTCATCCCCCTCATCCCCCCCATCCTCCGAGCTCTGTGATGCATCGGTTGCACTATGCCTCTCAAAAATTCCGTCCTCTCCTTGGGGGACTGTCCACCTCACCTCCTGGGAATCTTCTGCCTCTTCTTCCCCACTTTCCTCAACAGAATCCAAGACAAATCTACGAGCCCGACGGGCTCTAATAACTGCTGCCTCCTCCCTCATCCTCATTTTCTTGAGGCTTGCCTCGTCTAAAATCTGCTTTACACGACTAGGTTCGGAACACCTCCTAATGGACACCGAAGCTAGCCAGGCAGCATAAGTAGGAAGGATGTAGTCCCTTTCTGGACTAGGCATGAAATCCCCCCTGGCAAAAAAATGCACGTTCCTCCTGCCCATGAACTCTGGTGTAGACGTCCCTCCTGCAGTACTTGGCATCCTACAGTAAGAACAAATCCACTTCAAGAATGTCAATACCAGCAGAAGCAGAAAGGGTTTTCAATGAAATAAGAGAGCGAAGGGAGGTGCCTCACGAAATCTGGAGGCAACTTACAATGCGACCACTCACTCGTAAACCGGGGGCTCCTCGGCCTCGATCCCAACTTGTTCCTCCCCCTGCTCCTTCTCGGATTTTTCCTCATCCTCCGAGGATGCCTCTTTCTCTTTTGGCAGACGTTCAGCCGCTGCAAGTTGACAAACTGAGCACGTGAAGGCTTACCCGTGCCGCATGTGAGGTCCAGAATCCGCCCTTGGACATCCGAGCACGTCTCCATGAGGGTTTGGATGAAAGCAGGGCTCCGGGTCCGGCTGTACCGCCACGGTTTGCTTGTCTTTGTGTCCTTCGGCATACTGGAGTGGGGCACATAGTTGTAGAGGACATCGTAGGTAATAGGGTCCACAGCGGCATCAACAAGACGACCGTCATTGCGGAATTTGAACATAGACCCTCTCTTCACAAAGCAATATGCCTCAAACACCAATGTCTGCACATCCAACAAAAGAGGGATCAACTCCGGGATCTAGTTTAGATACACCACAATATGAGGTGAATGCAATAGATTGATAACTTTCACTTTGGCCCTCTGTTCGCAACCCCTGTGTATTGATGCAGAACCATTTTCTGAGGAGGACCGGGGTGACACTTTTCGGTGTCCATCTTGCCACCGCATTCTCTGTGGTCTTCCCTCTTGTGGCAAGGACAACCACACATCCACCGTCATCCAGGAGCATCCCCGCCAGCCCAAACCTGGCTTTCCAGTAGTCCTCAGTAAACCTGTTCCAGGTGGGCACACCATCCAGGCCCTCCAACAGCTCCCCATCTGGAATGTCGAGGAGAATCATATCGCAAGCTCTCTCCACCTCAAACCCCCCCCGAGTGCTCTTGCAATCCGTGCTCACAGCCGTGAAGAATTCCATCATGGCTTCAAAACCAGGGGTGTCTTTAGGCTCTGTGCCGGCAGCCCTCTTCTTGGCTTTCCCCTTCTGCTCCGCCAGAGATTTGTTGTGTGCCATCTTCTTCGCCCTGGCAGCGAGAGCGTCAAGGAAGCTCTCATTGATGCATTTGATGATGGTTGGAGGTTCTAGCTTTGGCCTGTGCGTAAACGTCACCGCCGAATACCGCCGTATAGGCTCGCCCTCAAATGCCAACTTCTTGGCAGAGCCAGTCCCACTCCGAACTGACTTGGGAACCCGGACGACCGGTGACTGGGCAGCAGCAGCAGCAGTCGCAGGACCTTGAACAAAGTCGTCGTCCGAGTCACTCCCTTGGGTCCCCTCCTGCGCCTCCTCCGATGCCCTGATGGTTTTCTGTTTTTTGGGTGTTACTGTACTCACCTGTTTCCTTGTCCTTTTCCTTTGGCCTTTATTCTTCTCATTCAATTTCTCCTGAATTCCTGCCTGAGCAAGCTCTGCCGCTTTCCTGGAGTTCGGAAGCGCTTTTGTCTCTTTTGGACCCAGCGGAGGCAGCGGAGCCCGGTTTCGTCGGAACTCAGCATCCAGCTTCAATTGAAACTCATATGGGTCGAGCGAGCCGGGCGGAAGGTCCACATACCAAGGGCAATCACGCAAATGTTCCAGATGCCACTCCTTCACAATAACGTCATTGTACATGGAGTCAGCCCCAAGGTTTCTCCATGCCAGGAAGAATGGTGGCTCGAAGGACAGATGACCTTTCTCCAAAAGGGAGAACTTGAAGTACCTGCATTCATGAAAAACACAGAATGAGGTCCCTGAACTGGAATTCGGCACCATTTTCCAAGGTTATTGGCCTAGAACTGGAAAAATGGCGCCGAATTTCGGTTTTCGGTGCTAGCCACGCTAGGGACTTAGCCATTTTGGGAGCCCTGAACTGGAAATTCGGCGCCATTTTCCAGGTCCGGCCCTAAGTCCCAGAACTGAGGCCTAAAGCTGGAAAAATGGCGCCGATTTCGGTTTTCGGTGCCAGCCACCTAGGGACTTAGCCATTTGGAGCCCTGAGATGGAAATTCGGCGCCATTTCCAAGTCCGGCCCGGAAAATGGCTTAGTCCCAGAACTGACTGGGCCTAGAACTGGAAAAATGGCGCCGAATTTCGACTTTCGGTGCCAGCCACCCTAGGGACTTAGCCATTTTGGGAGCCCTGAACTGGAAATTCGGCGCCATTTTCCCAGGTCCGGCCCGAAAATGGCTAAGTCCCAGAACTGCAAAAATGGCGCCGAATTTCGACTTTCGGTGCCGGCCACCCTAGGGACTTAGCCATTTTGGGAGGAAATTCGGCGCCATTTTCCCAGGTCCGGCCCGAAAATGGCTAAGTCCCAGAACCTGGGCCCTGGAAAAATGGCGCCGAATTTCGGTTTTCGGTGCCTGCCACCCTAGAGACTTAGCCATCTTGGGAGCCCTGAACTGGAAATTCGGCGCCATTTTTCCAGGTTTGGCCCGAAAATGGCTAAGACCCAAAACTGCCAGGGCCTAGAACTGGAAAAATGGCGCCGAATTTCGGTTTTCAGTGCCAGCCACCCTAGGGACTTAGCCATTTTCGGAGCCCTGAACTAGAAATTCGGCGCCATTTTCCCACGTCCGGCCCGAAAATGGCTAAGTCCCAGAATGGTAATAGGGCCTAGAACTGAAAAAATGGTGCCGAATTTCGGTTTTCGGTGCCAGCCACCCTAGGGACTTAGCCATTTTCGGAGCCCTGAACTGGAAATTTGGCGCCATTTTTCCACAGACCAATTTCCATGCGCCACATGAGGCCTCTAACATCCTGAAATGCAAGGACTTGAAAGGAAGGAATCGCCTATGTACCTGTACAGAAGGCGCATTGCTGCTTTGTCCGCGTTCGGCTGGTCGGTGAACTCGTGGCTCCGGCGGGCATGGGGTATCTCCCGAAAGAATAGGTCGGTTTTGTAGAGCAGAAAGTACCTCGTCACATAGTCGCGTAGGCTCTCTGCTGCAGGAGAAATCTCCATCTTGAACTGATGTGCTTGTGTGTCCAGCTGCTCTTGCGCATTCGTCGTCACCTGTGGAGATTCTCCATCAGATCGCTTTCCTGAAAAAGTACAATGAATCCACCCCCTACAAGAGTAGAAGAAGCGCCAAACGAAGCGTGGGGGAAGTACCCGAAACCACCATGTCATGCGGTTCATCCACATGTCGAATGTGGGGTCAGACAGTTTGTCGGTTTGGGGAAGCTCCACATGTCCCTTGTACTTTGGGAACCATTCCAGATTTGGAGCCACCGGGTCTGTCCAACCACCCAGCATATTCGTAAGCGCCAAACACCACAAAAACGAGTTGTTGCCACCACAATTTGGTTAAGAATGTATCACCTTTTCTGTTGCATCCACACAGGGTGTGGCTAGATGATGGAGCTTCTCCAATGTCATCGTGGGCTTCGGAGCGCGGGAGTAGTGCTTCCCCACCTCCACCAGAAAGTCGGCACCAAGGGCGGGATCAGCTATGGCCACGTACTTTGCCATCCGCAACTTGTACTTTATGCGGGCCCTTGCCTCCGCAGCTTTGAGATACGATTCGAGTGCCGGGAGGTTTAGTTTCTTCTCCTCTGACTCCATGTAGAACCTCCGCGCATGTGCCAAATCCTGCTGAATTTTCGTCTGTCAAAGAATGCGCACATAAGATTAGAGATCCTACTCAACACTTTTTCTTCTATTTGGGGAGGAGAGACAGATTAGCTCAACAAAATAGTCAGGAGCTTTACCCAAAATATGTAGTCCACCATGGCGTCCATGCTCAGCCTATACCGGGTTCTGTCTGCCTTTGCCTCCGACTTGCGCAGGAGGTCGGCACTCAGCAAATTGGCAAACTCTTGCACCCCCTGCTTCCCGACATCCTTCACTCGGAAGAGCATATGGGACAAGTTGGTGGCAATGAAGGCATTCTCAGTCACCCTGCAATGCCACATTTCCATCAAACAATACTGAAATGGGAATTTTCAACAAATATGAGGATTCGCAATGAAATGACTTACAAATTTGGGTCCAAAGCAAGAGGCGTTGTAACTTATGAGTTGATGTCCGCCATTGCAGCTTTGAGAAGACTGCAATTTTGGGCCCCGCAACCTTCAGCACAACACACTCCACGACGAAATGCCAATCGAGGTCGTTGGGGTGGGCTTCGGCTATGTGCTCCATCCATGCCAGGTGGCGATGATTGCCGTCCCACACGTAAAACATCTTACCGGACAAGTGCTGGAAAAGAGGATCAGTAGCAATCGATCTCGAACTCCTCATTTGCCTTTGCCAATGGGGACCCCATTTGTCCACCTCATCGGAAGTGTGGGCACGGGAAGCTCCGTGGTCGTTCTCAATGGAAACATAAAAAGCGGCAGACCCCATTCGATATCCATCCCGGAAAGAGAATTTCAGCTTGTCGTAATCGCCGAGGAGGGCAGGTCTCACCACCTGCAATGACACCAAGCGGCAAAGGGGAATTCGAAGCTTGGCCGGGTACACCATGCCCCCAGCACCCTGCCAATGTGTTGTGGGTTGCCTCCAACATCTTGGCAGGGCCAACTTCATATCCGCCTCCGACATGACGTCTGTTGCAGAGGGGTTCTCCGGCAGCCCACCAGGACCGCCAAATCCAGCTGTATGCTGCGGGTTTGGGGCCTGGGGATGTCCGGGAGGATGTCATCCTGGTCAGAAAGCTCCCTGTCGTCCTCCTCAACATGGCCAGCCACCGGCGAAACCACCTCGAGCACTCTCCCCGTCTCTACTGCCCTCTCCCCGACTTCACCTCGAACTTGCACAATCCGTGCTCTTTCTGGTGTTCTTTCCTCTCCTCCACTCTCCACCGTATGGGTAATTGCAGGGGCTGCTCTTGCCCGCGATGGTGTAACCGGTGTGTTACTGCCTCTTTGTGGTGTCTTGGAGGGATCCACCGTCTCTGTGCGTCCCTCGCTTACATGGGCATCTGTCATTTCGGCACCCCTGGCCTCTTCAGTGGCCTTTCTCTTTCCTTAGCTAGCCTTCTGTCTCGCCTGTTCTTTTGCCCTCTTTTGCCCTCTCACGGGCTTTCTATTTCTTACTAGGGTAGAGCAGCAGGGGAGCCCTCCAGGACGACCACCTTTGATTGAGGCGAACTAACACCCTCGCGCGCACTGCTCACTCCCCCCTCCGCAGCCTGTGACGGCTCTCTCGACGGGGATTGCATGTGCTTGGCTTTCTTCTTCTTCTTTGCGGGGCGGGCCCTACTGCATGTGCATCAACACCTCCATTGCCGGATCTGCTGTCCTCACGTCCTCACGCCCTTCACTGCCATGCCGCCTGCACCAACCTCCCCAATGCCTATTCTGTCGTACTCTCGCTGCAGGTTCTCCGTCCACCAACAAAAGGTTAAGTTTGCCCTCTCCCCCAAGTTGGCTATCCAAACATGCGATGAGTTGGTGCTGTCGATGATACCACCAGGGTGCCGGGCTCGTCGTCACTCTGTCATTCCTGAAAATCGTGAGAACCAACATCGGAATGAAAACCACCATCGCACGAGCCGCAACCACCATCGCAACAATCGTGGAACAACAATGAAAACAAAACAAAAGAAGTACGGAGTCATGGAACAACAATGAAAACAAATTCCCAATGCCTAAGAATGACATGCACAAGCAGCCTTCTCTACAGCTGCCGGCTTTGCACACGCATTGCAAACTCTCTAAGGTCCACTCAACCGGTAACATGAAACACGATGAACAAATGAACACGAATTCCATAAGACGGGAAAACAGGGTGAAATGTTTAGAAGGCACTTCATCTGCTCAGACAATCTTCTCAGCTCAGCATGGATTGCCTTAATTTTTAACCACTCTGACCTTGATCATTCTTCTCAACAGCTCCTGCTTTTGCGATGCAACCATACGCTTGCAGCGATGCCAGGCTGAAGATGCGAAAACAAACCAAAAAACGAAGGAAACAACAAAGCGAAAGCGGAAGTGGCTTGCCTGAGAGTACTCGGCTTCAGTTGGCGCGGGTTGTGAGCAAGACACTGCAATCTCCTGCTGGAGCTTAAGTTTGGCCATGCGAGAGGTTGGCCGTCGTCCATAGTACAAAGCTTTCAACTTCACCCCGCGTCTGGATGTGGGGTCTCTCTCAGGAGAGCCACGTCCTTCACGCGGCATAAGTCCCAGCAAAAGAAAAAAGATCTCAGTTTTTTTGCGTACATGCCTCGAATAGAAGTTCATCCAAGTTTAGCATCAGGTTTCCAATCCGTATCGAGGAAGCAAGCGCGGAATCCCTGAGTCGCCAGCCCGAATCAAAACCGACGGCGGTGGACATTTAATGCCCAACTACGCAATTAAATGTCGGATGAAGCCCTCCCTGTCGGATGAAATATGCACATCGAGGCCCCAAATTTCCATCCTAGAGGTAATTCGGAGCGCGGATGGATGGAAATCCGGCGTCGGATTTCCATCCTCCAGGTAAGTCGGCGCTGCAAATTTCCGTCATGCAGGTAATTCGAAGAGCGGATGGATGGAAATCCGGCGCCGGATTTCCATCCGCCAGGTAAGTCGGCGCGCCAAATTTCCGTCATGTAGGTAATTCGAAGAGCGGATGGATGGAAATTCGGCGCCGGATTTCCATCCGCCAGGTAAGTCGGCTTTTTGTCATGCAGGTAATTCGAAGAGCGGATGGATGGAAATCCGGCGCCGGATTTCCATCTGCCAGGAAAGTCGGCGCGACAAATTTCCGTCACGCAGGTAATTCGAAGAGCGGATGGATGGAAATCCGGCGCCGGATTTCCATCCGCCAGGTAAGTCAGAGCACAGCCGGATCAAAATCCGGCGCCGAATTGCATCCTGCAGGTAACTCGGAGCGCCGAATGCGGTAATTCGGAGACCGGATGGATGGAAATCCGGCGCCGAATTTGCATCCTGCAGGTAACTCGGAGCGCCGAATTTCGGTCATGCAGGTAATTCGGAGACCGGATGGATGGAAATTCGGCGCCGGATTTCCATCCTGCAGGTAATTCGTAGCACGGATGGATGGAAATCTGGCGCCGAATTTCCGTCATGCAGGTAATTCGGAGCGCGACCGGATGGAAATCCGGCTCCGGATTTCCATCCAGAAGGTAACTCGGATCGCGGCCGGATGGAAATTCGGCGCCGAATTACCATCCTGCAGGTAATTCTGAGCGTGGCCACTTGGTTTTTTGGTCTAAAAAGACACTAAACCTTTAGTTTTGTGGCTGAAGTCCACTTTTAGACACGTTTTTCAAGGAATTCTCGACTACTAGAGGGAAATTCCTTGCTTCTTTTATTTCCCCTGGGTTGTAATGTGACGGCCAGGTGCCGGCCACTCCCCGCGAGCCAACTGCATCCGAACGGCCCCAGGTGGAAATTCGGCGCCGTTTTTCCATCCGGGGAGGTTTTGATGTCGGACTGTTTTCGACCTGACCCCCCGACACGACTTCCTTTGGGGGGCCCGGATGGAAATTCGGTGCCGAATTTCCATCCGGGGGATGTTCTCTGTCGGACAGGTGCCGGCCTCTCCGCCCGAGGCGACTTCAACCGGGCGGCCCCTGTTGGATATTCGGTGCCGAATTTCCGTCCGGGGGTTATAATGTGACGGCCAGGTGCCGGCCACTCCCCCCGAGCCGACTGCATCCGAACGGCCCCGGATGGAAATTCGGCGCCGTTTTTCCATCCGGGGAGGTTTTTATGTCGGCCAGTTTTCGGCCTGACCCCCTGACACGACTTCCTTTGGGGGGCCCCCGGATGGAAATTCGGCGCTGAATTTCCATCCGGGGGATGTTCTCTGTCGGACAGGTGCCGGCCTCTCCGCCCGAGGCGACTTCAACCGGGCGACCCTGTTGGATATTCGGTGCCGAATTTCCATCCGGGGGTAGTAATGTGACGGCCCGGTGCCGGCCACTCCCCCCGAGCCGACTGCATCCGAACGGCCCCGGATGGAAAATTCGGCGCTGTTTTTCCATCCAGGGAGGTTTTTATGTCGGTGAGTTTTCGGCCAGACCCCCTGACACGACTTCCTTTGGGGGGCCCCGAATGGAAATTCGGCGCTGAATTTCCATCCGGGGGATGTTCTCTGTTGGACAGGTGCCGGCCTCTCCGCCTGAGGCGACTTCAACCGGGCAACCCTGTTTGGATATTCGGTGCCGAATTTCCGTCCGGGGTTTGTAATGTGACGGCCAGGTGCCGGCCACTCCCCCCGAGCCGACTGCATCCGAACGGCCCCGAATGGAAATTCGGCGTCGTTTTTCCATCCAGGGAGGTTTTTATGTCGGCCAGTTTTCGGCTTGACCCCCCCGTGTCGCGGCCCTTTGCCTTGAGGGCAGGGGGTCGGGACACAAGAGGGGCTGCCCCTGTGGTGGGGGCAGTGGCAGCGATAGGTACGGGGGGCTGAAGCACCCTTGAGTGCCCAAGGCACTCAAGGAGGCGGAGGCGCTCACTAGGTGGACCGGGTTGCGGTGGGGGTGGCTCCACAAGGGGTGGTGGTAGCTTAGCGGGACTTAGTGGGGGTGGCATAGGACTCACCATGGGTTGGAGATCTCGTGGTGGGAGTCGTGGGGAGTCTTGGGACTCATCACGGTCCAAGGGGGCCGTGGTGGGTGGGCCAAGACTCACCGCGACTCACCACCGGGAATCGAGGGTCTTCGTGGTGGTTCGCCATAAAATGGCATGGTTGTTTGTGAAACCCCCGCGGACAGTCACAGAAGTATATATAGGGAGTAGTAACCCCGAGAACGGTGCAAGCCCGTTGGTGACCAAAAACTAGTGAGTAAGCGAGCGAGCTGGAAAGCGACCAAAGAGTGGGGAGCTTTTCCGGATTGCCATCTACTAAAGGGAATTTCCACTGGGCCCAAATCGGTGGAAGAGTAAAGGGGGACCGTTATGTCCCGGTGAGCAGCCGAAGCTCCAGGTTGGCCTGACGGCCAGGTTGGGAGTTGGGCGCGCGCATCAAAGCGAGTAACCATCACTTGAAGGGGAGCTTACCGAAGTGAGGTGCGCAACACTTGGTATCAGAGCTTAGTGTTCAGTACGCGATCGTCCTTGAGATTGGCCTCATCATGGGGTCGGGCAAGCCAAAGCGAAAGCGGAACGGCCCGAAAGATGTTGATCCTAGTGAGCCCGATGGGGGCGACGTGTCACCGAGGCGGCCGTTTGAGGAAGCGATGCATGTTTCCGAAAACAAGGCCGCTCAAGAGCGGGAGGAATCTGAGGAGTCGGAGCCCGAGGAATCCCTAAGAGCTCCGACCAACCAACAGATGCCTCTCATGCCGGCAGCCTTTTGGGAAGGGTTGTTGGCGCAGTTTGGCGGGACGTTGAAAGACGTATTGAAGGCGGCTAATGCCACTTCCACTAAGGCAAAGTTTAAGGTGAAGCCTAAGGAACCTGGCACCTTCGAGGGCGTCCAAAATCGGAAGGCACTCAACACCTGGCTCTTGGAGCTAGAGCAGTACTTCCGGGCGGCCAAGTTGAGTGACGAGGATCAGGTGGAAGTGGCTCCCACCTATTTGAGGGGCTATGCTCAACAATGGTGGTAGAAACGCCTTCACGACCGAGGTCCAAGCCCGGAAACCTTGAACTGGAGTGGGTTCAAGGAATTGATGAAGAGACAGTTTGTGCCCCTTAACGCGTCCTGGCTTGCCCGGGACAAGATGAGGAATTTGAAGCAAACAGATGACATTCAGGGATATGTCCAGGCTTTCAATGTGCTGTTGCTCGAAGTCGCGGACATGGCAGAACCAGAAATGGTCTTCAACTTTGTGGCGGGATTGGTACCATGGGCCAGGCGGAAGTTGGAGGAGAAGCCACCTAAGACTTTGAACGAGGCAATTGAGGGGCTGAATGTTTCTCGGATGTCCCTAGGGTGAAAGACAAGGCCGTACGGAGCTGAACCACAAGAAGACCCGGCGGGAAGGTGACTCCTTCCGACCGGAAAAGAAGTGGGATAGACCACGCGGCGACAATGGCACGTGGAAATTGAAGGGAGGGCCTTCACACGTCAAGGCGGCACCCGGTGCTTTGAAAAGAAAAGCGGGTGGAGCGGCTTGTGGCGGACAGAAGGCGACCTTTGATGGAGTGTGTTTCAATTGCGGGGAGCCCGGGCACATGGCCAAGAAGTTCACGAAACCTCGACAATTGAACATGACTCGGGCAACCACGGAGCTGTCGGAAGATACCATCAGTCGCTTGGTGGAAGCGGTGGCCGCCAGGACTTGCAAGGTAGACAACTATTCTTGTGAGTTGTATCAGGAAACTGGCGCCCTGCGTAAGGGAGTCAGTTATTGTTCGTGAATGGGATAATATCCGGAACTAACGTGTCGTTGTTGGTGGACACAAGAGCGTCGCACTCCTTCATGACGCCGGCGGCGGCGCAAAAGTTGGGACTCCCGACAAGCGACGTGGGGGCCTCTATTAAGGTGCGTTATGCCAAAGGAGAACCACAAGTGGCGACAAGGTTGGCATTCGATGTTCCTCTTCAACTGGGGAGTTGGGAGGGACGTGAGAACTTCACCATCTGCGAGATCGATGGAGTGGATCTCATTTTGGGGATGACCTTTTTGAGCAAATCGGAGCGGTCATAGATGGCCGCAAGAGAGTAGTCACTGCCATGTGGGAATGGTGGCGAGGTCTTACGAGTGTCGAAACGCCCAAACCCGTGGGAGGGCGAATAAACCTTATGTCAGCAAGGAGTGGGCCGTGGAGGAGGCACACGAGCCCCAGTTTTTGCTTTACATTAGAGAAGTGAAGGGAGAAGGCGATGGGGAGCCGAGCCCAGATTGGATCAAGGGGATTTTGGAGAAATACCAGGATGTGATGCCGGAGGATTTACCAAGCGGCTTGCCACCGCGCAAAGGAGTTGACCGCAAGATTGAGGTGATACCGGGATCGGAACCGCCTGCCAAGGCGCCCTACCGGTTGAGCCACAGAGAGTTGGTCAAGCTGAAGACTCAACTCAAATCTAATGTCAAAGGGTACATCCGGCCGAGTAAGTCACCTTACGGAGCCCCGTGCTATTCGCAGACAAGAAGGATGGGACGCTGCGGATGTGTGTCGATTACAGGGCTCTGAATAAGGTGACTAAAAAACCGGTACCCTTTGCCAAGGATCGACGACCTTTTTCGACCGGTTGGCAGGAGCGAAGTATTTCAGCCGGATCGACTTGCGCTCCGGCTATCATCAAATTCGGGTGGCGGAAGGAGATGAGGAGAAGACCGTGCAGACAAGGTATGGTTCATATGAGTTCTTGGTGATGCCTTTTGGGCTGACCAATGCACCCGCGACCTTTAGCACGCTGATGAACAGCCTTTTTCAGGAGTGGTTGGATGACTTTGTGATCGTGTACATCGACGACATCTTGGTGTACTCAAAAACAAAGGAGGAGCACCTGGAGCACCTCAAAAGGGTGTTCCAAAATTGCGGGAAGGAAGCTGTATGCCAAAGCTTCAAAGTGTGAATTCGGGGTCACAAAAGTGGAGTTCCTGGGCATGTGATTACACAGGATGGGATCAAAATGGATGACAGAAAGGTGAGGGCGATCTTGGACTGGGAACCTCCGACTTCGGTCCCGGGAGTGCGATCCTTCCAAGGACTCGCCTCCTATTACCGGAAGTATGTGAGAAATTTCGCCAAGATCGCGGGGCCGTTGTCGGACCTTCTGTGTAAATCCAAAGTCTGGGTATGGAACACCTTTTGTGGCCAAGCTTTTGCTGAATTGAAGCAGCGGATGGCGGAAGCTCCAGTCTTGAAAATCCCGGAGTTCGATCGTCCGTTTGAGATCATACAGATGCGTCGGACTTCGCGATTGGGGTGTACTTATGCAAGATGGACGTCCAGTGGCTTACGAAAGTAAGAAACTGAATGAAGTGGAGCGACGGTGGCCGACGCACGAAAAAGAGATGAAGGCGGTGGTGCATTGCCTTGAGCTTTGGCCCACTATGTTGGTTCCAACCGAGTAAAGGTGTTCACGGACAATGTCACGGTGAAGTATTTTGCCACGCAACCCAAGTTGTCCCCAAAACAATTTAGGTGGCAAGATACTTTGGCGGTGTTCGACGTGGATATCCAGTACAAACCGGGACGAGACAATGTGGTGGCCGATGCTTTAAGTAGAAAGCAACAGCTCTGTTGGTGTACAAGGCGAGACGACGCTCCAAAGGAAGATCCGGAACTTGCCGGAAGGATGAGCTGGCAAAGTCCGTGATGCAGGACTTGAGGATGGGGGTTAAATCGCAGTTCCACTTGCAAATGGACTGCTCCGGTATAAGCAAAAGCGTCTCTACGTGCCGAAGGGAGGGATCAGAGATAGTCTCTTGAGAGAATGCCATGATAGCCCACTTGCGGGCCACGGCGGAGCCAAGCGCACTGCGGCACTCTTGAAGAAAGTATTTTCTGGCCCAAACTGAGGGAGGGCAGAGGAGTATGTCAAGACATGCACCACATGCCAACAAAACCGGAGCGAGTACAAAAAGCAAGCGGGCTGTTACAACCCTTGCCGATTCCAGGGACTTGGGAAAGCGTCTCGATGGATTTCATGACTGCTATGCCGCTGTCAAAAGGATTCGATGCAATCATGGTGGTGGTGGATAGGTTCAGTAAAATGGGCCATTTCATCCCCACCAAGGAGACGGCAACGGCACAGGAGACAGGGCGACTTTACTTCGCCCACGTCTTAAAGCATCATGGAGTCCTGAAGGATATTGTCTCGGACCGCGATCCAAAGTTTACGAGTAAATTCTGGAGGGCACTTTGGAAGAAGATGGGACGAGGCTGAAGATGAGCACCGCCTTCCACCTACGACGACGGCCAAACGGAAAGAGTGAATTCCGTAGTGAAGCAATTTTGCGGAATTACGTGTCGGCAGACCAATCAGACTGGGTGGAACACTTAGACGCGGCAGAGTTCTGTTATAATAACACAGAACACTCCGCAACGGGAGTTTCCCCTTTCGTATTGGTCTATGGAAAAGCACCTCTGGTGCCGACAAGGGCCGCCTAGGACGTTGAGGAACCAGCAGTAGCGGCGGTACTGGAAGAACGCGAGTGTTTGTTGAAGCTCGCAAAGTACAACATTGCCAAAGCTAGGAAACGGTATGAAAGGCAGGCGAATCGGAAGCGGAGGGAAGTGAAGTTTAAGGCAGGCACGGAGGTCTGCTTGAACATCAAGAATTTCCGACTACCTCCGGAAGTGAGTCCAAGTTCGTACCTCCGTATGCGGGACCCTTTCGCACCCGAAGGTTATGAATGAGGATGTGTATGAATTGGAGCTGCCGGCAAACAGCAAGGTGCATCCAGTATTCCACGTCTCCCTTTTGAAGCCTTACTTCAAAGATGAAGCGCGTCCGAATCGGCATCAAGTGTTGCGTCCGCCACCTGTGCTGTTGGATCATGAAAATGAACCTGAGTACGAGGTGGAGCAGTACTTAAGTCGAGGAGGTTCAAAAACCGAGAAACGGAGTATCTCGTCAAATGGAAGGGCTATCATCATGTGGAGGCATCTTGGGTGCGTGCCTCATAAATGGGAAACGCATCCGAGGCGTTGTAGTTTTCGAAGGCGACCTCAAAAGCGGAAGAAACGTTGATGGGGACATCAACCTTGGAGCGTGGGGGAGGAAATGCATGCTTAGCCCGGCTTAGCTAGCTCAGGAATCCGATTGCAAAAACTTGTATCGTACAAAATTTGTTATAAAGGGAAATGGTTTCCAAATGTTGTGCGTCCTATTTTGTTTGGAATGGTGATGCATGGTATGGTTGGCTAGTGTGTAGAATGCATGCTAGCTTACAAAAGTGGGAGAGGTAAATTGGGTTAATCGTGTGTTTGCGTAGTGCCGAAATCGGGTGACTCCTATCCAAGGGGCAAGGAAACTTGCGCCTTCTTTGGGAGTTCACGTGCTAGTGCGCACCTGCGCGTGCGCGTACTATAACTGCGCTACCGAGGGTTGTCTTGTAGTGCGGGCTAACGCGGAAGCTACGTGCTTCCGTTCACGTACTATAATCGTGTAGCCTCGGGACGAAGTCGTAGTGCGGCTTCGGCGTGTTCCCGTACCTCAGGCCAGCATTCCAAGACGGACCCAATTGTAGTGATTGGGGCGCACGGTTGGTTCAAGGTTATCTTCCTAGTCAAAGGGGGTTCGAGGTGAACCCTTGCGCAAGGTGATGCCAAAAGCGGCATCATGAGCGATTGCAAGCAATGTTGTTGCAGTCAGGCGATTCGATCCTCGGGGAGGATCGTTCCTTGGCCTTGAAGTAAAAGAAGAGTGCACTGGGAGGAGCTTGAGAGGCTCCAACCTTGGCCGAGACTGAGGAAGTCGGCCGAACTAGCTAGTGGAGAGTAGAGTCAAGTGTGGGGTTTGGTTCTTTGCCATGGGACGCCATGGTACGGAAACAAACTCCTTGATGTGGGACGCCACAACTTGGATGTTTGTTTCTACAAAATGGACAAGTTGATGAGGACATCGACTCCTTGTTGGTAGGGGTGTGTGTCGCGGCCCTTTGCCTTGAGGGGGGGGGGGTCGGGACACAAGAGGGCTGCCCCTGTGGTGGGGGCAGTGGCAGCAATAGGTACGGGGGGCTGAAGCACCCTTGAGTGCCCAAGGCACTCAAGGAGGCGGAGGCGCTCACTAGGTGGGACCGGGTTGCAGTGGGGGTGGCTCCACAGGGGGTGGTAGTAGCTTAGCGGGACTTAGTGGGGGTGGCATAGGACTCACCATGGGGTGGAGATCTCGTGGTGGGAGTCGTGGGGAGTTTTGGGACTCATCATGGTCCAATGGGGCCGTGGTGGGTGGGCCAAGACTCACCGCGACTCACCACCGGGAATCGAGGGTCTTCGTGGTGGTTCGCCATAAAATGGCATGGTTGTTTGTGAAACCCCCCGGGACAGTACAGAAGTATATATAGGGAGTAGTAACCCCGAGAACGGTGCAAGCCCGTTGGTGACCAAAAACTAGTGAGTAAGCGAGCGAGCCGGAAAGCGACCAAAGAGTGGGGAGCTATTCCGGATTGCCATCTACTAAAGGGAATTTCCACTGGGCCCAAATCGGTGGAGGGTTTGTCGGAAGAGTAAAGGGGGACCGTTATGTCCCGGTGAGCAGCCGAAGCTCCAGGTTGGCCCGACGGCCAGGTTGGGAGTTGGGCGCGCGCATCAAAGCGAGTAACCATGACTTGAAGGGGAGCTTACCGAAGTGAGGTGCGCGACACCCCGAACGACTTCCTTTGGGGGCCCCGGATGGAAATTCGGCGCTGAATTTCCATCCGGGGGATGTTCTCTGTCGGACAGGTGCCGGCCTCTCCGCCCGAGGCGACTTCAACCCGGCGGCCCATGTTGGATATTCGGTGCCGAATTTCTGTCCGGGGGTTGTAATGTGACAGCCAGGTGCCGGCCACTCCCCCCGAGCCGACTGCATCCGAACGGCCCCGGATGGAAATTCGGCGCTGAATTTCCATCCGGGGGATGTTCTCTGTCGGACAGGTGCCGGCCTCTCCACCCGAGGCGACTTCAACCGGGCGGCCCCAGTTGGATTTCGGTGCCGAATTTCCGTCCGGGGTTTGTAATGTGACGGCCAGGTGCCGGCCACTCCCCCCGACCGACTGCACCGAACGGCCCCCGGATGGAAATTCGGCGCCGTTTTTCCATCCGGGGAGGTTTTTATGTCAGCCAGTTTCGGCCTGACCCCCCGACACGACTTCCTTTGGGGGGCCCCGGATGGAAATTCGGCGCTGAATTTCCATCCGGGGATGTTCTCTGTCGGACAGGTGCCGGCCTGTCCGCCCGAGGCGACTTCAACCGGGCAACCCTGTTGGATATTTGGTGCCGAATTTCCATCCGGGGGTAGTAATGTGACGGCCCGGTGCCGGCTTCTCCCATTCCGCCGACATCATCCGGGCGGCCCCCCACTTTCTGACTGCATACCGTTGGCAGTTATTGCGCAAAGACCAGGGGCCGCATTCCGGAGACAAGGTTCATTAACACTCTGACTGTGGATTTTTGAGATAGTTGGCTCCCTGGATTTGGATCAAGCTTCGTCACTCGGACAAATCGGCACCGCATTCCTTCCCATCGTTGCATCCCCCTTCTACCAGGGAGCTTGCCCGCACGCCATCCTGGCAGTCTTGTGTGTACATCTCCCATGGCGGAAAACCCAAGCACTACAGTGTACTGCCCTCCTCACGAGCAGGGGGTTGCTATTCCATGAGCTCATGAGCGGTGAGCTCATGAGCTCATGAGCGGGCATGGCTAACCCATGAGCCGCAAAGTAACACACTTCGAATTTCGGCAGATTTTTTTCGGGCCAAAAACTATAAAATAATCAAAAATCGAAGATTTCCGCGCTCATGCTGGAAGCACTCCGCTCATGAGTACCAGTGTACGCTCATGACTTGGAGCCCAGGCTCATGGACCGCCAGGCCAGGTCATAGAATAACAGAATTCTGGGCAATAACGGCACCGAAATTATCCCAGAGGCAGAGACGCAAGCGGAATTAGGATCCGGGTTTGCAGACTCCGAAAACGCAATGGCAACCTATAACCGTGGATAGTACTATTGCAGAAGTGCAGGATGGTTGGGTATAACGACGCCGTAATTGGGCACAGGAAAAGAAATAGCGCGCTGAAGGCTCGGGAGTGAAGCCAACAACGGTGAAAGTAATTGGGCTCTGCCAACCAAATACCCAGCTGCATCCCCGGAGTGCAGCGATAACGGCGCCGAAATGGGCCCCGGAAACCAAATATTCGGAAGCCACCGGAGTGCAGCCGATAACGGCGCCGAAATTGGGTCCGGAAACCAAATACCCGGCTGAAGGCTGGGGATTGCAACCAATAACGGCGCCGAAATTGACCTGCGGAAACAAAATTCTCGGCTGAAGCTTCCGCACTCCATGTAATAACGGCGCCGAAATTGGGCGTCGGAGAGCAAATACCCGCCTTACGGTGAGGAGGCCTTGCTCTCATTTTGCTCTTCACTCTTCTTTGTGTGCCCATCTCCTCCCTGCTTTGAGTTCGTGCTGTGTCGTGAGGCCATGTCGTGCCCGAATCACATCTATCGACGCCAGACGGAGTCATTTTCCCGAAAGCAGACGACATCATTGTCTTCCTGGATGTTTACAGGGACGATCCTCGACTTGTCCAGCTGAGAGCAATGGAGTTTCTTCCCAGGATTGCACGATTCTCCTGGACCCCGGCTGGGGAGCAGGTGGTTCCTACGCATCATGGACCTGGACTTTCCGCATGTGTGGGAGCCGAACAGATCACGCACAGCGTTGCTGTATCGCTGGAATTGTTGCGAGTGGACGTATGATGAGTGCATAGGTGAAAACTTTACGCGTGGACGGACTGGCTCGGAAAGTGGGGACATTCTCTTCAGTTATGAGGATGAGGAGGAGGGGAACACAGGGCCCACTGTGAAAATGTCCTTCTACCAAGGGGGGCGCTATCGATAAACACGACATCCTCGTTAGTTTCAACCGGGCGACAGAAACCACTGACATTTTGTTCAAATATAGGCACCCGGTCACTGAGGAGGTCCTTGAGAGGCCAGTTCGAGTTCCTTCTTCTTGGGCGAGGGGACCATAGGTCTTGCATGCTAGAGTAGACATGTTTCAACTTGCTGACACTCATGGCACATACATTTTCATTCAGAAATCAAGCAGCTTCCCTGTGCCATATGGGGAATATACAGGCTTCGATAATCTTCTGTTAATGTTATTTGCAATTCACTGCCAATATGCTGGACGTGTCCTTTGTCGTATGGATTGCTGTTTGCACAAGGTGCAGTATGCAAATGCTGGAATGTGCAGTAGGACCCTTCCCACTGGGACACAGAACTAGCAATCTTGTAAAGGCATCACATTTGCAGAACAGTAACAATGTATTTGTAGCAAATTGGAGTCTTCTCATAAAGGTGGACAAAATTCACATGTAGCCATGGCGATGCGGCACCACCAAGTGTATAATTCCTCACAAAAAAATAGGGTGCAAGAATGAATGTAATATAATTGCCACTTTCTCCTTCCCGAATGTGGAATGTCAAGCAGTCCGACCAGTATCCTGCCGTAGGGCCTTGTGCAGCTCGTTGAAACTCAGTGTTGGAGCATGGATGAAGACGTCAACTGCGGATATGCAACTCATGCGCTTCATAAAAATGTAATAAGGTGTTTGCAGGGGACGTATGCTGCATTCCTCGATTCCATAACAAGGAAGTCCTCACAGTTGCAAGCTGGGTACTGTGAAACCGTGATTGCATACACGACACTGCGCGCAGCAGACCCGGCTGTTGACAACTGAAATATGCGCCCCATCCCGGGGTGAGGAACATCCCTGCAACCTTGCACTATGCAGGGCATTGCAAGAGCGTTGGCCATCCTGGTGTCGTTCGCCTTTGTTGGTGGCCGCCGTCTTTTCAGTTTACCCCACCGATGGGTGGCCAAGCTGCGGGGTCACCCACCAGTATGCGGGGCGAAGAGCTTCTCGTGGGAGGAGGATGACGATTGGGAATTGGATTTCGTGGAACGTCTGTCCTCTCCCCAGTCGAAACCCTGCACTTCCTAGAGCGTCTGCCTCCTCCAGGGTAAGATCTGTACCAGTTGCCACAGGCCAGACTGCCGGTGGTTCAGGCATGCCTTGTACACCATACTTGGGCTTGCCGAACACACACGACATGATGTCGTGCCTGCAGAACCAAAACTCCTTCAGTGTGGCCTCCACAAACTTTGCGCACACAAATCTCCCTGTGAAGCAAGAGGCAGCACACCGCCCTGCGGGCTCCTCCGAATCATCTCATTGCAATCTCTGGTTGGTGTCGACACGAACAGCACAACATTTGCCACGAAATGTCGGACGGGTCCGTGCAATTCTCCACTGCGAGGCCGACACATCTCGCTCCACGATTGGAATATTGTATTGGGTAACGAAAACAGGAGCAACATGCCCATCCTCGGCATGTTGTCCCGAGTCTGGCAGCGATTCCATGGATGCTGCAGGAGAGGGGGTACGAGTCCTGCTTCGTGGAGGCGTGGGACGCAACATCGTTGCGCCCCGAGGTTGAGTGCGGATGTTCATATCTGATCTCCATGAATCCCCATCCCCTCCGGGCATGTCCTCAATTCTTCTCTTCACCGGCCGGCTGCGGACATCGCCCTCCAGGCAGTTCCCCCGACTGTGTAACGGCGTTGACCTTATAGTTTCCCGCAATGCAGCAGTCCATTTTTGGGATCGGTCCAACGATGCGCCCGCCTCTCCATCATCTCCGCTTGTCTGGTCCGATACCTGTCTGGTCCTGTCTGGTCCGATACCCCATTGCTTTCCTCCCAGAAACTGGTAGTAATGAGATTGTTGCATGAATGGCCCTCACAATATCTTCTGTTGTTGCTGTCAACATGTCACGAGATGTGCTGCAGAGGAAGCACGCCAGGAAGAGTGCACCGATTCGGCCATGTTTGTCGTCGGCATATCGTGTCATCCTCCAAGCTCATGTCCTGTTGAAGGAAATTAGATATGTCACTGATTTGTGGAGAATGTCCAAGCACAAAACAGAACAATTTGTCAAGTGGTACAGAAAGTTGTGTTACCTGTCTCATGTAGTCTCCAAACTGGCGGAATCTATAATGCCACCACCAAGCCACGTTTGCAGTTCTGGCTGATCTTTCACATCCACTGCCCCTGAAGACACCCACCAGGCGCGTATGGTTGCAAAACTCGGTCTCCGCCTCGTCGATGGAATTCGCATTTTTCCACGCTAGGCACATACTGATATGATCCTGCCGGTGGCGTGACGCCACAAACCTTTTCGTGTTTTGCGTCAAACTCTGCATGAAGTGGAACCCGCAAGATCTCTCCTTTCCTTCCATTGGAGTCTTTGGGTCGTCCCCATATACCCTCCTAACTGCAGCCCAGTTTGCCTGGCATTGTCAGCCATGAAGCCCCTAAAATCGGGAGGGGCAACTTGGCTCTCGCCATTTGCTCATTAATTCCGCGCCACATATGCAACTCCGAATCTGTGTCTTCTCCCTTCATTTCGCAGATAGCAATGGTCATCAACTTTCTGCAATGTGGGTCGTATACATGTGCCCCCATTGTCACCCAATCGTGGTTGGTAATTCACCGGATGTGGTCAAACATGACCCAACAATTTGAGAGGTCTCCACTGGTCATCCGCTTCACCAAATCGACGCCGCTCCCCGGTCCGCACGTTGACATCTTAAATATGAAGCACCTGTCCATCTCCGAGCCTTGACCAGGAAAGAAGCTGCCTTGGATGAAGTCGTAGCCGCATGTGCGTTTCACTTCCAAGATGGAGTGCATGTCTGATCCTCTTCCGATTCGTTTCTTGCAGCTGACAATGTGGTTCCTGACATTGGGGCTGCACACATGGGAGACAGCTTCCAGCAGGTCCTTCATGTCCCCCTCGCCCAGCTTCTCTCTTGTGCTTCCGTCCTCCGACATTATTCTGCCAATTGCAATCCTATGTGCCGATGCGAGCTGTATCTGCTTTGGTTTTGCACCCGGCCTCAACCTCACCTCCTCCTTGATAATATCCTGGGCTTGTTGAAAAGCGACTCTGCAATTGCCTCTGGCGAGGGGGTGCTCATGCTTTCCGATGTGAATGCATGCTCTGGTGCACGCTGGGCCGACGGTCCCGACGTAGTACTGCTTGGCGTTGCACACTGCCATGCACGTAGGGGCTGCGTTGCAATGGGCACACTTGAACGTCCCTGCAGGAACTCTACCTTGAGGCCAAAATGGGGTCGACGAATTGCCAATCCAGTCAGTCTCATTCCTGGTGCCTTTGTCAAGTTAAATAAGCACAGTGTGAAAACAGCTAGAATAAAACTAGTTATTTGTATTTAACACTTGGATTTAGGTCAAGTGTTAAATCAGGTGTCAAGTTTAGTTTTGACACCTGGTCTGTCTTATCTTCACGAGAGCGGCAGTCGCGCAGCTCATCTCTCTCGAGTTGAGCCTGCGCGACCGAGCTCCTGCATCGTTTAGGACTGAGTGTGCTCATGATGGGAGTGTAGGTTGTTGTGGGGTGGAGTCCCCACAGCTTGGGGTGCCCCTGGCTCGACTTCTGTTTTAAAGAGTGATAGCGATGGATTTCATATTTCTTGTGTTGGGAGTGTGTGTGTCCTTTTAGCTTTCTTATCACTCGAGAGAGATGAGCTGTATCTAGTTTTCTTGTAGTGCTAAGCTAGATAGAGTTCTTTTATGTTAGCACTATGTCAATGGTCGAGGTGAAGAGAGCGGCATGCTTGATGACAACGTGGTTCTCCAACTCGTTATAAGCTATACCAAGCTCGTCCAAGAAGTGTTTTCCGTTTTGTTGTTGTTGCACAGGAGCGATGTATTTTGGAGGAAGTTGATTTGGGGGGGGAGCAGAAGAATGTGTTCACCATAACCTATGATTGAAAGGGGAAGACGGGATTCCACGCTTGCAAGCTACCTGCAGAAGCAAGCTGCGATCTAGTTCGAGTGCGAGGTTCTGAGGACAGACCTCGATCACAATGATCTTGTCGAAAGGCTGTGCAGGGTAAAGGATCCATAGCTACTTGGACGAAGGTCCTGAAACCACTGTCGTATAGCAGCTGGTAGGGTTTCTCTCGTTGCCAGTTGTAGGAGGGTGGTAAACACGAGCTCCAGAAATAGCTCCCCGCTTGAGCCAGAATTCCACCAAAAGAAAACGGGTTGAAAGACTGAGCTGCATGCCATCCGTGCAGCGGGGGAGTACGTGGCAGACACCTTGGCTTGGTGGGCAGATCACAATCGTATGTTCGAAGCGCAAACAAGCAGTAGCGTTGAAGGCCAAGCTCCCGTTCACAGTGTCCGTCATGGCTGCAGGGAAAAACATCCGGAAAGCTCCTACACAGGGTTCTAAGAAGGGTTGTATGAGCAATTGATATAGAAAGGGGGACCTGCAGGCTGAGGGTGAGCAGATTTCCCCAGTAACTGCACTTGTCGCCTTTGATGAAAAACCCAATGGCTTGGACCTTGCTGCTGCTGAGGTGGTGCATGTTGGAAGAGGTGCCTGCCGTCAATTTGTGAAGGAGTTTTTCTTGCTGCGCTTCCTTTGCGCGAGCTGCAGATTGACATCAAGAAGGGCTGCTTGGCAAGGTCCCATTGCACCAGCGGCTGCAGATTGAGTTCCACTTTACTGAGGCAATCGCGAATTCCTGCAGTTTGGTTTTGTTTGGTTTTGTGAAGACACAAAATGCCGACTCCAGCTGGAACGGGCAGTATCGGCCAGCCAAGGTATAATGATTCGTTGTTGAAAAAGCTGAGTGATCACGCTTTGGAATCGCTCAGCCAACATGGATGATGGGCCCTGCCCTCCCTGAGCAATTGGCCCCTCATAAGCATAAGCTGAGGTGGGTAACTCCAGATCACTCCATGAACCAGACTTGGTGACTGTCACTGGATGAAGGAGTCCAGAATCCTTCAGAAGTCAAGCTTGCTGATGGTTTGGAAGCGACACATTTCGTCCTTGCAGATCTCAGAGGGAGAGGCAAGAAGGCGGTTTGTCGGAGCTGGTGCTGAATTGAGCTGCAAATCCTGGGACTAACCAGAACCAAAGGCTTCACAAGCAACGCATGCGCCATGGATTCCCGAGAGATGCCGAAGCATGTTGTTTGTAGTCTCTAGGTCGCTCAGCTTGAGAGAGGTTGAGTGGACAACCTTTAAGAGCAAGGAGCTGGTAGGAGCTGACTGAGCAGAACCAGGAGCTGGTAGGAGCTGACGGAGCAGAACCAGGAGCAGGCATCTCTGCTGCATGGCTTTGGAGATTGACGAGCATGCAAGCTGCTCATGCGCAACCCTTTGATCAGGTTTTGATCGGCCGAATCGGCCAACACCCCACACCACCTCCTTGTTCCTGCTTGCTCGCGCAGGCTTGGCCATCGCTGCCCTCGTCTGCGTCCGTCTTGCTTCTCTCCCTGGGCAATGACGAACATGAAGTCCCGTGAGAGCAAAGACCCGGAGTCAGCATAGTCGGGGAACGGCCTCGGGAACCCGTAGATAACCTGGGAACAGGTTGTAATGACGAGAACGTTTGGGTGTTAAAAAAATAAAATAAAAATCTTTTGATCTAATTTAAAAGGATTTAGAGCCTAATTGGTCATATCTTTGTCAAATGGACTCTGTTTGACCCAGTTTTTGGGGGATAGCTGCAGAAAGGGGAAATCTACCTATCTAAACCTGGTTTCTGCTTTGGGGACTTTGCTAAAAATCTATGGAATTTTTAGAGTGTGAGAGTGCCATGAAAGATCCACAATCCTGTCTCTAGAACCTGTGCTGGTCTATATGAGAGACAAATTGGTGGATGTACTCCATGCATGGCTGGGGGAAATGAGGACGTAATTGAAGGGCAGGTCTCTTCTCTTAGTCTGTGCACACAAGGGGACACGATTTATGTTTCCCAAGGAACTCAGACTGATTTGAGTGGAGAACAGTTGGACGAGTTGATTGCATACTGGGAGTCAGGCATTAGCAGTAGACAACAGACTGCTGTAGTTGGCATTGAGGGCCTCAATATCGCCTTGGACAGTCAGAACTCTGTTGGAGCCAGCAGTTCTCTGCAGCTGTAGGTGAAATACCAAAGTGGGTGAAAGCTAGGCTTGGAACACAGCCAAAGACAGCCCCGGGGACCAAGGTGTTCAGCCACAAGGCCGTGGTGTACTGGAGCAGAGGAGCAGGAGCTGCACAAGTTTGTGCAATTAGACAGTGTTGCAGTCGGACACGCTCTGCACAAGGCAACCACGAGCGGGGGTTCATTAGCGAGGACAAGTTTGTTCTGTTTGAAGGCGATGCAGTCATTCGCAATGAAGACACCCGCAATCGTCTCAAAGCTTTCGAGTTGAGAGACTATCAGACCCTACCTTTGTTTTCTTTAGTGTTCAGTGAGCGGGAGATAGCAGAGTGTTGCTTTGTCTCTACCTGGCAGAAAGAGGAGGAGGGTTGGTTAGAGCGAGCTACTGTAGCTTGGGACAAGGTTAGTGGCAGGTTTCTGGACATAGATATACCTCCTACACCTTACCATCAAGCAGAGCGAGGCACTTTGAGAGAAGTCTGGAAGTTGATAGCATAGATCAGGATTAGATCTTGCTTGGGCGGGCTTCTATTCTTCCCCTCCATCTCTGTACTATTTTCATTACCTTGTACTTGTAGTTGCCAAAGCCTCTCTTGGTGGAGGCCAGTCAGTCCGGGGTTTTGGGCTGGGATATTCTGCAGGATCAGCGTTGCTGCTGGATTTTGGTGTGGGGGTGTTGATGTTTTGATTTCTTGTGTTTGGATCCCCCCCAACACCTGCATGCTTGACTGTGCGCTATGTTGGTTTTGTGTGGGCGCTTGCTTTCATAGGGATTAGGCCGGATTTGATCACCGGTCAATCCTAGAGTATGCTGTCGGTGGTGAGGCTGGAGTGGTGACCAGCAAGACCACCAGTGTTTCTTCTATGGTGAGGCTGGGTTGATGACCAGCCAACCATAGGAGTTCTTGCGGTGGATGCAGGTGCAGGTGCCCTGAGCCCTGGGATATGACCCTTAGACTGCAACAGGTGCCCACCCGTGTCACTATTAGATTAGTACTAGAGCCTTATAGTGTCACGTGGAGGAGGTGCACATTGTGAGTGTCATTACGGAGTTACCCAAGGGTTTTGAGGGAGTACGGCTACAAGCAGTGACAGTGAGAGTGGGGTCACAAGACGAGGTATTCGGTTCAGACCACCTTCACCGCCACCCTCAACTACTGTAGCGTCAGACACAGACTCGGAGGCTTCATCAACAGGTGTGCACTTTCATTCGCCATTGTTGTGGGACGACATGGAGGTGATGTATGGAGCTACCAAGGGGCCTCGTAGGTACTCTGGAGCTGTGGGCACAATCGAGTTGGATGACTTTATCCAGGAGTTCGACAGCTGGTGTGATTTGCAGCAGATGCGCAATCCACAGCTATTCACCCCATTCATGGCGTGGAAGGGACTGTTCCAGCATTTGGAAGGCCCGCCTATGGACGATTACCACGAGTTCAGGCGAGGACATGAAGCAGAGATTGAGGAGTGGAGGATGTATTGGTCACCTGACTACGTCTCCATTACTCGAGGCACGACGCGACCAGTAGCTGCATCAGTACCAATAGCTCCCACTCCAGCACTAGTAGTGGAGCAAGTAGTGCTGGTACTTCTGAAGGTGGTACCAGTTCAAAAGGTGCTTCTCCTGCCACGACTACAACACATTTGCCAAGATTCAACCCGGTGGTGGAGTTCTTCCAGGAGTTGCGGAGGAACTACCAAGGTGTACGGACAGAGAAGCTGCGAAGTTTGCAAGACTTCCAGCGCAAACCCAGTGAGAGCCTGCGAGAGGCGTACACTCGTATGAGGCGCTTGATAAGTGTGACCCAAGGGGTTACTGAAGCTCAGGCAATCCAGTTTTGGTATGGAATTCTGGACAAGGAGCTCAAGAGAAGGGTGCGAGATGCAACCCTGTTACAAGCAGCCCAACCCACATTAGCAGATGTGTTTCTGCTGGCTGAGCGGATTGAGCTCAACATGGTGGAGGAGCGAGTTGTTACAATTGGATTTGGTAAGGACATGCCTGTACGGGGCACAGCTGTCAGCCCACAAGCACAAGGGACTGCCCAACAGCGTGGTCAGGGGGGCAAGGTTGCCCAGCCCAAGTTCCATGGAGCTTACAGGGGACCTCAGGTGCAGAGGCCCGTGGCATCTTTGCAGGCCAACAGCAACCAGGGTGATATGTTGGATATGTGGAGGACCCCATGTCAAGAGAGATTGCCCAGAGAGTGGCAGAAGGCGGCACAAGCACAGCCTGCACAGTTGCACAGTTGGGCATGATGGGCCGTATTTGCCATGACTTGCATCCTGAGTTGCGCCCAGGCCAGTTCCAAGGGAACAATGGTGGTGGCGGGGGCGAGGTGGACCAGCCCAAAGAGGACGAGGTGGTCGGGCACGAGGTGCAGGCCAAGGGCAACCTCCACATGGCCAAGGACGCGGAGGTCAGGTGTTGACCAAGGCATGGCCAATCGGCTTCAGCAGCTAGAGCAGGCGGCTCGCTGCCATGGCTATAGCTCAGGCGGTACCGGCTCCCAGGCGGGATGGCCCACCTCCTGCTCCTGAGGGAGGAGATATGGGCGGAATGGATCATGTGCGGAGCAGCACTACCATTAGAGCAGGTGGAGTCTGCTGCAGCCGTGACTCGAGGAGCAACACGAGTTCCTGAGCCACGAGGTGCAGGTGGAGTTGGATCCACAACGTGGGGAGGCAAGCCGTCAGGCAAGGCTGCCTCAGTCATTCACCTTGGCGGAGACAGTGTCAACGCCATCCATGGCACCTAGTTCTCGCCCGACTGTTACCGAGGCGGAGGTTACTATGCCATTGGGAAAGCTACCCGTGCAGCACTGACCCTACTACCAAGGCTAGTGCAGCCGGTGTGTTATTGGGAGCAGCCACCTCTGGTGTGGCCCCACTGTTCTCGCGACCATGATTGCGACGCGGGAGTGAGACCAGCTTGCAGTGTTCAGACTAGCAGCAACACTCTGTGAGAGTGGGAGGTCACTTCATCTTGCGGAGTTAGTGGAAGGTGTAGTGGCAGAGGGATCCTCGGATTTGAGGGTCAAGACTGCCACGGCAGCGCCTGGCAAGCTGCAGCTGCCAGTTGACGGAGCTGCCAGCTAGGCCAGCCTTTGAGCGCGCCATGGTGACACCTGGAGTTGTCTTGTTAGACAACCAGGGAGGCATTTTCACTTTGAGTGGACCGGCAGGCAAGAAGTACCGGCCACTGCGGGTCTTGTTGGACTCAGGAGCTCAGCCACTGATGTTGGGCAGAGCTGCTATTGCAGGTTTGGGCCTCATGGAGGCGGATATGGAGCCTTGTCTTTCCAGATACAGACATCTCTGGGAGGATCAGAGCAGGCTCGCGGCATGACACGGCATCAGTTGGCTATTAGACTGCAGCCGGATCATCCTGTAGATGGCTCAGTGATGCGAGCCAAGGCCATTTGTGACAGACGCGGTCTCTTACGATGTCCTCGTGGTGGGGGGCAGTGTTATACCCCATGGGCTTCACCCTGGATTTGGGAGGAGTCAGCATCCTACAGGCCTGGATGGCAGTCAGGGGATGGTCGCCGTGCACAGCTCCCTGTGACATTCATTGGGGGTATTGCAGCTGCCAGCGGGGCAAGATGCCAACACTAGCCGCCTTCACAGCTGCAGTAGTTGGCCTGGAGAGTTGCTGGAAGGCAATGCCCATGCAGAGGATGTGCCACCTCCAGCAGAGCAGGATGACATGCATGGTACGGCGGAGTTGCCTGCCATGGTTGCTCACACTCCGTTGTGGGGTACGAGCAAGGATTTGCAGCACGCTGCTGATGGACGGGTGCAACAAGCTTGGGTAGAAGCTTTTGTACCGTCAGGAGAGGAGAGAGTGCGGTGATTGCACCAGGGCCACCTCAGTTGTCGCCATTGGACACCACACCTCTTGTGTGGCAGCGCCGGATGAAGGCATGCCTTCTGGACTTATTTGGCGGGATCAGCACTGGATTGGCTGCAGTGCTGCAGGCAGGTGTACGAGTTCGACGTTACCTGTATGTGGAGAGGGATGAGACTGCACGACGCGTCTCACTGCGCCATGTTGCTCAGATGGTGCAGCAGTACCCTGAGTTGTTGCCGGTGTCTGCAGTTCGTGGATATCAGCAGGCCTTGCCAGCAGACATTGCGTTGCTGGGGGCGCAGGATTTGGAGCGGGTTGGCTCCATTGATCTGGTAGTGGCAGGTTGGCCCTGCCAAGGGCATTCATCAGCCGGGCATGGCAATGGATTGCGAGACTCGAGGACGGGTCTGTTTTGGGAGATGGTGCGGATTTTGCGCCACTTGCAGCTTCATCAGCTGTATCTCCGGCATACATCTTGGAGAATGTGCCACTGATGGGTGATTCTCGGGCCAGGGTGATGGCCAGTGTGCATCAAGTCCGGTCGTGGCTTGGGTCAGCAGTGTTGCTGGATGCAGCTGCAGTGGGGTCACGGGCTCATCGTCCACGACTATGGTGGACTAACTTGATGCCACCCGCACTGCTCAAGCGTGCATTTGATGGGGTGCAGCGGCCAGCACACCTCACCGTGGATGGCATTTTGGACACAGGAAGGCAGTCTCAACGTGTGAGACACGATGACCGTTCGCCTTTGGCAGTGGTCAACAGGGTGGGTCAACCACGAGCAGCATTACCTACACTGCTCAGCTTCCCAGGATCCCATGCTTTTCGGGATGGTGGACCTGGCCTCCTGTGGGATGCTCAGTTGCAGCAGTTAGTGGAGCCTAATGCCGACGAGCGAGAGCGGGCTATGGGTTTTCCACTGG
The DNA here is from genome assembly GCA_030704615.1 of Takakia lepidozioides. Lineage (NCBI taxonomy): Eukaryota > Viridiplantae > Streptophyta > Takakiopsida > Takakiales > Takakiaceae > Takakia > Takakia lepidozioides. Next base: position 42,602,683 of record CM060732.1, on the reverse strand, counting down.
GACCACGGCGGTGCCTTCCTTTCTGAGGCATCACGTCGTCAGGTGTTGGGGCAAGCAATGGATCTCAATTGCTTGACCTGGATTGTCAGCTTGGCTATGGCTGAGCAACGTAGAGTGCGGAGTGCACTTCCCTTGATGGTCTCTCTGCCTACCGAGACGGTACAGGCAGCGAGTGGGGGCGAGCCGGTGAGGACCACGAGGTGTAGACATCCATGGCACATGTGGGAGGTGCTCGAGGTTCAGAGGGAGTTGGCAGCGAAGGCAGCTGTGATGGATGAGGTTGGGGATTCTTCTCGGGATGAGGAGGTTCTCAATGATGAGATGATGGGGCAGGATGAGGCCTTGTCATTGACTGAGCAGGAAGGGGGTACTGCTCAAGAGGTTGCAGCATAGCAACCACGGGACGCGTCCTCTACCTCTAAGCCCACTGGACTTAAGGTTGCAGTTACGGAGGACAATTGGGAGCCTGATATTGGACCCATTGTCACCGGAGGAGAGAGACGACGTATACGGCGGTTCCTGAGGGCTTAGGAATTGCTTTGCCTTCAGTTTGAAGGACTTGGGAGCACTGAAGGGTCAAGAGATCCGTATTGAGTTGGCCACTGACACGCCAATCTTTCGGAGACCCTATAGATACAGTGACATGGAGAGGTCTTTGATTCAGATGAGGACTCAAGATCTCTGGGAGGCAGGTTTGGTGGAGCTCTCTGGTGGAGAGTATGCTTCAGCCACAGTGATGCCAGCTAAGAAGGATGTCTATGGCAATTGGACGGAGAGACGTATGTGCGGTGATTACCGGCCTGTAAATCGTCAGACCAAGTCCGATAGGTATGCCATGCCAACACCAGAGGAGATCTTTGATGCCATTGGGCATTCCAAGGTCTTTAGCACGTTGGATTTACGATCCGGATATCACCAGTTGCCGATCAAGGAGGCGGATAAGCAAAAGACGGCATTCTGGGGGATCAATGAGCACGGGAAGGATTGCCTATACCAGTGGCGGTTCTTACCATTTGGGCTTAAAAACGCTCCGCTGAGTTTCAAAGAGTCATGGACAGGATTCTAGCAGGGGTGGAGTTTGCTCGGTGCTACATAGATGACATCATCATCTTTAGTGCTACGGTGGAGGAGCATGAGAGACACCTTCAGGGGGTATTTGAGCGCTTGAGGACGCACGGATTGAAGTTACATCCGGGCAAGTGCAAGTTTTTCCACAACCAGATTGAGTATCTGGGTCACATGATATATCCTGGAGGATTGGGGGTACAGCAGACTAAGGTAGAGTCCATTGCACAGGTTCCACGCCCCACGGATGTGAGCCGAGTTCGAGCTTTCATGGGGTTAGCAAACTATTACAGACGGTTTGTTAAGGGATTTAGTGCCATTGCAAAGGCTCTAACCAAGCTGACCAAGGTGGACCAGGAGTGGCAGTGGGAGAGAGATGAGCAAGAACAAGCTTTTCAAGAGCTCAAGGCGAGGTTGACCTCGGCGCCCATCTTGAGACGACCTATCAGGGGGCGTCCTTTTCAGCTGCATACAGATTGGAGCATGCTGGGGCTTGGAGCGGTGCTCACACAGGTGGATGATGAGGGAAGAGAGTTCGTAGTGGCTTATGCTAGCCGCTCGAACAATGCTGCAGAGTCTAAGTATAGCTCATATGAGGGAGAATGCTTAGCTGCAGTGTGGGCCGTGGCACACTTCAGGTGCTATTTATACGGCAATCTCTTCACCCTTGTCACGGATCACCAACCACTCAAGTGGTTGATGGAGTCAGACAAGCTTACGGGGAAGCTTGCACGGTGGGCACTCATCCTTCAAGAGTATGACTTTCAGGTGGTGCATCGACCGGGTTTGGTCAATCGAAATGCAGATGGGTTGAGTCGCAATCCATGCACGAGCCAGCAGGATGACACTGGAGCTCGGTGGCATGGTGAGACGGACGAGGAGATGGTGCCCGGATGGCATGCATCTGCATTTCTGTGTATCTTGGCAGCGGAAGGCCAGGTTGGACCTACAACAGGGATGACTGTAGATCAAGTGTCTGAGGACCCTGAGGCCAGCAATGAGCAGGGTGGCGCCAAAGATATACATGAGGATTCAGTTGTGTTGGACTACCTCCGCAGTGGAGACACGGCAGCCACTATGACTGCCAAGGAGAGGGATCGGATCCTACAACGAGCCAAGAGGTTCAGGTGGGAGGGGACACACCTGCTCCGAGTGTGGGAGGATGGTCGAGTGAGGATTGTGCCTCACCCAACACAGCGGGCACGGTTAGTGCGGCATGCCCATGAGGAGTTGGGGCATTTTGGGGTGCGACGCACTCATAGTCTACTGCAGGGGCAGTATTGGTGGCGTGGTATGCACACAGAGGTGCAACAATTTGTGGCTAGGTGCATGGTGTGTGACAGGGTGCGTGCTTCATTCAACGCCCCTACTCCACAATTGCACCCTCTTCCGATCATGGGATTGGGCTACAGGTGGAGTCTTGACTTCGCAGGGCCGTTGCCACTGACCATGCGCCACAACAAGTACGTGTTGGTGATGGTGGAGCACTTCTCCAAGTGGATTGAATTGGTTCCATTGCCTGATAAGGCTAGTGAGGGAGCTGCGTATGCATTCCTGGATTGTGTGCTTAGCCGATTCGGTGCTCCAGCTGAGGTACTCACGGACCAAGGGAGAGAGTTCTTGGGGGAGTTTCAGGCTTTGTGTGACAAGGCCTTGATAGACCACCGCACCACTTCTCGGGATCATCCTGAAGCCGATGGCTTGGCAGAGAGAGTTGTTCAGACAGTAAAGAGGGGTTTGCGCAAGTATGGCTTGCAGAAGGGACACCTAGGAGATTGGGACCTTCAGTTACCCTGGTTAGCCATGGGCTACAGGTTCAGCAAGCAAGCATCACTTGCCTCCTTCTCACCATACTTCTTCTCTTTGGCCGAGAGCCGGATTTGCCTACATCCATTCGCAGAGAAGCTGCTACAGTTCTTAACCTTGACGATCCGGACGTGTGGGCACGTGCATGTGAGCAGCGTGCAGAGTTGTTCAAGAGAGTCATGCCCATGGCTTTCGAGAACCTTGCCATTGCACAACACCGTGATACGTTGAGGTATGCTACCATACGTGGTGGGGGCTATCGTCCTGGGGTTCGGAGATTCAACCCTGGTGACTATGTCTATCTGCAGCAGACTGCTCCTACGACCCTGGATGTGACTGCAGGACGTGTTATTTTGAGGGTTCGAGAGGTCTTGCCCTCAGGCGTTGGTCTTGGAGGGTCGGGATGGCATCACTTGGAAGGACCATGTGCGTAATTGTGCGCCATGTCACCTTCCGAATGTCGATGGCAGGATTGACCCAAACCTGGCAGTGGTATCTGCAGGTTTGAGGTGCATGTTGTGTGGGTCTGCTAAAGGGGCAGCCACCATGCTGGTATGTGATCGGTGCTCTAGAGGTTGGCATATGGGATGCTTGACTCCACCTCTTGAGATGGTTCCGGATGGGGATTGGTTATGTCCACATTGCATTGGATAGTGGGAGTGGATACAACCATGGAGGCTAACAAGAAACGCAAGGCCCAGCTACTAGGAGACCTTGAACACACGAGATCTTGGCTCAAGTTCATAGATTGCAAGACGGCGACTAACGATGGGGCTACTCTTTGTACCCGGCCTCTTGGTGATAGAGTTTGAGCACGATAAAGACAGTGATAGAGGACTTAGTACGGCTGTGGCTATTACATTGTAGCTATCTGGAGGTAGAGGGACCTATCCACCAGCTAGGGGGGCGATTGTGCTAGACTACTTTATTGTGCATATATGTGTGGTGTGGTTGGACAGCGATGTAGTTGTGTAGCGATATGTATGCGCACGACAGCTGTCAAGTTAAATAAGCACAGTGTGAAAACAGCTAGAATAAAACTAGTTATTTGTATTTAACACTTGGATTTAGGTCAAGTGTTAAATCAGGTGTCAAGTTTAGTTTGACACCTGGTCGTCTTATCTTCACGAGAGCGGCAGTCGCGCAGCTCATCTCTCTCGAGTTGAGCCTGCGCGACCGAGCTCCTGCATCGTTTAGTATTTGAGTGTGCTATGTAGGGGTACAGGTTGTTGTGGGGTGGAGTCCCCATAGCTTGGGGTGCCCCTGGCTCGACTATATTTTCTAAGAGTGATGGTTTGGTTTTCATGTTTTGTGTCACAGTGTGTTCCTTTCTTATCATTGTGGCAGACTACTTTATTGTGCATATATGTGTGGTGTGGTTTGGACAGCGATGTAGTTGTGTAGCGATATGTATGCGCACGACACTGATTACAGTCGTGATTGACCACGTGTCCGGATATCGTGCCGACTTCCGAATGACAGTAATCCTGATTCGGCAAAATGGATGTATTTTGCGCCGAAATTCATTCTTCATCTCCTTTTCCGACCCTAATTCTGCTGCCTGCGTATGGATTTCGGTGCCAGAATTCATCGGAAGTCCTTTCTGTTTTTATTTTTCTTTGCGACAGATAACTTTGGCCGAATCTCATCCAAGTACTCCCTTTAAATTTCCCTTTTTCTTCGAGAGCAATTAATTTCGGCGCCGAAATTCAACCAAAATCCTCCCGATTTTTTTTTTCTTCGCGAGCATTGAAATTTCGGCGCCGAAATCATTCCAAGTCCAGGAGATATTTTTTATTTTCTTCGCGAGCAATGAAATTTCGCGCCGAAAATTCATCCGGAGTCCTCCCGATTTTTTTATTTCCTTCGCGAGCAATGAATTTCGCGCCGAAATTCATCCGAAGTCCTCCAGAATTTTTTTTTTCCTTCGCAAGCAATGAATTTCGGCGCCGAAATTCAGCCGACTTCATCCTCCCAAATTCTTTTTCAGGGTTTTAACGCCGGATTTCGGCGCCGAAATTCATCCAATGCCTTCCCTCCAATATTATTTTTCTTGAAATGGATCAATTTCGGCGCCGAAATTCATCCTTACTGTCCGCAATGAGTAACTCTAATATTACATTTTCTATGTGACGGATGAATTTCGGCGCCGAAATTCCTCCAAACCTGGCACTTACTTTTTGCTTTTGGATGATAATTTTCCGTAAATCGTTGAAAATACCCCGTTCCGACGAATATAACAGGAATATTCTGCATTTAATGGAGAAAATCGGCATAATTAAACCACTTCTGTCAAAATTAATTGCATTTTAGCCGTTTTTTTTTTCATTTGAAACCGACAGTATCCATGAAGTGGTCTTTTTCGCACGGGACGTTGCCGCACATAAAGTATAATTTCGGCGCCGAAATTATAGTTAAATGTCCAGAAATGGCAAGTCCAACAGGCATGGACAGCATCTGTCAGGGGCAATGATGGCGGCAAAGCATAGCATCGTGCCGATTTAGTCTTCGCTCTGGATGAATTTCGGCGCCGAAATATGGATGATTTCACCTCGTCTATTCGTATGAATTTCGGCGCCGAAATATGGATGAAATGTGCCCGTTTCCGTTGTCCCGGAATTAATTGGCTCCGATATCCCACCGACAGGTTTGCTCATGACGAATGAGGACTTGGGAAGCGATGAATTTCGGCGACAAAATATGGATGATTTCACCTCGTCTACGCGCGGACGGACATATTCGTAATGAATTTCGGCGCCCGAAATATGGATGAAATGTGCGAAGTGCAGCCGTTCCGTTGTCCCCGGAATTAATTCCGGCTCCGATATCCCACCGTGACAGGTTTGCTCATGACGAATGAGGACTTGGGAAGCGATGAATTGCGGCGCCGAAATTTGTAAGTTTGTGTATGAAAGCACTTGAATAGGATGAATTTCGGCGCCGAAATTCATCTGTCCGCTGATGAAACGTACCGACCTGACTGTTGAATGTCATATGCAAGGGATTTTCATGGCGGTTGGGTTTCATGATGTGCGGATATTTCATTCAATGCCGGCTGCTCCGGGAACCGCATCCGGTGAACGGAACGTATTTCGGTGCCGCAATTCGGATAAACCGTCAACACTGGTGGCTGGAACTGGCACGCGTTGTGTTCCAGTCGACTTCATCCGTGCGAACGTGTCAGGGGTCACAATCTCTTCATCACCCATACGGCAGAAAGTGGTGGACGGTGGCAACGCTTCGGGAGACGTGGCTGCTTACGCATCTGCTCGTGCATAGTGGTTGCATGTTCCACCGCTTCGCTCTCTCGCTCCTTGCCCTTCTGCAGTGACGTTCTCCTGCGTTTCCTCTCCTTTGCGGCATAGTGGTAGCATAGAGTTTGTGGAAGGTCAGGCGACTCCGGCAAAGAGGAGGACGCGGGATTTTGGGAAGCCGCCGACGACACGACTTAAGCTCCGTCTCATGCATGAAATGCAGACGTCGTTATTCGGAGACTCGGATCGCCCACAAGTGAGAGATTCGTGCTTCGCGGATGTGAAGCACTCCATACGCAATATTCCTTTTACACCTTTGTTTTGGCGTGCAGTGTCTCATGTTTTCCTGTTTGTTTGACATGGGAGCTGGGGAGGGATCGCAGGGGGGCGAGGCAACACAGTCAACTTTGGATACTCCTGCCCGGGTGCTGCGCTCACAAGGTGGAAGTGCATCGAGGCAGACGAGTCCTCATTCAACACCTCAGATATCGCCTCCGAAAAGCCCACCTAGAGTTCGGAAGCCGAGAAAGCAGAAGGAGCCCATGGCTTCGCCAGTAAAACCCCTAGGGAGATTGGAAGCGGAGATATTGGGTTTGCAATCAATTTCAGAAAACACAGATGCGGTGGAGCAGCATTCTACGTTTCCATTGAGAATGACCAGGGTGTCACAAGGGGCCCCACTGCAGAGGAGCTTCAGAATTGGAGATGTGGGAGTCGGATCTGCAGAAGGGCGGCCCATTCAACTGACAGAAGGAGAGGACGATAACGTGGTACGACTTGGCGACGATCAGAAACTGCTGGAGCTTGCGGAGGAGCAAAACAGCAAACAGGTTGCTGGCAGAGACTCATAGCAACATAGGCCGCGTTTTGGGCTCCATGGTGTGTCCCGAGAACCTTAAAGTTCCTTTGTGTCGCATGGTAAGCCTTCCAGTTGTAAGGCAAGCACTGCCAGGGGATATCGATCGACTGAAGCACAACTTCAGAGAAGGGTACAGACGGGGGTCGCACACTGTTAATGCCGAGTTTGAAGCCTATCTGAAGACTAATCCCACATTCGCACACATGGAAGGGAAGATGTTCTTCGTTTGGGACGGGAACCACAGGATGCTTGCCTGGACATAGTACATTGCTGAAATGCATCCGCAAGATATCAGTTGGCATTACATGGTGGACTGCATTGTCGTGAAGGTGGACGTCAGGGACAGAGGACTGTTGAAGGGTGCCATGGCGGATATAAATCTGTAAGTATACAATTACATCCTTGTGTACTGCCTATTGCGGCGCCGAAATAGGCAATGTTCACCACTGTCATGCACTCTATGAACTGGAAATTGGATTGCTGTGCCGAAATCATATTTTCATGTTGTTTTTTTCTCATGGCAGGGTAACAGAGAGGGCCTTCGTGGAAACTCATCTGGCACATACGCTCTACAGAGTGCAAGAAGTGGGGACAGCTCCGCTGACGGACTTCCAAAAGTCCCTCGATCCCGAGCTGTACAGGAAGTCCCCTAGCGAAAGCAGATCGCACCTGGTACCGACCAACACTGGACGCCAGGGTGGAGATCCTCTATTCGGTGAGGTTCATCTCAAATTTCAGTATCAATTTAATGTTATTTGTTGCAGGGGATCCGTGGCCTGACTGTATCTGCTGGGTATGGGAATGCAGACGAACATCAGGGATGACTTGGCCTATGCCAAAAGGCAGTTCTTTGAGAATGATGCCCCAACAAGGCGGACGCGTCGATAGAGAGTCATATTGTGCAGGCAGGGAAGCAATCCCGGACCAAGTACAGGTCCAAACTTGTTAAGCAAGTTGCAATCGCTGACCCTGGTCTTGGTGCCGATGCTGGCGGAGATAGGACTGCATTACTCCAGACCCATGAAACCGGAAATGTCCTGGAAAACTTCATCACATCGCAGTGTCCTGTGTTGAGCCAGCGGAGAAGGTAAGCATGTTTTATTCTTGTTTTGTGACTTCTCGCGATTCTTATGTTGGAGCTCTTGTCTGACCGATGTGAGGTGGCTGCAGACGAGGTGGCTGCGAATCTGGAACGGCCATACAAACACGAAGCTGCTGTACACACTTTCCCATCGAGCCAACAGACGACAAAATGAACGACTGGCTCAATGTCATGACTTGGTGGCATCAGGTATAATTTTCTCCTATTCTGTGTTGGACATCGTCGCAATTTCAAAATCATGAATGTTTCGGAAACCTGCCATGATGCAGGTACTGACCCACGCCCAGGAGCAATTGGACTGCAACACCACCACTTTCAAGTTACAGATCGACTGGACGAAGCCTGAGACAATGGAGAACTACGTGCAGTTGTGGCGAGGGCGCTTCGCAAACCTCTTTTTCAGAGAAATTGCAAAGGCAAGACGCAGCGTATACATCGAAGAGCAGGAGGGTGTCGACAAAGCGGCAATGCGTGTCCTGTTCAGGTAATCTGCTGACAATGCATCCCCCTATTTGCAGTTTAGATGATTTGGTTAAGCAGCGATGGATATTGCGGCGCCGAAATATACCTCTGCAAGATGTGAGTTCTGGGTAATTGGGCACGGTCCACTCCGTATTTCGGTGCCAAAATACCTTGTGCATTGACAACTTCCACTTGCATGATGCATCGGTAGAATGATTTTTGTTGAACTGCCTCGTGATTGCAGGTACATAAACTTTGCACTCATTCCGTCCGGAGCCATTCAAAGGGTTCCACCATTCGTCCTGGCGTGGAGGACACCTGGAGGTCGTGGAACGATGTACACAGAAGTAATGGCGAAGGAGTGGCATGCCGAGCATTTGGTAAACTGCCCCTGGTATGTGGATCTCCCAAGTGGGACCGTTGACCTCTCGGAGGTTAACTTGAAGAAGGAAGCGAATGCCAGGGCTATGAAGGCGCAATCGGATCCCCAACCAGAGGACGCGGAAAGACTGAAAGCAGAGGAGGCAGCCAAGCAGAAAGCACTGAGAAAGTCAGCCAAGGCGGCAGCGTTGGCGAAGGAGCAGATGGAGAAGCAGGCAGCTGAGCAGCCCAAGGACAGGAAGAAAAGAACGCGCAAACAGGGGCAAGAGACGAAGACCCCCACACCCAAGAAGAAGAAGCAGCAACACAGTCAGCCAGATGAGGAGGATTCGGACGACGATTTCCAGCAGGAAAACACCCAGGGGGCCACACCTCGTCCGAAAATTCACAAGGGCCAGCGCTCCGGGGGGTCGGCTGCGAAGAGATCACTATACGAGGATGCACCTGGCAGACCCTACCGTGCGGTGCAGATTGCGGGCAGGGAAGTCCTCAAAACACCCACAATTGTGGAGTGTGTTAATGAAAATTTCCTAACTGCTCTGACCAGAAGGCTGGAGATAACGAGTTTGAGGAAGGCGATCGAGGCCCACCAGGGGAAGGGAAGAGGAAGGCCACTGGCAATGATATGGAGGACACTCCTGGCTACACAAAGATGATGGAGTTTTTGTGGCGATGAGCCACGGCAAAAAGAACACAGTCGGGGGCAGGGCGGTGAAAGCCTCCATCGACATGATCCTTGTGGATATCCCGGATGGGCAGGAGATACTGGGGCTGGGCTCAGTTCCCTGGTGGAACAAGTACGACGAACGATACTGGAGCCACACATTCGGGTTCGCAGCCAACATGTTGGACGACGTTGGCTGTGTTTGTTGTGCTAGCAGCCGATGGAGAAGTCACTGAGAATGATATCAAAGTATGGACGGGGAGAAGTGCAGCACCCATCCTGAAAAAGATCTGGACTTGCATCAACACGCAGGGTCTTCTCAACGATGGCCAGAAGGTATGCTGTGGTTCTCCTCTGCTATGTCAATTTCTGGGCCGAAATTGCCCCTGTACATGTAGGCCACCTCTGACGTTTTCATTTCCTTCTCTGCAGACTCTTATCTTTCAGGCATTTTGCTTCGTGAAGGAACATTCGAAATTCAAATTACGTGAAGCAGGAAGACTTGTTGATTCCACAGTTGATCCACTGGAGTATAACGTCCTATTCAACCATGTGGGAGAGAAGGACATTCTTTGTGATTTGTCGGCAAGCCATGGAGGTATGGCAGGACCAGGAGTCCTGCATTCATCCAGACGCTCTGGAAACGGGTACGGATGTTGAAGGCAGGGTCCTTGACGTCACTGCAAATACAGGTGAGAACGTTAATTGAATGCGTCACCGAAATTGACACCATTTCCGTTTCTGTATGTTTGCTTGTGCGAGGAAGCGACTCATTCTTGAGTTTGGCTGTGGTTGTCGTATGAATTCGCAGGTGCCTGTATGTGGGCGGGAAGGATGTCGAACCGATTTGTGTTCTCATTTGAGGGGGATACGGCCTTGTACGATTACAATTTGGCGGGCCTTCAGCGTCTGCCTCCGACTGAGGATCCCAAAAACGCAGAAGAGGACGTGGAAGGAGAGGAGGAAGATGAAGAGGAGGAAGTCCGGGAAATTCGTTCGATGCAGGGGCGCCCGAAGCCGCTTCCCCCAATGCCTGTCTTCGAGTGAGTTGCACCATAGTAAGTGTATTGGTTTCGGTTGTAGGGACCATGCAACCTGCCGATGATTCCCTGTTTGAATTCTCTAATGTACTTCATTCTATGTTTGTGCGTACACTCAGCTTTGCAGAGTCGTCCGACGAGGAGAAGCTGGGAGACTTGCTCGAATCGGACCCTGTTGCAGAGGAGGAGACAGAATCGCATCGGCCATTCTTTGCCAGAAAATCGTTTCTCGCGAGTCCCCAGAAGCCCTTTTTTTCTACCAGCCTATGCAGACACGGTTGCCAAAGAAGCCATCAGGAGGGATGATAGGCCTACTCGGTTAGAGCAATTGACATACGGGAATGAGCAGAGAATTATAATGAGGCGTGAGGCCAAACATAGAATTGTGAAGGCAGAGTAGGGAAGTTCGTAATAGAATCCGCGTCCGAGAGCGAGGGGAATGTCGAGGAGACTTCCGCACCCAGTGGACAGTTCCGGCTGGTGAGGATGGTATTTTTGAGGGGAGGGCTTCTCAGAGTAACAGCGGTAGCGGCAGTGCAGGTTCGGAGGCAGGTGGAAGGCAGCCATCCTTGCATGAGGGCGGGGATGCATCGGACAGTGATAGCGGATCCTCACCATAGCAAAGTCTCATTTGGATCATTTTGTTGTACAGTTCTGAAACACTTAATGAATATATTGACGATTTGAAAAATCATTGTGTTCAGACTGCTTGTCCATTCCCTACATTTCTTCCGCCAACCAAAATCTATAATAAAAGCAGAAGAGACGCAAACTTCAGTGAACAGTTCTTAACCTTGACGATCCGGACGTGTGGGCACGTGTATCTGAGCAGCGTGCAGAGTTGTTCAAGAAAGTTATGGCCATGGCTTTGGAGAACCTTGCCATTGCACAACATCGTGATACGTTGAGGTATGCTACCATACGTGGTGGGGGTTATCGTCCTGGGGTTCGGAGATTCAACCTTGGTGACTATGTCTATCTGCAGCAGACTGCTCATACGACCTTGGATGTGACTGCAGGACGTGTTATTTTGAGGGTTCGAGAGGTCTTGCCCTCAGGCGTCTTGATCTTGGAGGGTCGGGATGGCATAACTTGGAAGGACCATGTGCGTAATTGTGTGCCACGTCACCTTCCGAATGTCGATGGCAGGATTGACCCAAACCTGGCAGTGGTATCTGCAAGTTTGAGGTGCATGTTGTGTAGGTCTGCTAGAGGGGCAGCCACCATGCTGGTGTGTGATCAATGCTCTAGAGGTTGGCATATGGGATGCTTGACTCCACCTCTTGAGATGGTTCCGGATGGGGATTGATTATATCCACATTGCATTGGATAGTGGGAGTGGATACAACCATAGAAGGCTAACAAGAAACGCAAGGCCAAGCTACTATGAGACCTTGAACACACGAGATCCTGGCTCAAGTTCACAGATTGCAAGACGGTGACTAACGATGGGGCTACTCTTGTACCCGATCTCTTGGTCTATAGAGTTTGAGTACAATAGGGACAGTGATAGAGGACTTAGTACGGCTGTGGCTATTACATCTTGTAGCTATCTGGAGTTAGAGGGACCTATCCACCAGCTAGGGGGGCGATTGTGGCAGACTACTTTATTGTGCATATATGCGTGGTGTGGTTTGGACGGCGATGTAGTTGTGTAGCGATATGTATGCGCACGACAGCTGTCAAGTTAAATAAACACAGTGTGAAACTAACTAGAATAAAGCTAGTTATTTGTATTTAACACTTGGATTTAGTTCAAGTGTTAAGTCAGGTGTCAAGTTTAGTTTGACACCTGAACCGTCTTATCTTCACGAGAGCGTCAGTCGTGCGGCTCATCTCTCTCGAGTTGAGCCTGCACGACCGAGCTCCTTCACCGTTCAAAACCTGAGTGTGCTTATGAAGGGATGATAGGTTGTTGTGGGGTGGAGTCCCCATAGCTTGGGGTGCCCCTGGCTCGACTATTATTTTAAAGAGTGATGGTGTTGTGTTTTGTGTTTATCTTGTTATTTGAGTTTAGTTCTTTCTTATCATTGTGGCAAACTACTTTATTGTGCATATATGCGTGGTGTGGTTTGGACAGCGATGTAGTTGTGTAGCGATATGTATGCGCACGACAAATGGACAAAGGTGAAACATGACCTCAAAATCACTAAGACAGTTTTTAAAGCCATGCAGTCCAAAACAACGGCGGAATATCTGGCATACAAGGCCAATATGAACAAGTTGACACCCTCGATCCCGGAGCCATTCAGGAGCTATATACTGTCTTGGAAGAAGAAAATTGAGGAGATGACGACCTACAACGACGACCTGACACGATCATTCAAGGACCGTTATGTCATGCTAGGTGCAAAGAGGAGGTTCTCGAACGCTGTCAGCCATCTTTCATTCTTCAGCAGGAAGAAATTTCAAAACATTGGTATGGTCTTTGTGAACACAATTGGAGACAGAGATGATCTTGTGTTTGAGAGGAAAGACTACATCACCATATTGTTTGCCTTTAGGAAGCGCAATGTCTTTTCAAACGTATTTGTGTTCTTCTCAACCCAAGCTTCCTCATCAAATCTTGTTTCTTACGTGCGGTACGGTGGGGGTTCCACGAAGTACATTCTTCTTCAGGGAGTCTACTCCCTGGATCAGAGGAGCGTAAATACGCAACCACCTCTACTGCTTCCGCACGCCCTATATTATGCCTCAACTACGTTTTTCCTGCAACAAAGAACCATCTCAAGACCCCAGATGCACACATCCTGACAACTCTTTTCAAGAAGCCCTTGGAACCCGTGCTGCATGGCATAGAAGTTGAGCTCAGTGCCAGAGAAATGGAGCTAAGAGTGTACAAGCACGAGCTACGGAGTCAGGTTTATGAAATCCTTGTCGGTCAGTTCTGTCAGGAGGGGATGTCAGCCTTCAATATATTTGGTGGTCCTATGCTCAGCTACCATATTCAGGTGAGCTAAGGATAATCACCTCCTTGTTGTTACGACTCAAACGTCGACATGAATGTCGACGTCAACTGCCACTACTATTATATTGATCTTGTCATTTGAATTTTGTTGACTTGGAAATAACAGTCATCAGATCTTTTTGTAGGCGCACAGAGTTCGTGTTGTGGATGTAAACTTGAAGAGCCATGTTCAACATTGCAATGATAAGATGGAGACAACATTCAAGGTCCTCGAAGTGGAGAAATGAATAAAGTTTCAGGAAGAAGGAGATGCTGAAAAATATGACGATGCCTCTGACACAAACAAGGTTGCGGAGGTCGCTGATGAGGATGAGGACACTGAGGACGAAGTGGATGCTTCGAACAAAGAGGAGATTGAGGAAGAACCACATGCTGATGAGGAAGCAGAAGATGGAATTGATGGTCAAGAGGGTGGTGGGAGCTCGGACGAGTCCACTGAGGACAATGATCCGGAGGAGGATGATGATGACGTTGAACAGCAGGGGGCTGAAAAGCTTGAAACAATTGGAGCAGTTGGATCAGCTGGTGGTCCTGACAACAACGAGACGGTTGAGGAAATAAAAAAAAATGAGCATGTTAAGCAGGTAGTTCACGAGGCTCATGAGGGTAATAATGAGGGTAATCAATGATGAGATCAATATGGAGGACTTGGATAGGGTTGTGGAGATCGTGGTTTTGGAGAGTCTGATTGTGGAGAGTCTCGGAGATGTAGGTGTTAGAAGCAATAATCTAGAAGTACCAAATAAGCAAGCTATAGAGACAGTATCAATCACTATTGCTGATGATCCGAGCCTGACACATTCACGCCGGCTGTTGGTGATTTTCCAATCGGCATAGTATCCCCAATAGCGGGGCGTAGCAGAGAGCGGAGGATGAAAACCAAATTGGACCACAAAAATGTACGTGATATATGATACAAAGCTGGTTGTGTAAATGGTTATCAGATTTTCCCATTGTTTTAAGATATTCACATGTCATTTTTATAGCAAAAAACTTGAGTCTTCGAATTGTTGTTAAATAGAACATAATTCAAATCCCATGAGTTGAGATGCAGATGACAAAATCCAAAATGTTGAGACCTCTCACTTCGAAGAACAACGCTTCGAACAGACTAGTAGATGTGACTGTGAAGAACACTTCTCTAACAACAACTTTTGTGGGAACATTGACCTCAATGGCGAGGTTACCGCCGACTCCATCGGAGAAGTGACGAGTCCCCAGCAAGCAACACAGAAGGCTCACAAGTAGGTATGACTTTATTCTTATATTTATAAAAAGTATTCCTTGCTTTGTTTTGAGTTTTCTAATCAGGTTACACTCTATAGTTTTTTTTACAACTTAACCCATTGAATTCTAGGATTCATTGAAAGGGTGGCAACGACAAGACTTTATTTGAAACACTGGCAAATGCTTTATGTTATGGCAAATATTATGTTATGTTAAGGCAAATGTTATGGAATATGTGGTTAACATGGTAAGTATGGCCATGTAGCCACAGGGAGTAAGTTCCAGGATTGCGAACGCTCGTATGAACACATTTTTCAGTGATATCTTTCATTTTTACCATTGGGATGCAACTCCGGGTTTTATCACGCATGGTAAATTACCTCGATATTAATGTCGAGGTGAAGTTTTATATGTTCGACTGACACCTTATTTTCTGCTGAAAATCAATCCCTTACTCTGTTCTTCTATTCATCCACATATTCGACCACCAGCTACGTCTTTATTTATGGATAGTAGTAAATCTCGTCTGATTATATTTGATCTGAACGGTGTTTTCTGCAAAATCATCCGGTCTCAAGGATCTAATAATCTTGTGCCTAAATAATCCGAGAACGACTTCAACATTCCTATTGTGGTCATTAGAAGGCAAATTTTTAGGCGAGAGAAATATCGAGAAGTGTGGAAGCATTTACATAAGCGATTCCACCTAGCTATTCGGAACTGCATGGAGCTAAGGAACCTCAAGCCCGTCCTTGATATCATGCTGGAGGGGTTACCACAACCAGACTTCATTATGTCGCAGGAGGATTGTCTTTCGTGTCGTAGCAAAGTCCATCCAAACTATAACGATAGATTAAAAAACTCCCCGAACGTGTTTCTGAAGCCACTTGCGGGGCTATGGGTGAAGACGAAAGGAAAGTTCGATGACAGAAATACGCTTCTGATTGATGATACTCCTCTGAAATGTCTATTCAATTAGGGTCATGCTTATTCTTGAAGACATTTGAGTCAAATGAGACCGACAACAGCTACTTGTTGGTGCTTCAAAAGTTTCTTGATGGGATGCTGGAGAATCCATAATATGTCCCAGACTATGTTGTTAAGAACCGGATTGGGGTTGGACCCAAGAGCCTTTCTGATCCTAAATATGACAGTCTTAGATCTTTTCTAAGAGCTCTCGCAACGATTATCTTATTTGTGAATGATTGGATATACAATTTGGGGTTCTAGAACCCCATGTAGAATAAATGGACATATTCACTTTGTGCAAATTTTGAGAGCATGTTTTGTAGGCTTACATCGTTGTTGTTCCGTATGAATGCTAAGATTGTAAGTAGCTAAAAACTTTTAAGTGTTTTATCGTTTGATGACGTTGTTTCATCATAGAACCTGTGTTGTCCACTAAGTGTACTTTCCACTAACTTCGACAGTAATGTCGAGGATGTATCAAGGTTGAGTCTCATTTGATCATGTCCTGTCTATTACAGGTTTCAAAGTCTGTACACCGTGTTATTGAATGTGACAATAGAGTTTCCACAAGACTTGAGTCTATTAGATCTCAGTTGGAGGATTTGAACGAAAACAAGGTTATCACTCAACAGAGTGACAGTCAACCATTAGAGATCTCTCTTGCTGTGGTGGAACGTTGTCTTGAAGAGGTTAACAAGCTTGATGACGGGTGATATCATCAATCCATTGAACACAACGTCAGTCCAATTACAACTCATTCAGGTATTGACGATGTACAGCAAGTGGACGACTTGCCCCGGAGAAAAATCCCAACGTTTACCCCACAACATCATGGATGGACACATGGACACTTGAGGAGGAACAAGGTGAATTATTTCCTATACTTTTTTGTTTTGTTTTCCTCATTCAATCTTATCCAACGTAATCTTAGTATTTGACGTTCAATTCAGGATATGAAGATATCAAATCCGGATGTATCTCCAAATGGCCTCATGTCATCCCATTGTGCACTCAACGTCCAAATCTTTGAAAGGAAAAAGCAAGTGGATAATTTATGTCGCGCGTCTAGCTCGAAAACTTTGGAGTGTTTGAAGAAATCTCCATTCACTCGTAAGAGGCTTATGGTTTGCTCAGACGTGAAGATTGCGTCAGATGTCTTACTGTCCCTTCAGTTCTCAACCGATTCCCGCACTTGTTCTACAAAATTTCAGTCGAGAGGGTTGCAGAAGGTAACCGACTGATTCTTGTAATGTATCTGCATATCAATGTATATTCAATCGACCATGTGGACGATGCTATCATTTGGTCCGCTGATGATTATCGATTGTAGATTCATTCTCTTCAGTTGAACAGAAAGAATTTATGATATTTGAATTTTCTTCCCACAACCAGATGACACCATCATCGTCATGGATTTAGTCTATGTCCACGTTGTGTAAGTGTATAGAATTTGTTCTGCAGAATCTCAATCAAGAGGGATTCAGAAGGTGTAGTAGCTGCATATCTTTCTTTAATGTTTGTCTGAAGTATTGTGATTCATTTATCCATTAGGTATATCCTCATAAAGACTCTGTAGTATCGTGGAGATATTCGTATTGTCTTCGGTGAGTTTCAAGGATGCATTCACCTCGACATAAATGTCGAGGTTGCATAGGTGTTCTATATGCATTAATCTCAATTACATAAGTTTTAGGAGAATTATGTTTTTTCGGACATGGATGCCTCTACTCCGAAGAGGCGGATGAAGCTCATAATATTGAGTGTTAATGGTCTCCTTTGCTATCGACCACCTCCGACCGGAAGAGAGATATTCAAATACAGATTTTCAGGGAGAAATGTGACCATTATGGTCCCCAATACTCTTTTTGTTATTCCTCGGCCTGGAGTGGTGGAGTTCCTGAGGCTTCTTTTTGAAAACTTTCATGTCGTCATTTGGTCTTGCTCTGAAACAAACATTGTTCTTAAGATGCTACAATGTTTTGTGCCCATTGATATGATGAAGCTCTTCTCTTTTGTTTGGTCCAATGAGCATTGCAAAGCGACAGCCGGCTATATTAAGCCTGAGATGAGATATCTCATTAAGGATATTCAAACCGTTCTTGCTAGTTTTCATGGAAAAACGTTTGCGAGGGAAGGGCAAATCCTTCTTGTGGATGATGAACCATCAAAATCACTGAGAAACCCTGCAAATACTGGATATTTCCTTCTTACTTTTAATGGGTAAAAAAATAAGCTGTCTAATATAAATGATGCAGTGTGGCAATTCATCTCAAACATGATAAGAGTATCCAGTGTTGTTGAGTATGTGAGTGAGAGCTTTGCGAAAGCATCTCACGCAGTGATAGATCGGAATCATCCACTATGGTCTTGGTATGGGCGATATTTGGATCCTTCTGTTTTCCATCCGTGGACAAGTCAGCCTGATTATCTTGGTATATACTTCGCCATTCGTGTCAAAGTTAAATAAATATTGATGGGTAACATGCACTTTTTTTAGGTATGTATTGTTCTTTATTTTAGTTTCTCAATTAGCCAGTCGTTTATTGGGTTTGTGGTCTTCGATATTTTTCAGTGACTTACGAGTATGAGTGATGACTCTGGTTATCAAAGAGAAAGCAATCATTCGTCAGAATGGTTCAAAAATCGAAATGGTTCAAGATCGGACTGGTTCAATATGTGAATGGTTCAAGATCTTCAACTTCGTCAACCACACGTTCCAGTATCAATTCTGATGATCTATTCGACCATTCCGAGAATAGATCATTCTCGTCTGGTGCAAAAAGTCAAGCTGGAATCGGATGGGGCATAGGGAGGCGTCTTCGAACTCAGCCCCTGAATACAAGTCGTTTGGGTAGGGAATCATCATTCGTGACGGCTTCTCAAGTCTAGAATATGTCATCCCATGATGTTAGTTCTTAACAATTATAGTATTATTTACGGTTGTGGCAGGGCATATGGACAATTTGCTGTAGAAATCGCAAGTTCTTTAGTTGTATCTGTACAGTTCGACTTACATGTCAAGGTCGCTTGTAGTGAATATCATTGTGCATTCAATGATATTCGAAAATAAAAATGATCTATTCTCATCCGTGTCCAAATTTGATTTGTCATTTCTATTGGATGATCTGAACTATAAATGAAGCTCTCCTGATTTTAATGTTTGTTTCCACTTTTTGTCAGTTTTGGACTTTAAGCTCTACATGAGGTGGTTGAAGTATATATTCTTTCTTTCTTTCTCTTCATGAACATCGGCATTAGAGTCAAAGTTTTTTCATTTGTCCAACATCCGCGAACATTTCTAAAGTTGATCAAAGTATATTTGACTAATTTATAATGGCACTAACGTATTGTTAGTGGAATAAAAATTATTTTTTGGATTTCATATATGATTTATTTATTCACTTATCCTTATTTCTGGACTCATTTCAAGTCCGGAATTAGTTAAAATTGAGTTATTGGCTTCCTTCATATCAACTAGGGTAGCCTGTGCTGTTGGCCCAAGTGTCCAAGTGCAATCCCATATGTATCCAAGTGCATCTCCTATGTCCATGCCCAAATGCGACCTCTAGGGTAGTCTGTGCTGTTGGCCCAAGTGTCCAATGTCAACTAAGTTGCCTGGGTCTAATCATTTTTTTTTCCACAGAGCCTATGACTGGATTTGAACCGGAGACCTTTCCATTGATATCTCTCATGTCGAGACTCCAATCATTGTCCAGCAACCAAAAATACTTGAAATTCGTTTTAGTTATATCTCATCATTTTTTTTCCACAGAGCCTACGACCATAATTTGAACCGGAGACCTTTCCCTTGATATCTCTCATATAGAGGCTCCAACCATTGTCCCAGGAATGCCCACTTTGATATTTTTTGTGAATTTCCAGCGGGAAATGCCTCCGCGTGAGCTTGGCCGCGTGAGCGTGTGAGCACGAGAGCGCAGTTAAGCGCACGCCACGTCAGCAGTTGTCGCCACGTTGGTTCACGGGTGTCACAACACGTCAGCGGTCCTCGCCAGCGTGGTTGACGCCACGTCATTTCCAAAGGCACGGACCTATTTCCGCGGACAGAATGTAAGTGCCTATTTCCGCGGAATGATTTACCATTTTCTAGTCATTGCAGACTACATCTCTAACATTCAGCCGATCGATTGGATGAAGGATGAATGTAGGATGGATGAATGTAGCATGGAGGAATATAACATGGATGAGTGCGAACAATGTGAATGATTCATGAATGCAGGATGGATTTATGTACAGGGAATGAGTACAAACACTGCGATGGATTGATGTAAGCAATTTCGAACTCTGTTGGATTTCCTGTATTTCAATATCATGTGGGGCCATGCCAACCCGTGAATGTGTGTTTTGTAATTAGTCATTCCGTTCGTACTAGGGACAAATGAATAGTCGCAACAAGTCAAAATACTTTATGAGGATGAAGAAAGAGTACATAGAAACTTTGAAGGTCAATTTGACTCGGACTCATCATAACATATCCCCGCATCCTCTGCATCCAAGTCCAAAAATTTCACAACTCCGGATCTGGGATATCTACTCCCGCGTGCAGACATTCTGGGATTAGGTGATGGGGCCTCGGACAAGCGAAGTGCCATTCTTCTGCATACACATGAAGTAAAAAACTGGGCATGGGGCTGTCGAATACGGAATCGGTTTGTGATCCCAAGCGAGGATCCGACCACATGTTGAGATCTGACCACATGTCGAGATAATCAGGGACACCGCTCAAGTGTTTTTCCTCCATGATCACATATTTTGTGTACGTGCGAACTCACAAACCCAATGCAATTCCCAACATGTCAATTCACAAAACATGAGAATGTGATGATCGGCGACGATCATCAAATTCCCTACAGAGAGTGACTGCTGATAGGAATTCTACTACCTCATAAGTACCACCCTGAAGAAGATCTAAATGTGATGATCGTTGCCGATCATCACATTTTCTTGAAGATTTCAGTTTCAATCGGGGAAAGGTAGGACTGAAACACGAAAGCAAAACGATGCAATTCACATTTTTGGACGAAATTAAGATTTCTCTGCAAAAGCACAACAGTTTTTGAGTGATGATCGGTGCCGATCATCACTTCTTTCTAGCCCTATGATCATGTTTTGATGGACAACTAACTTTGCAAGGGGGGAAAGATGTGGGACTCAAATATGAAAGTAAAACAATGTGGACCACATTTCTGGCCGAAATGAAAAATACTTTGCAAAATCTTGAAGCACTGTACGTGATGATCGGTGCCGATCATTACCGATCATCACTTCTGTTTTTTGTTTTTTTGTTTTGTTTTGTTTTGTTTTGTTTTTTTTTCCCGTATTTTTCTCATTACTTCTACTTTGCTTTTGTTTTTTTGTTTTTTTGTTTTTTTTTCTTATTGTTTAAAAAAAAAATTACTCTGGTTTGGCGTTTTGGTAGAGGTCGTGATGATCGTCGACGATCATCAATTCTGTTCTGTTTTGGCATTTGGCGTGTGCTCTGTGTGGCAAGTTTTTAGAACTCATGTATCATGGCACATTTGGACATCAAGATGGTTTCCCATGGTCTTCCCGTGGCAGCCTCTATGGCATTCACGTTGTGAGGTTATTTTGTCGTCTTTGTAATTGTAATAGTGAAACTTACAATTCTAATTGCACAATGTTGTGGAGTGGATGCCACAGTTGTAGGCTTATTTCCTATTTTGGGTGTTTGATGGTAGTCTTCATTGTATTCAGCCAACGATTGCCTGGATTAATCCCACGATCATAGGACCATCCTCGGATATAGACGCCGCATGTTTATGCTGATGTGGCAGATGACGACGCAGCGCCACGTTAGCATTTGTCACGATGTCAGCTTGCTGACATCACGCTAACGCCACGTCAGCGTTGGTGCAAGCTCACGCCACGTCAGCTGGCTTGAGCATACGCTCACGCCACGTCACTCCTCCGTGAGCGTGCGCTCACGCGCAAGGCTCACGCCGTTGCGTCGTTGATTTCTAGCGACCAAAAGTACTTAGAATTCCACATCTCCCACACCGTAGGTCCAAAAATCATGAGACCAAGCCTGTGCACCCCTCCTCGTTGAGGGCTGTCCAACGGTACCAAGCACCAAGGTTGGGGCCTTGTGGTTTGGTACATCTCAACGTGACACAACAAAACAAAACAAAACAAACGTCTCGCTTCATATCAGCTAGGGTAGCCTGTGCCGTTGGCCCAAGTGTCCAGTGTCATCTAAGTCCAAATATAAGATTTTCTATGTATCCGAGTGCGTCTCCTATGTTGAGGCCCAAGCGTGACATCTACGGTAGTGCATGTGCTTTAGGCCCATGTATGAAGATTTGAAATCTAAGACCAAGTGCAATTTCCTATGTATCCCAATGTGTCTCCTATGTCAAGGCGCAAGTGCGACCTCTAGTGTAACCTACGTCATTGGCCCATGTGTGAAGAATTGATATCTAACTCCATGTGCAATTTCCTACGCAATTTCCTATATTGAGGCCCATCTAAGCCCAAGTGCAATCTTCTATTTATGTATCCAAGTGCATCTCCCACGTAGAGGCCCAAGTGTCCAGTATCTTGTAACTTGCCCAAGTGCAATCTCCTATGTATCCAAGTACGTCTCCCCATGTCAAGGCCCAATTTATTTTTTCTCCATTAATTTATTGAGTAGTAATATATCCATTCATTATTGATGTATCTCCTGTCGAGGCTCCCAGGAAAGCCCACTTTGTGCCTTTGGCCCATGTATGAAGAGTTGAGATCTAAGACCAAGTGCAATTTCCTATGTCGAGGCCCAAGTGTGACCTCTAGGGTAGCTTCTGCCGTTGGTTTTGTTTTGTTTTGTTTTGGTTTGTAGATTTGAGATGTCCCCAACTGCGAGGCCCCAACCTTGGTGCTTGGTACCATTGGAAAGCCCTCGATGAGGAGGGGTGCACGGGCTTGGTCTCATGATTTTTAGACATGTGGTATGGGAGATGTGGAATTTCAAGTACTTTGGGTCACTGGAAATTCCCGAAAATAGCAAAGTGGGAATTCCTGGGACAATGGTTGGAGATTCGAGAGGAGAGATATCAAGGGAAAGGTCTCCGGTTCAAATCTAGTCGTAGGCTCTGTGGAATTGGACTTAGATGACATTGGACCCTTGGGCCAACGACAGATGCTACCCTAGAGGTCGCACTTGGGCCTCGACATAGGACACAAACTTGCATACATAGGAGATTGCACTTGGGCTTAGATGACACTTGACACTTGGGCCAACGACACAGGCTACCCTAGTATCAATATATGAATCGAGACGTTTGTTTTGTTTTGTTTTGTTTGTAGCGTCCTTGAGATCTCCCAAACCGCGGCCCCAGCCCCGGTGCTTGGTGCCGTTGGAAAGCCCTCGATGAGGAGGGGTGCACCGGCTTGGTCTCATGATTTTTGGACCCGCGGTGTGGGAGATGTGGAATTCGGAGTACTTTTGGTCGGTGGAAATTCACAAAAAATAGCAAAGTGGGCTTTCCTGGAACAATGATTGGTCCTTCACGTGGGAGATTTGGAATTTCAAGTACTTTGGGTCGCTGGAAATTCACGAAAAATAGCAAAGTGGGAATTCATGGGACAGTGGTTGGAGCCTCGAGAGGAGAGATATCAAGGGAAAGGTCTCCGGTTCAAATCTGGTCGTAGGCTCAGTGGAAAATAAATGCATTTGGACTTAGATGACATTGGACCCTTGGGATGAAGCGAGACGTTTTGTTTGTTTTGTTTTGTCACGTTGAGATGTCCCAAATTGCGGGCCCCAGCCTTGGTGCTTCGTACCGTTGGAAAGCCCTTTGTGAGGAGGGGTGCACGGGCTTGGTCTCATGATTTTTGGACCTGTGGTGTGGGAAATGTCAAATATCAAGTACTTTTGGTCGCTGGAAATTCGCAAATAATAGGAAAGTGGGCTCTTCTAGCACAATGATCGGAGCCTCGACAGGAGAGATATCAAGGAAAAGGTCTCCGGTTCAAATCAGGTCGCAGATTCCATGGAAAACTTGGATGACTTAGATGACATTGGACACTTGGGCCAACGGCACATGCTACCTGGAGGTCATACTTGGGTCTAGACATAAGAGACGCGCTTGAATGCATAGGAGATGGCACTTGGGCTTACATAACCTTGGACACTTGGGCCAACGGCATAGGCTACCCTAATATTGATATATGAAGCGAGACGTTTGTTTTGTTTTGTTTTGTTTGTTTTGTTGATTTGAGATGTCCCCAACCGCGAGGCCCAGCCCTGGTGCTTTGGTACCATTGGAAAGCCCTCGACGAGGAGGGGTGCACGGGCTTGGTCTCATGATTTTTGGACCTACGGTGTGGGAGATGTGGAATTTCAAGTACTTTGGGCCGTTGGGAATTCGGAAAAAATAGCAAAGTGGGCATTCCTGGGACAATGGTTGAAGCCTCGACATGAGAGATATCAAGGGAAAGGTCTCCGTTCAAATCTGGTTGTAGGCTATGTGGGAAAAAAATGATTAGACTTAGATGACATTGGACACCTAAGCCAACCGCGTAGGCTACCCTAGAGGTTGCATTTGGGCCTCAACATAGGAGACGTACTTGGATACATAGGAGATTGCACACTGGGCCTCGACATAGGAAACGCACATGGGAGACGCCCAAGTTGGATACATAAGAGACGCACTTGGATACATAGGGATTGCACTTGGACAACACTGGACACTTGGGCCAACGGCACAGGCTACCCAATTGATATGAATCAAGACGTTGTTTTGTTTTGTTTTGTTTGTTTTGTAGATTTGAGATGTCCCCAACCGCGAGGCCCCAGCCTTGGTGCTTGGTACCATTGGAAAGCCCTCGACGAGGAGGGGGTGTACGGGCTTGGTCTCGTGATTTTTGGATCTACGGTGTGGGAGATGTGGAATTTCAAGTACTTTGGGTCGTTGGAAATTCCGGAAAATAGCTAAGTGAGCTACCCTAGTAGATATGAAGTTGGGCTAGGGTCAGGCCATGTCCAGCCCCAAGTGCAATGTCGGTAGGGCAATGTCGACTTGGCCCGCCACTGTTTTTTATATTTTTATCGGTAGGGCATTGTCGGTTTTTTTGTTGGGGGGGGGGGGACAGGGGGTAGAGGCCCTAGGTTTGATTTTATTAACCCCTAAACTTCCAAGCGACCCGAATCGGGTCGCTGGAGGTTTTCGGGGCCCATAACTTTTGCAGATCTTGGCCATTTGTGGTGAAATTTTGGCCATCTTGAGGGCCCAGAAGTTGGCTATCACCTCCCATTTACAGATCCCGTAGATCCCCTGAGGGCAGTGAGTAGGATTTTCTTAAAGTACAAGGGGGTCGGCTGGAGACCTCCCGCGCCTCTAGTATCTGGCCTCCTCCAGGTCCTATTTACTTCACACGTTTGGTGTACCCCCCTACTTTGACCAAGTGTCACAAGCACATTGCTTGGCCAAATGGCTTGCTTTTCATCTTGCTGGATGAAGGATCTGGAGGGGGACAACTGGGAGAAGATTCAGCTAAAACGGATGTCATCCCCTCAGGCAAATTCCCAATTTACTGACTCCAACTTGTTTTGTTTTACTGAGGCCCCAAAAAGTGGGCCTCACATTCAACGGTGGCAATTTTGCAGATCTGGGGTGATTGCCTCCAAATTTTGCACATGCCTTGATGTGGTAGGTGATCACATAATGTGCGGTCAAAACTTTAAATTTCTCATTTTTCAGCAAGTTCTTGCGATTTTTCACTGCAGGGGTGGATTTGTTTGGAAAAGTGAACGACCCCGGACGTTTAGGGGTTAAGGATGACTCGGATTGTGATCAATGTCGACTTGGCATTGACAACCTTGACAAATTAGTTCTAATGTTAAATAATGGGCCGGATGATGTGCGGATTGAAAGGTGGTTGAGCAAGGGATCAAGAATTTGTTTTTGTCAGAAGACAATAGATGCTAGCATGTTTGACAATGAGAAGACAATAGATGCTAGCATGTTTGACAATGAGGCTCGCTTCACTTTGCGTATTAAAATCTGCAATATTATTTTGTACCGCAAAGTCTGAATTTTGCAACAGAATATTTACTTTGTGAATCAAGTATGCTTCTAAATTAAAGCCTAAAGGCATATTAATGATCCAACTGCTGAAAATTTATCAACAAACCATATGCATTTAAACCATCTTCCTGTGTACCACACTAAGTTCTCCTCTTGGATCAATGAGGCGAACTGTGTCATAGAATGAACTGGTTCCTGGACCACTTCCTGATGACTACTGGCTCAAGAAGCAAAGTTATTCCACATCATGTTCAAGTAGTTCTTCAATCTGGAGGAGAGAACAACAATAACAACATGCATGGACAACCAGAGAAAGAGGAATGTGTGGGCTGCACTCTTCTGGATTTTCCCTTTTACAAATTATACCCTGCGAAATGCTGCTTGCAACCAAACTCGTACCATCTTTGCACTTCCATGTGACTAACTGTGGCGAATCTCACTAACGACTGAAACTCCTGTCCTTTTTGGGAGACCGTTGTTTGAGCAGAGTATTCAATTGACAGAAAACATCTACACCTGTCCCCGACCACCTGGATAAGGCTGGTGGTCTTCACCACGAAAGATCAACACGATCAATGGTCAAATCGTCAAATCGTCATGGATTAAATAGCTTGGTAACAATAATGACTTGTTATCATGTTGGTTAACACCAGAAGCTCCACATCCAGGCAGTCATTGTTGGTTCACCTGAGCCAAAGAAGGACTGGAACACATCACATTAAAAATTCACACCCCCACCAACCTGTAATACAAGCTGTTGAAAACAGACATGACAACGACTGCAAACACAGCCAAAAAGCTCAATCACCAGGCATCATGCCTAGGACATACGGAACAGATGAAGCTGGTTTGCCCAGAGCACCATTTTATTTACTAATGAGATTTGACGCTAATTCCCACCTGGTAACTGGGATCAAAGCTCTCCCATCCCAATGGAAAAATCTTTTGACTGCCTGCCATAATCCACCGAAATGGGACTTACCTCAACTGCAGAGACAACCGCCACAAGCAATGGCTCTTACTCCTACTTCATGCCTCCCAGCAACCAAACTTCTAACTCCGTCTCAGGAAGCCCAGATATTGTGGCTGGGACTCCTGGGGATAATAGATCTAAATGGCAGACAAAAGTTTGTTCAGCTTGACCCAAATGCTGGCAGCGTGTACCGATGAGCATCTGCAAATTCGCGGAGTAAACGCTTCAACGAGCGGCCACCATCACCCTGCAAGTAGCCTCCGCTACCTGCTCGACCTCCATTGCACACTGTCTGGGTTTTATACAAGTCCGAGGCTGCAGCCTCCATTGCCTTGAGCCAGGTGGGTATCAGTATCTCTACCTCCCCTTGCTTCAAGTACTCAGGTGGCAGTGCTTGCACCTGCCATAGCACCCGGGATATTAACTTTAGCAGTTGTTACTTCCAAAAGAGACTACGTGGTGACTAAAATTAGGTACCCTTGTGGTGAGGGACCCGACCACAGGATTGAAGAGAAATACTCATTAGACTTAGTTTGCTGTAGCTTTGCTGTTGACAAGTAGAAAGGGGGGAGGATGGGAGGATAGCAGATGGGGACCACTACCATCGCGAAACACTCGCTGCAAGAGGTGGGCTGTCAAGCAGTTTGATGGACATAAATACCCCAGAAAATTAAGGTCAAAGATTGTACTCATAAGACGTTGTTTGCCGTAGCCTTGTGGCCATTGACCCCGCGCCCAGTTTGAGCGGGAACAAAAGGGACAGAACCTACCTCTGTCAGGGGCTGACGTTGGTAGTAAGACTTACCTTCATATATAGAATTAATCCGGGTTTTCCAGATATCCTCTAGAAATCCCTTCACACAAGCATCAATCTGCTGTGTGTGATTTGCCCAAAAACTAGGCCTCAGGAGGGCCTGGGCTTTTGGCTCAGCCTCGAGACTTTCAAAGTTGGTAAACAGGGGTACAGGCACAATTCCCTTGATAGATTTGAAGAGAGCGTCTCTTTGGTGAGAGAACCCCGGACAGTGTATCAGAAAATGAATACTGTCTTCAGATTGCCCACACAACGGGCAATTGCACTCTCCCTTTCCTCTCTGCTTCTGTTTGCTGTTCAAAGGTAGGCTTCCTGCCCTGAGTTTAAATTAAGGTCAAAGAGAGAGAGAGAATGTACTCATAAGCCGTTGGTTGCCGTAGCCTTGTGGTAATTGACCCCGCGCCCAGTTTGAGCGGAACACAAAGGGCAGAAACTACCTTTGTCAGGGGCTGATGCCGGTAGTATGGCTTACCTTGGAACAGACAATTGAACCAAGTTTTCCAGATATCCTCTGGGAATCCCATCACACAAGCATCAATCTGCTGTGTGTGATTTGCCCGATAACTAGGCCCCAAAAGGGCCTGCGCTTTTGGCTCAGCCTCGAGATTTTTGGAGTTGGTAAACTGAGGTACAGGCACAAATCCCTTGATGGATTTGAAGAGGGCGTCTCTCTGGTGAGAGTTCCCAGGACAATGAATCAAAAAATGAATATTGTCTTCAGGTTGCCCACACAACGGGCATTTGCACTCACCCTTTCCTCTCTGCAACTGTTTGCTGTTCAAAGGTAGGCCTCCTGCCCTGAGTATAAATTTCAGTCTAATGCCGAGAGTGGGTAAAGGTACACTGTTCCCTATGACTGTTGGTCTTGAGTGGAAGTCCCTCCAGGGTATTGACCCGAATTGTGGGGTTAGCACCCACCAGGAGATGGATACAGCCTACATGTGACACACCTGGCTGCCTGCCGCACAGTGGTTGAGAAAGGGCAGAGAAAGAGTGTGAGAGAATGTACTCATAAGACGCTGTTCGCCGTAGCCTTGTGGCCATAGATTCCACACAGTTTGGGTGGAACTAAAGGGAACAGTTACTACCTTTGTGAGGGGCTCACTCCAGTAATGGGACTTACTGTCAGGTTTCCTCTAGAAAGCCCTTCACACAAGCATCAATCAAGAGTGAGAAAGAGAACCAGATTCCAAGAATGTCAGAACAAAATAGCAGCCAGCACCAAAAGGAGCATGTACTTACTGCAGCTACAAGCCAGCCCTGCAGGGAAGTCCACCGTAGTGACAGTTTCTTCTCTGTGCCTTCACTAAGATAACACAATGCTGCTAGCTGCTGCAATATAGTGGTTGCTTTATGGACCTGCAGAAGAAACCACCAAATTTTAATAGAGATCAGAAACTTCCCTATTGCAGAACATTAGGATGAAAGCCAGAGAACAGATGTACTCACGTCCTCTCTCCCTCCCTTGTCCCAATTGACAACGTTTTCAGTACTACCCAGGATTCGTTTTACAGCACTATATGTCCTGCCAGGTAGCATGCTGTACTTTTACATGAACCTAAGGCATAGTGGGTCCCATACCCTTGCCATAGCAGAAACGCCCAGTAGAGCATACAGCATGCCCGAGATAACATTCTCGCCACAATGTGAGCATATTCTCGAAACAGCAGCCGAAAGGGAGCCTTCCACAACAGGCATCCCCGATTCTATTAACGATGATAACCCAACTCCTAGAAAACCTGCAGCAGCCACATGTGCTGTTAGCAACCCTTCAATGAAGGTAATCACAGAAACCATATGTGGTGATTTGAAAGAAGTATGTTCCACGCTGCCAGATCATATAGAAAGAAGGAAAAAACAACTTATGCACAGATTACTATCAACAGCATGGAAAAGGGAAACAAAAGGGTTGGGGGACACAGCAGAGAGAAAAGAAAAAGAAAGTTTTGAGGGGTTCTGGAACGCACTGGACATGTAAGACATTGCTGCAAGAGCTGCACCTCGATGCATAGCTGTGCAGCAGATAGCAGCCCGATTGAATGAGGCTTCTAGTAGTGAATCTGCAGCTGCCACTACCTCCTGCTCAACACGGACCGTTATCAAATTTGGTTCACATGATGAAGCTGAATGGATGTTCCAGCTCAGGCTGGTTCAAATGTGAGCTGTTGTACAGTTTTGAGAAGTTGTCACCCAACTTTTGGGAAGACTCATAAAAGTTGAATGTCAAATGTATGAATCATGCCATGAGGCCCCTGTGGAGTACTGCAAGCTTGCTACCAATCACCAGAGACAGGATACAGCAGCTACTATCACATGCACCTCGTCATCAAGGTAAGCCGTGTCCAAAGGTGTAGCTTGGGATAAAGAGCATGAAATAACTTAAGAAACCCTCAGTAGGGCATGCCATCAAAGCTCCACTGGGCTTAGTGAAAGAACACATCCACTTAACTACAAAAAAAAAGCAAAAGAACTGAGGTTACCTTGGAACAACAGCGAACAAAAGTGGATGTGAAACTGAAGTAGGCTTCCGCAATCTCCGGTTCCTGGTCGCATGCATATGATGTGGTCATGGCTGCCATGGCATCCGATGCTGTGAAGACCCGCAACGTCTCCACAAACAACAGGCCATGCTCTTGTTCATTCCCAAACTCTTCTACTGCGACAG
Source organism: Takakia lepidozioides (assembly GCA_030704615.1). NCBI lineage: Eukaryota > Viridiplantae > Streptophyta > Takakiopsida > Takakiales > Takakiaceae > Takakia > Takakia lepidozioides. The sequence goes on along the minus strand of CM060732.1, from coordinate 42,572,388 downwards.
CAGCTGATAACTTGCCATATCCACCCCCACACAGACTGATCAACTGAGAGAGAGGGAGACGGGGCAAGAGCACATGGTGTGAAAATCGACTATTCGGGCATAAAGGTGCATAGGTTAATTACAACGACACAACGGTCAAATTTCCCCTAATACAATAGCCTTCCTCCCCACACTACAGACCACCAAAAACAAAGATATACCTGTTTTTATGAAACACACATGGGATTGGAAGGAGAGGAAATCTTTGGACATGGCTGTCATGACATTGGGCAGCAAGGAGGAAAACTGCCGCCCTGCCAATACAATGCAATCTAATTCAGTAGTTTCACATGCATGGGTGATGAAGCAGGGCCACAGCAACCAACCCTCAACTACGAAGCTGGAATAAAACTACCAAGCTGACAGTATCAAAAGCAGACAAAAGAACTGTGCTCAAGAACTGTATCTGTGGATGTCCTTTGTACATCCTTGTTATGTATCCTTGAGAGCAATTAGGCATTATCCCTGGTTATTGTAATGGCTTGTTCGGACTCAAAGGGTATACATATAGCAACACAAAGAAAATTTTGGTACAAAATGTCACAGGTGCTTGAGTGAAGCTTGACCAGACATCGCCCCATGGAAAATGACCAACCTGAAGCTTGAATAGCATGAGATAAAGCCTTGCAGGTGGCTAGCGCCAAGCTGCTATCCTCCATGTGACGTGATGAGAGCAAGCGCTCAAAAAGGGGCCAAAAATGTGCTACTACTCTCAAGATTGGTTCCTCCGCATTGGGAGGAAGTAAGTTTGACATTGCCAATTGACAGAACAGAATCCCTAGCCTGGTCACACAGACATACCAGAGATGTTCAGGACACCTCAAATAGACTGAAGTGCTCACATGCGTCCTGGTGTTTATGACACTTCCATCAACTAATCTATGGGCAAAGCCTTAAAAGAAAGACAATATACACATAATGGAAGGACCAATCATTGTACAGAAAGAAATGTGGTTGGCATGTTATCACCTGTACAGTGCTCTAATTCCAGCCTCTAGAGAAGCTGCATATCCCACTGAGTGGAGTCTCAGAGAGCCCTCGCTGTCTGTTTTCAACTGCAATATCCAGTCCTACTATTAGATGACAGTTGACAACATCTCTCAACCCAAAAGCTCCTATGAAGACATACATCGGCTTCAATGCGCTAAAATTACTGGGTCAGAGTCACCGGTACTCCTGCAGGCACTGCCACTCATGTGCTATAAATGACATTTGCGTGTATATATATGTAAAAAGAACACATGCAAGTGGACAAGCACAGGCACAGTTGCAAGGAAACCATAGAACAAGCACGCACAAGGGCCTCAATTGCATCATTGCTGGGCTTCAGCAGCCGCTCCAGCGCAGAGTTGACATCTGTGGTGCTAGTGACCGTGGAAAGCACCCGCCCCACCACATACATGACATCTTCTTCTTCTTGCAGTGACAAAGGAATTGCATGAACCTCCTGTATCCACATTTACACCATCAAAGGCTTTCCCAATGTGATGGTACTGATTTGTGCCAGCATTTGCAGGACTGACTTCCTGGTACACTTAACAGGAAGTCGACACACCAAACCTTCTTGCAAGGTTCACGTCTTCTTGCAATAATCAGGACCCCTGCATTCCCAGAGTAAACCTCGCTTCTCTCTTTAGGAAGTAGGAGTATCCAGGCATCTGGTTACAAGCCTGGCTCATTTAATATTGTGCACTCCTACTTCCTTCAATACATATGGGTGCACAGATGGCTCCAAGAGTACCTCTCCGATACGAAGGAGACCTTGAAAGTTGGACGGCTCTTGGGAAAGGTTTGGAACATCCTCACTCAATTTGCGCAATGCAGCAGCGCAGGCACCAACGGCTACTGGTATTGTAAGACCACCAGCCAAAAACGAACTGTAAAGGCACATATCACTTGTTAAGGCCGCTTGGACAACCAAAACATTGCCTAGGAAACACAATATGGAGGTATGTGGGTCTGGAATGTGAAGCTTACAGCACTTGTGTCATTGCACTTGGGAAACTGCCGATCCACCCTGAGTAAGATCCCACAACCTGAGCAGCTGACTTGTGCACCTTCAAGGACAGAAACAGAAACTTAACTGACCACAGGTTTCCACTTGCAGAACTGGCTAATCATTATGACCATGCCAGAGTGAGTACTATTGGAACAATCCTTCTCAATCACATGGCAGAGTGCAGATTCCACAAACCACACCTTTCAGTGGGTGGCATCTGCATGAGTTCTATGCTTCTCCATACTTCTGTCTCAGTTGGGTTCCTAGGCCGGTGTCATTTGCTTTCCTTACCTTACATGGTCTATCTGTAACAACCAAATGGAGGGAATCAGCGGCAAACTTATCAAGCACCATATATTGCCATGTGTTGCTCTAGAGCAATCGTTTTCTGCAGTAAAATATCTCCCAGAACTCGAATAAGCAAGATTATTCTTTGTACCAAATGCATCAGGCCTGGATCAATTTGAGGAGAGCCTGAATGTAGGACTACAATCAGATGCATGACAGGTGTCAGATCTGAGAGCTGGCCCTCTTGCACTACCACATCTGCAACCTGCAAACTCAGCAGATTCATCCATTTTAGCCCTAAGAAATAGCTCAACAAGAAACAACTGGAAACACCAATGAGTCACTGCAATGCTCAATTTCAAAAACTTGTGTATTGCAGACTAGGAAACCTAATAGTTGGTGACACACAAGCATCAAACATTCCTGTTGAGATTTAGGTGCACAAAACAATGCAGGTGATACGCAAAAGTGGTACCATGTGGAGGGCAAAGAGTCGGGCTTCCACAGCTCGCCATGGGGTTGGAATCTCAAACGAAGACCATGCCTCAGCTCCACTCAGTAACTGTACAACATAACCACCTTTACTGTTTAGGGCACCCTCTTGAATCTCTTCAATTCATTTCAATATAAAAAATGCAAGACATGGAAGGGGGAAAGGATGCAAAACAAAGGACAGATTTTGAAGTTCGAAACTTGAACATGACCTCACAGCAGTGCAAATTATGAAGAGAGAGAGAGAGAGAGAGAACTGAAAGAAATGAAATGGTACTTGATCACGTCCGCGGAAAGCTGAAAGAGCTATGGGACAAAATGGAAAAAACAAGAGAGAGGAAACAAAACTAGAGCCAAAAACAGCCCAAAAGCAACTACTGCTCAAGGGATTGTCTAAGGGTCAAGGCCTCGTGCAGGTAAGCTGCCAAGGATTTCTGATCCTCATAGTGGAAGACGTCAGTGAGAGATTGAGTTTCACGGATAGTGGAATCTCCCACGGATCTCATAATATAGAGGGCAATAAAAGAAGAAGTGTTCTTCAGTTTCAATTTCCTGGTTGCGACCGGTGCAAGCTGGGCATAGGCGGTCCTTCCGTTGCAGGTTTTCCCATCTGCCAGTCTCTATCTGTAGATTCGGGGAGCCCACCCTGAGCCCCCAATGCCCTCAGGAGGGAAGGAGATAAAGGCGCCGAAAGCTAATTGGGCCGCAAGATTCTATCATCACAGAGAACCACGAATGTCTCTTGATAGAAATGGAGTTTTGTTGTGAGATTGGGTAGCTTCCAAGTTCTCCTGACATGTAGTTCCATAAGTTCCCTTCTAATGAGTCCTGTTTGGATGTGATTTCCACCCCTTCTGGATTTCGTGACAATAGCAAAGCAATAGAGAGTCCATTGCGAGATACATGAGAGAGAGAGAGAGATGTACTCATAAGACTGTCTACCGTAGCCTTGTGGCCATAGACCCTGCGCCCAGACATAGAGAGAGAGAGAGAATGTACTCATAAGACGTTGTTCACCGTAGCCCTGTGGCCATTGACCCCACACCCAGTTTGAGCAGAGAGAGAGAGAGAGAGAGAAACAACAAACTTTATTAAGGCCATGGGGATACTTGAGGACCCATGGGATCAACTAGAACAACATGAACCACATCTTAAGACACCACACGTGGCCATAAAACGAATTTCGCTGTGCTGCCAGATAGAGAAAGAAAGGAAAAGAATTCATAGCCTCCAAAGGGGGCCGCAAGGCAAGGTCCATGGGACAAAGTTTGAAAACAAGACACCCACATCTATGCGAGAGAGCAAATGAGGGGAAATTGGTGGAAATCTCCAACCTACTAAATAGGGCACCATGTCACTTGCTAAATTGCCTGGATTGAAGTGACATAGAGAAGACTAATCTTTGACAAGACAGAGACATATTATATAGATATTTAGAGCCTTAGCCTTAGCAGCTACACACCGTAGCCAGGAACTGTGTTGGCCCCAACAGGCGACAGATGTCAGCCAGAGGTTCATCCAAACTTTTTCGAAACTGAGCCAAACCATCTGGAAGCCCACTATTTCCATCTAGATCATCTTCAACATAGCTGTCAGCACTGACCTGATTAAGCAAGATACACAAGCTATTAGTAAACCAATTTGGCACCTATCAACCTTAAGCATTGCAGTATGCAGCTCGAACTCTTCGAACCTACAGACAGGCCTATGACATTGTGAGATGGTTCTGACAAAGCATCTTTATGAAGGACTTGGGGACTACATCAAACAGCACAAGTGAACATTGCCAGAAGTGCATATAAAGCCTGTGTAAATCAAGAGTAGATCCAAGCAAGCATTATTCCAAGGCCAACAAAGGAAAGGACACAATTTCTCACCTGTGCCCTCATGACTAGGGCATCAAGTAAGGAGGTGAAGACAGGAATGTATGTGGAGAGTGCACGTTGCTTTGACTGGTCTGATTGTGTCTCTTCCATAGCCAGGATATACTCCGCAAGAGTACACCTTCACAATTTGCCCAGAAGACACGGAGTAAATTGCAAAAGAAATTCCATACCGCAAAGAAGGCTAACTGACAGTTAGATGCAAGATGATTTATTCCTGAACAAGGTAGATCTTACCAAAACTGAAGCGTCGATTCTGCAGTCTCCCAGTCACAACTTGGAAAAGCCAAACAACTGCAACCAAACAAATATCTGCACGGTAAGCTTGGATTGTCCATTGCAAACATTACAGACAAATAGAGGTGAGTGCAATGGGGGAGAGATGTACCGCAAGAGAGCATCTGCTAGGGCAAGAGCTTCAGTGCTGGCTTGCGCAATCAATGCTGGTGCCTGGGGAGACATCAACACACAGTGCTAAGGTAAACATAATATCTCCTACATACAAGGTTTGACATTCCTGTACCATTTGCATTGAAGTAGCACTGGCAGAAGAGGAAGTTTAGGCCTAACTGTGATCATGCGGGAGCACTGCAGATCTTGGCACTGAGAATGGTACATAGACTGAGGAGAATGCAAGAGAGTTTATGGGATGAAAAGGAGAACTTATCCATTTAAAATGCAGAGACAATGCTCTCTCTGGTGGTCACAAACAGTTTGGCCATAGATGTATACATACCGCCTGTCCAAGCTCCGCCATCAAGCAAGCCAAGCCACTAATGGTTCTCTCTTCGCCAGTAACAAAGGCTGGCATCAACAATGCATCCTTCACTACCAGCATCTGTGGAAGAAGAACTTGTGGCAAACCCTACACAACCAAACATTGCTTTCCTGAACAAAATCTTGAAACTAGAACTAGAAAGACCATCAGAGTAGATCTTCCTTCTTCCTCCCTCCCTCCCTAAATACTTTTAGGCTCACTGAACAAGCTCTAACCACTCGTTCACAACAAATGTATCCACGGCAACCTTCACAGGTCAAGCAAACATGCTCAAAACAAGAAGACTGTAAAATTGTGCATTTGAGAAACTGGAAGATAAGATTTTGCATCTGAGTACTAGAATGAGTGTTGGGTTCATGAGAGTGTGGATCTTACCTCATGCCGGCTTACAAGTTCAGTAAGGACCTCCACAGCCAAATCAAATGTACTTGAATCCTGAGTAATATGTGGATATGTCAGAGGGTGATCCATTCCAACCCGTCTACCTTTAGTTACACTCGTCTGTGACTTGTACAATCTTCAAACACCTAGAAACAACCACATCGGAAACATGTTCGTTGGCGCTTACCACTCATGTTTTTCAGAAAACCATTAAAAAGAGCTAACATACCTCCATCCAAGCAAAGGAAGTTAAATTGTAGCATGCAGTACATTTGTGTTAGTGGATAAAATGCTAATCAGCAGATCACTTAATTGGCTACTTAGCCAGCTACCCACCTGAAGAGAGCCATACACAAAACCCAGAAGAGGATGGCTGGGAATGCTGCTCTGAGGAACTTCCAGGAAGCACCCTACCCGAACCTGCCAACACACCCGTACATCGAAAGTAGCTCAAGCAATGCACTGGCTTAAGCCAATGCAGTTTTAAACATACAATATGACAGTTCCTGCAACTGTGTAGCCTTGTCTGATATTAACAAAAATCTACCACATAAACTTGGAGAAATTAGTATTCACATAGATAATATGCAACCAAAGAAGCAACGTGTGTAGGCTTGGCAGATGGGCAATTGAAACTGTTCCAGCTAGAAACTCACCAGTCACAGGCCCAGTTGATATCCTTGTTGTTGCTCACCCTCCTACAACTAGAGAGGGGGATCCAGTCGGTTAACAAAGATTGAAGGAAAAGTGGATCTGTTCTTACCCAACTCAATAAGCACCGTAGAACTTTGCGGCGCTTGTCATGTAAAGACATATTCTCCAAGCCCTCATTCTTTGTGTGCTGCAGTAAAAACTCTAGGACCGCGCCTGTGTGCGACAGAAGCTGCCGCGTTTCAGAAACAAAAAAAGTAAAGTAAGAAATAAGAAAAGAAATGAAAATTGAGACATTTTAGCAGCACCACCAGGATGTTAGCATCTGCTGACATTCTACTCTTACTTCAGATGCAACCATAAATTGGTTGCTGGGGCTTGCATGCTGTCAACTGATATCCCATTTAGCTTCATTGAGCTGAAAGACTATTGACATCAAAACTAGTGTGATATCTGATTCATATCAAAGTCTCCCCAAAAATCATGCAGTGGATTGTGATTTTCTTAGTGTTATCTCATGTTCAGTAATGGATCAGTGCTTTACATTCAGTCTCTGAAGCCAAGGTTTGATCCAATTGTACAATCCTACACTGTGAAGACACTTGGAAGACACCACAAAAAGCACGCTAAACTTGCTGTCCATATACACATATACTGCAACCATAGTGATTTAAGCCTTCAACAAACAGAGAACCTTAGCAACTGTTCTGTGGAAACTATGGGACCTGCAAGTTTGATGGACCTCCGTCTGACTTCTGTCTCAGATGAAGCAAAGAAAACCTTTGTGTTTTTCCTAGTGGAGGATGGAGAATTGAAGAAAGTACTGCCTCATAAGTGTGTTGCTTGGTATTATTGTCATCACTTGACAGCTTTAGGTGTTTGACCACTATGAACTGACAGACAAAGATACGTCATGTTACGACTCAAACAGAAAATGGAATCTTAGCGAGCTAAAAGCAAATAACTTTGGCAAACAAGATGGTTCATGGTAGAACTCAAACCAGATGAAAGAATGTGAGCCAGTTAGATGAAATTAACTCCCAGTATCTTCAGCAGTGATTTAGGTGCATTTTTAATGTCCCACAACCTAGCTTACAGAAAGCGAACATACTTCTTGGGTAAATTGCCACCTCCGACCAGAGTCCACACTAGGAATCATTGATTGGTCCTCAATAACCTCTTCAGGTAAGACAGTGAGGAGCTCTAAGACTGCATTGCTGGAAGTCCCTTGCCACTGCAACTCATTCAAACCTGCAAACAACTGCTCCACCGGCTTCCTCCACTCCACCGCTCGTAGGACAAGTGCCGACAAGGCCACACATATCTGTGTCAAGAGCTGCCAAGCACAGAAAATCACAATTAGACCATCTCTGTTTTCATCCTTCTGCTTTAAGTTTCGTGGTGGGTGTCTGTGATTATGTTGAAGGCAAAGGTACAAGAGCCACATGATATTAATGATGACCTTTCTCTCTCCACCTCGTGTGTAAGCATATGTTTGACAAACCCTGCCACATGGACCCACACACAACAGTGGCAATCTAGCACTTTCCAGGTAGCAGAGCTGTAATCAGGCCATAGCTATGGCTCATCACTAACCAGGGTTTAATTATTCCAAGTGAAGATCTTGCAACAAACTTTCCCAGTTTGCTGCTCAAAATCTATGTGCTATTTTGACAATGGCTTGTAAGACAGAAAGGAGTTTGTACAAAATGAAGCATAGGGGCTCACCATTGGCAGACACTGGGTCCAGTTGCTCTCCACCTGTATGTGTGTGTCTCTGTGTTTTTGTGTTGAGGTTTCTACAACAAACTCCTAAAGGACAATAGAGGGAGACAAGTGCTCATTACCTGGGCGGGGCCGTTGCTGAATTTCCTGGCTGACATCAGCAGGGCATTTTGCAGTGCACTCCTCCCGTCCAGTGACAGATTTCCCCCATCAATCTGAATCTGCAGGTAGGAAGATAACACCAGATTGGAAAAACTCCTTCGCTAACCTAGGGTTTTAGTTAATCTATACTGAGCTAGGCTGGTAGAGCTGGTGCACTTGCCAAATCTCAGATTCCTGATGCCTTATCCCTGCAGTTTCATCAGTACTGCTTGGTTATCAATTACCCAGAATGCCAAATAGAAAGGGTGGATCAACTCAGCTGACCCAAGCCTGAGTTCAATTTGTTGCAGAATAATCAGGTCAACAGTATATATTCCTAGCTTTTGTAATAAGCATATCCTAGGCACTACAACCCCATACAACTGTTGACATTCGCTCCCCCTTGGCTGAACTCTGGAGCTGGAGGCACTGTGCAGAGAGAGAGATACAAATGTACTTATGGACAGCTCTGACAGAGGTGCTCCGTGTATTCTTGTGATGACATATGCTGACAGATTCCAAGCCTCTGGATCAGGGTGTAGGGATCAGTGAAAGGAGAAGGGAGAGAGGCCAAAACCTTTCGCTTCAAAACTTGAGCAGCAAAGAGTTCGACCTCGAAGTCGAGAGTATGGGAAGACTCGGAGGCTAGAATAGTGGTGGCGACTTCCCAGGCGGAGTCTGTATGCTGGAACTGCACCAGCCACTGGTTGGCTGCCACTCTGTTGCATGATTGTAAATCATGGTTCAGTACATGGACTGCCTGCGCCACTTGCAGCCGCAACTCCATTGAGCCTGTGGCCGTATTTAGGTCTATGTGACGGTTTCCGATAGGTGGGAGGTAGTAGAACGTTCTCAGGCTTCCATCCTCAAGGACCAAAATCGATGAGATAGGAACTCAAGAAGTACCGGCGGCTCTATCGTTGCAACATATCTGACACACTGATTGAACTACTGTCCCTTCCAACGGTCTTCCCTTGGGATGCTTGCACACATGTTCACCAAAAGAGGAAGAAAAGACGTATCCACCAATTGAACTATCTGTGTCTCTCTCTCCCCCAGATAAAGTGGATACAAACAAAAAATTCTCTGCTGTGCAAACGTCCTTGTCGTGTTGCCTGGCTGCGGAAAGTCGACTATGATGACCTCCTGTCCCAAAGTTGCAAGAGAAATCAGTCTCTGTACAATTGATTTTGATCGACACTGATGCTAAATCGCAGACCAGAGCATGATGTAGTCAGGCCCGTCTATCATCACAATCTTCTCAACTTGTTGAAATACTGCTCTTTCCAGAACATAGCTTTCGACTAAAAAGTTTTGATTACCCGCTGCACCCTCTTTGTCAGTACACACTGATCTTGCTAACACCCCGCGTCTTTCCCAAACACGACCGTGACCCATCCATGCCCTGCATTGGCTTTACATGTCCATCCATCACTGCTTCTCTCTATGCTCTCCCTCACCGACAAACAAACAAAGTCCCCAAATTGCAGAGGTGAAAGGGCCCACAGGAAACCTCTCTCCGTCTAGCAGTTGGACGATCATCCCATCGTCTCTTCCTGTGTTCTAGACTCTGCGTCTTTCTTGAGCTCCCCTCACTCCACCCCAAAGAATGTTTCTCCAAATGCCAAGCCAGAACAACAGCCCTCCCTTAAAAAACATTTCCTTCAACACACTCCGATATCAATCATTGTCCGTTCGGACAAAGACAGAGCATGCCTCCCATATCCACTCCCCAAATCTCCTCCATCCCAAGACGCCATCCAAGCATCTTCAATGCAAACACCTACTGTAAACTAACCCCACACGGATTTTGCCCTCTCCGCCGAGCACATAATTCAAAATCCCTCCGTTTCTGCTCACAATTCTCCGCTTCAACAACTCCTTACGATCTCATCTCCAGCAATTCATCAACACTAACACAAATCCAAATCTGTTGCTCACAGATTCCTCGTCTCTCATGCTCTGCGGACTGCCCCATGATGCCTCCACCGCATGCCCCATGCGCACATTCAAACCATGGCTGTTGGGAACGGGGAACACGTTCCTAACGGCAAAACATCCCCACACCCATACCCATACCCATACCCATACCCATAGCTATACCCATGATGGCAGCAAGGCGAAAAAGTCGCCGTGCACGGGTCATGCCGGCATAGGATCGTAATCTCCGTCGATATTATAATTTGACGGACAAGATCCCGCCACGTTAATCCCTGACTAATCCAAAGTACGGAAGATTCATGGGTCACTCTTTTTGCGGGGATGATGTGCGCATGGCAGCCGTTAACAGAACATGTTAGGGTTGACCAGTTATATTAGGTGCAAAAGATCTGCCCTAACAGGAAACCGTTAGGGCAACACAGTCGGTAGGCGAGCATCCCTTGCTAACGGTGAGGCGAGAGAGGGAGGATTCACTGATCAGGTTTCCTGTTTGATTCCAGCAATGGCGCTGCCTCATATGTCGGAGGAGGAGGAGGATGGAGATGGGGAGGATAATTATGCCGGGTCGATTGTGCCTGCGGATGTGCAGGCTGTCATGGCTGCCGCTGAAGAAGGGGATTCTGCTTCTCTGATTGCAGCTTTAAGTGTGTATCTGTTTCACTCGAACGATGTCTAATTTTGAGAACTTGCGTTTTTCCTATCTGCGAATCCTAACTTTTTCTTTTCATAGGCAGAGCTAGTTCTGACCGTCGTTCGAAGGGTTGGGGGTTTCAGCAGGAGTTAGAGTTCTTGTCTAGGTGGGTGTAGTTGCAAGATCATGCGAACAGAATGTGGTGTGCAGTCCGATGGTCATTGTTTTGTGCTGCATAAGCCACACTTGACATGTCACTGCTTTGGATGCATTAATGTGTTGTCGTATCCCCCTAGGTCGGGGGATATCAGCACTGAGGTGTGCCGATTAACTCGGCAACAAAGCTGCATACATAAATATGCTGGTGGGAAGGACTTCCTTCAGCATGGGACAAACATTATTATAGTAACGCAAATTTGATTTGGATATAATCCAAAAGTACATCACTCTTGATTCTCCTGGAGAATCATTTGCCGTAGGATAAGTATCCATGGTTGTTACACTACAGCTATAAACCCTTTCTACACTTCATCCTTCTTGGATCCATGTTTGAGCTGTCGACATCATGGTTAGATTTGCAGGAGAGGGCATATGGTGAATAAGTAAGTGCGGTGTTTTCTGGTAGGCAACCTCACAAGTGGTGTAGACTGTGAGGGTGAAGATGGGGATCGGCCATTACACATAGCTTGCCTCTATGGTCATCAGTCTTGCGTGCAGGTATTGTGTCCTTGCGTTCTCTCTGTAGTTGCTGAGTTATAATAATGTTCGTGTCAAATGAAATCTGTGGAATCTTATACTGATTTAATGTAGCATTATCTTTCTGATGATTTTAGGTAGGGACCTGTACAGACTGTTTCCTAGATTTGCTTTGGACTCTTTTATTGACCTGTGGATGAAACTGAGCAACAGACGTTGAGAGGGAGACCAATGAAGTTGGAGAGAGAGAGCCATATAGTCATACAGGTCCATCAAATGTATTGATTATTAGACAGCCGGGTAAGGGAATTATCCAAGTCTATGTTGGAGTGTTTGTGTTAATTTTCACGGAGCACTGCAAGGCTAACAAAAGGAAGGGCGACAGATTTTGTTGGCATCTGGTGCTAGTGTGGAAGCGAGAGATGAAGATGGAGGACTCCCCCTTCACGATGCTTGTGCAGGAGGTATACCCCACCTCCTTGCTATTGCTGAATTCCATTTTTGGCTTGCTCAATCTTCTTCCATAGTATGCTGAGAATGGAATGGTTGTGCCTGGCACAGGTTACAAGGAAATAGTGAGCATGTTGCTGCGAGCTTGCAGCAGCCAAACCCAAGCACAGCGTCTCCTTGACGCCTTTGATGTTGATGGTGATACCGTATGTGTTTGAGACTCTTTCCTTAACACTTTCTTATGTTTTGAGAGAGATATGTAATATGTGCTCTCTGTGAGCATGTGGCTGTATATGTATATATATAGATATAGAGAGAGATAGGGCTTCTCTTCGCTTTCATCAGAGCTGTGTCAAGAAAAATACTTCCCTGAAAATCACATGTCTCAAAACTGAGACAAATCCAAGTCTTCGACCATAGCCCGAATGGGGTGTACTGCCATGTCTTAAAACAAAACAAACACAGTATCAAAATGAAACCGCTCAACTGGGCTGTAAAATGAGATTGATCCAAGTCAAGACGGATCTTCAGAACCCTCTGGTATCAGATCCCAAGGGTAGATTACTTCCGTAAAATACTTCCCTCACAGAAATCTGATGCTGTCGTCAAGCATTGTAGCATTTGTCCTAGGCAGTGGCTGCCTCACGCGATGGGCGACTTCCATCATCTATCCGATGTATCATGTAGAAAAACTTAACATATAGCTTAGAGACCCATGAAAGGTGAAGGACCCTCACCTACGCCATCCAACAGAATGCGTGTTAGTGAGGATGCACGAGGTGTCTCTATGCTTGCTATCGCTGTCCAATATGCAGATTTAAACAAGTAAAAAATTGCAAGAGTGATAGTAAAGGTGTGACATTGCACAGAACCTTGAAAGTGTGAGGCAGACCAGTCTGTGACGTTGGGCAACAAGAAGTAATTGCAAAGCACATGTAGTGGCTGAGTGTAACTTCCTGTTCGCGTCCAAAAATAAGCCATGGCTTCCCTATAACTGGATAGGGAGCTCGATCAATACAATAAATGCAAGGTTGCGCGTAAACCTTGCTGGTCACAGCCCTGTTGAAAATCTCTTGAAGGCAAAGCTTGATGAGCGGTGTGCTCGACACTTCTGCCCTGTACTTTCAGGTAGCGGCCACTGTAAATGATTACGAAATTGCAGGGTAAGGGTTCTGAAACCTTAAATTCAAACGCACATGGGCATTCAGTAAATCCCACAAGGCTCTAGCCAGGGAATGAATTTTGCAGCAAGCGTCTAATTGTCAGTTTCAGGACATCCATAGGAAAAATCACTTCATTCCACCTGAAATATTCTATCCAAGGTTAAAGAGAGCGAGAGGTTATTGCTGTCATGTCAAGCCTGGCTCGACCATACAAGATCAGTCCATAAATTTTATGACATTATCTGCCTAAAATAGGCCTCATCATCCTATACACTCTCATCCCTTATTTTCTGCTTACTATAGTCCGGGTGGGTGGGTGGGGAATACAATCTAAGTCCTCCCACACTTGGAGAACATATGACAATGACAGTCCAACAATAAGACTGTCATTTTAGATTTTACTCCAGCCAAAGCCATAGTCGCCAGATCTAGTATTTCAAAGCTAGGATGGATATCAATATCATAGCAAAGAAAATATAGCAAGCAGGCCAAAATATATAAGCAAGAGAAATTTAAAGGGTGTTAGAAATCATACCCCAAAGAAAGTCCTAGGACCCCCCCCCAAAATAATTCCCAGGCCTGTTGTGGGTCATGTGATGGCATCCCATCACAAATACTGTCTCAAAAGAAAAACAAGCAAGTTAGACAAGAGCCACTCCTAGCTATCAAGGCATAGGTGAGGCCTTACCTGGTCCCATTACAAGCACCCCACAAAACCAATAGATTAGTGACCCTTGTGGAACCCCAGGTATGTGGCATCACCTAGTTGTTATCCATGTCCACCATGAGAGACAAAGGAGACTGGAAGTGAGGTCTTAAATGACAAACAGAACATTGCAGCAGCAGATTAGCATAATCAACTGCAAATGAAGTAGTAGGGAACCTGTTTGCTCAATCTTTTTACCTGGCTGTTCCTTGAGGAAGAGGCCATTATAGTCAGTCTTCTCCTTCCCTCTTGCAAGAGCCTTCCTCCTTAGAGATGAACAGTCTGAGCTGCTCCTCTTTATCCCTACTCTTGAAGTAAGGAAGGTGCAGGGGAAAAAGACCCAGCTCATTAAGAGCCACCACCTATGGCATTGAAAAGTGAACTAGTAGGTGGTGGTGTTTATTAGAGATCCCCAACCATTTAAGGAGGTCTCTAGCTGGTTATGACAAGTGCCCCATTCATTCCTAATATCCCGAACCCTAATTAGGGATCTGCAAAGTTAGGTGTTATGCCTTTGTGTTAATAATTATCCTCAACTAACTTTAGGAGCCCTCCTTAAAGTCATCCTTAAGGTGAATGTGCCTTCCAGACTGCTTCTGTGTTGATATAATCCATTCCCCTTTCTTGTGAGATGTTAGTCATCCCATCATAATTGTGTGGGTTGCTTACCTTCCCCTTTTCTGTTCCCTGCAGCCATTGCATCATGCAGCCAGGGGCAACCATGCTGATGTAGTGCAGCAGCTTCTTGACTTTGGTGCTTCCTCAAAAATACAAAATGGCATGGGACAGGTAAGAAGTGTGGTGTGCTTTGCTCTGGTATTGATAGCTCTTACTTATTGTACTTTACTGGTTATACATCTCAAGTGTCCTGTCTTGGAGTGTGGATATCTGAGATTGGGCTTAGTGTTAAATTTCTAAGTTTGGGCTGTAAGCATCAGGGTCATAAAATTGAAGGACCGATGGGTATGGGTGGATGCAGACACCTGCAGACTTGGCAGACCCGGGGTCTGATGCTCGCACTCGATTATTGGAGTTTGTTGGTACTCAAAACAGTATTTCCACCTGAGCCCATTTTGTTCTAGCTAAGTAGAGGAACAGTGAGGTTGTCTTAGACGCTACACTTAGTGATTTGTGGAGCAACAGCAACTCCTGCTGAAGAAGAAGATGATTCACAGTTGATGGTCTCTGCTGATTGCAATGGAGGCATGTTGCACATTTGATAGGCATATAAATTCTATGCAACCTAGCATTGCTGCGAGAATATCATTTGCAGCTGAATCACAGCATTGTGGGGAAGGGCGGTCATGCCTGCACCTCACCCTCAGCTGTGCCCTTTGTTGGCATGAGAGCTGACTAATGTGGCAACCCGACGAAGGTGACGAAAATGGAAAATACTTCAGTGGCACAAATCCACAAACACCAACAAGATGTGCAAAGAAGGTCGATTGTACAAGGTGGAAATGCCCCAAGATATTGAGATGTTAGGATAAACCATCACTACTAATTTATTTTTGAAAGCCCATTGTCGACCTCACCAAGTATTATTCTTTCTATATTAATGCATTACTTAACTTTTTTCTTGTTTGGTTGGGCTTTTCTTCCAAGATACCAAGGGCTGCTGATGTCCTACAAATATAGATTTTAGGTAAAATATGTATGACCCGAGACTCATATCTGATGTCAGTGTGACAATGATTTCACCTGCTTTCTGTTGACAAATTTGCCATGCGCATGTGAATAAATACTTGCATAAGACCATTCGATAGTGAGATATGGGAAGGTTGACAGTAGAATACAAAACTAGTATGGATATTGCAGGAGTTGTTCAATCACAAAGAGGAAATGTGAACTACTTCGACACTAGGATTGCTCTGAACCTGGACTGCCAATTTATCAATCAATCACCCAATGTCAGAGGGAAACAAAGATCACTACAACAACTTACCCACCGATTTCAAGAAAACTTTCTGATGTAAGAAATGTTCACTGAAACTTGTGATATTTGCGCATGTGAATCCGCTCTCCCAACTTAAAGCCCTCTACCAAACGTTTCTTTCATGTCTTAGGCATGAACCGATCTTTAGGAATGAGTAGGAGTCTCTGGCTATATAACAGACGAAGTTGCTGGCTAGCTGTTGTCTGTCTTACAATTTCAAATGTCTTGTTATTAGGATCCAAGACTGACTGGATGCTCCACGCATGCCCAATCACTGAGGAAGAGAGAGCAATGGCTTAGGACAGCATACGTCGTGGGGGAAGAGGAACAGTAGCTAGTAGGTAAGCTAAAAGTAAGCTGAAACTCAGAAGTTATTTGTGAAATGTCCGAGTCA
Source organism: Takakia lepidozioides (assembly GCA_030704615.1). NCBI lineage: Eukaryota > Viridiplantae > Streptophyta > Takakiopsida > Takakiales > Takakiaceae > Takakia > Takakia lepidozioides. The sequence goes on along the minus strand of CM060732.1, from coordinate 42,556,094 downwards.
TGAAAAATAAACCAGCGAGTACATATGGATTCTAGCTGCTGTTGCAGAGACTATGATTACTTTTTCTCAGACGTTTTCCTTCTGAGGTGTTGCACATGACTAGTCATGGTGATGACCTGGTCCACCCCCTTGCGGCTCCGGTTACCTCTTTTTTGGCAGGTGAAGAAGCCCTGGAAATCACGTAAAACGTAGGGGGATTAATACAGGAGGAAAAAATAACCTTAGCGGGGCAGGACGCACGGGGAGCCACCCAGAACTTAGCAGGCCTCGGGGCAGGGAAAGGAAAAACGGGGAAGGGGCCAAAACGGAGGCCCAGGGAACAAGAACCAAAAGGGCTGCCAAGGCCAAGCCAGCAGATTCACAAACGGCATCACAAGACTACTATGCTTGAGTGCCTGCTATTCCAACTACACCACATCGTGCACACCACTAGGAACTCCTCTGTACATGTAGCACGAAATGAAAAGGCAATGATTTTCTCTTGCACAATTCCCAAGAGGAACTGCACTTGCTATCCATTTTTCAGACTCGAATTGCAACGGCCTGCAGCCATCCCATCTCAGCACACCCTGGATTCCAAGGAAGAAGATGCGAGCCAGTCTTGCAAAGACTGTGCAGAGAAGTGTTGCGCAATTGCTCAAAACCGTTCTACCGTGAGCGACACTAGTCGACTATATCACAACTACACCGTTGCAGCTTACAGTAGAACGGTCTAGCTGCCCACCCGCTGCGATCGCACGCCGCGGCAAGCGATCGCGGAGGCGCGCCGCGCACGATCGCAGCGCTCAAGGTGGGCAACAATCTGAGTATGGGTTCAATATATATACAGATCTGAAAGTTGACGGCATACGATATGGGATATAGGGTAACTGTACCTATCATTGCACAAGCCCTATCATCGCGCACCCCAGCCCCTATCATTGCGCACCTGTGGACAGCGCAAACCCCTATGATTGCGCATCCCAGCGCCTATCACTGTACACCCCTCGACCGTGCTTAGGGGTTTGCGAATGGTGTGCAATGACAGGGGCAATGTTAATTGGTTTTACAAAGATTGTATAGGCTCGTTGTGCCCAACACTTCAATGCAGTGTATTGGGTTTTTGTAAACTTCGTAAATTGGGTTTTGACCTCCCCTAAGTCCAAATTTTGCACCATAACATGATCATATGAACAAGTTATGGCTTCTCAAAGTCTTAAATGGGCAATGATAGGTACAATTACCTATATGAGAATGATATTGTTTCATTTGCGCCTTAACTTAATGTACTCCAAGTCGGCAAAGCTTCCCTGTCTGACTATTTTTTCCTCCCTTTGTATTTTACCCACCAATGTGACTGATCAGCAAACATGTTTTTGTGTTTGCTCATGGTACAGAAAATCCCAAACAGCCCTATAACCGTAGCTTGCAAATTGCAGGCAGTGGGGAGAGGGCACTGCAAGACAGGCCATCGATGTCCAAATTGGTTGTAGTCGCTAACGGCGAACAGTGGACATTTGGGAAGGGAAGGGGATAAACGTCCATGGAGGTCACTCTCTAGACAAAATGAGGATTCTGGAGAGAATTGGAACAACGACACACCAGTACCAAATGCTAAGACAGCTTTGAACATATGGTTACCTCTTGCCCTGTTCTTATCTTCTGAGTGTTGCTTTCTCCTATCATCTTCCAAAGCGATGAAAAACAAGGACAAGAGGGAAGAGGTTGCACGTAACTTAGGTCTAGCTAAATGATGAGGACCACATAGTAGTAATTGATGAGCCCAGTTCCAGAGTTGTTCTGTTTGGAGAGTCAACTTCAGGCCTCATTCACCTTTCATAAGGCATCAACTGTATGCCTTACAAAAGCCATGGTTCTGGAAGGGAGCTTAATTAAGCCACCTTTTTATATTGATGTACCTGTACTGGTAGAGAACTCAAGGTAAATTTAGGTACAAGTTGCAGTATCCAGGGATCATGCAGCCTTGCCCCTCCATTTTCAAGTCAGTGGGTAGAAGCCCAAGGCATTTGCAGCCCTTGACCAGCATCATTCATATAATTACTTACGACCATAGGAAAGGGGGCTCAAGTATGTGCACGTTTGTGCTCGGCAACAAGACAGTCTTTCAAGGCAGGAAGCCTGAAATCTTGGGACACGGGAAAGCCCTCCCCTCATCAGCCATATTCCCTTACCTAGCTCCATGCATTTGTTTCTTATTTGCTTAAACTATATGACTCTATGGCTCTCTCTCACACTTCAATGGTCTGCCTCTCAACGTCTGTTGCTCAGTTTTAGCCACAGGTCAATAAAAGAGTCCAAAGAAAATCTAGGCAACAGTTTAAATAGGTTTTGTGCTCTTTCTGGCTCCCTCCTTGTGTTTTTTTTGTCTTCTCCGGACGTTTTAAAGTACCATTTCATTTCATTTCTTTCTCTTTGTTATGGCCCTCTAGGCAACAAGTCTGAATGACTTGTGTGTGGAAAAGGCCATGGGGTGGTGTGAATGACAGGTGGGGGAAAGTTGGAGCAGTGTCACGTGAAGGTTTGGAGAGACAACTGCCAGCTTTGAGTACTGATCACCTGCCAAGGAGGTCAACAGGTGGTGAAGGTCACCTGTACACGAAGAAAGAGCGGCGGTTCTGGCAGACACGAAGAGAGGAGAAGAGGATTGAGGATGGTGGCTTGGAGGACACTAGAATCCGATAGAGCTGATGCAGGAGATAGGCACGGCGTGGTGGCTGGGTGGACCGGATGTGATAACCGGTGATGTGCATATTAGAGTTGGTTAATCTAGAAATAGTCACTGGTTTTTGTAGGACATGGACTACGGTTCATTTTTTTTACAAAAAGACAGTGTAGATCTTGTGATTATGGTTCCATCAAGACCTGAACTGTAAAAGGATTGTTCACGAGTGATTCTTGTCACAGTTGAAAGAACCCAGGGTTGTTGTAAGTGGTATCAGAGCCTGTGTACGATAAGGGCAGAAAAATGAACGTTTGGATTTATGAGCAAGCTCTCGTTGCCAGGATCGGAGAGTAACATGCGGCGCAGCTCGTACGGTAACTCAGAAGAGATGGAACCATAGTCCCTGTCCTACAAAAGCTAGTGACTATTTCTAGATTAACCAACTCAAATATACACAGCACCGGTTATCACATCCGGTCCACCCAGCCACCACGCCGTGCCTATCTCCTACATCAGTTCTATCGGATCCTAGTGTCCTCCAGGCCACCATCCTCAATCCTCTTCTCCTCTCTTCATGTCTGCCAGAACCGCCGCTCTTTCTTCGTGTACAGGTGACCCTCACCACCTATTGACCTCCTTGGCAGGTGATCAGTACTCAAAGCTGGCAGTTGTCTCTCCAAACCTTCACGTGACACTGCTCCAGCTTTCCCCCACCTGTCATTCACACCACCCCATGGCCTTTTCCACCCACAAGTCATTCAGACTTGTTGCCTAGAGGGCCATAACAAACTCCCCCACTTTCATGAGTATGCATGAAAGTCTGTCTGGATCAGGTACTAAAAGTACAGGAGTACGTGTCAGAACAGAAGCAGTTCTGAATGATTATCGGGATATATTTCCCGAGGAAATCCCTGGAATGCCTCTTGTACGTGATATTGATCATGCCATCAAGTTGGTGGCTGATTCAATACCATTTGCGCGAGCACCCTATCGGCACTCAATTGCAAAAACTGAAGAACTTGAAAAACAATTGAGTGACTTACTCGAGAAGGGGTATATTCGGGCTAGCAAATCCCCTTGGGGCGCTCCAGTCATGCTCAAAAAGAAAAAAGATGGTAGGTTAAGACTGTGTGTGGACTATAGGTGGATGAACAAAATGACAATCAAGAATAAATATCCACTTCCACACATTGATGATATCTTTGATCACCTATATGCGAGTAAGGTCTTTTCCAGATCAGGTTACCACCAGATACAAATTAAGGATGCAGATATTCTGAAGACTGGATTCCGATCACGTTTTGGCCATTATGAATATACGGTAATGTCATTTGGACTTACCAATGCTCCGGCTACGTTCATGCACTTGATGAACTCTTTGTTTCAAAAATACCTTGGCAAGATGGTTCTTGTCTTCATGGATGACATCCTGGTATTTTCTAAAACAGAAGAAGAGCATGAACAACATTTGAGAATGGTCTTGGATATCTTAAGGCAGAATCATCTGTTTGCAAAGAAGAGTAAATGTGAGTTCTTTGTAGATCATATGGACTATTTGGGATTTCATATCTCAAAGGAAGGAGTGTCCATTGATTCAAAGAAGATTCAGGCTGTGGCCGAATGGCCCAAACCCAAAGATAAAACAGAAGTCAGAAGCTTTGTTGGGTTTTCTAGCTTTCTGCGAAAGTTTGTCAAATCATTCTCTCGCATTGCAGCCCCGATGACTGATCTACTAAAGAACTCTACTTCTAAATATTGGAATGAAGCTTGGACTCCAGATTGTGATGTTAGCTTTGACAAGCTAAAGTTTGCATTGACTCATGCTCTAGTCTTGAAGCTAATTGATCCTACCAGGAGTGAGATAGTGCTTTGCACTGATGCGAGTGACCTCGCGATTGGAGTAATATTGACTTTTGGTGATCAGGTTATTGCCTATGAGTCCAGAAAGCTCAGTCCAGCTGAACAGAATTATCCTTTTCATGAAAAATAACTTTTGACTATGATTCACGCACTGAAGATATGAAGGCACTACTTGCTTCATGTGGGCTTTACAATTCAAATGGATCATGAGAGTTTAAAATATCTCAGTACACAACCCAATTTGTGTCGTCGTCAGATTCGATGGGTTGAATTCCTTCAGCAGTTTCATTATGATCTGCGGTATGTGAACGGAAAAGAGAATGTACTGGCAGATGCACTCTCTAGAAGGCCGATGGTCAATGCTGTGTTGCTTGTGAAAAGCTCTATGATTGATGATGTGAAGAATCATTATGCTGATGATGTGTTTTTCAAAGCACCATATGAAAGCCTCTTGCATGACCGTCAGACCTCTGATGAGATTGACAAGTACCGTCCATACTTGTTGCGTGATGGGATATTATAATATCACATGCGTATGTGCATTCCCTCTTTACAGGATTTGCGACTGTGTATCATTTATGACTGTCATAATATTCCCATAGCTGGACATCCGGGCTTTCAGAGAACCTATGTGGCCGTTAGAAAACAATATTTCTGGCCAGTAATGAAGAGACAGATCAAAGAGTATGTGGATACATGCTTTCCATGTCAAGTCTGAAAATCAGAAAGGATACGTCCTCCTGGATTATTACAACCACTAAGTGTTCCCAGTGGAAACTGGGAATCGATAAGTATGGATTTTATAGTGGCACTGCCACGGACCAGAAATGGACATAATAGCATCATGGTGGTTGCTGATAGACTGTCTAAGACAGCACACTTGATTCCCACAAAAATGACAGTCACTGCCCCTGAGGTGGCTTCACTGTTCATGAAAGAAATCTTTCGGATCCACGGGATACCTCGTGGGATCGTTTGTGACAGGGACACGAAGTTCACAAGTCATTTTTGGACTGCCTTGTTTAAGCTTTTGGGAACCAAGTTGAGACTTAGTACTGCATATCATCCTGAAACAGATGCCCAAACAGAACGGACCAACCAAACCATTGAGGATATGCTGAGAATGTATGTTGGTCACAGACAGACTTCCTGGGAGGAGTACTTGTATTTGATAGAGTTCGCCTATAACAAGAATTTCCATAGTGCCATCGGGATGAGCCCGTTTCAAGCACTCTATGGACGCGATTATTTGACCCCAACTTCTCTTTCCACGCCATTGTCTAAGGTCCAGTCTGTCAATGACATGGTCCGTGAAATGCATTCGGTGTTGGATTTGGTAAAGAGAAGCATGAGAAGTGCTGAAGAAAGAGCCAAGTTCTACGTTGATAAGCACATAAGCTTCCGTGAATTTGAGGTAGGCGACAAGGTCTTCTTGAAAGTTGCTCCCAAAAGAAGCCAGTTGAAATTGGTTAAGTGTCCTAAGCTGTCCCCAAATTTTTGTGGACATTTTGTGATCTTAAAGCGTTATGGATCTGTGGCATACCAACTAGATCTGCCAGCTACTTGGAAAATCCATGACGTCTTTCATGTTGTATCAGGAAACTGGCGCCCTGCGTAAAGGGAGTCAGTTATTGTTCGTGGATGGGATAATATCCGGAACTAACGTGTCGTTGTTGGTGGACACAGGAGCGTCGCACTCCTTCATGACGCCGGCGGCGGCGCGAAAGTTGGGACTCCCGACAAGTGACGTGGGGGCCTCTATTGAGGTGCGTTCTGCCAAAGGAGAACCACAGTTGGCGACAAGGTTGGCGTTTGATGTTCCTCTTCAACTGGGGAGTTGGGAGGGACGTGAGAACTTCACCATCTGCGAGATCGATGGAGTGGATCTCATTTTGGGGATGACCTTTTTGGGCAAATCCGGAGCGCTCATAGATGGCCGCAAGAGAGTAGTCACGCTACCATGTGGGAATGGTGGCGAGGTCTTACGAGTGTCGGAAACGCCAAAATCCGTGGGAGGGCGAATAAACCTTCTGTCAGCAAAGGAGTGGGCCGTGGAGGAGGCACATGAGCCCCAGTTTTTGCTTTACATTAGAGAAGTGAAGGGAAAAGGCGATGGGGAGCCGAGCCCAGATTGGATCAAGGGGATTTGGAGAGATACCAGGATGTGATGCCGGAGGATTTACCAAGCGGCTTGCCACCGCGAAGAGGAGTTGACCACAAGATTGAGGTGATACCGGGATCGGAACCGCCTGCCAAGGCGCCCTACCGGTTGAGCCACAGAGAGTTGGTCGAGCTGAAGACTCAGCTCAAAGATCTAATGTCAAAGGGGTACATCCGGCCGAGTAAGTCACCTTACGGAGCCCCGGTGCTATTCGCAGACAAGAAGGATGGGACGCTGCGGATGTGTGTCGATTACAGGGCTTTGAATAAGGTGACTATCAAAAACCGGTATACTTTGCCAAGGATCGACGACCTTTTCGATCGGTTGGCAGGAGCAAAGTATTTCAGCCGGATCGATCTGCGCTCCGGCTATCATCAAATTCGAGTGGCGGAAGGAGATGAGGAGAAGACCGCGTGCAGGACAAGGTATGGTTCATATGAGTTCTTGGTGATGCCTTTTGGGCTCACCAATGCACCCGCGACCTTTAGCACGCTGATGAACAGCCTTTTCCAGAAGTGGTTGGATGACTTTGTGATCGTGTACATCGACGACATCTTGGTGTATTCGAAAACAAAGGAGGAGCACCGGAAGCACCTCAGAAGGGTGTTCCAGAAATTGCGGGAAGGGAAGCTGTATGCCAAAGCTTCAAAGTGCGAATTCGGGGTCACAAAAGTGGAGTTCCTGGGGCATGTGATTACACAGGATGGGATCAAAATGGATGACAGAAAGGTGAGGGCGATCTTGGACTGGGAGCCTCCGACTTCAGTCTCGGGAGTGCGATCCTTCCTAGGACTCGCCTCCTATTACCGGAAGTATGTGAGAAATTTCGACAAGATTGCGGGGCCGTTGTCAGATCTTCTGTGTAAATCCAAAGTCTGGGTATGGAACACCTTGTGTGGCCAAGCTTTTGCTGAATTGAAGCAGCGGATGGCGGAAGCTCCAGTCTTGAAAATCCCGGAGTTCGATCGGCCATTCGAGATTCATACAGATGCGTCAGACTTTGCGATTGGGGGTGTACTGATGCAAGATGGACGTCCAGTGGCTTACGAAAGTAAGAAACTGAACGAAGTGGAGCGACGATGGCCGACGCACGAGAAAGAGATGAAGGCGGTGGTGCATTGTCTTGAGCTTTGGCGCCACTATGTTGGTTCCAACCCAGTGAAGGTGTTCACGGACAATGTTACGGTGAAGTATTTTGCCACGCAGCCCAAGTTGTCCCCAAAACAACTTAGGTGGCAAGATACTTTGGCGGTGTTCGACGTGGATATCCAATACAAACCGGGACGTGACAATGTGGTGGCCGATGCTTTAAGTAGAAAGCAGCAGCTCCTGTTGGTGTACAGGGGCGAGACGGCGCTCCAAAGGAAGATCTGGAAGGCTTGCCGGAAGGATGAGCTGGCGAAGTCCGTGATGCAAGACTTGAGGATGGGGGTTAAATCGCAGTTCCATTTGCAAAATGGACTGCTCCGGTATAAGCAAAAGCGCCTCTACGTGCCGAAGGGAGGGATCAGAGATAGTCTCTTGAGAGAATGCCATGATGGCCCAAACGCACCGCGGCACTCTTGAAGAAAGAGTATTTCTGGCCCAAACTCAGGGAGGAGGCAGAGGAGTATGTCAAGACATGCACGACATGCCAACAAAACCGGAGCGAGTACAAAAAGCAAGCAGGGCTGTTACAGCCCTTGCCGATTCCAGAGGGGACTTGGGAAAGCGTCTCGATGGATTTCATGACTGCTATGCCGCTGTCAAAAGGATTCGATGCAATCATGGTGGTGGTGGATAGGTTCAGCAAAATGGGCCATTTCATCCCCACCAAGGAGACGGCAACGGCGTAGGAGACAGGGCGACTTTACTTCGCCAACGTCTTAAAGCATCATGGAGTCCCGAAGGATATTGTCTCAGACCGCGATCCACAGTTTACGAGTAAATTTTGGAGGACACTTTGGAAGAAGATGGGGACGAGGCTGAAGATGAGCACCGCCTTCCGACCTACGACCGACGGCCAAACGGAAAGAGTGAATTCCGTAGTGAAGCTGATCTTGCGGAATTACGTGTCGGCAGACCAATCAGACTGGGTGGAACACTTAGACGCGGTAGAGTTCTGTTATAATAACACAGAACACTCCGCAACGGGAGTTTCCCCTTTCGTATTGGTCTATATAAAAGCACCTCTGGTGCCGACAAGTTGGGCCGCCCAAGACGTTGAGGAACCGGCAGTAGCGGCGGTACTGGAAGAACGCGAGCGTTTGTTGAAGCTCGCAAAGTACAACATTGCCAAAGCTAGGAAACGGTATAAAAGGCAGGCGAATCGGAAGCGGAGGGAAGTGAAGTTTGAGGCAGGCACGGAGGTCTGGTTGAACATCAAGAATTTCCGACTACCTCCGGAAGTGAGTCCAAAGTTCGTACCTCCGTATGCGGGACCCTTTCGCATCCGGAAGGTTATGAATGAGGATGTGTATGAATTGGAGCTGCCGGCAAACAGCAAGGTGCATCCAGTATTTCACGTCTCCCTTTTGAAGCCTTACTTCAAAGATGAAGCGCGTCCGAATCGGCATCAAGTGTTGCGTCCGCCACCTGTGCTGTTGGATCATGAAAATGAACCTGAGTACGAGGTGGAGGCAGTACTTAAGTCGAGGAGGTTCAAGAACCGAGAAACGGAGTATTTCGTCAAATGGAAGGGCTATCATCATGTGGAGGCATCTTGGGTGCGTGCCTCAGAAATGGGAAACGCATCCGAGGCGGTTGCAGTTTTTCGAAGGGCGACCTCAAAAGCGGAAGAAGCGTTGATGGGGACCTTGGAGCGTGGGGGAGGAAATGCATGCTTAGCCCGGCTTAGCTAGCTCAGGAATCCGATTGCAAAAACTTGTATTGTACAAAAAATTGTTATAAAGGAAATGGGTTCCAAATGTTGTGTGTCCTATTTTGTTTGGAATGGTGATGCATGGTGTGGTTGGCTAGTGTGTAGAATGCATGCTAGCTTACAAAAGTGGGAGAGGTAAATTGGGTTAATCGTGTGTTTGCGCAGTGCCGAAATCGGGTGACTCCCACCCAAGGGGCAAGGAAACATGCGCCTTCTTTGGGAGTTCATGTGCTAGTGCGCACCTGGCGCGTGCGCGTACTATAACTGCGCTACCGAGGTGGTTGCCTTATAGTGCGGGCTAACGCAGAAGCTATGTGCTTCCGTTCACGTACTATAATCGTGTAGCCTCGGGACAAAGTCGTAGTGCGGCTTCGACGTGTTCCCGTACCTCAGGCCAGCATTCCAAGACGGACCCAATTGTAGTGATTGGGGCGCACGGTTGGTTCAAGGTTATCTTCCTAGTCAAAAGAGGTTCGAGGTGAACCCTTGCGCAAAGTGATGCCAAAAGCGGCATCAGGAGCGATCGCAAGCAATGTTGTTACAGTAAGGTGATTCGATCCTCGGAGAGGATCGTTCCTTGACCTTGAAGAAGGCCAAGAAGAGTGCACTGGGAAGAGCTTGAGAGGCTCCACCCTTGGCCGGGACTTGGAGGAAGTCGGCCGAACTAGCTAGTGGAGAGTAGAGTCAAGTGTGGGGTTTGGTTCTTTCCCATGGGACGCCATGGTACGGAAACAAACTCCTTGATGTGGGACGCCACAACTTGGATGTTCGTTTCTACAAAATGGACAAGTCGATGAGGACATCGACTCCCTGTTGGTAGAGGTGTGTGGCGCGGCCCTTTGCCTTGAGGGCAGGGGGTCGGGACACATGAGGGGCTGCCCCTATGGTGGGGGCAGCGGCAGTGATAGGTATGGGGGGGCTGAAGCACCTTTGAGTGCCCAAGGCACTCAGGGAAGCGGAGGCGCTCACTAGGTGGAGCCCCGCACACCGGGTTGCGGTGGGGGTGGCTCCACAAGGGGTGGTGGTAGCTTAGCGGGACTTAGTGGGGGTGGCATAGGACTCACCATGGGGGCGGAGACCTCGTGGTGGGTGTCGTGGGAGTCTTGGGACTCATCACGGTCCATAGGGGCCGTGGTGAGTGGGCCAAGACTCACCGCGACTCATCACCGGGAGTCGAGGGTTTTCGTGGTGGTTCACCATAAAATGGCATGGCTGGTTATGAAACCCCCGCGGACAGCTACAGAAGTATATATAGGGAGTAGTAACCCCGAGAACGGTGCAAGCCCGTTGGTGACCAAAAACTAGTGAGTAAGCGAGCGAGCCGGAAAGCGACCAAAGAGTGGGGAGCTGTTCCGGACTGCCAACTACCAAAGGGAATTCCTGCTGGTTCCAAATCGGTGGAGGGTTCTTTGGGAGAACAAAGGGGGACCGTTATGCCCCGGTGAGCAGCCGAAGCTCCAAGTTGGCCCGGCGGCCAGGTTGGGAGTCAGGCGCGCGCATCAAAACGAGTAACTATGACTTGAGGGGGAGCTTACCGAAGTGAGGTGCGCGACACTGTGTGCTTGGGCGCTCAAGCGGGGAAATAGCCAGTAAAGCACGCCAAGCTAGATGGGAAGGATCTCTCGCTCGAGGAGCCTCAGAGGTGGGCCAATCTAATCACATGCAGGGGTATCAAGTGCAAATCATCCAAATGCCCGGCACATCCAAGTACATAGTGCTGATCACCCAAAACATCTTGCGTTTGGCATCAGCCATCCGCTTTTTATATTAAGAAAATGGCTAATCTAGAATGGCAAATGGTGGCCTCTTATTGGCTGCCAGGATTTCTTTAAGTTTCTTCCACACATCAGTAGCCACCCTGTCTGATTAGGTTACTGTTGGAATGAGACAAGGGCCTAGGCTAACATTAGGCACATTTAATTAGCTTCACAAACCACCGTGCTTTTCATCCAGCCAACGAACAGAAGAGCATCTGCAATAGGTGGAATACTCCTTCTTACATATGTAAGACCCGCCCACGCCAGGAGGAGTGAGCTCCAGCGAGCTTCGGAAAGTTTACCAACGCAAGGCCTACCGAGCCAAATTTCAAATTCAAAAGAAGGACTAGGCATCCAATAGAAGAGGGATGAAAAAACCTGTGGGGGAAAACCTTACCCTGCAAGGTGGGTGAAGGATAAAACCCCCAACAGGAAAAACCCCAAACCATACAATTGATGCAAGCTCATAAGAGCAGTTCCTAAGCTCTCATCGTCTCTCACAATCAGATGTCTATTCAAAAACACTGAAGCTAGTTGGTGAAGTCAAGCCAAGCCACACAAAAACTGATGCAACTCCACCACTGCACATAGTCAAGTTTTAAAAGCAAAAAGCGGGAACTTATGATTTGCACTCATGCAGTACGGCCAGGGGTTAGAATAACACGAAGGCCCTCAACATTAATACAAGTGAGATCAAAAAACTAATTTGCAATGCACAAGAGAATCAAGATGGACAGTGTGGGAAAGAGGAAGGACAGAGGGATGTTGAGGGAGCAGCTGAAACTGTATGCCCAGCAAGACTTCCGCAATCAGATAGGGGCCCTCGATATGCTTGGAAGCCTTGGAAATTATTTTCCCTTGCTGGAGCCGCACACACACAGATTGACCCCGTAGAAATTCTTCAGAATAGCACACACACCGGTTATAAATTGCGAGCCTCAATTGCCTGGGCCTTGGCTATGTTAGTTTTGGCAGAAGATTGGAGCTTTTGCCTTTTAGCAGTCATCTCAACCAAGAATGAATCCCAATCAATGGGGTCAGTACTAGTGTCTGGAATCAGCGGAGTGTCATGTAAAGGGCTGCGAGCAAGTCTGCCATATACTAGCTCAAAAGGTGTATACCCGGTACTTGCATGAACGGATGTCCTATAAGCAAAAATCAAAATTGGAAGAGCCACATCCCAATCACCCAACAGAGAACCATTCTTCTCCAATATGGAACACATGGTCTTATTGAATCGCTCAGTCAGACCGTTGCACTGGGGATGATAAGGTGCCGTGGTACCCCAATATTGAAGCATATCATCTGCATCAGTTGATTGCAGAACTCGGTACCCTGATCTGTAAGTATCTCAAGAGGACATGCGTGCCTTAGAATGATTTCATCAAAGAAAAAGTATGCGACTGAATCTGCATCCTTCGCGACCAAAAGTTGGAACTCAACCCATTTAGAGAAGTAGTCAGTGGCCACGGCTATGTAGGAGTGACCCTTCTCGGCGAGTTTAAGAGGTCCCACAAGATCTAAGCCTACCCTGTCAAAGAGGCCAGTGACAGGTATAGGCTGCATGGGTAATGATGCGCGAGCCCGAAGAAGCAATGTCTTGGCATGACATTCAACACACTTAGAAACAAATGAGGCAATGTCATGATGCATACCCTTCCAGGTATACAGTTCTTGCAAACACTTGACAGTCTTTGTCACACCAAAGTGACCAGCAAAAGGTGAGGCATGATATAATTCAAGCAACTCTAGAATTGAGCTCCTATTAGGAACCTCCACGGTTTTGATAAGGCCATCCAAGATCCTGCACATCTCGTACCACTGCAGGAAGAAGCTCTAGGGCTTCTCCCTTGTTAGTGCTCATCACCAGTTCTGATACATCACTCATCAGGTGGGTAGGTTGAATTTTGGGTACAACTCCCCGTTTAGCTGCTTTAGTGCGCAAACAATCTTTAATTAACCGAACCATTTCTTTTTTGGTGGAATACATGTTTCGTTGCAGATATACTTGCTCTGCAGGAGGCAGGCCTCGGATGAAGCCAAGCTTGATGGCCAATGGCCTTTCCGAGAGAACAGGAACAGTCTTACACACAGCTGTACGTATATCAGTATAATACTTATGTATACTTTTCCCCTCCTTGTATTGTCTCTCAGGTACATAGTAATCAGGCAATTTTTTCTTCGTGAAATAATTGTTCAGCCAAACCTTTAGCTTCAGACCATGGCACATCCCCCAGATCTTTGATAGTGGTTTCAAAGAGTTCGTGGGCCTCTCCCTTGAGACAAAAACGAAATGCATTTGTGACAAAAGTAGGTGGGACTGCATTCATCTTCACACTCATCTCAAAAAAGGTGAGAAAATTATCAAAGTTTTGCCCCACCTTGTATTCCGGATAAGGTTGCTTCGTCATGCGGGTCTCATGGGATCTTGTAGGCACAACTAATTCCAACAAAGCAGGACAGTCAGAAATAAGACGCATTGCATGGCACAAATCATCAAGCTCTGGTTCACCTGTTTGCTGTTCAACATGAGATGGGGCAACCACACTTGGCTGAGTTTCAGGACCCGACAGTCTCGTCCCATCCGTAGTGAACTCAGTACTGGGCTCACTGGCTTCAAAAATTAGTTCACAAGCATCCTTTACCTCTCCCATCTTACTGGTTTGATTCTCTAAAAGTTTAGATTTAGCTCTTGTGAGCATTCAGTAGAGCAACAAAAAATCATCCAGGGAGAATCACCTGTCACTAGGATGCAGCATGCTCTTTTCCCAATCCTTGACAGTGTAGGAAGAAATGAAGCGGTGGTTGTAACTGAGATAGACTGCCTCTCCCTGTAAATGCCAGAGTGTTGGGGCTACATTTAACCAGAATGTAACGCGGGTCACCGTACGCACCACCTTCTCCTTGATCACCAACGAGTGTAAAGGATATTTCTTAGAAGGAACCTGGACTTGGCAAAGCCCAATGGTTTCTTGATCAAAGCTTTCACCAGGGAAGATCACAATGTCCCGAGAAGAGAAACAAAACAAGTGCTGCGGGACACCAGTAATGGATTGTTCCCACGAAAAATCGTCAGCAGGCTGGTGAGCAGTCCCAGGCAGGGTGAATGTTCGTCAGCGCCGCCGCATTTCCTCCACGAACAAGCTCCCAAAAATGGTAGCCGCTGGGAACCTTGGGGTGCAGGAAGCTCTCAAGATTGTTGGTGCGATCTCGGGTGACAACAAACTTGGGAACGCCAATTTGCGGCCAAGTAAGCAGCTTACCCTGTCCAAGTCGCTCACGGATGACTGCGTGAGGTAAACGCTTGGCTATCTCTCTCGTATGCAGCCTCTGCAGCAATCTGCCGGCAAAAGCACCCTGCTTGACTTCAGCGATCTTGCAACGCTGTTCGCGCTTCTCGCCTTCACAATGCACGTCTTTGCGAGCTTCATCTACAACAGTTTGCTCAAACTTTTCTATCCAGTAATCAGAGGGAACATCAAGCGGGATCTCTGCATCCCCTCTCACAGGTGGCTCTCCGTTGTAAGGCCTCAGCACATCAGGCGACGCTAGGTCACGTACAACCCCCAGAAAAACAGATTCAAACGAGTCGTCCTCAACTTCAAAGGAAGCAACATTACTCGAGCTGGATGCCATGGCCGCTGTGTTGCGTACACAGTGTTCACTTACAAGGTAGGAAGACACAACACTAGCAGCAACAACATACACAGGGTAGAGCAAATGATTGTGCGGGGTGGATTGAGCCACCATTTTCCTAGATCTCCCGTACAGCCGTCGTTGCACCATAGCCAGACCGAACCTAGGTTATCATTCCTAGCACACCCGAGCGTCAAATTACAATGCCCCCCTTCTCCACCAAACTTCTCTACCCGGGGGATATTCCCTTTTCCTCTGTGTGCTTGGGCGCTCAAGCGGGAAATAGCCAGTAAAGCACGCCAAGCTAGATGGGAAGGATCTCTCGCTCGAGGAGCCTCAGAGGTGGGCCAATCTAATCACATGCAGGGGTATCAAGTGCAAATCATCCAAATGCCCGGCACATCCAAGTACACAGTGCTGATCACCCAAAATATCTTGCGTTTGGCATCAGCCATCCGCTTTTTATATTAAGAAAAGGGCTAATCTAGAATGGCAAATGGTGGCCTCTTATTGGCTGCCAGGATTTCCTCAAGTTTCTTCCACACATCAGCGGCCACCATGTCTGATTAGGTTAATGTTGGAATGAGACAAGGGCCTAGGCTAACATTAGGCAGAACGCGGGCTGGAAGAAGGTTTTGTGTCCGTTCCAATCATTGGGCTTGTTCCCAGCCTGCTGCTCGATTGAGATGTAATAAATACTTGCACAAGCTCTGCACCGAAGCCACTAGCTTCACCATGCGTCAAGTGTAGCCTACATGTTGTATGTGTGTGTAGCTTATCGCCCTTCCACACTAGTGCAGTCTAGAGCTAGCTAGCGGAGATCCAATCTTTGGTATAGAAGTAGGATTTACGTCCCTAGCAAGAAGCTTTTACTACGTACACCAGATTTTGACCGACTTTTGCACTCGTCTTGCAATTACTTTTGAACAAAATTGCCAGAGGTATTGGACTGCCTCACCTGGGGGATATTCCTGGGTACCAGGTTATTAGTTATTACTGGACCGTGTCAATAAATCAGAGCACTGGCGCACTTGTGCTCTGACGGTCTGTGGCACTTGTGCTATGAGCCTAGATTTCTCTCTGTTCGTCCCAGAAACCCACATTGATCTCAAAAACAATCTTGTGGGTAGCCTGTTCTTTGGGGATCTAGCCACTTTCTGACGAAAATGGTACTTGAGCCAGTACTAAAGTATCGTCACTGTTTGTAGAAAGAAACAGCGTTAGGGAAAGCGGGTGATGAGTGACTGGCAAACATAATATGCTCGGTACTGACATACATCCAACCCTTATATTATTCACAAAATTTAACCAAGGACTTTTATGTGCAGTGTATGCTCCACACAGAGTGCTATGCTCAAAGGCAGAAGAAAGACAGACACTGAATGAATGCACCTGATTGCGGACCTCGATACAACTGCGCCCTCGCTCTTTTCTGACACCTCTGGGCTCCACAAAAAGATCTCAAATCGACAAACCACCATAGCAAGAAACAATGAACAACTACATCCTTGTATCTTACAGAGTCAATTACATAAGAGGAAGAACTGAACTAATTCTTTAGGAGGGACAAGCAAGGAAAACACCAACCTCACACCAAACTTTTCCACGCCAGGAAACAACAACGTTTCTTGTTTCTTCTGTATAACCTCTTTTCTAGAGGTTACACTTACCTATAGACGAGTAGCTCTTTTGAATACAAAAGAGCTCAATCCCCAGTACAAACACATTTTCTAGGCACAGATATGAACCATACATCATACAATTATCAGGAAGTAGTTGGACAACAAGAGAAAACCATAAAAGGAAAAACTGAACTAGTTCTTACATAGGAGGGACGAGCAAGGAAAACACCAACCTCCCTCCAAACTTTTCCAAGCCAGGAAACAACACCGTTTCCTTTTTGTTTCCTCTTTTCTAGAGGTCACACTTTCCTATGGACGAATACATCTTTTGAATACAAAAAACTCAATTCCCCTGTACAAACACATTTTCTAGGCACAGATATGAAGCATACATCTTCCAATTACCGGGCAGTAGTTGGACAACAAGAGAGGCATCAACACCTCAAGCAACATATACACAAGCATGTGCTCAAAGGTCACCTTTCTTTCCAGTACTTGACACAATATGACCTATGCGTTGTATACAGACAATCAGAGGTGGTAAGACACAAACATGAAAATGGCTTTCTTTACTTGCCGGCAGCTCAACAATGAGTAATGAATAACATCTGTAATGAATGCTGACATGGACCACATATGACAATCCAATTCCCTGTATCTTGAGTTTTTGTTCACCTACTCCACACTCCAAAAACCAAACGCTTTGTGGTCCTTAGAATCTGGTACACTACTATACTGCCATATGCTTGCAGTCTATCTACCATCTGGAGCACTTTAGACCCCAAGACAACCACAATGAAACATGAAACCCTCTGATGATAGTGGAAAGCTGGTCACAGTTCACATATAGAACAGCCTGTTTAAAGAGTCACCCACAATAGGAAGGATCCAGGCAGACAGATAATTCCCCTCTCCTCCCAAGGTTTGCTAGGTTACAAAACCTTCTCCACATTCGTCCGTGTCCTTCATCTATGTCGTAGATACCCAGCATCTTTGCTAACATTCCATGCTTCACACTCCCCAAACATGTGTTCCACGTCAATGTCTTCCCGGATGTCTTCCCGGGCTTCGTTCCCAGGCATCGCCCTTCCCTCCTGCCAATTCAAAGAATCCTCTGACGGCTTGAAGTGCTGGCTTCCGGCTTGTCATTCCTAACACCGATTGATTCCCGCAATCCTCGCCACATAACATCCCCTTCTCTTAAGAAGACATTTAACATAAGGGCTGAATCCTCGACTCGTCGGATTCCGGGTGAAAGATTGGGATGCGAAACAAATCGAAGTTCGCCTCCACAAAAGTACTTACAAGATGAATCTTCATACCCTCTCGCAGTGACAAGAGTATTCAGTAAATGTCTATATACACCCTCCGGCACGGTGACAGCAGAGAGAAAACACACCTCGGATTGATACACCTCACCGTGGTTGCCAAAACACAACAATCCTCAAGTCACTTTACGGTTTTCTTTTGATATTGCTCCTTAAGCCACCGGATGCTGGTGGAGGTGCCAGTCTTGACCTTCTGGGCACCCGCCGTGACGACGGTTTTGGTCTTAACCACGCCAGTGCTTGCAGCTTCCTTCATCTTCTTATTGTACTCTGCCACCTTCTGTTTGCTACCTCCTTTCTCCACCGTGGCGCCCTTCGCAGTCCTCTCATCGTTGAAGCTGTAGTCCCACTGGTCGGCCCAGCCAAGCCCATAAGAATCTTGCCTAGCGTAAGCCTTCTCAGAACCCATTTCTCTCTCGATGTGAATGTCTGAAAAGAGCTTCTCTACGGAAGACAACTCAACCCCCTCAGAGAATCTCACACAAGAACCCAAAACGACTCTTTACAACCCTTCTGATCGCCGATCGCTCAAGACAAAAACTGTAAGAGAGACAATCTTCCTCTACACTCCAAAATCCCTGCCCGCCTATCCTCTGGACGCTGTCTTGTGGGCGAAGGAAATAAACGTTCCTAAGCGAAGCCCGCAGATGAAGAGGACTCTGAGAAAGCAGAACGTGAGATTGTCCAAAGAAGGATTCATTCTCTGCCACAGCCCACCGCTTAAATCTCAACGCTGCATGTGGGAGGCAGACTCGGACGGAGGAACAGTAGAAGAAGGACCAGGTCGTCCCGCAGGCACCATGAAAGCTTCTAGAGAAGCTCCGCGTTCGTGTCTCCAGCTGGCCACCTTCCAACTTTGACTCTCTTTTATTCTCTTTTTCCTTTGTCTTTTTTCTTTTTGTCTTTTTATGTAGTTTATTTTATTTTTAATTGTAAAGGAAACCTGGGAGCGACAGCCCACAATTCAGGCCCTTGAGGATGGTGTAAGATGGAGTGCATGGAAAAATTGACACCATTGTGTCCATTGAGTTTAGTGACAACATTACAAAACATGTCAGCACCCACAGTACACAAAAGTGCTCATCACCACTAGAATAGTAAGCGAAAAGACTCGCATTTTTTATTTCGGTACATAGACTTCACATGACAAATACATCATACTCACGAGAGCAGTTTCTCTATATTGTCCAACCCCCGCACGATATACTGGGTACACTGCATTCGCTGCCCAAGTGCAAACTTGAAAGTAAACTAGTCCTTCGTGAAAGGTGTTCCTCTCTCTGGCTTTGCAGTCTTGGAGACATTTCCTCTGACTTTTACCCACTCATAAAACACTTGAATGAATGACATGACGTAAAAGCCACACTCCTAGCTGAATGGTTGCTGGGGCACATCAGGCGCGTAGAACTGAAATGCTTGGACAATCTCATGTCACTCCGGTGAGTCCATTGAGTACCCTAAGCACTCAGCATAAAGCTTCCGAATCCACCCTAGAACAAAGGGACAACTATGCGAGTCCCTGATAGAGTTCAGGTGAGTGTAACAGCCCTTGCGGAGGTCGATGATACAAACACTCCAGTGCCCCCTGCAATGGTATCAAACAACATGGCGTCATTGCACAATCATGATGGGCAGACTCAGCAGATTGACACTCAGCAGACCGACCACTCAGCAGACTCAGCATTCAGCAGACTCAATCTTCAAACCCAGCCCACTGCACAAATACAGAGGTCAACTTAATCGCTCAGAGTCAAGACGACACTGCGAAACCAGACTATGACTCAGGAGACAGTCTCAACAGACTCGGAAGAGTTCTTACTCGTCCCCAATTGGCACCAAAATGAAATCGCACTCTTTCAAGTCCTTGCCCAGTCGTTCAGTGCTGAGGTAACCTTTCAAGACCTCCAGAAGGCTTTCACATTGCCCCACCCCCAATGACTTCAACATCGTCCACGTCGATGTTGGAAGAACATCAATAGTGTTGGTGAACGCAGCCTCAACCGACTTCTCATAGAATCGACACCACAGCTCTAGGAGTCTATCTGTGCACTCCGACTCAACCTTCTGGAGAGCCTTTATGTCATCCGGCGACAGTCCGCATTCAAACCGTGGGTCCCCTTCAAAAAACATCAGCATAGAATTACCCGCCTTGACGTGCAGAGCATGTGCTTTGCCAAACCGAGCATCCATCGTGCACAGAGCAGACCATCATTCGGTCATGTACTGAACAGACTGACGTCAACATGGCACCAAACACTCTACAGGCTGAACAGTTCATCAGACTGACAAGACTAACCACAACAGACAATGATGAAACCAGCAGCAGATTGACCAGCGAGCAGACTGACCACAACAGAGCGCAAAGCACTTAACGACAAAGACAGACGAGGAGACTGAGCACAATACTCACCTGTGCTGCTCCAGGAAACGACCCACATCTTTGTCCATGTCCAAGGCCAGCTTGCGGTTCTTCTTTATAAAGACGCCAGACTTTTTCTTCGCCGGTCTCTTGGTACTCGGACCCTCCTCAACCTCCTCAGCATCGTCCACGACATCCGCTTCTTGGCTTTGCCTCTCCCCTGGGAAGCAGGGACAGCTGTAGGCGGGCTGGATAGAGCAAACAAACGCAGCGCTGCCGCCCTACTTCGCAATAGAGGCTGGTCAGTAGGTTTGTTTACACTTGCTGGACCTGTCTTTGCAGCTTCGTGGGTCGCATGCGTAGAACTGACCCGCGCATCGGGGGGCGTGCTCACCCCCACACCTTTCTTGGTTGTCGATCCCACGTTTGCAGCATGGGCGGAAGATGTCATGTCCTCAGAAGTAGACAGTCTGCCGACGGAGGGACGAACATCCTGTGAGGATACCAAGCAAAATGGCGAATTAGCCTAATTTCACAATGTGCTAAAACATAAACAACAGTGCTGAAAGAGGAAATGACACAACCTGCCCAAGGGGTGAGGGAGCAGATCCAGCGCTATACCAGACGGTGTCTGCGCCGCATGTGGTTCCTTGTCAGTGTGCCTGCCAGCATGTTCAGTCTGTTGCTCAATGTGGGCAGTCTGCTCGGCTACCGGTTCTTCGTCAGTCCTTTCGTCTGTGAACTGTGCAGTCTGCTGGCAACTCTGCGGTTCAGTCTCTTCCTCAATATGGGCAATGTGCTCTGTGGCAGGTTGGTCGTCAGTCCTTCCCTCTGTGAAGTGTGCAGTGTGCTGGTCAGGTCGTGCAGTTTGAATTGTGCAATCAGAGCTGAGCTGTACAGTCTGCCGCTCCGAGACATCCTGGTCAGTCCTTCCATCCGTGACCTGTGCAGTCTGCTGGTTAGTCTGCGGTTCAGTATGCTCATCAATGAAGACAATATGCTACCCCGCCACAGGTTGCTCGGCAGTCCTTCCATGTATCGACTGTTCAGTGTGCTGGTCAGTCTGGTGGACAGCCGGCTGGGTGTTCGGATCTCCATGGACTTGGGAAACATCAAGAACATGTATGGAAGACCCACCGGCAATTGCTTCCTCAGACTCTTCTGAGATCTATGATACGGTTTTGCGTTCCCAGATTGAGTTCGGTCATCACGTAAGACTCATCTATGGCTTTCGCCACTGAGCGCACGAAAACGAGACTAAGCTAGAAGGTCATAGAAGGCAGGCCACGGGGAGCTGGATAAAAATGCTTTACCGGTGACCTGATGACATCATCAGTGAATGTGCATGGGGGAAAAGTGGACTCGGTCAAAACACTCATACTGGCAGATCCAAAAACATATTGTTGGGAACTCAGCGGAACTTCGTCCACAGGGTCCCGGTGAGGCCAGTGCATCCGAGTCTATTGCACAATCCAGGGAACAGACTGGCTGTTAGTCTCCTGGATAGTCTGCTCGGCCATCTGCTGAGTGGGTTCGCCAGTGTGCTGCACAGTCTGCTAAGGGACAATCTGCTGGCTGGATTCGTCGGTCTGCTGCACGGTCTGCTGCACAGTCTGCTGAGGGGCAGTCTGGTGGCCATGTTCGCTGGTCTGCTGCACAGTCGGCTGAGGGGCAGTCTGTTGGCTGATCTGTTCTCCGGTCTGCTGCAAAGTCTGCAAAGTTCGCTGCCCGCTCAGTACTGTTTGTACATATTGAGTATGTGTGTGCGGGGCAGTCTGCTGGGAGTGATCTGGCCTATTACCCGGGACGGTCTGATGCACATGCTCGGTCTCCAGCACTTCGGCAGTCTGTCCACATGTGTCGTGGGGAATATGTTGTTGGACATTCTTGTGGCCAGTCTGCTGGACAGTCTCCCAAACTCCTTGTAAAGCCAGGACAAGGTCCCTTGCACCTCTGGCAAAAGAGTCGAAAGCAGCCTGCACTTGCTTGTCTCCCAGATCAACTTGCCCTGCAACACATGTTTATGCAAATGTAAACTTCTAAAAAAGCTGGCAAAAGAAATTGAGCTGAAACACGAAAGTTGCCCATATACATTTTACCTTCCAAGAGATTTCCGACGAGGCCAATGTCCTTGATTTGCCGGCACAAGCATGCTCCATCGAGATGAGCAATGGCGCCGATGCGGTCTTCAGTTGGGATCCCACACCACAGGACTTTGAAGACATTGGGATTCTGCAAAACAATGTCGAATACTGCTTGCTCCATCACCAATGCAAACCAGTGCAATGCGTCATCGACCACAAACTTCTGTGAATGGTCTGTTCCATGGAGTAAGTCCATCCTCAAACTATGCAGATCCTTCATCAACTTGTTGTATGAGCGGAAATTGCCAAATTGCATCCATCTGTGTTGTAGGAAGGAAACTGCCACGCACTCAAAGTCCTCCTCAGTCTATCCAAACAAGTGCTTTCTTCGCACCCCAAAGGTTGGATGTGCCATAGGCATATGTTTGAGGTCTTCAGGCCGTGGGTCATCCATGAGAATCAGCTGCACAAGTAGAGGCGGCGCATTTTGGACGTTTGTGGCTTCAATGGCAACAGCAGAGGCGGCTTCCAGAACATGGTTGGCTTCCTCAACAGAAATCTCCATGGAATAATGAAAGGGTACAAATGACCACTGGCGGTCCGCAACAATCTGGTGGAGCTCATTATGCCAATCCAAATGGGGATTAATTTCTCCCACCCTAAGCCGGGGAAGTGTGAGGTCTTCAGCTCCGGGTCGAATTACCGGTGATGGCGATCGCCAAACTGCAAAAAGCGCCATGCTATGTGAGAGAAAGACAGTCTGCTGGTCAGTCTGCTAGTCTGTAGTCTGTTGGATGACAGGACTTCCCATTGGCATGGGCTGCATGATGGGCTCCTGGAGAGGAGTCTGCAAGATGACAGGCTGCTGAACGGGAGTCTGCTGGATGACGGCCTGCTGAATGGGAGTCTGCTGGATAGCAGATTCGGCTATCCCAGACGCATTCCCCCCCGACGCGTCTTGAATATGTAATGCCGCTATAGCAGCAGCTGACCCATGATACTTCAATAATATGTACTCTCGCACGTGGTCCACTTCCGCACGCACTGCAGTCGCTTGTAAAGGAGCATCATTGCTAGGTATCCGCCAAGCCTGAATGGCCCTACGAATAGAAACACGTTCATCCTCGTACACGGCAAAGAACTTGGACGTCAGGAATATGGACGTGGACTCTATATTCACCTCATGCAGCGGACTGGACTCACACAGACTGACAGACGTAACGTGCGTACGTAGGGTGGAGGCAACTAGTAGACTGTACCAGTGGACTGGACCAGCGAACTGACAAACGGACTCAGTAAGTAATGCAGCGATATAAAACAGACTAACTGATGAGCGGAGTGAGCCAGCGGACTGAGGAGAGAACGCAACGGACTGACCAGACTGAATAGGCAACGTGACCCCGATGATGGACTCAAACAACACAGAGAACAGATTGGGCGGTCAGACTGACCATTACCTCCTCTACTTCAGCATCGTCATCTTCATCTTCAAAGCTGTTCAACCAGTTCTGTTCCGCCTGTCGGATGAATGTGCGTAGCAGACCTGACTGGGCAACTCTGTAGAAATAACGGAAGAAGTCTGGATTCCCAATTGGTGGGCACTCTGGTGGGAAAAGCCCAAAGTCAACGAGGCGCAATGTGCCAGGGCAGACTGGCCCTTCAGTGCTCTGTTGAGTTGTTGGTTTTGACCCTAAACCTCTGGCATGGGTTGCGATATTTGTGTGAGTCTGCTGCCGAGTCTGGTCAAGCAAGTCAATGTCCACTGGACTTGTCACCCCTTCCAGGCCTTCGAAGTCATCATTCCGGATAATGGTTTGCCCGCCCTGAGCAGATTCACTTTCAGTATCAGTACTGATGGTGTGGGTCTGCCGCCCAGGACGGGGTTCAGTCTGTTGCGTGGATTTTGCCCTTGCCTCGCGAGCAGACCTTGCAGCCTTCTCCTTTTTTTGCCTCTCCTTTTTTTGGGCCCCATCACTCAGTTTACGTTTCAAGCAGCGTCCGACGTTCCCTGCACTTGCAAATCCTCCATTGACGGGCCACCAGAATGGACGCCATACCGTGCGCGCACTTTGTCTAATTCCAAAGTGCAGGGGTCAAGCACTGATCCGCGCAAGCGCATTGTGGCCTCTTTGACAATCGACATTTCTTTCAGTATCGGCCAAGGCTTGAAATCCCGTGGAATCATTGCAACAGTCTCCTTGCAACCCGTGTCAACACAATGCCGATTTAGTTGGATTTTGTCCTTGATAACCCCTTCACAGAAGGGACAGAAGAGCTTGTCCTTCTGCCAATTCGAGTTTTTGG
This sequence comes from Takakia lepidozioides, assembly GCA_030704615.1. NCBI lineage: Eukaryota > Viridiplantae > Streptophyta > Takakiopsida > Takakiales > Takakiaceae > Takakia > Takakia lepidozioides. The sequence goes on along the minus strand of CM060732.1, from coordinate 42,531,461 downwards.
GCTTCTGGGCGCGGAGGTCTACAAATGCTTCCACTATTTTATGATCAAACTCGTCTGGTGAGTACCAGTACCTTCGCTCCTTCTTCAGTCTGGTTTGGTGCACAAAATCCACCCAGTCCGCTCCACCCTTTTCACAAGCATCCTCCATCGCTGCAGAATGAGACGAGGGTGCAAGGACAATGAGCGACAGATAGAAGTCCTATGAAAAGACTCACCCTAAGCAAGAAGAGGACACAGAATGAAATGGAAACACCGTAGCAAGTGAGAACCTCACCGAGCCGATGAACTTCGAGTTGTTACGAAGGCGAGCGTGTTTGCGACGCTTCGCGGCTCACCGCGACTCTCCACACCTAGGGAAGAACGGCCGTCTTTCGTTACGGTGATGGAAACGCAAAGAGGAAAACAAAATAGTGCGAAGAAACAGGCGCGAAGAGAATGGAGTCGATCGCACAGGGAACATGAGAAGAAAGTAGAAGTAGAAGGGGGAAAGCGGGCATGGCACTGCCAATGTGGCGCGATTTCACAGGCGCCAACTATCCTCCGTCATCACATTGAATACGTCCACCGAACAAACGCATCGTACTAAATTCATCCACGGTCCTCGCACGTGCAACAGACTCATTTCCCATCGGACCGAGAGTCCACCGGACCGCCTGTCCAGCGGACTATTCGCTTTGCTGAGGCGAAGCGGCTTCATATTGGAGGCACTTCCCTGCTAGCGGACACACTGAAAAGAGACTGGCAGCAGAACAAACTGACAAAGTACCAGACGAACAGACTGATATCCATCGGGGAACGATTGTCGAGCACACCTCCAGTTCAGCAGACTGGTTTGCAAAGAAGCGGGTGGAATGAAGACAAAAGAGAGTAAGGGGAGAACAGGAAAGTCGAACACACCCATTGCGAACAGACTCGCGGCACAACAGACTGATGCATGCACAGTCCAACAGACTGATATCCATAGAGGAGAACTGTCCAGCAGACGGACGTTTCGCCAGACTAGCAGGAGAACAAGCCAAAAGACTGACCAGAGGGAAAATAAGAAGTCAAACAGACTTAGTGCAACAGACTGATATCCCAACAGACGGACTTTCAGCAGACCGCCTCCAAACTGACTGTTATGCACGCGATAAGGGGAATATCCGGAGCACTGACGGGTCAGTGGACCCACTGTGAACAGACTCGCGACACAACGGACCTCAAACATCCACGCGCATTTGCAGATGCAATTGTCTCAGCCTGGTCCGTCTCCTGGCAAATGCGACAATGTACCGATTCTGCACCTACTCCCGTCGTGGCTCAGACATCTGCATTCAGCAGGTGCGTGTGGATGTTTGAGGACCTTAGGACTGGATGGTGTTCCGTGACAACTTGAATTGCTTTTTTGTGCTGTCATCCTTTATATAATACCATGTGGATCCATCACAAAGCTGGGTTTCTTCAGATTCTCCACCCTTTTCCACAACTTATGCACGACGGATGCAAACCGCTATACTTGGTCACATAAATAGTCCCATCGTCCGATACGAAATCTGCAATACACGCCCCCATGTGCATACGCTTCCGCCATTTTTCGCGCCCATGTTACGCATGGGTTCCTTTAACGAACTAAACTTGTGAAGGCTCTCATGAGGGATGCAGTACGAAGGGGCTAAACGTATCATGATGGATCACAAGCAGAGGACGTTATCGACGACAGATGTCCGCATTTTCCATATTTATGACATAGAACCATACCATAAAACGAAGGTTCCCGAAAGCACAACAAGAAGGCAAAAATAGTGGAAGCATATGCACGATGGTGGCTGTAGTGCCGAGACAGTCCTCTCATGTTCAAGCACACGCTTCATCATCATCATGAACAACGCGCGTAAAAGAGGAACAGTCACGTGCATGGAAACGCCTACCGCAACATCGGACAACAAACAGCCGTAAAAAGAGAGCGGCCGGGATTTGGTGGCAAGATCATTGCCATTTTCGCAGCCCTAAAAATGGAGGGCTCGGATGGGTTATGGGAATGGACGGTGGCGATCCTGCGCCGTCAGCGGACTGGATGGCAGGGGACTGGCCAACGGACTGGCGAGCAGACTGGCGGACTGGCAGACTGTTGGGCAGCGGACTGGCCAGTACCGGACTGGCAGGCAGACTGGCGGACTGGCAGACTGCTGGGCAGCAGACTGGCCAGCACCGGACTGGCAGACTGGAGGGCAGCGGACTCATGGGCGGGGGACATGCCGCGCGGCGGACGGGGGCGCGGGCGGGCGGGCGGGGTGCTGGGGAGCCGGGCGTCCGTGTGCGGGGCCCACCGGCCACATCACACGTGCCCATTGAAGACCCTATTATCTTAAAATGAGAGGCGAAGCAAAGCACTTCCCTTAGCTATTTCAGCACTGATCCACATAGGTCTCCAAACATCACAGCCTCATTTCCTCACCCATCTACACATATCCTGCTTTCATACATTCAGTAATCAGCCCTAATCCAGTTTTGCAACCGCCCATGAATTCCCTTGCCCTAACTCCACACATACACCTACTGTTGTTTGGAAGCTCACATTGCAGCAATATTGGTATCAATAGCAATAACCTTCATCGTGATACCAGACTGGTATGGTATACACCGTAGTATGGAGCGAAGTATGTATTGCCCGTAGTATGGTATTGCCCAGGGTATCGGCCATCTTACCTACCAGTCGGGTATGGTATTACCTACCCGGATTGATACCAGTATTGATACCCGGGTTGGACCTATATACCGGTCCAACACTGGTGCATACCAGTGATGTTCCTAAGGCATCTTGGGAATATGCAAAAATTTGCTTATGCTCTCGTGCCAACGTGCTCACGTGCTACCCAACCTCGGGTAGATTATGTGAGGCGCACTCCTCTAGGGCATCGCAATGTGCTCTAGTATATTTTGGATGCTCATTTGCGGTGCATATGAGAATTCAGACTCCCATAGGTGTAGCAAATGGAGACTTTGCGTCTAGTACTAAACTAACAAATAAAGAGATTATAGTAATTGATTCGGCCAAAAATTGAGAGAGATGTTTTTGCAATCTTAACCATGCCAAGAATCACGTTAGTTAAGTCATGGTTGGCTCTCTTCCAATTTGTAGGGACTGTGCGCCCACCAAAGCTGTGTACCCATGGAGAGTAAAAGTGCTCCCTCATATGTCTAGACTCGGCGCCGCCCAAAAAACCCACTCATTGATCCTAGGGACTCTATTTTGGACCTTGAAGAAATAGTCCTTTCCAACATTTTGGGTACTTATCCAGCTTGGGGGGCATGATTCAGCTCAGCTGTTCTATTAATTAATATAGCTATGGTCCATGTTTGCATCTTCTTTTGGGGCCCTGCATTGATGTGCAAAGCCCAAAGTAGGTACTAACTTAGTAAGTAGTAAGAGGCGGCCCTGGATGAGAACGCTCTCTCCTTTACCCTCTCAAAGAGGCAGCCCAGACCCATCAGGCGGTCGGGGATCTTTCTAGAAGGTTGCCCAATACATGTCACCCCTAGAAACCACCACTTGACACTTGCTTACCCCAATTTGGCGCCTGAACCATCCTCCACTTAATAGCCGTTGCCTTCCTACCGTCTTTTTTTTCGGACCCCCTTACACATGGGTTATTTGTTTCTTCAAATCCTTGTGTAGCTTATATATCCCCCATTTTTTAGTTCCTCGACCATCCTCTAATGGATAGGGCCCACGCAAACTTAGAGGGCTTACCCAAGGCTATACTATAGTGCCATACTATAGTGTTCTATTAATTTATATATATGAATAGTTATGTCCTCTTTTGCATTTATCTTGGGCCTTCTGACAAAGCCCGCCAATAAGTAGTTAGTAAGGTACTTACTTATAGATACTAGGGTAGTAAAGAGGAGGGGATTAACCTCCCTTATATAGCCTTTGAGGGCGGTGGGCCGACCCCGTCAAGCGCCGTGGAGCCTTCCAGAAGGCCGCTCAAACCCAACACATGTCATACCCTAATCACCCGTACTCCCACCACTTGACACTGGTACTCTAACTACCCAAACTGGCGCCCAAAACATCTGCCATTTAATATATGTCGTCTTTCTATCGTCTTTTTTCTTACCCCCTTAAACAACGGATATTTATTCAAATCCCTTTGTAGCTTACTATATGCCCCCGCTTTTTAACTCCTGGACCACCCTCTAATCTTCACACCTGACACAAACCCGGGGCCCTTTATCCAATATAGCGCCCACAAGGAAAGACAAGACTGATTGATAACCTTGCCAAACCGGGCAGTTTTCTATATGTGCTCATGTTCCCCTCAATACCACAAGCGGGTATGGCTCTTAAATGGTTCCTACCACTCATCAGTGAGTCCGGTTGCCGGTTATACCCCGGAGTATCTTATGCCCCTGCCCCCCCCCCCAACACTGGTATGTACTATGCACCAGTGTTGGACCGCTATCATAAACATTTCATACCAGCCAGGGTCTTGTATCGTCGGTAAAGAGGCCTCCTTCACACGTGGCAGGCAATGGTATCAAAGTAGATATCAACTTTTTAATGTACCAGTCTGGTATGTATAGGTAGACTAGTATCAATACATTGCAACATACAACCAAAATCAACAGAAAAGGCTTGAAAACCATAGCACCTAACAATTTGACCACATGAGAACCCCAAGCACTTACTCAGCTTATAGCTTACAGCCCTTACTCCGCTTAAATTGCCTCCAGATAGCCTCAATCAAAGAGCCGTAACTCTCCATTGCTGCACCCTAATCCCCACAGCTCTACAAATTGATACCTAAGGTGCAAGCGACAGCGGAAGAGGGAGTATTGGTATCGACAAAGCTGCGTTGTTTGCAATACCAGGCTGGTCTGGTAGGAGCCCAGGTATTAGGGTTTCGCTATACTCCCCCCAATATGTTCTGCCCGGGGTACTGCCGGTTGCTTATACCCGCCTGGTATGGTATCCTGCTCTGATACCCCGCCTCGCCCCCATATACCGGGCCGAAACGATAATTTGCAAAATCAAAAACTTGCGAAACTATTTCAATTGTTCATATAAGCACTAATCGTAACACAAAAAGAACAAGTGACCCCTATACATGATACACATGTTATCCTATAAGCGTGGATTTTCCACGAAAAATGTGGGATTGTTGGTTGTTGGGATTTGGTATTCAAGCTATATCACTAAGGGGTTTTCAATGTGAAACCTACCGTGCACAAGTTTGTGGCTATATCACCAAAGGTTTCTCAATGCAAAACTCGCTGGTACCGCTACTATAGGCACCTATTGGGCTCCATTGTGAACATCTAAAATGGTAGAATCGGACAGGGATGCTCTTAACTTGGTGGTGATTGTTCATTGGACTAATTTGCTCATGTGGCGTATGGATATTTAGAGATGGGCTTTCAATGGAAAACTCAATGTCCTTGTGGCAATCCAATAGTGGCCAAAAGAACAATGTTTTCCATTATCCTAATTCTTGGCTGACTCGTGTTTATAAGAAGAATTTAAGTTTTAATGTTGTTTTGTCAAGCCAAGTAGGTTGGGGTTGGCAAGCAAAAAGTTGGAAGCAATTTGGCTACCATTAAACAATTTTTTCTTTCATTGTTCTTCACGGCTCAATTGCAAGGTAACTTTTTCCTCGTCTATTTAATTCATTTAAGGTTGGTATCGTGTGAGCACACTGTGAGCACAACCTACGGTCATGGGGTTTTATGTTTTTTAACCTTGGTCATAGGAGTTATCTGTTTTCAAAACAAAAAACAAACGATACACGATACACGGGTATAGAGGACGGGTATAGGGGACTGGTGTGTTTGGAGGGAACAACTGCACCAATTCGATAAACTACCTAGCCTATCTATGCATTTATAAACATTGAATACACTCCAAATAATCACTTGCAAACCAAAACATATTAAATACTCAAAGAATCATTTCAATATTCAACTATTTTTTGTGGTTCACCTTCACCGAAAAACAAACTACACCACATATAAAACTCTAATTCAACTAGGGTTTTGCGAGGCAAAACCTTGAATAGTATAGCAATCAACCCTAAACCTACAGCAGCAACAAAACAACAACAACAACGGCGGCGGAGTGTTTTGCATTGGGAAATATTTGGTGCTATACTAGTGCTATAGCCACAAACCTAAGTAGCGGTGGGTTTCGCATTGAGAAACCCTTCGTGATATAACTTGAATCCAGACATTCTATACGAAAATCCCAACATCCAAAAAATCCCACATACACAATTAGGATGTCAATGCCCAATATCTGGATAGTCTTAGAATAATATACATGTTTTGATATTATTCATGTTCCATATCATGAGACAGAACATGGTTTAGGATATATATTCCGACATATTTTATGACATATTCAATGGAAATCTCTCAGAATATAGGCTAGAGCATAAACCCAATATTTTTTCAGTGTCCGTCGAAAAAAATGTAAGTAAAATGTAAAAGTAGTTTTAGGGGTCGGAGGTTTGCCTTGCAAAATTATCCATGGGCGAGGACCTTAAATGTGACCTGAAGTCCCACTGCCCACTCTTGCGCTTATTATGAACAGGGTACAATATTGTGTGAGCACAACGTGAGGAAAATCCACACCTATAGGGTAACACGTGTATCAGGTGTAGGGATTACTTGTTCGTTATGTGTTGTAACTAGTTATGTGATGTATTTAGTGCTCATGTGAACGTTTGGAAATAGTTTCACAAACTATTGTTTCGCTGTACAATTTCTCCAAGTATCCTGGAAATTCGCAAAATATGCCCTTGTGTTAACACTACCCAACCTCCATTTAAGTAGTAGTAATTGTTTGCAAGGGCTTTCAAGAGGTATCAAGGCCATGGCCTGAGGACTTGTGGTTTGAGAGATCTCAAGGACGAAACAAAACAAAACAAACTTATACCTTGCCTAATATAATATCTTTTATGTTTCATAGGGCCCCCCCCCAGCAATTGCACAACACTTCTCTGCACAGTCTTTGCAAGACTTGCTTGCATCTTCTTCCTTGGAATCCAGGGTGTGCTGAGATGGGATGGCTGCAGGCTGTTGCAATTCGAGTCTGAAAAATGGATAGCAAGTGCAGTTCCTCTTGGGAATTGTGCAAGAGAAAATCATTGCCTTTTCATTTCGTGGTTGTAGCTGCTACATGTACAGAGGAGTTCCTAGTGGTGTGCACGATGTGGTGTAGTTGGAATAGCAGGCACTCAAGCATAGTAGTCTTGTGATGCCGTTTGTGAATCTGCTGGCTTGGCCTTGGCAGCCCTCTTGGTTCCTGTTCCCTGGGCCTCCGTTTTGGCCCCTTCCCCGTTTTTCCTTCCCCTTCCCCCAGGCCTAAGTTGTGGGTGGCCCCTTCTAAGGTAATTTTTTACTCCTGTATTAATCCCCTATGTTTACGGTAAAAGCAGGTGTGGCAGATTCTGCCACTTTTTCGGCCTAATTCTCAGGCCGAATCCCAGGGCAGAATCGGCAGGGATGGCCGATTATGCTCAGAGAACGGCAGACCTACCTCCGAGGCCCATGTCGTCAGCCATCATCCCAGCCGCCTTCCGCTGAGGCGCGCCCCGTTTATATCCTCTCCGGGGCTCTGAATCTGGGCAATCAATATGGGATAATCGAACCGCAATCATATTGCGTCACGTAGTGGCGAGAATCCGCCACACCTGCTTTTAACGCCAGTGAACGGGCCGTGTGTGGCCGACTCTGCCCTGTGCGCGGCCATAGGGCTCGCCTTGACGGGCTCGGCCAAAGGCCGCTTACAGGGCTCGCCCAAAGGCCGCTTACAGGGCAGAATCGGCCAAACACGACCCGTTCTCTAGTACATTAAAAGCAGGTGTGGCAGATTCTGCCCCTTTTTCGGCCTAATTCTCAGGCCGAATCGGCCACCCAGGGCAGAATCGGCAGGGATGGCCGATTATGCTCAGAGAACGGCAGACCTACCTCCGAGGCCCATGTCGTCAGCCATCATCCCAGCCGCCTTCCGCTGAGGTTCGCCCCGTTTATATCCTCTCCGGGGCTCTGAATCTGGGCAATCAATATGGGATAATCGAACCGCAATCATATTGCGCCATGTAGCGGCGAGAATCCGCCACACCTGCTTTTAACGCCAGTGAACGGGCCGTGTTTGGCCGATTCTGCCCTGTAAGCGGCCTTTGGGCGAGCCCGTCAGGCCCCAGGAGGGGGGCCTTACCCGGCGGACGAACGAACAGACGGTTTGGGAATAATTTTCATCTACGGCCACGATTGAGGAGGAACCTTACGGAGCAGAGCGTAAGGTGGCTGGGAAACTTTAAGCGGGAGGGTATGTGGAGGAAAAAAAGAACTGCTCACTTTTCCAATGGATGGTGGAGGCACTCATGCCTAAGAGGAGGAGGAATGAGTGCCTCCACATCCACTGAAAAATCTGAGCAGTTCTTTACGTGATTTCCAGGGCTTCTTCACCTGCCAAAAAAGGGGTAACCGGAGCCGCAAGGGGGTGGACCAGGTCATCACCATGACTTAGTCGGATGTGCAACACAATCCTTGCCTCAGAAGGAAAACGTCTGGAATAATTATAGCATATGTACTCGCTGGTATACAACGGTTCATTTTTCATGACTTGGACATTTTACAAATAATTGTTTAGAATTTCAGCTTACTTCTAGCTTACCTACTAGCTGCTGTTCCTCTTCCCCCACGACGTATGCTGTCCTAAGCCATTGCTCTCCCTTCTTCAGTGATTGGGCATGCGTGGAGCATCCGATTAGTCTTGGATCCTAACAAGAGAGAGTTGGATCATTCCGTGGTCATGAAATCCATCATCTTGCTGAACAGATCTGCAATGAAGGCAGGAAAGCTGCAGGACTGTGGCAAGAATTTCAATCCAAACATTGTGCCAAGCAGCTAGTGTGAAATTGTAAGACAGACAACAGCTAGCCAGCAACTTCGTCGACGTTATATAGCCAGAGACTCCTACTCATTCCTAACAAGTGGTTCACGCCTAAGACATGAAAGAAACGTTTTAGTAGAAGGCTTTAAGTTGGGAGAGCGGATTCACATGCGCAAATATCACAAGTTTCAGTGAACATTTCTTACATCAGAAAGTTTGTTAAATCGGAAGGTGAGTTGTTGTAGTGATCTGTGTCTCCCTTTGACATTGGGTGATTGACTGATAAATTGGCAGTCCAGGTTCAGAGCCATCCTAGTGCAGATGTAGTACTGGAGTGCCGAAGTAGTTCACATTTCCTCTTTGTGATTGAACAACTCATGCAGTATCCCTACCAGTTTTGTATTCTACTGTCAACCTTTCCCTATCTTACTATTGAATGGTCTTATGCAAGTATTTATTCACATGTGCTTGGCAAAATTGTCAACAGAAAGCAGGTGAAATCATTGTCACACTGTTGTTCATTCAGAATTCCCATCTTCATCTTCTTCCTCAGAAGTTGGCTTTTCATCTCCCCCTTTGCCCCCACAGAACTTGAGAAGAAAAGATTGGAAAGTTCGCACGGCTTGGGTTACATTCGATCGCTCCTCCAACATCTGCTGTAAGGCAACACGCAGCTCCTCTGCCTCTTTTTTTGTCGCATCGTCTCTCATTTTCTCTTCATTTATGTCATCCTGGATCTGGATGAGTAGTTTTGACACTATGTTAGATGTTGGAAATTAGTCCCACGGTTCCTCTCCCTCTTTCTGAATAGGTGTTTGATCCCTAAGCCTTACCCTACCTAATCTTCTCACTTTCCCTCTCTCCTCACTAGTACTTGTGTTATGGACAAAATTGGAACCATCCATGCTTGCAAGTGTGGTCAACAATGCAAATCAAGCGGATAGTGCAATCCACAACCAACCATTGACCAACCACTCAATGGAAGATAATTCTTTCACTAACCTGCATCCACGTCTTCTTCAACAGCTCAAATACGGTAGCGGGTGGTGCTCTAATGCCATGTGCGTGTGCAACAGTTGCAAAGGCTGAAGGGCTAATGTTGTCTCCTGCACCATCTGGCATGAGCAGTAGGATCTCTCTAAACATCCGCAGGGCATTCTGTGTGGAAACAGTTTCATCAGCAGAGCTAATAATCTCACGAAACTCGGTGAAGGTCAAGACTCCATCCTGGTTGGCATCACCGGCTATGAAGAGATTCTCCAGTTCCAATCTCTGGCATATCCACATAAACAGCATCAGCTCTGTATGTCCATGCAGTCTAGGGACACAAGGCTACAGCAAACATAGTCTAATGACAAAATTTCTCCTTCCTGGCACCCCCCGTGGACGTTATTAAGTTTGTCTTCCTCTTATGCACTGCATATAGAGAAACGTTCATGTCTTTATAGCTATGACAAATCTTCAAATACCCATCTCCTGTGCATTCACCACTCTCACATGTGACGATGAAACTGAGTGCTAGTATAATTTGGCATCATAATGCAGTAAGATTCCAAAAGCAGAGGGAGATGTGTTGCCTCCTCTTTGGTGAGAGGGGTGGTCTTGGTCACAGCCATCAATCTTGCTTGTCCCTTGACCTCCTGCATCCAACCCCACACAATGCCCCTATAATTTCAATATACGGCCGCTCAAACAAAGCCAAGGGCAAGGTGAATTTGAAAATTTTGCATCAGATTGTCCACAACAAAAAAAAAATTGTACAATTCACAGACGAGCAGCATGATGTAAGGGAAAAGCGAAGAAAGGGCACAGAAAGGGTTGGGAGTTGTGAAACCAGCAGCCCTTCAATGACATCATACCTTGGCCATCCTTTACACTTCATTAGTTTGTTGAAGATAGACACAAGCAGGGTCAATGGAAGGGGAAAAATCTGTCACTTCTGGTCTGACACATATGTAAGGATTCACAAATGCAATCAAAATAGGATTGAGATGGGGAAACGCACTTTGTGGGGGTTGAACTCGATAATAGCTTCCATTAGAAAGTCGAAGTCAAGTTTTTTCACTTGCGTCAGTTTTACAAGTTTGATAACCTACATGGTCACGTCATTCGCAAACCTTCAGCTTACATCTGATAAGGTGAGAATCTAAAATATACTCAGGTGGAGAATTTCCCTTTTTCTGACATACTGCCGCATTCCTCTCTCTTTTAGGTAGAATTGGAGCTATTGACATCTTTCAGTCAGGATTTTGATACTTTAGCTTCTCAGTTCTATTGCAATGCGTTCAAAATTAGACAAGCGGAGAGAGAGAATGTACTCATGAGACATTGTTTGCCATAGCCTTGTGGCTATCGACCCTACACCCAGTTTGAGCGGAACAAGAGGGAGAAGACACTACCTGAGGGGCTCACTCCAGTAGTGGGACTTCCTTGCTATAAACAATTGGCTTGGGCTTTTCAGATTTCCTCTAGAAAGCCCTTCACACACGCATCAATCTGCTGTGTGTGAGCCGCCCAGCAATTAGACCCCAACAGGGCCAGGGCTCTGGAATCAGTCTTGAGATTTTAACAAGCAGAGACAGAGAATGTACTCATGCCGTTCCCTGCGAACGTTGGCTTGCCATAGCCTTACAGCCATTGACCCCACCCGAAATTAAGGTCAGATCAACCTTAAGGACCTCACCCATGTCACAGACTGGGAACAAGTTCAGGGAAGTTTTATGCATACTTCATTTCCATCAGACAGTCTTCGAGCACAAGAGATGGCTTTAGACACTTTAGACACTTCAGCCTCCAATTGAGATTCATCAAGCAGGGTCAAGTCTACCGGGCTAATGTTAGGTACTTGAAAATCTTTTTCACGATTTTCCTTCAGGACTTGGCCTGTTTAATAGGACAGTCTTGCTTCCAAGAGATAAGAGTTGATTATCTTAGGGTATATGGTATTAGACAGGCAATTCAACTGACCCCACCATCTGACCTTGACCCCATCACGTCAAGAGCTTAAGGGAGGTATGCCAAACTCCTAATGACTTTGCAAAGCACAATCTTTTAACTTCAGTTTTTATCCCTCTGCAGTGGAAAGATTTAGTGAGACCCAAGGCTTCGTTTAACTGTTTGAACCACTTTCTGTGTATTTGCGTCCAAGTTCAACAACGGCCTTCAAGAACTTGACGTGGACATAGGGCTTGTCTTGTCTCAACATGAAAGGATCTGTCTATTCCAGACTAGATCAAAAATTTATTTCAACAATGGCCTTCAAGGAAGGCACCATCACATTTCCTCTTGGTCCAGACTCAAAATTGACTCCATATCCATAGAGGTGATAGGGGTGGGTGGTGGTGTACTTGTTTGTGATCAAATACAGGTTTCCCTCCCGTCTTATGTTTGGCACAGGGATAGGCAGAATGCTTCATACTGCTCCATGACATAATGTACTCATAAGACGTTGTTTGCCCATAGCCTTGTGGCCATAGACTCCGCGCGCAGTTTGCGTGGAACAAAAGGGAACAGGTACACCTTTGTGAGGGGCGCACTCTGGTATATGACTTACCTTGATAGAGACAATTAGGTTGGGTTTTCCAGATATCCTCTAGAAAGCTCTTCATACAAGCATCAACTTGCCGTGTGAGAGCTGCCCAGCAATTAGACCCCAACAGGGCCAGGGCTTTAGGCTCAGTCTCAAGATTTGAAAGTTGGTGAACCGAGGTGCAGGGAGAATGTTCTTGATCGTCCTGAGAGATATCTCTGGACAATGTAACATCTGGACTCTGAGAGAGAATGTACTCATAAGACGTTGTTTGCCGTAGCCTTGTGGCCATTGACCCCGCGCCCAGTTTGAGCGGGAACAAAAGGGACAGAACCTACCTCTGTCAGGGGCTGACGTTGGTAGTAAGACTTACCTTCATATATAGAATTAATCCGGGTTTTCCAGATATCCTCTAGAAATCCCTTCACACAAGCATCAATCTGCTGTGTGTGATTTGCCCAAAAACTAGGCCTCAGGAGGGCCTGGGCTTTTGGCTCTGCCTCGAGACTTTCAAAGTTGGTAAACAGGGGTACAGGCACAATTCCCTTGATAGATTTGAAGAGAGCGTCTCTGAGAGAGATTGTACTCATAAGACGTTGTTTGCCGTAGCCTTGTGGCCATTGACCCCGCGCCCAGTTTGAGCGGGAACAAAAGGGACAGAACCTACCTCTGTCAGGGGCTGACGTTGGTAGTAAGACTTACCTCCATATAAAGAATTAATCCGGGTTTTCCAGATATCCTCTAGAAATCCCTTCACACAAGCATCAATCTGCTGTGTGTGATTTGCCCAAAAACTAGGCCTCAGGAGGGCCTGGGCTTTTGGCTCAGCCTCAAGACTTTCAAAGTTGGTAAACAGGGGTACAGGCACAATTCCCTTAATAGATTTGAAGAGAGCGTCTCTTTGGTGAGAGAACCCCGGACAGTGTATCAGAAAATGAATACTGTCTTCAGATTGCCCACACAACGGGCAATTGCACTCTCCCTTTCCTCTCTGCTTCTGTTTGCTGTTCAAAGGTAGTCTTCCTGCCCTGAGTTTAAATTTCAGTCTAGTGCCGAGAGTGGGTAGACCCTTGAGGTCATCCAAGATGTCCTCCCCCATGTCACAGACTGGAAACAAGTTCAGGGAAGTTTTCTGCCTAACTTCATTTTCATCAGACAATCTCATGGCAACAGACATGGTTGAGGACACTACAGCCTCTAAGTCAGATTTATCCAGCAGGGTCAAGGCTTGCGGATCCAGGTCCAGGTCCTTGAGGATCTGTTCTACTCTCTTCTGCCAGGACTTAGCCTGTTTGACAGGGCGGTCCTGTTTCCAAGATATAGAGTCGATTAATTTAGGATATCTGGTGTTGGGCATATGTTGCAGCTGACCCCACCATCTGACCTTGAATTCATCTCGTCGGGAGCTTAAGGACGGAATGCCAAACTCACCCCGAACAGCCACATTGGCTGTTTTGGAGCATGCTGACATACACTCCTTAAGCACCCCCACTTGAATGGATTCTAGAGACTTAGCCTGGTTGGAGTTATCAACCCATATAGCAGATCCGTCCTCCAAGGCAGGTCTAATAACGCGACAAAGCATGGTTTTCTTAACCTCAGAGTTGACCCCTCTGCAGTGGAAAAATTTAGTGAGCCCCAGAGCTTTGCCCTTGCCAGTTTGAACAACTTTCCGGATATGTGCATCCCAATTACAATTGGAGGAGAACTCAACGCCCAGGTAAGTGTAGGAAGGGAGGACCGGGATCTCTTGGCTACCCCACTGCCACTTAAGATCACTTCCTCCCTCTCCTCTGTCGTTGAATGCTACCACTGCACATTTGCTGACATTAGCCTCTAGCCCCCAAAGATCAAAGTATCTCTTCGCGCAATCAATCAACTCCTGGAGATTGGTTGGAGTCTCCCCTATGCCTGCGAAGTCATCCGCAAACATAAGGGCTGGTATGGTGGTATCACCCACCCTTAACCCAATCCCTCACTTTCCACATCCTCGAGGAGTTGATTGATGAAAACATTCTCTCTGAGAGAGAGAGAGAGAGAGAGAGATTGCCATGCCCTGTGAACACTAGCTATGGTACAACCTTCGCAGGCATGGTTCCAGCAGCCTGCTGCCCTTCAGGAGGTGGTTGAAGTACTATCACAGGCAAGGGCGTAACTCATCCAATACTTGCCAGGTACACATAAGATAAGCAGGGTGAGTGAGTACTCGAGATGGATTTTTAGACCTTGTAATGTGTAGCTCGATTCATCACAGATTGGAAATGTATGGCTGTGTCTGCAGGCAGGGTGCCAAGAGAATGAAGTGAGGCTTGCAACATGTTTATGCCGTTACCCTCTCTTCAGAATGTTGGAAGTTCCTGGTCAAATTACAATGGTCCTATTAGGCTACTACCCTCTTGGAAGTAGGTGATTCTTTGTCCGCAGTCGACATTAGAGGGACACAGCTTGATGACCTTGGAGACTTCCTTGCTTTCCCAAGGAATGAGAATGTATGGAGCACATAGTACGTGCAATGTCTTGTCCCTTCAACCCAGAGGGAGAGAAATGAAATGAAATGAAATGGTGCTTTATAACATCCGCGGAAAGCTCGTAGAGCTTATGGGACAAAATGGAAGAAAACATGAGAGAGGAACAAATCCAGAAACCACAATTAATGTTCTAGCGATTGTCTAAGGGTGAAGGCCTCGTGTAGGTAGGCAGCCAAGGGAGAGAGAAAGAATCAACTCATTCATGTCATACTGTGCAACTCCAAAGAGGCCCTGGCTTTCAGTGATTGACCTCTGAAATGCAACCCCCTTCGCCTGGGTGATACTTTTTAGCTATTCTTATTTTTAGTATCTAGCTCTCTCAATACACAATATGGAAGCCGAGAAGAAATTTATTACGTCCAGAGAAGGAAAAAGATGAAAGAGCTTCTGGACATTCTGGAAAGCAATCATACAGAAAAATAACAGACAATAGATTCTAATACTGCTAACTAACAGAGCAACTCTGAAGGTGGAAAGAGAGAGAGGGATGTATCCATTCACCCATCCCTGACAGAAGAAGAAATTATTGCACTACAGCAAGAGGGGGCCAGATGGAAAGCAAAGTCAGCAGGTACAATCACATATTTTCAATAGGAAAAGCCTGAAAGAATGTGGATGCTGAGAGATTGGTAGTGTACCTCACTGGAAGTTTTTTCAAGGGTGGCATTTGCTGCAGCGAACTTATTAAGGAAGTCAGAGGCCGCCTCCTTTGAGCCATTAAAGTGGGTGATGAGGGTCGGTTCCTCCGTCAGATAATCAATTTGTGCGCAGTTGACAAAGTTGGTGCCATCGTCGAGTTCAGATTGGAAGAGTACCCCTACTTTACTGGCTGCCTTTGCAAGGACTTTCAGATAGAGATAGAGGTTGGGCTCACCGTATGATTTGGCTGGATCAAAGCCGCAGAACCGCTGGAATAGCCTTATCTGCAAAATGACGGGCCTTTGGAGAAGTGAGCAAAGGAGAACCTCTTAACGCTTGACCTTAACCAGATGCACGGAGAAAAACACTCAGGGGCTTATTGCAAATCAACACCGGTCAAATTTACTATGCCAATTCAACAACCTCATGTATTGTGAGCACAACCGCTTCAAAGCTACATACAGTCCTGAAATTGGGGTTCACGTCTTACCTACTGAGCAAAGATTGACTTTCAGCTCTCTCAAAGTTTCTTCCTTTCTTTCGTCCTATTTTTCACTGGAGCTTTAGTTTTCTGTGGTTCTACAGTTTGTTCTTCGCCTTAATTCTCTTGTTCTACTTGTGCCTCTTAGGACCTCCTGCGCACATAAATTTCCTATCTTTCGAAAAGCTTTTGATTCGGTTCCCCGAGACCTTCTTTTCCGACGGCTCCATAGGGTGGGAGTCCCTCCGGACATTCTATATGCCATCTCTTCCGTGTATGAGATTGTCATTGGCATGGTCAACGTCGCGGGGGAATTCTCAGCAGAGGTGCATAGCAACATTGGGGTCAAACAGGGCTGCCCCCTCTCACCTACCCTTTTCGGGATCTACATGGACGCTTTGGAGGGTTACATCTCAAATAACCATGGTGTTGGGATGCCGTTGGATGGGGGACCACCGCAATCAGATCTCCTCTACGCTGACGCCATCTCCACATCTTGGAAGAGTTCTCCAAAGACTATGGACTGCAAGTCCATCTTTACCAAAACCAAGATCATGGTTTTCAATGGCCAGGCGGAGCGCAGATTCATCTTCAATGGAGACTGTCAATACATACCGATATCTGGGTCTGGTTGTCCACTCCCCAAATTCCAGTTTGCATCAACTGCCCTGGACAGATTGACGAAGGGCAAGGCGGCCTCCATCCACCTTCAGGCCAAATGCAAACAGATACATCTGCGCCACCCCCCAACCAAAAAGTAGCTATTTGACAGCATTGTCACCCCGGCCGCCACTTATGGTTGTGAGTTCTGGGCACCTGGTGTCCCAGTTTCCTGGTGGGAAAAGAATCTGGAACCATTGCAGTCATCTTTTCTCCAAGCAATGCTTGGAGCCAGAGGCCCAACTCCATCTCACATCCTATGTGCAGAGTTTGCATGCGTGCCACTTCAAACCGAGGCCCTCTTCCGGCTTACAATCTTTCTTCATAGGTTACAAGCCCTTGCACCCAAGGGGCTCGTGGCAAGAGCCCTCGCAAAACAGCAGGTTTCAAGCACTCCTGGTATGCTAGCGTGTGCAGTTTTTCTTAGCGCAATGAACTCTCTATTGCTTCACTATCACCAGAGAATCCAGAAGAGGTGGAAATCACATCCAAACAGGATCGCAACAGAAACACTAGAAGGGAGCTTATGGAACTACATGTCAGGAGGACTTGGAAGCTACCAATCTCACAACAAAGCTCCATTTCTACGAGAGACATTCTTGGTTCTCCGAGATGGTAGAATCTTGCGGCCCAATTATCTTTCGGCGCTGCTCAAGGGATTGTCTAAGGGTGAAGGCCTCGTGCAGGTAAGCAGCCAAGCATTTCTGATCGTCATAGTGGAAGACTTCAGTGAGAGATTTAATTCCGCGGAATAGACAGTAGAATTTCCCACGGATCTCGTAATATAGAGGGCAATAAAAGAAGAAGTGTTCTTCAGTTTCAATTCACTGGTTGCGCCCGGTGCAAGCTGGGCATAGGCGGTCCTCCCGTTGCAGGTTTTCCCATCTGCCAGTCTCGATCCGTAGATTGTGGGAGCCCACCCTGAACCACCCCAATGCCCTCAGAAGGGAAGGAGATAGTTTTTGTTTCCTCTCTCATGTTTTTTCCCCTTTTGTCCCAGAAGCTCTTTGACCTTTCCGCGGACGTTATATAGTACCATTTCATTTCATTTCTTTTATCCTCTTTCTTCTCTCTTTTTCAGTGATTCTGTTGTTCTATTCCACTTTTCCTTTGTGGTGTCTCTCTCTACTCTGCTGGGCTCATAGAATAGAGGACAGAGAGGGCGAAAGATGATACCTTATGGGACTTTTCAATGCCCTTGTTCATGATTAGTTGCTTGATCTTTTTGAAAACTCCATGAACAGCTGACTCCGCAAGCCCTTTGAGCCCATAATTGTTGAGCATGAAGTCATAAACGAACTCACAGGCAGTCTGCCGTTCGTTGTCGGAAGCATCATCTACACTGTCTGCTACTATCTTGGCACTGTAGAGGCTCTCCAGAAGCTTTGTCAGCTGCAGGAATGATCAATGATCGGTAAGTGTATTTCTATGGCATGTTATTCCCTACTTGTGAAGCAGGGACCTCATCTTCAGCCTGTAGCTTACAAAGATCAGGGTGTATCAAGCAGGGGACTAGCAGTGGAGAGCAAAGCGAAGCACATTGGGGAGTCTGCAAAGGGAACTTGGTGTATAAATTACTGGTCATTATGCCCAGAAATCACATGGTTGTCTAGAGAATCCAGAGCACTCTCTTTTAGAGCAATAAACTTGACTGGTGCCAGAAGGGTCCACCCTGCCTTGAGGGCAGTCCAACCTAGAAAGGCACTCACAAAAGGGACTCCAAATGGAGGATGGCACATTCCATCTTCCAAACATTGACCACCATGAAGAGGCATTGTTTGAAGTTTAAACCTGGTGCTCGTTGAAGGACCTGACAACCTTTGGGGGTGGGTTCATTTTCATCAGCTTGGCAAAGCCCAGAGGGACAAATGGCAGGTCTTTTGGCTTGAGCCTAAACCAAGAGGAAAATAAACTCAATTATATCTGCATATGAAACATAGTCTCTCTGTGTGGACTTCATGAAGTTCCTTTTCTTACTTTCTCTCCAGAGGATAAAAAATGCTTGGCAGCCTACCTGCACGAGGCCTTCACCCTTAGACAATCGCTAGAACATTAATTGTGGTTTCTGGATTGTTCCTCTTCCATTTTGTCCCATAAGCTCTATGAGCTTTCCGCGGACGTTATAAAGCACCATTTCATTTCTCCCACTTGGCCCTTTAAGCCTCTCACAGGGCTCCCACATAACAAATCTTTCGTTCCTTTCTTTCCCTGTGTGTGTATTCTGTACTGATTTAGCGTCACATGGGCCCTCTGGGTCTTCCACTTTCAGAGCAACATTTGGAGTCGTGTGATATGGTTTTCCTCCTGTTCTAAGGACCGTAAGACCCTTATTTCTTGGTTCTCTCTCTCTCACATAAAATCTGCCCTTTTCAAGGCATGGTGACAATTAAAGTTGATCTTTACACATGTATCTACTGACAAAGCTTCAAGGGAGAGAATTCTATCCGTACGGTTTCAAACTGGAGGTTCTCCTAGTCCGCAGGAGCTCTGTAGCAACAGTGAAGAACTGATTTTCATTCTTCTTGCTGTCTTCCATTCCCTGCCTCAATTTACCCCAACCCCTGGCACCAGTTTCACAAAGTTAGATCCAAGCGCAATATGTCATTCTAACATGCCTTTGAAGCAAAGAATCCAATTCATCATTCAAGCAGGTAACACTCTTAAAAATACAATGAAGCTGAGGAACAAATTTATAATGAAATGTTCCTCTGGTCTCTGGCTTATGGTCGATCACTTCTATCAAGGAGAAATGTGTCGAGTGAGTGTGGATGAAATAAGTATTTTCCATTGGATGGAGATTATTTCCTGGTTCTGTTGGGCAACTTAATCACCAAAGAGACTAGGACTGCATTGTGGCTGGTTTTTTGGCAAGAGGTTTCAAAATCTTCCTCAATTTGACTCCACAGCATAATGGGCCAAGAGCGACCCCCACAGATCTCTCTTACCTACCCTCAGTATAACAAAGGCTAAATGAAGCAATGAAGTAGTGCAGAACCTGGTTTTTAATCTCTGAACTCTGCATTGGGTTGACAGGCTTTAGTTTTATGTTGTGTAAGATGGTTGAATTATATCTGTAAAGGCAAGTTCATTATATTTCTTCAACCATGACTCAGGAAGCCTAGACAGAAAACCTGGCCTTGAACCAATGATCTATGAAGGTTTCACATTGGCCAACTGAAGTGGTGTATAGGCATTACCGAGTTTTCCCTTTCCGTTTACCCCCCCCAGTTTCTTCAGGGCCAGCTTCTGCTTCGATTTTGGACCCCTCTCCACTTGCATCACCATCATCAAGCTCATCCACTCCTGCTACTTTGAGCCTACGAAGTTTTGCTAGAAGTCCTCGCACTTTGGAAGCCATGGCACTGTCCAGATCCATCTGTTCCAAAAGGAGAATAGTGTCTGCTGCCAAGTCCTTTATTGACTGTCCTGCTCCCCACTCCTGGTCCTCTCCACCATCATCACCCTTGCTTGCCTCCCCAGTGCTGCTCCCACCTGTTGCTACCGTTCCATCAGCAGAAATCTGAGCATCACCTTTCGCTGCTTCTTGCTTGTCACTGGATCCAATGAGAAACTCCTCCATCTCTGCTGTCACCATTCTCGCTGGGGCCGTTGCTGGTCTCTTCAGAACCTCCCAGAAGGGGTGTCTATCCTCAGTGTTGGAATCTGTCTGTGCTGGCACATCAGCGTGCCCCCCATCTGGGTGGATAAAACCTTCTGCTATGCCCCCTGGTTTTCCCTTTGTTAACCCAACAGCAGCCACTAAGCTGGGTGGGTCTCCATTAACACTCCCCTTACCTGCTTCCCTGGATGCTACTTCTGCTGGCCCCTGTGTGCTAGGGCCCCCTGGGTCACCTTCAGTCTCTGTGCTTCCAGGTTGGCCTGAAAGTCTGGCATTATCTGCCGCCCCTGGCCTCCCACTGGAATTCTCCCCTCCTGAGAGGCCGTGATCATGAACATCACCACCTGATATTGCCCAAATTAGAAATCTCAACCCATCTGAGATTATTTTGGTGTTGTACATTATGTCCAGCATATGTAAGAGGTAATTGTAAACATATTCTATTTGTTTATAACGGACCTTCCGCCCCTCCACCCACACACCCACACAGAGAAACGTGGGCTGATTTACCACCCCCTCTAATTGTTCCCTGTGACAGCTGGATATTACGACCTCCCAAACCCTTTGGTGGGTTTTCAACTACCACAGAGGAAATGCCCAGTCCTTACACTCGATGCCCCCAGCAGAAAGACTACACCAAGAAGTCAGGCATGAACTCTTGAAACCAGAGATTGTCATAGAAAATGTATCCAAATTAGCTGTAACAACATACTGGGGAACTTCTGCTCATTCATGCACTGTGTTCATGTGCATCAAGTTTACAAAATCACCTTCTCCGTCGGTCTTAACCTGCAAGGCAGCAAGGCTGGCTTGGAGTATCTCCTCCTCAGTTTTCTCCTCCACCTGCACTCTTGTATTTGCACTAGTGAACCGCCTCTTTGTGGCCCGCTCGACAAATTTCTCTCGTGCTCGGGGAGTCAGATTTTCCGCGAGACAGAGGCGACACCTATGAAAACGAGACCACTGGACCTCCCTCTCCTTGAGCTGCTGTTCTGTAATCTTCAAGTTCTCAGTGTACAAAGCTAACTCAGCAGTGATAGTAGTGATATGCTGTTTGTCTACAGATATAGCCTCCCTTGTTTGGAGGACCTCCTTCTCCATTGCTTTGAGCTTTGGCTCTGCATGAACCATGACCTGAAACGCAGGTACCATGCCAGACATTTTCAAGGAGTGTTTGGAGTCCAGTTTAAGGTTAGTGGTCTGATGCAACAAATAGAAACACATGGCCAAAGAGTAGGTTGTAATATTTAGATTAGCTTTTGAGGCTAGGGCAACCAACACCTTATGAGTACGTTCTCTCTTTCTCTCTTGATTCCTCTCCCTATCCTCTAGGAAGCCTATTGCCATTGGGTGGACTTGATAGGGGAGTACATAAATGTCTCTGACTAAATGCCGGCCTTGACCCCGTGTCTTTGTTTGTTTTGACCTGAAGCGCTTTGCTTCAGGTAAGGTAGTGCATTGAATTTAGTTGGAGAGTTTGGGGCCTCTCCCTCTTTAGAATATGCCTACGTGGGCCATTCCCTGCAGTTCCCTGGAGTGTGATTCTGAATGGTAACAAACAGACCCCTACCGCTGGGGGGCAGCCCCTCCGCCCAAATTGGGCAGTTGTATGCTCCGTCTAGCATACTCGGCACTTGGGCTAAGGTTGGTCCTTGCGCTTAAGCTTATAGTCTGCGAATTCTACCAATACATTACCTCTTACCAATAACAACTATCCCCAGGGTGATTCCTGGGAATTGGTTACTTCTGCCAAATCTAGGGCTTCATGTGTAGTTTTTGGGGTGAATCCCAGGATGGAGGATGTGTCCTTTAAAACTACCTGCTCCAGCTTAGGCTTGGATTATATGGCTAATGGTTCCATCTCGAGACTTGATAACAGAGGTACTTTGAAGGTTGCAACGCCCATAACTGCTACCAATAGAGCCTCACATCAATTCAATCTGGTTCAATGAGGCGCTCTAGGAAGACAACCAAGGGCATGGACTTCAACTCGAAAGTTTCTAACCGGTTTGATGCACTGGATGAGGTTGATTCCAAGGAGTCACAAACAAACTGACCCTAAGAGTGCTGAGCTGAGCGTCGCGTGACTGAAGGATTTGGTAATCTGGATGGTTTACCAATCCTTCAAGGTTACACAAGACGAGCAAAATCCACAGACGGGGTAATTGTCCCCCTTTTGCAGAACGGTTGGCCGTCCAGGAGCAACCATAGGCTACCTAGACGACAAATAATTCATTTGCAGACAAAGCCTTCAAAGATGTAAAGCTGGACTGTGCTAAGTTCCTCGCCAAAGGTCAGGTGGTCTTATTAGGTGACTTCAATGCGCGGGTGGGCAAAGGTCTTCATCAGGATGATACCATTGGGCTTTTTGGTGAGGATGAGCTGAATTCTGATGGTAAACGGTTAATAAACTGTCTGGAAGAACTTCAAATTTTGACCTTGAATAATAGGTCAAAAGGAGACCAAGTGCTGTGGACTCGTGAGAAAGCCCAATACTGATATTGGTACCTCTGACCACTTTCTGGTTTGGATGGAGATTGAAAGGTGTTTTCCCAACACCAATCTGTGAAACGTTCGATTCGGAAGTGGCGCATAGAAAAATTCCAAAATGAAGAGGTCAAGGCTGAGTATGCCCAGGCCTTGCAAGAGGCTCTCCCTCATTTTGTCCACTCACTCCAAGACCTTCAGTCTCACTCTGGCAATGCAAGAAATCAAGTCGAAAGAGCAGTGGATTCTTGGGAGAGTTTCATCTCCTATGTGGCTGACAAGATCAGTGGGAGGAAACTAATTGTCTGCAGTAGAGCTGTTAATTGGTGGATAAACGAGATTAAACTCAAGATAGCTGAGAGACAAGTCCTCTATAACGAGCGCTGCAATTTGAATACCAACAAAGAATTGTGGGCTAAGTACTACCAGATCCGCAAAGATATCAATCAGCTTCTCAGAAGAAATTATACCGGGACAAGCTATACAGTGAAATAAACTCAAACCACCATGGTGGTAATGACCAGAGATTCTGGTTGGCCCTTCAACGTTTGTACAAGCCAAAAAACTGTCAGCAAGTGAAGTGCTGAGGACTACTAAGGGTGCAGTGGTGACTTCAACGGTTGACATTGTCAAAACCTTTGAAACCCACTACAGTATCCTTGGCAGAATTTCTAGGTCTAACAGTGATGGGTCCTCTGAAGAATGGAAGGACACAGTTGGAAAAACTGTTCCCATGATTCAAGACAGCCCTGATGAATTGGAGTATATTTCAAAGGCTTACAATGCTCCCATTAGTTCAGAAGCAATTGAGCATTTAAACGAAACAGGGGCTGTGTGGATCATATCTTCACTCTAAGCCAGATTATCCAGGTATAGAAAAAAGAAGGGAAACCCACTTTTTTATTTTTCTTGGATGTCAAAAAGGCTTATGACAGAGTGTGGAGATACGGTCTATGGCTCTGACTCTGGTGCTGTGGGATCAAGTGAAAGATGTGGAGAGTTGTCCATAACTTGTATGCTCACTCCAAAAGTTGTGTCACTGTTAATGGACAGAAGTCTAACTTCTTTGACATAGACCACGGTGTAGCTCAAGGATGTACCCTCTCCCCTCTGCTCTTCAATGTTTTCATCAACAAACTACTCGAGGATGTGGAAAGTGAGGGATTTAGGTGAAGGGTGGGTGATGCCACCATACCAGCCCTTATGTTTGCGGATGACTTCGCAGGCCTAGGGGAGACTCCTTCCAATCTCCGGGAGTTGATTGATTGTGCGAAGAGATACTTTGACATTTGGGGGCTAGAGGCTAACGTCAGTAACTGTGCAGTGGTGGGCATTCAACGACCGAGGAGAGGGAGGAGGTGATCTCAAGTGGCAGTGGGGAAGCCAAGAGATTCCGGTCCTCCCTTCCTACACGTACCTCGGCGTTGAGTTTTCCTCCAACTGTAATTGGGATGCACATATTCAGAAAATTGTTCAAACTGGCAAGCGCAAAGTGCTGGGTCTCACTAAATTTTTCCACTGCAGATGGATCAACTCTGAGGTCGAAAAAAACCATGCTTTGCCGCGTTATTACACCTGCCTTGGAGTACGCATCTGCAATATGGGCTGATAACTCCAACCAGGCTAAGTCTCCAGAATCCATTCAAGTGGGGGTGCTTAAGGAGTGCATGTCAGCATGCTCCAAAACAGCCAATGTGGCTGTTCGGGCTGAGTTTGGCATCCCTTCCTTAAGCCCCCGATGAGATGAATTCAAGGTCAGATGGTGGGGTCAGCTGCTTGTCCAACATCAGATATCCTAAGTTATTCGACTCTATATCTTGGAAGTAGGATCGCCTTGTTAAACAGGCTAAGTCCTGGCGGAAGAGAGAAGAAGAGATTCGCAAGAATCTGAATCTTAGCCCGCAAGTCTTGACCATGCTGGATAAATCTGACTTAGAGGCTGCAGTAGGACAGAACCTACCTTTGTCAGGGGCTGACGCCGGTAGTAAGACTTACCTTGGAATAAACAATTGATCTGGGTTTCCAGATATCCTCTAGAAATCCCTCTACACAAGCATCAACCTGCTGTGTGTGGTTTGCCCAATAACTAGGCCCCAAAAGGGCCTGGGCTTTTGGCTCAGCCTTGATTTCAAAGTTGGTAAACAGAGGTACAGGCACAATTCCCTTGATAGATTTGAAGAGAGCGTCTCTCTGGTGAGAGAACCCCGGACAATGAATCAGAAAATGGATATTGTCTGCAGGTTGCCCATACAACCGGCAATTGCACTCTCCCTTTCCTCTCTGCTTCTGTTTGCTGTTCAAAGGTAGGCTTCCTGCCCTGAGTTTAAATTTCAGTCTAGTGCCGAGAGTGGGTAGACCCTTGAGGTCATCCATAATGTCCTCCCCCACATCACAGACTGGAAACAAGTTCAGGGAAGTTTTCTGCCTAACTTCATTTTCATCAGACAATTTCCTGGCTTGATTCTGTGTTCTTGTCCATTATCTCTTTCTTCTTTCTGTCCTGTGCCCTTTCCTCACCTTCTGTATGGAACTTGCATCAAGTACCTTCTTTCTTTGCTATGGGAGCTTACACCCTTTTCTTCTTCCTCGAATAGAAGTCTTATCTGTCCCTCCCATCTCTCTCCTTGCTTCATTGCAAATTTTCTATTTTCTGGTGCTATGTTATCTTCTTCAAGAATGTCTCAATCAAGAAAAGATCGGGCTTCATAAAATGAGAGATTAATCTTTCTAAAGTACCAAACTCATCCTCATGGGAAAGCATAGAAGCTAACCCGGAAGAAAAAGAACCTGGTTGAATACACGAAGAAGTTGCCGCCACACATGCAACAGCATATCTCCTCTTTCTTCACATTCTATACGCACCTGATCATTCATATTCCACCATTGAGTTTGAAAGAAGGAACAGTACACGGCCCCTGGGAGGCCTAATTGTGTATGGGACTCAATAGGGAGACACAAACAAGAAAAGGAACCTTATAACATCCAGAGCTTGTAGAGCTTAAAGAACAGAACAAAGCAGGATGCAAGAAAGAAATGTGGCCCACAACAAGCTGCCCATAAACAAAAATTCATCAATTATCTCTAAGATTGAAGAAAATTAAAGAAAGCTTCAAAACACCCACAGAGAACCAGATGATTGCACAGTATGGATGTGAGACTGGGGTTGTCAACATCGCTTGCAGTCTCCGAAGTGAAAGAGATGAGTAGGCGTAGGTCACAGGATGGATTTTGGGGCACTACAATAGGGTCAAATACTCCGTAGCGTGGTGGGTCAAGAAAATTAAGTGCCTCTGATATTTTGATGTTTCTGTCTGCATGTTCGAAGAACCTATGATCAAGGAGCATACTGAGACAGAGGAATACCTGGCGGACAGTTTCTAAGAAGGCTATGGAGTTCAAAATAAATGCACAATCTATGTCTGCAATATGGCCATCAGCATCTTCGCAGTTGTTTCGTTGGGTAGCATATTTTAGCCACTCCCCAAGCAGCTGCACATCTTCCCTCTTTCCTGGCTGCAAGACAGCCATCTTATTTAGTAATGACTTTGTAGCTTGTTCAATGCCTCACTAAAGAGACACACCAGTACAACCAAGCAATGAGAAAAAGAACACAGAGACAAGTTTTTAAGTCATGGTTTCTTACACCCACGTGTGCATCATTATGGAGCCCCTCGTATCCTAATGGGCTGGGAGGATGCCTAGTTTTAACTTAGGGTAGATTAGGCCAGATCTCAATTTATCAATCTGAGAATGCTACTTTAAACAGTAAGGATAGCCTTGTGGAGGACAGGTAGGAGTGGAGGCAATGAAACAGGGAGAAGACAAAACTTGAGTTATATAAGGTCCACAGGAAGTGCACAGTATTCTGGTCTTGGAGTGGTGGAGCATAAAAGCATTGGAATGATCACCTGGAGAGCAGGGAAGAGCACAGTATACCATCTTTTCTCCACCGGACTGTACGTCGACTTGTATTCCATCTCATGGCCCAATGGCTATCACAACCTCTTCCCCACCACCATGGCATTCCCAATCAGCCCTCTCTGTACATCTTTTCTGTCCTACTTCTCCAAAGACAGGCCCGCATGGCTCTTTCATGGTCCCCCCCTGTTCTTACCATTCTCTTGTGATGATGTCCTTGCCTTCAGATATGCATTAGCAAGGAAGGACAAATTGGGGCTTCAGTTCCAAATCCTGTTGAGTAAAAACAGGAGCTCCTCCAGGAGGGTACATCATAGCTGATATTCACCATGACCAGTCAATAAGTTCCTACTACTCTGATTCTGTCAGTGTATGTTTTTCTGTCAGTCATTCTAGCATTATGTTTCGGTGTAGGTAGATATTGTATGCGAGAGAGAGGCAGAAGGTATTGTTTTTCCCATAAGTGTCTTCCTTTTTTCTTTCTTTTTGTCTCCAGGGAGGAACTACCACTGCAGAATGCTGGTTCAGTGGTGTGACACTTGGAGTTGCTTCTGACCTTCCAGATTTTCTCAAGAAAAGGTCTTTACGAGAGCATTAGCAGCCCCGCAGACCCTTAGGCATGTACATTCCGCTTTGGGTGAAGATGCCCCAACAATGTCTTTGATGCACTTAAAATAGAGACATGCTTATTGAAGGTTCTTTGTTGTAGTCTTTGGGAAGAAAGAGTGTAAAACAAGACAAGAAATTTGTTGCCTTCACAGATACCGACAGGACTTTGACTCAGACAGGCAGTGGTAC
Organism: Takakia lepidozioides; assembly: GCA_030704615.1. Classification (NCBI taxonomy): domain Eukaryota; kingdom Viridiplantae; phylum Streptophyta; class Takakiopsida; order Takakiales; family Takakiaceae; genus Takakia; species Takakia lepidozioides. Next base: position 42,503,924 of record CM060732.1, on the reverse strand, counting down.
CTGCATAATGGATTGCTTGACAACATAGTCTTCCACAGGAATGAATGACGGAAAAGAAAACCGTTCGGCCGATCGACTTGAATAAAAACTATCTCTTGGTATAATTTTGGGTTTGATCTGACCGCACATGGAGCAGCAGGTGGCCCCCTTCTCGTACACAGAAACAAGACTGCCCTCACGTTCCCGCTGAAAGCTCTGCACCCATCATAGCAAGCTGCAAAGGTTAGACTATCGAATTTCACATAATTCAGTTTGCAAAATCTTTCACACAGGAAGTCGACCTGAAAAGGCGGTGTTACCCTTGTGGGAGTGTCTCGGAGGCCTTCTGACAGCTGCTCGCTGTCTATGGCACTGATCGGTGTCTCAGTTCGTTGCAAGGCTTGGTCATTCCCCTGCGCCCGATTTGCTTCGCTTATCTCAATGAAGCGGATAAGTAGGCTTTTGACTTTGTCTAGTAAAGCTTGGTCCTTCACAAGCATTTCTGCGTCAGGGGGAGCTGTCATGTCCCGGGCGTCCATTGCGTTCCATTCAGTCCGCACCTCTCTTACGTGCCCGATGGCAAGCTGAGGTATCAACTCCATCTGCAAAATACTGTTTCAATTTGAGTCACGTTACAACATCAGCCCAGTCTAGAATTTGCTTTTGCAGCTCTTCTTCTGTGACTGCACTGCTAGTGGGCTTACCACCAGCTCACAGATGATAAGATATTTCCCAAATCAAACCAATATGTGACGACTCTCAGACATCTTGGATCTGTCATACCTGATCAAACAACTCTTGAAGCTCCGAGTCTTGCAATCTGATGGATTGAAGTAACCATTGCCTGGCATTTCCGGGCAGAATGACAGTGCTCAAGCGAGCGCCCTTGGGCAAAGTTGCAACAGTTAATATGCTGGTGCGGCGGTCACGCACCCCATTGACATTCGTCGCTGCCTCAATGTCCCGGAGTACTAATGAGCTACGGCGAGGTCCACTCAGAAGTGGAACCCCTTGACTACCTGCTTCTTTGTAAATTGTACCTCGAGATGGCCCTCTCACCTTTCCTAGGTATTCAGGTATCCGCATATGCAACACTTCCAACTCCAGCTTCTGGGCGATAGAGTGGGAGGCTTTAACAAGCGATGGTTCACCTTCAGGCATAAGACCGATCAAAGTGCTGCGTCGGGCTGCACCTGCAGGAGTCAATCATGGGCTTTCAGATCGAGCATTTCTGTTTCAACCTCTAGCGGAATTGAATTTTCTCTGGGATTTACTCTTGGTTGATCTCCTGTCATATCCGTCAGTGTCATCTGGCGTTTACTGAACTTTCAAGGCCCGAGTTGAATGCAGAGCAGTTTCGACTGTTGGATATGCTCGGACATAAAAGCGAGCTCCAGAGACATTGGATGTAATTTCATAACTAGGCTGAATAAACTCACTTAGTCCTGGCACGAGGGGTCCGATGTTCAACTGGGGCCCGGAACTATCGTTCACGCTGCCCTTTCTTCCCAAATTGGCTTCAACAGCACGCTCTGGCGAGGAAAAAGCTGAAAACCTCTTGTCCCTTCTCCTCGTAGGAAACACGACAGTTAGGTCCGGAGCATCTTGTTGTAGGTGGGGTCTGATGTCAACTGGGGAGGGACTTCTTGAGGGCGCCCGGCTTAAATCTGGGGATGGTCCCCGCGTCGATCCATCAGAAGAGCCTAGATCGAACAATCTCTCTGTGGGGTTGATTGAGCCTTGCTCGTGATCCGCCCAGCCACTCTCTCCCGATTGCCGGCCTGTTCTTAGAATAGATCCCCGCATCATAATCTGGCTACCTCTCGACCCAGATGTAGGAGACGTACTTTGTGCCCTCTCGGCCATTGAAGTCCTCTTAGCATTCGACATTCTGAGCCCCCGTGAAGTTCAAGGGCGCCTCTTAAATTGCACCAGGATACACGGTGATCTCAACTTCAGAACGTCTGTCAATCAAGGAAAGATCACAGCATTAAGAACTCTAAAGCTGCCATCCCAGCGTACCCTACATCTTGAGAGGAAGAACAAGAGATCTTTGGCAGTTGTCCCCAACCGCTTCCAATTCAACATCCCGGTAAGGAGGAAGTAGCATGGAAAATTCGTTGTTATCAAGACTATGCTAGTGGCGTCTCTCAACTATTTCAGATTTGCTCCTTTATTGCTGCTAGTTGTATCCCTACCCAGTGGCCCGTCTTCTTTGGGCCTCCAAATTGTTGGCTATGAGCAAACCCTCGGGTATTGTCATCCGCCCTATCGCAGTTGGAGAGGTTCTTTATCGCCTTGTTAGCCGCTCACTTTGTCTTCAGTTTCGAGATGCCTTCTCCGGACACCTCTTTCCGCACCAGTTCGTGGTCGTCACTCCAAGCGGTTGCGAGGCGGTGGTTCAAGGGATTCGTGCAGCTCTTGATCTTCATCCGGATTGGGTGGTTCTCCAGGTCGACGTCACCAACGCTTTCAACACTGTGTCACGAGCGGCTATCTTTCAGGAGCTCCGTCCAGCCGGAGGAGATTTCCATCAGCTCATTCCGTTTGTTCGATTACTCTATGCATCCACCACTCCCCTATACTACAGTCATCACTCTCGCCTAGGTGAGTGCTCCATCATTCAGTCCGAGGTTGGGACCCGCCAAGGCGACCCTTTATGAGGACCTTTGTTTGCCATGGCTCATGTCCGCGCCCTCACAGCTTCTGCACAAGTTCACTCATCTTGTATTTTTCCGTCGGTGACAGATGACACGCACATTGTAGGCCCTGCCTCACAGGTATTTTCAGCTTACTATCATTTTGTCACCCAACTCTCTGCCGTGGGCCTTTCAGTGCAATCTTGCAAATGTGCGGTGTGGTCTCCGTACGGTCTTCCTGCAGATTTTGTCCTCCCTGCTCACTTCATTGCTCCGCCCAATGGCATCAGAATCCTGGGAGTCCCTTTTGGCACCACCCAGTTCACAACGTCCTTCTTGGAAGCACTCCACCAGGATGCCACCCACGCCGATCTCCTTCCTAGGCTCGGAGATGTACAGGTAGCATATGAAATCTTGACCAAATGTTTCCTTCAACGTCCCTCATATCTCTTGCGCACCGTTCCACCCAGCCCAGATTTCCTACACCTCTTATCTGGGTTTGATACTACCATAATGACTATCTTCGGGAGATTGTTAGGACCGGGAACTCTCGAGGGTGCTCAGGGACTTTTGCAACGACAGCAAGCCACCTTGTCCGTCTCTTCCGGTGGTGTGGGTCTTTTGTCCGCTGTCACTACCGCCCCGTTAGCTTTCCTCGGCAGTTGGGCATTGGTGGCGCCAGCCCTCGTTTCACGATTTCTCTGTGACCATCGTCCCATCTTTATGGATGCCGTTGCACATGTCGACAGTGACATTTTACCTTTCCAGCAGCATCTCCGCTCTGCACGAGATCTTCTTCCGGCACCGGCGCGAGCATGTCTACCACCATTTGAGCAGTTGGTTGCTCAAGGTCTCGACCATCTTTAGGAGTCCATTTCCGAGCATGTGCACCGTCATTCCTTTTCCGGCATGGTCTCAAGTGCTTCTTCTGAGTTGTATCGAGCCTGACTTCTATCATGCGTAGGACCCAGAGCAGGGGCATGGTTGACAGCACGACCCACTATTGCACATTTTCGCCTCTCATCCCCTATTTTCACTACTACGCTCCGCCTTCGACTCGGTTTGGCTCATCCTTCGGCATTGGGCCTTCAGCGCTGCGTCTGTCTTCAGCCCATCGATGACCTTGTCATCCATTTCCTCCGCTGTCCATGTGGTGGTGAGCGCACTGCGTCTCATGATATGGTTCGCGATGCAGTGACATCTATTGCTCGAGAGGCAGGGTATCATGTACTGCGTGAGCAACCACATTTATGACCCACGCTCACGTCCCACTCTACACGCCGCCGTATTGATATCGTCCTATCTAGAGATGGTTTGTGTACCTTAGCAGATGTCGTTCTTGCCGACCCCACTCGAGCGGATCTGCTATCTCGCGCAGCCACCACACTAGGCACGGCAGCCACTGTAGCAGCCCAGGCCAAGGAGCGCGACTACAACGATCGTCACCCCACCACATTTCTTCCATTGGCGGTCGAAATATTTGGCTCATTGCACCGACACTTCGACGATTTCCTGCGGACATGTGTACATCATGCAGGTAAGAGCGGGTCCACTGGCATCCCACATGCCTCCATCCTTGTCGCCTACTATCAACAACATGTTTCAGTTGCTTTGCAGAGAGCACAAGCCATCTCTATTTTGCATCGGGCTGATGTGGCTAGCTTCGCGTCATCTCATCTTCCGCCTCTGCCTGACACTTTTGTCTGTCTCCTTATCTGATCTCCTCCAGGCTGTTGGCTGGGAGGGTCGCTCTGCTCGAGTAGTTTACTATAGCTTCTGTTTTCGTTGCTAATTGAGTAGCTTACTATAGCTTTTGTTTTTTTTTCTAGCTGAGTAGCTTACTATAGCTTTTTGTTTTCTTCTCTTGTTTCTTGTTCCTCCCCCCCCCCTTTTTGGGAACTTCACATCATATGCACGTTCACCCATTGTACATATTGTAAATAAAGTCTTACAGGGTTTCATCATTTCAGGGGTTGGGGTTTAGGAAGATGAGATTTCTCTATGGCCTCCCCGAGGAAGCGTAAATTATGGTATCCTCTGCAGTAGCCTCCGATTGAAACATCTGCATCATTGTAGATGGTTGGTTCATACACAATGAGGCAGTACACCAAATCATTAAAGTGCATTGACGTGCGGGACAACCAGCGCGAGTCCCAATCAAATGATAAACAAAATGGACGAGAGCCCAGTGAAGGATGCTTTGTGGTGGCCCATCAAATCGTGATCATGATAAGGACCCAGCAGAAGCAGCTGAACCGAAGCTACTAGAATCGGAAGCTGAAAAGCAGTAGAAATAAGAGAAACCTGCTGGATTCAGTAGTTACAAGTTGAACAATTAGCAGTCCTAGTGTTGATTCGTGTTTGGGAATTCTTAGTAGGACTGATCATAAGCTCCTAGAAGAGTTTCTATTTCTCAGACCGATCAGAATGGAAGCATGGCACACTGTTTTACAGAAAATACCTCTAAATCTGCTTTCGGCCGAAGAGAAAGCCCATATTGCGTTTGAAATCATCATCAACAACAGGTACCCGGACGAAGTTGTGAACAAGCTTGTTGCTGTGACCCGAGAGTGTGACAGTACATATGCCACTCTAGCATGTGCTTTGCGCGTTCTGATATCCACAACATCCGGTATGCTTGATATACTTAGCTTTGTGAGTTCTTTACGATAGACTTGTAAGTTGCGGATTTTGCTTCAAATGCTTTGTTATTATATTCATCTTTTGTAAATTTTCTCTTTCGAGCAGCATTTATTTGTGTTGTTGTTGGCTTTGTACTGCACAGCACCTCAGAGAGCCAGATCACCTCTAGCTAGATCAGTACCTTCATCCAGATATCAGCTTCTCCCCCATAACACTTACCTGCTTTTGTTTGTTTATCTTTGTTGCTTATCAGTGGAGTAGGTAAAGGCTTGTATATATGGGAGCAGGTCGCGCAGGTTGGGGTGGAATTCTGTAGTAGCGTGCGACCTTGACATCGCCACCACTACAGAGATAAGGGCAAAAGATGGCCTATCCAAGGAGGGAGGGAGGAAGAGTATAAAGGTGGGGGCAGTGAGGGGTTTCATAGAGAGAGAGAGATGCTGACACCATTAATCCGAAAAAGCAAGGAGCAGCAGGGCGTGCGATTGCAGTCGCCCGTTCGAACATCTAGCTTGGGCCGATTAAAACGATTGCAGGTTATGGGAGGGTGTTAAGTCCTGTATCTGGCATGTGTACATGGTTTTCTCATAAGCTACAATTAGATTTTCAATTGCAAAGTGGGGACTGTTTTTCTACTTTGGCAGTTTTGCACCAACAGTCAGTAGTTCGGTTGGTACATTTAATCATCAACTCTTGCAATGAGGAGAAAAGGTTGTTCCATAGACTTATGCCCATTGGAAACCAGCTTTTTAACTTTATACCCGACCGCATATAACAAATAGTAGGCACACTGCATGCTAAAATCTGAATCTTTTCTAATCTATAATGAAACAGCTAAGTTCATCTACATTTGTAAAGTGCATCATCAACTTTCACTTTATCTTCAACAAAAGATGTCTATGTACACATGTGCACAAGGAATGTCCATCGTGTCTGACTGCGACGAGTGTGTCAACCACGGTCTGAAGGAAGAGTCTCAGTTTCCTCGGGCAACAGATCTGGCTCCTCTCCAGGCAGAGGTTCATTCTGCGCCATATCCTCGGACCATCCTCCAGCTTCTCTGCTTTCTAGCTCCTCTTCGGCTGCACGGAGACATCGCAAAACCATGAGAGCTCGACGATACTAGGCAGGACAAATTACAGAACACATGATGCATACAATCGTATGTCAGAGACTGCAACCTCGGATCTGCCACTGCATTCTGTACATAAGCTGATGGAACAAAACAATGTACCTGATATTGCTTTATCGTCCAGGATGTCGGTGTCCTCGCCCACGACTGGCTCAGTATACTCACCCCCATAGGCAACTGGATCTTCGTTGGCGATGACTGGGATGGGTTCGTCTTTCCCTGTGATTGGATATTCGTACTCAGGTCCAGTTCCTGCCATTGTCGTGAAACCCACTCCCGTCTCAAGGACTCGCCTGCCATACCGTGAAAAAACACTATTATATCAGAAAAGTAACACAGCCATACCATATATCCGGGCCCACTTGAATGCCAAAGATTATCATTCATGTGAAAAGGGCCTACACAAACTTCAAAGTAGTCAGCTTCCAAACATTGTCACTCGACAAATACTCCGTCTGTATGAGATGACTGAACATCAAAGTGCGAGATTTTGTAGTCTGCATAAGCTTCGTCGCTAAATAGCTAAATTTGTGAGCAGCTAAAACTTCGATACCGTGAGGCATTGGCAGACTTTAGACAAAACTCTAAATTCTACTATCGTCACTTACTTCTAAGCAAAGACAGTAACCAGATCACCCATAATCATTTACGACGTCAGTTTCTTGAGCAGTTATCAGTTTAGATCTTCTCAAAGCGCTTGACTATGTGGAAGGTGGTGATTTCAAAAATGCCAACAGCCCCGTTCTTTTTCCACCCATATAATCCAGAACTTCAGCTACCACTGCAAGCGGGCGTGGCCTGACTCACTTGTACCCAGTACCCAGGATAGCTAGCGGGACACAAACCTGACATCAACTGCATCTTACCTCTTGGTGCTAGAATACGGTTGACAGAAGAATCAAGCTCGGAGAATCTGATAGTTCCGGAATACGCAAGACGTGAGTTGACGAGAAGTGGGCGACGAGTGAGCAGCTTGGCATTAGGTTGTCGATGGATGGAGCTATATAGAGGGGGACTCGGGTGATGGGGAAATGCCAAGTGGCCCACACATGGCTAGAATGCGGGGGAGGGCGAGGGGGTGGGTCCAAGTGTCTGCCTTGCCATGCGGTGGTGACGACGCCCCTCCCGTCGCTTGCCAACGGATCCGTGCTCCCAGTGGCCGCGCACTAATTATCCTCCAGGTTAGGCACAGTAGGCTGGCCAGAGGTGCAAAATCTCGTTGGAAACCGCAAGTTCTACGTTGTTTGGGGCAATATCGGGCCGAGAACGGCTGCCATCTTTGGGCCGGCGTCATCAGAGTGCAAATTGAAACTCAAGGCACCTCCATCCATACCTGAGGCACTTTTGCTCCTAAGCTTGATCCTCCCAGACTACAAAATGGCATAGGATCTCCTTTGCCTGCAGTCATGAAATATACTTCCAGCTCAAACCCAGGCAGTGGATGACCCGATAGCATTGAACTGACTTTCTATTGTGGATGCCCGCAATTCTCAGCAATGTGGTCCCGTCTATAATTCATTCTCGACTTCTGGGATCACCCAGTTGGGGCACTTGTATTATAGCGTAGCAGAAACGTGCAAACTTGGAATATTCAGATAGTGCAGGTATACCAGCAGTAGAGGAGATGTGTCTGCATGTAAGTTTTCTAGTTCATCTCTACAGTGAGCTTCTCTGTCTAGTAAGTTAGTTGCATAGTGGGACTATCATGAGTCTACATCCAACACTTATCAATAGATTTATAGGGGAAACTCGTCTTCAATGCAGTGATGGAAATAATTTACACTCCTCTAGAGAAACAGAATTTTTACAACAATAGTAGTCTTCTCACCCCTTGTGGACTCAACCTCTGAGGAGGAATGCATGCAAAGTTGTTGCTTCCTCATGCCTCTGAGAGATGGGTATTCTGTGTTCCTGGGTTTTGGCTTTGTTAGGTGGGCAATTTATTGGTTGCTTGAGACTAATAGAGTGTTGTGGCTCTTGGTGAAGGCTCTTCAGTTGCTCAAATATCCATCATCAATGTTACCCAATGTGTAGCTGTTTGCCACACGTGCACTTTCAAGAGAGGCCCAACATTCATTGGTTGCACCAGACAGAAAAATATAACATGCAAGCAACTGAGAACACAAACACCTGTAATTAACAATTAGGAAGTCTCTCTGGGAGCTTGAATTCGAATTTCCCTGAGCAGATTTCAACTGTGTCGAGATAGAGTTACTGGATCTGGCCCAAAACCTTCAAGCAGCTAGTAACAGTTTGGGTCTCTGCCAGATTGCATAACCAGGACCTGATGTGGAAAGCTCCCAAGGTCCGTCCTTTGGAATCCAATCTTTGTCACCTAATTTCACACATAGATTGCCCCCTACAAGTGCTGCATAAAAGCGTGAGTTTGCCTCCAATATCTCGATGATAGATCGGCTGTGAATATCTTGCCACCTCCGAATGCGCATCTACCACCAACCAAAGAATGAACCACTGTGTGTAACTCTGGTAAGTTCTAACTGTTTTCAGATGGGTGGACAAGCTGTTGAATAAATGATATAAAATGATTCTTTAATTGAGCAACACAATATTTCAATTCCAGGTACAAACCAAGGAATATGGCCTACCAATTCCAGAATCGCTGTCTTGGTGGCATTGCCCCACTCGAACAGGTGATCATAGAAGACACAGGGTTGACCGGGATGCGTGAGAATGTATGCATAGCCCTTCGAAATGTAAACAAAAACAGGGTCAAAACATCCACTTTATTAGACTTCAAAAGTAAAGCATAGAACCATTCTCTCATCAAATGATTAATCAACAACCGAAATAATCACCACCCGTTGTTTGTTAAGTGATTGCACGCCCAGTTAATGTGGAAATTTTATCTTGTGTATGTAGATTGAGAAGGAGGCAATAGAGAGACGATGGAGTTCTTAGTTACCTTTTCGTATTGAACAAACTAATGCAGATTGATGTAGACCCTTTGACAAACTGGCTCATTAAAACAATCCTTCAATTTGATTTTAGTTTGTTTCTTCCTATGCGTGGTTATGCTCCCAGGCCAGACCACTCTAAGGGTGCCTCTGGTTGCTAACACCTGGTAGGTTTCTTGGCATGCCATTGGTTTGGGCAAGGCTTTTTGGACATTTACAAGATTTGCTTTCAGATGCTTTGCCTTCTTATCACAAAAAACCAAAACTAGAAGAGACAAAAGTACCTGCAGCACATGCTCCCTTGGAAAAGGCCAGTGGGCCTGCCGATGGCAAAGCAATTCCCACCATCAGTAGATGCTGCCAATGGCTAGCATAATGAATGTTTCCAGCATTTTGGTTTATCACACTCCTCTTCAGGTTTAGTAGTCGTGCAAGGAACCGTGTCCGGTGAGCCATCTCATCTTGTAATGGTTTGGCAAAGGCCTCCACACTGAGCCTCTTATCAGTTGTCATAGCATCTACTGCCAACTATTAATACTGTTTGTAACTACTGGACTCATGGTGCTATAGGTTTCGCAATCAACCTGTGTTGATCCTGTGTCGTGGTTGTCAATGAATGTGATGGCTCTAGAAGGCCACATGCCCAAGACTCCGGGAGGCCGTCCTTGAGCATCACGGAGACGCCACCACTCTCTCTTTGCACACGCTTCCTGTCAAATACATTTGCCCACCTGAATGCAGAATTTGCTGACGGACTGGGAACATGCACTAGTCAAGCAGTTCGGTGGTCCTTCAGTACATCGGTGGTAAGGAGCAGTCAATCCCTACTCACAATGCCTTACGTACCTAACAGCTTAAAAAATGAGCTTCTAATGCTAACATGTTAAAGAGGTTACTCATGGGAAGGTGGATGTCCACACCTGCAGGATAGCTTTAGTGGTAAAATCAAATGCGCATGCTAAACCTCCAGTGCCATCAATCCAGTCCACAGTTCGCTTCCTATGGCTGTCTGCAGGGACCCCGACAAATCTCAGCCATACCTACCACTGTGGGACAACATGTGTTTAACAGAATGAAACGTACACGAAGGATATTCTTATTACAGTGAGGCTTAACTCCATTGTTTACACTCATATAGACTCCTTGCAGCAATTTTCCAATTACGCATGAACACACACAATTTGGTTGACATGAAAATAGCTCCCATGAAGTTTGATGAGAGCCAACAATAACTGATTGGCAGAATTGTTGACCAAGTCTCCATGCCACATTAGTGATGCGATAGGTAAGAACCTACATTCAGAAATATTAGAGAAATAGAAAATCCCTAATAAATGCATGGCAATCTAGCAGGTGCCTGCATGAAGCTGACCAAATACCACTGCAGGTCTTGTTACACACATAGAAGAGGGTGCACCTAGTTTGCAAACTTTCCTTAAAGAAGGAAAGTGTCTGCATACTAACCTTGGTTATAGTCAAGGATGTAAGTAGGGCCAACATAGCTACAAGTGTCCCAATACTCTCCAATAGCCAATCTGGGCATCGACGCTTCGATGTACTCCTTCACAAACTTAGGACTAAAACTGCACAGTTGGCATCACAGCTCAGCAGATTGGCCCATGATGTATAGTCATTAAAATGCACATGGTTACAGAATGGCCACACAAGGACCATCAAATTGCCCAAACAAGCGTTCTGATTAATCTGGCCATAGCTATGACCACTGCAGAAGTCAGCCCAGTAGAACCATCTCAGAGGATAAAATTAGTTTCGTTTGGTGTTCTGATGTGTAACATCTGTGACACCCCTAGTGCCCAGCCGCTACATGATCACAGTTAGGCCAGGTTTCTACGAAGTAAAATGCCGAAAAGGGGTGCAGGGATCCCTCCGATACTGATCCTGTGGGAAAATTACAACTGGCAGTGATAATCAGCTACTACTTACTACTTACCCCTTCGCAAAGTCAAAACGGAAGCAGTTAAAACCAACGTCCTTGCGAAGCCACTGCAGCCAGTGTTTTAAATCGTTACGCACTACCTCTCCAGTGTGATCAAGGTTGGGAATGCCCTTGAAAATTTCCCCCGTGCTTGGATTTCCCTGCAAAGAGCAATGGTAGTCAGATTTCCTTCATGTTTAGGAAATGAGGCAATAAATCCTTGCATTTTTGGCCCACCAATCTGCACCATGCAGCCATTGTGCATACAAGTTTTGTCTTCCGCCTAGATTCACTCATGGACAATCACGAATGCAACACATAAAAGTGTGAGCATACCAGCCCGCCAGTATCAGAAGTGACAGCATGCTCATCCCAGGGCATGGGCATCCCATCGTAACGATTGTAGAGGTCTCCGACCCCCCGAGTGCTGCCTACTCGATGATTAATAACAATGTCCGCCATGGCTAGCACATTATTTCTCCGCATAACTCGCAGCAAATTCCGCAGCTCACGTTCACTACCGTACGCTGAGTTCAAGTTGTAGAGGTTCCGGGGAAGATAGCCTGATCATATAAAGCATGATTTCCGCATAAGTACAGCCGTTGACCAACAGAACCAAGAGCAGGACAGGCGAATACATACAAAGAGGGAATGGGTGGGCTCCTAAATCATGTGCAGAAAAGCTTACCTTGGGGGGCCAGAGATTCAAAGGCAGGAGGAAGCCACATGGAGGTGAAACCCCAGGCAGCAAGTTGTGGTACCTTCTCTCGGAGCAACTTCCACCATTGCTGCTTATGTGACTCCCAATTGAAGGCCTGTCCACAGCCACACACATTTATTTAGTTGTGTTTACTCCATTCCTCACTATGAATTCTCTGCTGTGTTTTTCTTCGTCTATTGCTTTTCTGTTATCAATAACCAAATGTTGTCTGCAGAAGTTGCCATGGAAACAGGGATGTATCAAAGCATTAGGGCAAATAGCCCAGCAGTCAAGCCAAGCACAACTATTCAGTTGATCTGCAAACAAGTGAATTGAGTTCATGTAATCAAACAACTGTCGTAGTAGGTTGTGAATATAATATATAGTCCAGGACAAAGAAGGGTCCACTGGGCATTGATCAGTACAAGAATCCCCACAATTTCCTTGACAGTGGATTCACAGATAGTACATGAAAAATGGTGAATGATGTAGGTCTTGAATTGGTGGTTAGGACCTGCTGACCTACAAGGATATAACAGTTGTGCTGCTGTACATCTTTCAGGGAAGCAGCTTCTCCTATGTATGCGAAGAGCAATAACTTCAATTTTTTCTGGTGTCTACACAGGCAGACTGTCAAACAAAAGATGAATTGCAACAGGAATGATTCAAAGGGGCCACCTGGATAAAGATGTCTCTGCCCTTGCGAATCAGGTCCTCATCTGCTAGTATGCATGTTTGAGCCCAACATCATGTAAGCGACTAGAAGGGCATTGTGTACAGGCAAAAGGATGTCATAAAGTCCAGTTCTTCACTTTCCAGGTCTGATTGGGAATGTGCAAAGCAACTCACAATAATACATTTTGATTTCAAAACCCTATGTCCCACCAGAGGGTTCACCCACTTATCAAAACATGAAAAATGAAAAAAATAAGGTTTACCAAAAAGCTTAAAAAGCTGATAGGACCCTAGTGCATTAATGACGAAAATCCTGAAAACTTTAAAAGGATGTCATTATGAAGAGGTCATAAAGCCCATAATGCTGTATTTTTCCCTGAACACGTGAGGTGGACATCAGGTGAGGGGTAGCATATTGAAAATGGTGGGTCTTACTGCTTTGCTCCTCAGACTGGAGTTCCTCCTCGCTATCCTCCACCTGACATAATGACAGCAGGGTAAAAGCTAGAACGATGTAACAGGCGATTTTGTCCACAACACAACTTAGCACATAGAACAGTAAATATTTTCTTGAAGTCATAAACTGCAATTGGTAACAAGGACTGAACTACTACTGGGGCTATGTGAAGGGAGTGCATTGCAGCATTGGAATGTTAACCAGTGATCAAGACAAGATTCCAGTTAATCACTTGCACTTCTATCAATACATGGACTAGTGTAATGGATACGATGTGTAGCATTCTGGCCCTCCCTTGCAAACCACAGCTCAGTAGAAAATGAAGTAAAGCCTGGGGCAGATCAAGGAGTATTTACCACTGTATCATTGCTTTCGGTTGGTGGTGAGCTTGAAGGAGCATCAGATGTCTATTGAGTCAGCCCGAATAATCACCCAGATGAGCATGAAGAATTCCAAACAACAATGGATATTGACATCTGTGTGAATGCTTAAGTTGCAGACTCCAGGACCAACTGGAGCATACAAGAACAGATATCCATGGCCCTTCAGCTGGTATACCAATAGATAAATAACAACCGGGTTCCTGTTCCTAGTTCATTGTTATCATGATAACACCAAATGCATTGGTCTTCTAAAGTGAATGACACTTTTTGGATAATCTCAAATATTGAAGGACAAAATTTCCTCACCAGAAATTAGTCAATTTAATACCTGCAGCTCCTCTCCTGGCTCAGGAGGAGTAATCGGTTCACTCCCACCATCCTGGTCACCAGATTTACTTTCTCCAGCCCCATCCACCTGTTGCAATCAGTCAGTCAGATTCTTCTCACATCCATCCTCTATCTATCTGGCAGCCCATCTGCTTCTTCTTTTTTAACTCATGCTCCACATACATGAGAACCTTGAAAGTAGAGACACCACATGTTTATGTGATTACCCTTACCAGTGCTTAACCCGATGGAAGAATCACATCTGTTCCATGAAACAACTGACATAGTTGGGAAAATGTGAATTGGGAGAACATCTTTCACAGACATATGCCCTAGGATGTGGAGTATGCAGATGCAGTGAGCTCAAAGAAGACGGTCTTACCAATTCCTTTCCCTCATTGATTGGCTCGCCTCGAATCTGGAAAGTGGATTTTTTTGACAGGTCAGCAACCCAACACGGTCTTTTCTCGCCTTTCAGATCCGCATGATTCCAGTCTGTCCTGGATTCATCAAGTGCTCTCTTCCTGTGTCCCTCTTTCCTCAATACTGCGTAGAGAAATAACAACCAAACAAATGAGCCAGCTACAGGCATGGGAAAGGAGTAGGAGGAAAGCTACATTGGTCTCGTAGGACTCATCTTAAAATCATCAATCAAAGCTCCCAACCAGATTCATAATGAGTTTAAGCTCTAACCATGTTGGTACAGAAATGGCACTTCAAAGCCATAGACTTAGGCTGGTAGGTAACCACAAAGATGGTTACCTAAATGCTGTTTCATAGAGAAGACAAAGAAGAACTTAATTAGACGTTCCAGTACTATGCAAAGTACTCTCAGAAACAACGTTGGAAGAATCACCTGAATCACAACAATTTATAAGAGCGAAGTTCATTAGCCATACCCGCACGCTCAAGGCCATGAGGTGCGTGAAAGACCCTCCATCTTTGGAGGCTGACTCATTTGTTGAGGCTACAAACCCAGCCATCCACACAACCAGAACGAAAAGAGTATCTGTTACATGCTCTCTCAACCAAGACGGCACAAGCAGTCTAGTATTCTCTCAAAAGAATCTTTAACATTTATGTAACAAAAACCATCTCAGCATAATCATCTAGGCTTGATGCAATGGTTCTGATTAGAATCAGAACCATGAGTTCTATCATCCTGATGTTCCCAATGTTCTCCAGACAAGGTTGTCAATCTTCAGTCACCATGTGGAGAATTTTGAAACCTTGAAGGTAGCCAAAAATATAAATTTGAATGTACAAGTAATTTGCAGAATTCTTACAGTGATGCATGGCTGCCAATGCATACAATGCTGAAAGTGGGCAGCTGACAGTTCCAAGCATGGAAGTCAAATGTGGTGTGCCAGATCGGGCTGTCTGCACTGAAGTCCACAAGTCCTGTTTGCCCAAGGATCGGAGGTAAGGCAGCAGTGTAATCGGCCAATTGCTTTTTTCACTGTCAGAAAAACACCCTTGCCCAATCACAGCACGAAATGAGTTACAAAGAATGCCCAAACATACAACCCCACTGACAGCACACACCCCGCTCTGCTTATGGTGCCTGAAGTAAAAAACGTGCCATCGTTGCGACCCAATCCTTGAACCATAGCTACCTTCATCCTCATTTCTCCCTCCCAAAGCTTTTGGGATCCCCACTTCTAACGTGGTGTAAGGAAATATGAGAACCTAAGCTTATCATGCTCAAATCATGTGTTGCGGGCCTTGATGGGTCCCAGTCCGAGCAGGTCCATCTCCGCCATTTCCAGCAACTGATGAGCTTCGTCCAATTACCTTAAAGCGGTTGGATGGAGTTGAAAAGATTTACGTTCAAGACCTCAACTCAAGGCTTATCAACAGCAGAACCTTTCATTTCATGCCGCGCCAATTTCACTGTGATCCGACGATGAATGTGACGGGAGGAAATGTCGAGGCTTTGAACTACAAGGAAGGTGGACGCGGACATTGGACTCCACTGGCAGCTAAGACTATGTAATTCATTGCCACTCTGATCCGAGAATGGCGAGGAAACGTCAACTAGTCTTTGATCCACCAGGAAGCTGGAAGCCCGAAATTGTAGCCACTGGTAGCTAAGACTAAGGAGTCCATTGATTCTATTAACTTGTGTTTCCAAAAATGACTGTCATCTGTGTGGGTACGATATGAGGTCCCTTGCTTTTCTCAAAAATTGGTTACTCTCAAAATCTTCTCTGTCAATACCACACTAACTCCATTGCTTTCGATAAAGGCCTGTACTCGTCAGCTTCAACTCTCTCACTTTTTCTACACCCGCACACTCGAGAAGAAAACACCCAACAAAACATGAATGCAACATACAGTAGTTAAGGAAGAAACGTACAAAGAGGGTGACTGCGAGAGACAAGGTACTGCAGCATCCGCCATGATCTCCCCGCTGGTATGTTGTGGGCGTGACACAACGAAAGACAGGATGTATGCAGTATGCACGCGTATGCTGTAGATCTGAATCACTCCACTGTACTTCCACCACTTTTCATAACTATTAGTTCCCTATATTTCCATGAATGACGAAAGCCGGTGGACTGCAGCCTCAATGGCAGCAAGGTGACAGAGACAACTCCAATCGGAAGCTGTCATGTGTTGTGAGCCGAGCGACCGAACTACTTAGAAATAGAATCGAGCATAGCAGGCCGACGGTTAGATTTCAACTCTACGATTCCTTCGAGTGCCGTTTCCTCATGGGAAATAGTCCGTTGTATTTTCCAATGCCGAAGCTGATGTAGACAGGCCACATGGCGCTGCAGGCACCGCTAGAAGGCTCGGTAGGTGGGCCGGACTTCACAAGGCTCCTCCTTCACAAAGGATACAGGCTTGATCAGGATACGTGATCAGTAGTATCAAGACATGGATGCTTTCGTTTTCCACTCTCTTAATTGGGATCCGCTAGCCCTTCCAACCTAGAAACCACGTTCAGGTCATGCACCCAGTAATGACGCTGAAGAGAATATGGACATCTGCTCGCTTAGAGCGTCTAACGCATAGAGCTCCAATGGGTGGTCGCTAGTTTCCATGAATTCGGGATCCAGTTTCTGTGAGGGAATTGAGTGAGCTTGTATATGAAATGTGACTCGTTTTCTGCATCTCGAACTGAGTGATTAGGTGGATGGGTAGGGGGTTTGGCGACAATCGATTCAGAGTAACTTGTCTGGGGGAGGGAACCTTTCCATCGAGAACCCTGATGAAGAGGGCCCATGCATTTGAGCTTGTGATGGTCATGGATTGGATTTAAATATGGGGTGACAGCATGTCAGTGCTGGGCAAAACATGGCTGAAAAAAGTTGGGCAAATTTGAGCTTTGAAAGGGCTAATAGCAAACTGTAAAGTCCTGCTCCAGTATTTTACTCACTAGACTGCAAGTAAGAAGAATTCGATTAGACAGAAAAGCTAACTTATCTACAGCCTGAAATGAATTGAAGCCAGCTACTTTGGTAACACAATGGGTCTCACATCTAGGAAAGCTTCCAATGCATCAACCAGCCGCGGCGGCCACCTGCGAGTATACCGAACCCAATTCCGATCTCTGTATCTTCCATCCTGCAACCATGCACCACATTCAGATTTTAGATCACAGCCTGCAAGCCCTAGTCTCACTTCAGTCCACAGTGATTTAAACCTCTTCCTACAAAGTAGCCTACATATGCTGACAGGTATGAAAGTGACCTCAATTCGTCCCCAATTGTTTTCTGCTTCCGATGGTAGCCCTTGCGCATAGAGCGAGACAGCCAAAGCTGCCCTTACATCCGGAAACTGCGGGAGAAGGGAGACTGTCAGAAAGGAGCTCAAGTACTAAAAAAAACAATAGTCTCACAGAAAAATATACGTATATTTTCTACCAAAGAAACTGTGAATTAGCTTGCAAGAGCTGTGATAATGACAGGGAAGGGAAGAGCATCCCCATGCTATCTTGCCAGTATCTAGCATCAAGGTTTCCCAAAGGGACTCTCCCTCCATGCTCCCTGACAGCCTGTCATGTTTTGTAGGGATGCTTCAAGTTTGAGACCTCTCCCCAAAGTAACAAACAAACTTCAAAGAAACGAGTATACATGCCTGAATTATACAGCAATGAACAAGCCAGCCAACCTGAGTCTTGATGAAGGAAGGAGCAAGCTCCAGGTGGCTTCTCGAATATATTTTTTGTCAAGACTAAATTAGCTCAATATCATGATGTAATTAGATGCAAACTTCTATGTTCTCCAATGACATTTTAGAGCTATATGCCCAAATGTCCCTCAAGTGCCTTAGCAGATTATGAAGCTCGCAGCACCAGATTAAGCTCCCCAAGGGAGGTAAATATATACCATGTAGACCATGTTAGAACAACTTAGTTTCTCACAAAGTGCAAAGATAGGTTCAACAGGCTTGAAGAGAGAGGGAGAGAGAACTTCAGGATATTTTCGTAGAAGAGACCGGAATTGCTTAAAAGCTTCATTATCTCTGCCAACTTGATAAAGAGCCTGGGAAACACAGAATAAAGAACCAACATCAGACTGAATTGTTGCCGATGACTCCAGCAATGGAACTCAAGCTTTCTCACACTAACAGCTAGAAGTTATGCCAGAGCTCACACACATATGACTTCTAATGGATCACATGGCTCCAAAGAAAATCAATCTTCAAAGAGAGAAAGAGTGCTAAAGACCAAGGCATAATTGGCAGCTGCAAAAGAGAACTCTGGAGCAAGCTGCACAGCTTGGCGATAATTGACCAGCGCCTCATCCCATTTATTCATAGCCGCCTGAACCAGACAACCATGTTCACATTTCCACACTAAGATGGTAACGTCAGCTCTTCCTCCCTGTCATTACTAGCAGACCCACCAGTTATCCCACCCCACAGAAAACTACAATGTTAAACCTCTAAACTCTCCCCTCCCTTTCTGGATTATGTTACGGTAAGGCGACACTCTGCAGGAGATTGTCAGCAGTACACATAAACACTCTTAAGCCACAGACACTGAACCCTCAGATAATTTTTCTTCTAAGTATCCTGCATGGCACAATCAATGAGTAAAGTCTATCCTTTCAGTGATTAAAATGCATACAGCACTGTGATAGACCTGCACATTGCCCAGATTGTTCCAAGCAGCTGGATCCTTGGGTTCTGCTACAAGCACCGCCTCATAATCCGCTGCAGCCTCTGCATAGCGCCCAAGGCTCTCAAGTGCTACTCCTCGATTCAATACTGGGTCCACTGCATACCTGCTCATCCAAATGTCACAATGCTGGAGAGAACTAGAGTCGGATTGTACAGCAATTCAAGGATAAATTAATTGCAACCTGAGGAGAGACATCCTGAAAGGGAAACAAAAGAGCTTCCTTGATCTCGCAAGATACTTCAAAAGAGACAGGAAACACAGGAGTTACAGACGGAGCCAATCGAATTGAGTGATCAAAATCTCCCAGTGCCTGCTCCAATCTGCCCTGCGCGCAAAGGGAGGTGCTACATGGTAAGCTGGCATTCAGACTTAAAGAGACTTCAATCAGGTCTTCATAAAACCTGACGTTTTGGTTCTGATGACAGTCAAGAAAGGCTGACCTGGCGACTGCGAGCGTTTCCGCGGTTACCCCATGCTCTTGCCACAATGTCTGGAACCCACTCAGCATCAACCTTTTGGTACTTGTCAATCACCTCCGTCCACAGTCTCTCCTCCTCTTCAACCTGCACGCAATGTGAGCAAAAACACTCTGTTGTCACAGAAAGAGTACGTGTGCGAGGCAGTTCGACTTCCAAAGAACAGTTCCTACACACATTGCAAGCTATTGCACTAAAAATCCGCTATGAATTTGAATTTAAGCTCGTACAACACGTGATCACACTGGGAACGAGCGACCAGGCGCTGTAGGGGCGTCGCGTTCTTGTGTGTGCATCCTATCTGCCAACCAATGACAGAGAGCGCATCAACTGCAATGACAGAGAGATAAAGAGGTAGGTAGCAGTCAACCGTAGAGGCAGAAAGGGCCTGTTGGAAGAGGGCGGCAGCAGACCGCAGTCGTTGATCGCTAGGATCGAAGGGGTGTGTGGGTGCCTTGCTCAAGTCGATCTTAGCTGCTACCAATGCCTTCCCCACTGCTGGGGAGAAGCAGTAGAGAAGAACCGCAGCTCCTAGTATCATCTGTCGCCTGCCCTCTACTCCACCAGTTGACGCAAGCACCTGCTGCCATCCCCACCCTCTTACATCGGATAGACGATTGCCGGCTCTCACAAAAGCATGGTAACAACATAAACAGACACGTGATTTTATGAGCAATGGTTGGAGAGGTGTGGAAAATTGTGAAGCTCTTGACTTGCCTCCTGGCTAGCAGAAGTTTGCACATTCTCTGCTGCGATCGAACTCTCTTCCCTCTTCATTTCAGCGACCCGCTCCAGCCTTCCCTTCCCATATGCCATCGTCTTCAGCAATACAAACTTCTGAGCAATTGAAGGACATTGTGCCTCTTGTTGACATGTAGAAGAATTCTTTCGCTTAGCACACAAATGGCAGCTGTATGGTGCAAGAGGAAGAGTGCCCAGCTGCGACAAACCCAATAGGGACAAGCTTGACATCTCTCCCAGGGTGCACAGCTTCGTCTTCGTGCAGAATCCACAAAGACGCTTGCATCAGATAACACAACTCTTTGTGTCTGCTGCAGTGCGAGGCTTGGTTGGCATCAGCAGCATCCAACAACTGGCGAGGCAACGGAATCGCCCACAAAGGGACGGAAGAAGCCGGAAACTGCATTCCTCGTCAACGACGCTGGGGAGGATAGACCTCGGCTCTCTCTGATCTTGCAATTGCATTGTGCATCGCAAGAATAGCTTCAAAGGTCAGCGATGGCGCTTGTAGCGAGCGCCTCCGCACCACCGTGTACCTCCCTGTCACGTGTGGCTGTTCCAAGGCCATCTCTGCGGTCCTCCGTCTCCCTGGTCTCTGTGAGATCCTTCAACTCTTCGAGTTTCCTGGGAAGTTCCTTTCAAGGTCCGTGGCCCGGTTACTTAGGACCTTCGTAGCATGGGCTTTTGTGCTTGTATTTTACTTTCAATAGTAGAGGATTTGGCGTTGTTTTCTTGCTTACGAGCTTTGTCTGGAGTGTAGTGGTTTTGAGTAGGAGATGACTAGTGCCACCAGAGAAAGACAATATGTTGAATGGAGATTATCGCTTTGAACGTCAGCTCCTCTACTCAGAACTCCCTTGAACGGAGACACACTTCCCTCCTCTCTGGTCACTCGCTCGTATAGAGAGGGGGGATACCTCGATTCAATTTACTACCAATACCCTGGATAGCAACATTGTCAAGCTAAGAAATTCTGGCAGGGAATCACAGAAGTGCAGATAGGCCAGGGTAGAGTGGTCGGACAAACCAGCTTCCAAAGTAGATTCCAGCTAAAGTTGGGAGAGGCAGAAGCCACTTACACATACAAAAGCCGGTTGCTGAGGGCAAAGACCAAGACACTTACTGGAATTACTGGCCATCTCTCTCTCTCTATCTCTCTCACTCCACACACACAAACACACACGCACACACATGCTTGACTCAGTGGCAAAGCTGGTGTGAGTTTGAGAAGCTACGGCAGTTGCTTTCGAGCCTGTCCACAATATGCGCCTATGAGTACATTCTTTTTTTCTGCAGACACTGGTGTGATGAGAACATAGTAGCGTCCTGTATTTCCTTGGAAACCCTAATAATGTGGTAGCTTGAGCATGGTTTTGTAATGGCTGCTGAGGCGTTTGAGGGGGAATGCCGTATTTGGCCAGAGCACCTTGTGGTTCTTTCTACAGACGAATCTTTTATTGAAAAATGTCATGACCATTGCTGTAAAGGCACACAATAGACAGGTTCTCCTTGTTTCGAGGCACACAAGGGCACAAACACAGGCTTCAGCTGCTCATGAAAAACAGTTTGAGGGGCATGGTGGCAGGAGTGGGATGCAGAACAGTGGTGATTCCACTTGCAAGACGGCCTGTGCTTGTGAGAGCTGCTGCCGCACCAGTTACAAAGAAACCTGATTCAGCAGCGAAGAGGGCCCGGCAGGCAGAGAAGCGACGCGTCTACCACAAGGCAAGGAAGTCGGAGATCCATACCCGCATGAAGAAGGTAGTTTCTGCAACTGTGCAGACTGACACTAGTGGCTAAGTGTTATTCATGATTGGCTTTGAGCTTTTGGACTTGAATTGGGTGTTCAAGTCCTGTCGGTGTTTGGGTTATCCATTTGTTTGCCCTGTTTCTACATCATAAACACAGATTAAATGTGCTTCAAGTGAGTTACCACTCATCATTTTCTGGGCATGATGGCTTCGGACCATAGGAATTAGCATTTTGTAATTATCTGGAATCAGGTCAGGGTTTAGGATGTATTCACAAGACATTGTTTGCCGTAGCCTTGTGGCCATAGACCCTGTGCCCAGTTTGGGCGAACAAAAGGGAACAGATACTACCTTTCTGAAGGGCTCGCTCTGGTAGTGTGACCTACCATTATAAAGACAATTAGTTCGGGTTCTGTAGATATCCTCTACGAAGCCCACAACCATCAACTTGCTGTGTGAGCTGCCCAGCAATCAGGTCCCAACAGTGTTCGATGCCGAAGACTGTCCCATGAAAATGAAGTTAGGCATAAGACTTCCCTGAACTTGTTTCCAGTCTGTGACATGCGCGAGAACCTTAAGGATGATCTCAAGGGCCTACCTACCCTTGGCAATAGACTGAAATTCAAACTCAGGGCAGGAAGCCTACCTTTGGACAATAAACAGATGCAGAGAGGAAGAGATTGTAATTGCCCAATGTGCGGGCAGCCTGAAGACAATATCCACTTTCTCATACATTGTCCGGGATACTCTCACCAGAGAGTGACCGTCTCATCAAGAACATTGTCCCAACACCTCTGTTCACCAACTTCGAAGATCTTGAGGCTGAACCTAAAGCCCCGTCTTGCTTCCAATAGAGTCGATTAGCTTAGGGTATCTGGTATTAGGCAGGTGGTTTAACTGACTCCACCATCTGACATTGAACTCATCACATTGAGAGCTTGAAGGAGGTGTGTCATACTTGCCCCAAATAGCTATGTTAGCCATTCTAGAGCATGCTGAGATGCTCTCTTTGAGCAGCACCCACCTGAATGGATTCTTCAGATTTAGCATGGTTGGAGGATGATTTCACAATTAGCTCCTAGACGCCCTGCAATTCTGCAATGATTAGTCAGTTTCATTGCGTGCAGGCTTTGATCGTCTTTTGTAAACTTCAAGGATTGGCATGCCATTGAGCATGCCATATCCTTCGTTCACACGTTGATCTGTGAAGAGACATGTCTGATTCTGGGTCACCCTCTTCCAGGGCTTCAAACGGGTTGGAAACTTTCAGTTTAAAGTCCCCATCTTTGGCTGTCTTCCCTGAGCGCTTCATTATCCAGTCATGGTTGAACTTCTCTGAGATTACTTGTGAGTCTTTACGTGGAGCATTCTTAGACGTTGTCACCTTCAATGTGCCTCTGCTACTAAGTCTCGAGATAGTGTCCTCAGCCACATATGCCAAGCCCAAACTTGAGCAAGTAGGTTTTAAAGGACTTGTCCTCCATTCTGGGACTCACCCCAAAAACTACACATGAAGCTATGTTTGGCACAAGTGTCCAGTTTCCAGGAATCACCCTGGGGATTATGAACCATGGAAGACAGAGGGAGCAGAGGGAGAAAGAGTGGGAAAGAAAGACAGAATGCACACATGTACTGTTCCCTGTGATATCACAGCTCAGATGTCAGGGTAGGGTATCTAGCCTTTGGGGTATGAGAACCCATCTGGAACTTACCATGGTGCTCATGTGCAGCCAACAACAATCCATTTACAGGGCATCAAGTTTTTGAGATTGAAATCTTGTAGACTTCATGGTGGAAAACGGACGGTTAACCATCACTGCTCCTCTAGCCACCATTGTGGCCACGGACCTTGCTTTTGAAGTTAATGGGGTAATGCAACACTTGTGCGAAACCAATATCATTGTAGTGTGCTGCAGTTGGAAGCTTGGTTTTACCCACTACTAATTATTAATGGGTTAATTGATCGATCTTTGTACTCATGTACTCTGAAAAGCACTACTTAACTCTGAAGGGTTGCTGCTGGTGCAGGTGTTTCTGGCCCTTGAGGGGCTGAAAAAGCAGGGCCAGTCATCAGCGGATGACCTCAAGCCAGTGGAAAGTCTCATTGCTGAGGCATACTCTGTGATTGACAAAGCTGTGAAGGTTGGCACTATTCATAGAAACAAAGGAGGCCACCAAAAGTCGCGCTTGGCTCGTGCCAAGAAAGCTCTAGAAATTCAGCGGGGTTGGTACACCCCTGTTGCCGCAGCTTAGTATCGAACTAGCTTGGTACAATATTTAGTTCACTGTGTATCATCTCAATTTGTGAAACTCACTGGGTTGCATGTCATGTCGGTTAACGATTGCTGAGTGTAAAGTTGAATGTTGCAATCAAGGGAGGAGACTGAGAGAGGTAGAAAGAGATGGCGTTTATGAGGGGGTCGGTCCTGAGTGCAGTAGCGTGGATATTGAAGGAGGATGATGCCAGAGGCTGAGTCTGGGGCTG
This sequence comes from Takakia lepidozioides, assembly GCA_030704615.1. Taxonomy (NCBI): domain Eukaryota; kingdom Viridiplantae; phylum Streptophyta; class Takakiopsida; order Takakiales; family Takakiaceae; genus Takakia; species Takakia lepidozioides. Next base: position 42,479,551 of record CM060732.1, on the reverse strand, counting down.
ATTCAGCAAATCCAGTTGTGCTTGTCCAATTAATCTGTGACTAGATTTGTGTCTCGTCCATGTTGGTCCATAGGTATAGCCTACTCCCTCGGTTATCCTTGCAGATTTCGTGCTGCACATCTCTCTTCATCTAAGAGGGATGATGAAGATTGTGAAGAATGTTTACTGGAATCTTGCAAAGCTTTAAGGAAGCACACATGGAGGCCTTGTTGCTTTTCCATTCAGTTGACTCAGTGGCCAAAGCTGAACAACATGGGGGGTCAGCTTACTGGGCACTGAAGTATGTTGGCTAGTGTGCAGTGTTATTTCGTACCCAGGATGCCAGGGGAGTGGCCATTTGCAAGTGATTTGGCAGGAGCTGCTGGCTGACCTAAACCCATAGAGCAGCAGGTAATGTACTCGAGAGACGGAATTCAGCTCTATCCAATATTATGGCCTGTCTATCTGGATCGCTCTCTAGATTCACCAACGAAGTTAGACATTAATCCTCCCTGAACTTGCTTCCAGTTTGTGGGTGAGGACTGAGGACCTTAAGGATGGCCTACCTACCCCCAGCATTAGATAAAATTATAACTTTACAGTGGGGAATCTTCCTTTGTAAAGTAAAGAGAAGCAGAGAGGAAAGGGAGATTGCAATGCCCAATGTGTGGGCCGCCTGAAGACAACATCCATATTTTCTGAAACAATACAATGTCTAAGCTCATCAGACCCTCTTCGGCACCATTATTTCTGTTCAGCAACTTTGAAGTTGGGTCTACTTGCAGCTCACACACAGCAGATCGATGCTTCTATGAAGTGTTTGTACCAAGTGAAGTCTGTTCCCTCTTGTTCCACTCCAACTGGGCTGCGTCCCTGGCCATAAGGCTACTGAAAACAACCTCTCCTGTGTACATATCTTAGATTCAGCCCGAGTAGCCTCCACTTCGAAGGTGGGTAAAACCTGAGGTAGATGGGGGCTGTTTCAGTTATTGCATACACTACTTATAATTATGCAGTGGAAGAAAGGATTATCCAAATTTGGGTTTTAGCCCACCTCTGGACTCCAGGGATAAACCTCCATTGTACTACAAATTGGCCCAGTTGTCCACCATTTCCTCCCTCCAAGCTATTGGTACATAGAAGTGAGCACATAAGTCTGGCCAGAATTGTGTGAATGATAAGCATAAAGTCTGGCAGCATGCACAGCCAGCACTGTGAGTCCAGGGCCAAAATTTGTGGAAGTCCACAAATGGGCGAAAGCAGAGACACATGAAGGCTTGTCATTGTCAGCCAAAGATTGAAGTGATGAGTATTGTATACTCTGTCACTGTGTACGCTCCCATATTGTAATATGGAACAACCAACTTTAGGGCTGGACTCAGCCCTTTCCTTGATTTCAACCTCCTTACCCAGCAGAAAGTAATTCACAAACACTATGCCTAATAAATAAGTGAAAATTTAGAAACCTTTGTCTAAATTCCCTAAAACACAAGCGCACATATGTAATATGATTAATTGTTAGAATAGTTGACAGACAATTATGCTTGTTTTAAACATAGAGGTAATGCCATAGACACAAAGAGGTCATATTGATCCCTAAGCCTTTTGCGGCGCCTCATGGCAAGAATACTTTGTTCAAGAGGTTATTTTCTGGTCTCACTGTAGTTAAGGGGCCTGATTTGTGAGCAGTTGCTTATGGGTGTTTCCCTTTAAATTTTAAAAGAAAAAGTTAGATATAAACAGCAAGTCAAACCCACGGGCCGATGCAACCAGATCATTACCATCAAATTCTGCATCCCCTATTGTTGATCGCGCGGCTGGTTATGTATACATCCATGTTGGACGGGTATATTAATAAGAAACTGGTATCAATATTGATATGAAGCTCCAAGATCGTCTCTCGAGGTCTGGACGTATCAGCTAGCAACCACTACCTAGCATATACCGGTATTGACCGAATATTGTATTAGTCTCAGCAATGCCTAGGTGGTTGATATAATACCAGTATAAGATCCATTTTGTGAGGAAAAACCTAAGCTTGGAAATCAGGTTTTGGTGGGGTTTTGGAAATACATTTTACTAGCACCACTACTTTTAATCTAGGCGATGCCTAGGTGGTTGATAAGTAATGTTGGGATGTCTGCCATAATGCGAACTATTGCGGACTATATCCTTGAAACCCAAGATGCCACGGTCGCGGAAAGAGGCCCGCGAAGTCTTGGACTATGTGAGGATGGTACCTGATAAGAGTATCAAATCCATTTTGGGAGGAAAAATCTAGGTATGAGTGCCGAGAGAGAGCAAGGGCGCGGCACAATATGGATGCGGCTCTTTCAATAAGTGTGGAAATCAGGTTTTAGTGGGTTGGGATGATGGAATATATTTTATTTGTACGACATCCAAGAGCCTCCACATGCTTGCAATTATTGGAGGACACTAGGAATAAGGTAAGAACTAAATGCACTCATGCCATCCGACGGTACTTTTGCCGGATTCTGGCAGCCCGGGCTCCACTGTCCAGCAGGGGCCCCTGTCAAATCCTCCCCACCCCCTCTTACCTAGGTTTCACTATTAAATACTTAAGAATCCAGGAGGGTGTCATGGAGTGGTGAGTAGCGTGCTGGTAAGGTGATTGCAGTGTAGGCAGCGAGATTTCGATTTGATTATTGATGGGAGGCTATTGTAACCCTTGGTACTGTAACCCGGTGTACCGTCACCCCAACCGGTGTAACCCCGGAGTATTTGTCCTATGTCTTGTGTAACTCTTCTTAGTTCGAGACCAAGTGTGAGTTACACCGAGTGGAGTTACACTCCATTCTGTGTAACCCCGAGTGGAGTTACATACAACATAAAATTTTAAAAATTGCTCTTGTTCAATGATTGCCTAAATAATGATTCAGTCAGAAACTGAAGTTATATGTTACGAGAGCATAATTAGCAACAACTTATTTCTGCTGTGCGGAACGGCCCTGCCACTCTGATATGCGCTTATTAGTTAATCTTCAGAAATGCTGAAGGTGACGTGAGACTCGAGAGTGTGACACTCTTCGGTTGTTGGTTTGCTGACTTTGCTGGCCAGCCTGCATGGCAGGCAGCACCCGCTGTGATGACGATCGATGATGCCAGTCTGACTGGGCACATGAGAAAATTACGAGCACCTCTTGTTCCGAGCATTCTATTTTGATGCATCTGCTTTTAGTATGTAGCTGCCCAGTTGGTTAATCATGTACATGTAGGAATGTCTGTGCAGGTATATCTCTTCCCTCCTGCCTTCCAAGTTCCTTCTTTGGCCTCTGATAAATCTCTTCACGAATCTATGGTCCCCATCTTCCACGTCGCAGGTGCCAGCACTCCCAGTTGTTGCTTTGTTCCTTTTCGGGAAGGGCCACACTTGGAAGCACGTCCACGAGGCCTCCTCTAGACCCGTGAGATGATCAGCAGTGAAGAGTGCGTTACTTTGGGCCCAACACTTGTGGTCACAGTCAGCACCACGTATGCGCTGACCGAGATTGTTCCTTGAAGGAGCATGCCCAGGACGCCCACTTACACTCCCACTTTTGTTGCTTTTGGGACGAGCCACAGTTGAGCACTAGTTCTTCAACATCATGAGTGCATCATCAGTCTTGCTCGAGACGAACAGCAGTGAGCACTGTGTTCAGCTACTGCGTCACAAGCAGGTTTTGGGGCCAAGATTTGTGGTCACCAGGTAGACCAATAGGGAACACTCTCGTCAGCGCCTTCGTGGTGCCTTTGGGTGCCTTTGTCCAAAACACCGCTTTATTCTAAGCTGGGCCCAAGTCAAGAGCCCACTGGGGCCTGAAAGGCATCTGGATTCACCCACTTTTGGCTTCTACTTTATAATCGAACGTTGTCCGAGCCTCCTTCAATCATTCAAATCTTCAGCTTCTCCTCCTAAGAATAAATAAATCGTGATCAGAGATCAGGTACTTAGCTACTATAGAAAAGAAACAACAATGTTATCTTATGCCTTGAAACAGACTCTGCTCGCCCATTCCTAGCTCTTCTCAGGGCCCAGTGGAGTCCACCATGTGCGGCCAAGCGTAAGTTCGGAGGCCAACTTGAATGCAACAGCCCTCATGATTCTGGGTTTCTGCTCAGGGTGACCGGAGGAAGATTAGTAGAAAGACAAGTTTAGCAGGACAGACAAAATTTTCATTGAATTACACATCGTTTGCCTCAGCTTGATCTTAATTACTACGTGTTGAAGCCATGGCAAAAGCATGGGGACATGGGCAGCGCACGTCTTGCCTGCCCAAGTGTATGCCTTCTGTATGATCTTCGTTTGCGCTACCGAAACAAACAAGTGCAAATCTCCACAACCCAAAGACTAGTCGATGACCGATCACCATACCATCGTGCTCTCCAACTACCTCGCCTTGTATGTTATCACAGTGAAATCAGGGTACTCTCTTGCTTACCCTCTTTCCAAACCAGTCAATGTACTGCATTACAGTCCTTTGGAATCTTCTGTTACAGAACAAAGGAATCAACAAAGATCCCTGGTGTCTCTGTTCTTCACGATTATTTAGAAGCTTTCTCAACATTTGAAAAAAAAAAAAAAAATTGCCCCCTTTTATGCTCCAACTCACAAACAAAAGGAAATTTTTAGGGGGCTACAATCCCCTGTTCTCAAACAAACCAAAAATAAAGAAAAGAAAATGACCGATCCGGATGATTCCCTTAAGAAAAAGAAAAGAAAAGGATAATAGCCAATACTTTGAAATTCTTTTCGAGACCGGTAAAGATGTTTGCAGTATCGTGTTATGGTTAAGAATGCAACTTGTTTTTTGTTTCTTGGAAAAGAGGGACGAAGGCCCTTGAAATTAAGTTAAGGAGGGGGGGGGGGTTCTACGAAAACAATAACCATGGAAAGCCATACATGGGGGCAGCCTTTGTTATGTATGCGCATTACAGCGGGACAGCAATGTATTCTATTCTCCATAGCTGAGCATCACAAAGATGGGAACCAACAACAACAACAACAACAGTTCTGAGGCGTCCAATGCAATATGGACGCACCCCTAGTATAATGGCTTCATCCAACCGCACTCAAGCTTTAAGCAAATATTCCAAATTAATATGAGCCCGAGTTCAAGATTCCAGATGCAGAACATGGGTCATGTCTCCGGCACCCTGGTTAAACATTGACCTATGGCCCGACATATATAGAACATACATATCAATACTACATCTAGGTAAACATTTTTCGTTAATCGCCCTCATGTGTTAGATGGATTTCCAAACAAACTAATTTATGTGAAGAAAGACGGTCCTGTGGATCGTCAATGGTGCTGTCGATTGACTGCCGAGCCCTTCCCTTGCAACGTCATTCTTTGTAGCATCAAATCCATTGGGTTAGATACAACTTAGTAAGACTACAATGACAAAAGCAGTCAAGGGCTCTCATCCCCAAAGGGTAGGCCGACGTGTAAACATGCATCTACATAGTTAGATAGCAAACCGGCGGGTCAACACCACATTAAGGTGACGAGAAAATTAGGTGTGAAGTGGGAAAATGCATGCTATCTATACATCTGACTGTGGTCAAAGACTAACTAGGGCTAACGGGACATGACTCATGTCTCTAGCCACAAGAATCTTGTCCCCGGTTCCAGAATATTGCTGTTCAGGAATTGGTTGTACAAAGGCTATGCTCATGTACTGTCCCATGCACTCGAAATGAGCTCATGTACTTGGAGTGAGGTATCATCCGTCAGGATGGGCTCCAACGTACATTCGTTACGTATCCGTGAATGAAAGGTAGATGTCATCCGCGGCTGTATAAAGAGCGGGTTGACAGGAGGGCACCATAATCAGTAGTGCCCCCACCAACCCAAAGTAATGGCAGGCGAGCCGCGCGCATTACGAGCACCCCTCACCTGTACCCTTTATTGCCCTGCCCACACGTCTTTATGTCAGCTCCGGGTCCCCTTTGTCCTCTTTTCCTATTTTGTTTTTAAATTTATTTTCCCACTTTTGTTTTTCGAGAAAATCGGAGTGCGAGCAACTCTTTCTGTCTCATTTCTTTTCGCCGGAAAGAGGGAAAAAGAAAAAAAGAAAAAGAAAAGAAGCGGGGGGTAATGAATGAGGTATTAGAGGATGATTAGTGGATGATTAGGGGGGGTTTTAGGGGGTAAGGAGGGGGGGATCAGTCAGGCTGCGCAGCCTCACGTGCACAGCAATAACAGCCGTGCTGCGCTGTGAGAGACGAGGACTCGCTCCCTCTGCTCGCAGGCTCTCGTCCGGAAGAGTTCTTTGACGAGCTGATGCTGCAGAGGAATGCAGAGACTCTGTTCTTAAGAAAAGTCAAGATTTGGTTGAGTTCTGGACGTATCGTAAGCTGCAGTCTTGTTTTGCTGGAGTTTTGTTTGCTCCAGGCTCCTGCATATCTCTCTTTAATCTTAGTCTTGGTTTTCCTCTGTTTCTATGCCTCCCGTGTCGTATTATCTTACATGTCGTCGGATGCGACTCCTGTCGTGAGGTTGAGTTGAATATTTAGCTTATGTTTGGCTTCTGCTTTGTTCTGAGGCTTAGGCCTCTCATTCCTCCCGTCTGCTCTGCCTATGTCGTGGTCGATTCGTCTTTCCGCCCCCGCGCTCGCTCCCTCCCATGCCGTCTCCGTCTCTCTGGACATTGTCTCTTTTTTTACCAGTGCATGTAAGTGAGCTGCATGTTTTAGCTCGTTTTTTGTGTGCAAAGTCGGTTGTGGTTGCATGTTCCTTTGGATTACATCCCCGTTGAATCCGGCAAGAGGAATGCTGCATCCGTCTGGTGCTCTCACCTAAGGAGAAGTCTTATGGATGCGATGGTTTGCGGAGTCTGCACTTTCGAGTTTTGAGTTGTTGTACCCAGGATATGCTGCTTTAATGCTCCCTTGTACAATCAAGATCAAATTTTGCACCAGTGACTTCTGAATATCGAAGCTGGCTAAGTCCACAGAGGCTGAGCTCTGTGGCTTTACTTTCAACATGATTGGAAAGGATGAAGGCGACTTGGAGTCTCATGTCGTAGACAATAATAAGTGGCGACAAGGTAATGAGGCATACTTGACAGGATTTCCGTCACCGGGTCCAAACCTTCAATCCGTTGAGCTTCAAGAAAGACCGGTGAAGCAGATGAATGACATGGCTGGCGGGAAAGGACAGAAGGAGAAGGAGAAAAAGCCAGATGCTCCCAGCGTGCCATATTACAAGCTTTTTTCATTTGCTGATGGCTATGACTACTTGCTTATTGCCTTGGGGACTATTGGAGCGTGTGCGCACGGGGCGGCCATCCCTGTATTCTTCATTTTCTTCGGGAAGCTAATCAATGCGTTTGGTACCTACTATAACGATCCCCAAAAAATGAGCCAACAAGTCTCAAAGGTCTCCCCTCTTCCATGACCCCCTCCCTTATTTGTTAGGGTGATACACTGCCATGAGGAATGGAAGCGAAGCAAGCGTTACCATAGAATGTTTAATCAGTGCACTTGCACTTTAGTGTTTAATATATTGAGATGTAATGGACGCCGGGTGCTTCCTTGGGCAGTTGTAGCGCAAGCTGCTTAATTCTGCTGAGTGGTAAGTCCACAGTTTTCGCTTCAACATCAGATGTAGTCTGGACCAGAAGTATGGCCTGCATACAAGCACATGCTTCAGGTTTACAGGATAAGGTTGGGAAGGTGGGGAAGCGCATGTCCATGACGTACACCAATCGTGACAAAATCAGATATCAATCTCCTGCACGCATCAATTAAGTTTGGAGAGGTTTAGTGCATCCAGACACTTCTCTACCAAATCGGTCAATCGTTCAGAGAGTTGGAATTGAAGCTGCAAATCTAGACAAGTAGTCAGACTAAGAGTGCAGCTCTTGTGTCATCTGGTTGCAGCAGAGAGGTATCACACTGCGTTGTTTGACTATTTCTTGCGAGACAGGAGGGAGGGAGACACATTACAGTAGAGCTGTAAGCTGGGATCATTTGAGAGAAGCTGACTACATTTCTCCTCATGACAATGCAGAATGCGCTGTATTTCTTCTACTTGGCAATAATTGTCATGGCATCTGCATGGCTAGGTGAGTTTTCCTCTAATGTGACTTGAGACAGTGGTTGTTACTGGTCTCTTCACCTGTTGAGGGCTTGGTCCATTGTGGTTCAGATGGCTTTTGGTCCTTTGTGCTCGATTCTCACTCAAAGACCACTAATAGAATTCTCACCTATCCATGAATCAGCATGTATGTATAAGTGTTCAGATTGCAAAGAGGGAATTGCTTGTGCTTGGCCAAAACCACCAGTTTTGGCAAATTTCACCATAAATTGTTGGTTTAAGTAGTCATAGGCCCTTGCTGGTAGCAATCCACACATCCAATTCAAGTGTCATTTCCATGTGCAGAGGTGTCATGCTGGATGCAGACAGGGGAAAGGCAATCAGCTCGAATGCGGACACAGTACTTGAAAGCAATGCTTTCCCAGGATGTGGGGTTTTTTGACACAGATGCCAGCACAGGGGAAATCGTGAGCCGGATTTCCAGTGACACCCTGCTAGTGCAGGAGGCAATTAGTGAAAAGGTATGCCACTGAATGTACTCCTGCCGTGCCCTGTGAACGTTGCCTTGCCATAGCCTTACGGCCGTTGACCCTGCGGGAAACTAACCCTCCCAGAGCCTTTTGTTGGATTCGCACCCACCAGGGTTTACCCCAGAGAGAGATGTAGAGAGAGAAGGGGTAGACACAAGTTTGGATGGAGGATACAAGTGTCACCTGCTTTTTAAATCAATACAGGGGGCTTGATAAGAAAAACTGGGCAGAAAATAGGTTATTCGCCCAAGTAGTGTCTGTGGAATGGTCTGTAAACATCTGCCAGAATTTGATACTGAATAGTCACTGATTATGCACATGCGTTTCTGCATTTGTTAGTTGTGGATCAATTTGTATGCTGGTATGAAAATGACATAAACTTCAGGGGTGAAGGGCCAGCACACACTGTTAAGTTTGATAGTAGCAGGTCCACAGCCTGTCGCCCTGGAAGGTCACCAAATGGAGCCCTACATACATTGAGCTTCTCAAGTTGGATCTTGATATTGCCATATTTCACATGGAATCATTATGTGGATATTGAAAAGGATGTCACAGGGAGTTAGATTTCATGTAAGAATGTTCATTATGGCTAATGTTGTCTGAAATATCTGAATGCAGGCTGGAAATTATGTACATTACATGGCAAGATTTGTCGCTGGTTTTGCGGTGGGCTTCACATCTGTGTGGCAGCTCACACTTGTTACACTAGCAGTGGTGCCTCTGATTGCAGTTGCAGGGGGTGCATATGCTGTGATTATGATTGGCATTACAAGCCGTGGTCAAAAAGCCTATGCTAAGGCCGGAGAGATTGCTGAAGAGGTAATATACTCATGAGGTGACCCTTACCCTAAAGAGCATAGGCAAACTGATGCCAATTATGAGGGATATGAATCAGATCAAATTGGGCCAATGTCGTGTGTTGTTGGAAGGTGAGACTCTGCCATTAAAGTGTCTTTAATTAACTGGAATTGTGGTTGGGGTAGGGCATATCATGGAAACAATTGCCAGCCATTGCCAAACTTTACCCTGGAGTGCATACCAACCAGCCCCACTCTATCAGCAAGCTTGAGGGCGTCTTTGTGCAACATTTGCGGATGACCCAAAACAGTCCTGTGATAAATTGAATTTCTGTTCAAATTTGATCCGTGAAAATACTGTTCCTGAAATCCCTCTCCACATTGTTTCCCAAGAACTATCTACGTGCTAATGAACGCATTTTACTGTGGCCACCAGGCAATTGCTCAAGTGCGAACTGTGTATTCATTTGTTGGAGAGACAAAGGCTGTAATTGCCTACAATAAGTCACTTGAGACCACGCTGAGTCTCGGTAAGAAGGGAGGCATGGCTAAAGGCCTGGGTGTGGGGTTCACGTATGGGCTTCTCTTTGGAGCTTGGGCACTGCTTCTTTGGTATGCGAGCATTTTGGTGATGCATAAGGTCACCAATGGAGGGCAAGCGTTCACAACCATTCTAAATGTCATCATCAGTGGCATGTATGGGCTTGTACTTCTGCACTCATGTTTTCTCTGTCATTTCAGCATTTTATCTTGAGGTCATCCACTTTGTAGCAATTGATCTCTCCACGTTGAAATGTGAGGGCCACTGGTTGGGTCCTGTGTGAACAGAAAAGTGTGACTATTGCCAGTTATGCGTCTAAGCTCTTATTACACGTTTTATAATTTTATTGGCCTTCTCTATTTTATTTAAATGGATGTCTGTGAACTCATCTTCTCCATGAAACCTTGGATGCTGAGAAGTGTAATGTTGGTGTCTGCAGTGCCCTAGGTCAGGCTGCTCCAAATTTAACAACCTTTGGGAAGGGCAAGGCGGCAGGATATAACATACTGGAGATGATAAACCGGAAACCGCTCATAGACCGCAGGGCAGAGGGGGTCATTCTCTGTCAAGTGCGAGGCCAAATTCAGCTGCAGAATGTCTCTTTCAGCTACCCTTCCAGGAAGGACATGCCTATATTCCAAAATCTTAGTCTTACCATCCCTGCAGGGAAGACCATAGCCATTGTTGGTGGCTCAGGCTCAGGGAAAAGCACTGTGATCTCTCTAATTGAGCGATTCTACGACCCCACTTCAGGTACAACCTGAGATAGATGTCTTACGATTAATGCTCAGCCCACGATATCTAAACATGATCTATTACTGGTAAATGTTAAAAACTAAGGAGAAATTTTTTCTCGCTCTTGTGCAGGGGAGGTGCTGCTAGATGGGTTCAACATCAAGAACATTGAGCTGCAGTGGTTACGCGAACAGATAGGGTTGGTGAACCAGGAGCCTGCCTTGTTTGCTACCAGCATCCTTGAGAATATTCTCTATGGCAAGGATGGGGCGACCTTGCAGGAGATTCAGGAAGCTGCTAAAGCCTCAAATGCCCACTCCTTTATTGAGGGACTCCCCAATCGTTATGAAACTCAGGTCCGTACTCTGGCAAAATCCTTAGGAGCTACTCCAATACAGTCTTTGTGTTTCTAGCCCCTTATTTTCTTCTGCTTTCTTCTTGGAACAGAATCTCAGAGTTTGTTCATCTCTAAACTTCTCTACAAGCAAGCAGAAATTAATGGGTGCTTCTTTTGCCAGGTGGGCGAAAGGGGCGTGCAATTATCTGGTGGCCAGAAGCAACGTGTTGCTATTGCTCGCGCAATGCTCAAGAATCCCAGCATCCTCCTCCTTGATGAAGCTACGAGTGCCCTTGATGCTGGGTCCGAGCAAATTGTGCAAGAAGCTCTTGACCGGCTGATGGTGGGGCGCACCACTGTAGTTGTGGCCCACAGGCTTTCTACCATCAGAAATGCAGATATGATTGCTGTCATCCAGCAAGGCCGCGTGGTAGAAATGGGAACTCATGATGAGTTGCTCACCAAGGGGGAGACGGGGGCATATTTCCAACTTGTGAAGCTGCAAGAAACTGCCACACAGACTAAGCCTGCAGAAGTCAAACCGGAACTTGTTGACAGTGCCAAGATTGACAGACAGTCCAGGTTAGTGACCCTTCTTTCTTGTGTCCTCAACAGCGGGATGAACGTTTATGATTAATCGTCCATAGTTGGGAACAATCAGTTCGAATGATGGACATCTATTGACTGCTAGGTGGTTTTCTGCAGTAGGTCAAGGACACCACAGGGACGTAGTAGACATGGAAACAAAAGAACTGTAGAATCTCACAGAGAATGAAATGATGTGTTGTAAAGTCCATGGAAAGCTCAAAGATAATATGGGACGAGAAAGCATGAAACAAGAAAGAGATTGGGACTGTTCACAAGTAGCCCAAAAACAATTATTGATCAAGGGGTTGTCTAAGAGAGAAAGGAGAGAAAGGAGAGTTGCAAGATAGTTCAGAAACCAGCTATGCTAGCAAGTCTCTTCTCGGCCTGAGGACTTCAGTTTGCTATTAGCCCTTTCAAAGCTCACATTTGCCCAACTTTTTTCAGCCTGAATGCATGTTTCACCCAGAAACTGACATGCTGTTGCCCCATACTTAAACCCAATCCATGATCATTACAAGCTGAAATGCATGGGCCTCTTCGTCAAGGTTCTCATGGAAAGGTTCCCTCCCTATTCATTATGTTGTCAATGTTACTGCAGACACTCGCGGGGCTCTTCTCTCTCCCAACGATGGAGCCAACACTGGAGCTTCAGACTTAGTGAAAGTTTCCGCGAAGGCGGCCGCATGAATGGTAGTTTCCGAATGGCTGGACCTGATCCTGAGACAGAGTCCTGGCTGGGATCAGAAGATGAAGGTCCCAAGAAACCGCCAAAGGTCTACCCACCTCCTTCAATATGGAGGTTATTGAAGCTGAATTCTCCTGAATGGCCCTATGCCCTTCTTGGCTCCCTCGGCGCAATTCTGGCAGGATGTGAGACACCTCTCTTTGCACTGGCAATCAGCCAGATGCTTGTGACATTTTATAACCCCGACCATGCCTATGTCCGCCGCGAAGTACACAAGATCTGCTTCATTTTTAGTGCGGCAACTGTGGTCACTGTCCTTATTTACGTGCTGCAGCACTATTTTTACGGAATAATGGGGGAGCGCCTCACAATGCGTGTACGGACGCTGATGTTCACATGTAAGGATCTTGAATCATGTGGACCAGTAGTTCTATCTCCTTCTGGTTTTCTCTCTTGACCATAAGCACTTTGAGCTTCCCGAGTTTCTTGTTTTCTTTGTCTTAGTTTTACACCAACTTCGAAAATCTTGAGGCTTAGCCTGAAGCCCTGGCCCTGTTGGGATCTAATTGCTGGGCAGCTCACACACAGCAGATGGATGCTTGTGTGAAGGGCTTTCTAGATCTGGAAAGCCTGAACTAATTGTTCATACCAAGGTAAGTACCACTACCAGAGTGAGCCCCTCACAAAGCTAGTGTCTGTTCCCTTTTAGTCCACCCGAACTGGGCGTGGGGTCGTTGTCCACAGGGCTACCGGCAAACGACATCTTAATAGTACATTTGCTATCTCGTTCTCTACTGGTGTCCCTTGGGCCCTTTGAGCTTCTCATAAACAATACTTATCTTTGTTTCATTTCATTTCTCCCCTTTCTTTCGTCCTTTGACTTCTTCTTGTTCCACCTATTGTGTCACACCAAGTCGCACCAAGCAAGGACCTCTTTGCTACTCCACACTGTGTGCTTCTTGGCAACATTGCTCAACTACTTACCCTCGACCCTCAACTAAGTTGCAATCATCGTAGTGCTGACAATAGACACCACTTGTGTTATGTTTTACTTCTAAAGACAATGCCTGCTTATTCTGATGGGAGTTACTGAGAAAGGCCTTTTGTGTAACAGCAATACTCCGACAGGAGGTGGGCTGGTTTGATGATGAAAACAACAATAGCAGCCTGGTGTCAGCGCGCCTAGCATCAGATGCCACACTGGTCAGGGCTGCAGTTGGGGACAGAATGTCGACTATCATACAGAATTTGGCCCTCACGGTGACTGCCTTCTGCATCGCATTCTACCTGCAGTGGCAGGTTGCAGGCGTTATCCTGGCCACTTTCCCGCTCCTGATTGGTGCAGCCGTGGGTGAGGTATGGCATTCATGTAGTATCTAAGCTTAGTTGCTTGTTAGTGATTTCTTATTCCACATTCAGTACCTTGTGATGGCTGATGGCTGCTTGCCAGAAGGGTGCTCAAGGTCTCCTAGTGAAGCTCTCGTCTGGGAGTTGCGTGAAGCCTACATCAAAGAGTCCAAATTTCCAGCGAGGTCCTGCATCACGAATCTTTACTGAACCAAGTGTCACTGCTTGCTTGCAGCAACTTTTTCTTAAAGGTTTTGGTGGAGACCTGGCGAAGGCTTACTCAAGAGCTAGCATGGTGGCTGGTGAAGCAGTTGGCAACATCCGTACAGTGGCAGCATTTTGTGCAGAAGATAAAGTGCTGGACCTCTTTGTGCGGGAGCTCGAGGAGCCCAAGAAGCAGACTTTCGTGCGGGGGCAGCTCTCTGGCTTTGGCTATGGTCTTTCTCAGTTCTGCATGTACAGTTCTTATGGGCTCGCTCTGTGGTATGCATCTAAGCTGGTAAAAGAGGGCAAGGCCCAGTTTGGTGACGTGATAAAAACCTTCATGGTCCTTATCATTACTGCTTTTGGGGTAGCTGAGACACTTGCTCTTGCACCTGACATTGTCAAGGGTTCACAGGCCCTGGGATCCCTCTTTGAGATTCTGGACCGCGAGACAGCGATTAACCCTGATGATCCAGTCGGGGAGGAGGTCAGCAGTGTGAATGGGGAAATAGAGTTGAAACAGGTGGACTTTGCATATCCAGCAAGACCTGACTTGCACATCTTCAAGGATTTCAACTTGCAAGTCAGGGCAGGCAAGAGTCTTGCACTAGTGGGGGCCAGTGGGTCAGGTAAACAGACCACCTTTCCTCTTGCCTTGTCTGCCTTGATGTGCTATGGGGCCATTTGGCTGTCCTGGAGGTCATGTTCCCATGATGCAGGGTTCCACTCACAGCAGGATACAGCGGCAGTTGGGCAGTTCACAGTTGGGCTGGCAGTTTTCAGCATTATTCTGCACTTTCACAAATAACAAATCTCCTCGGAACTTCAAAGGAGCTGTTCTTTGCACTGAATGCCAAACTAGTCTTACTCACAAGCTAAGAACATTTCCATGGTTTTGTGCAGGTAAGAGCTCTGTGATTGCACTGATTGCACGGTTTTATGACCCTCTGTCTGGTAAGGTCATGATAGATGGCAAAGACATCCGGAGGATGAAGCTGCGGTCATTGCGGCGTCACATAGGGCTTGTCTCACAGGAGCCTGCTCTGTTTTCTGGTACTATCTATGAGAACATTCTGTATGGCAGGGATGGGGCAACAGAGAGTGAAGTCATTGATGCGGCAAAAGCTGCAAATGCGCACAATTTCATCAGCGGATTGACCGAGGGATACCGGACAGAAGTTGGTGAAAGGGGTGTCCAACTGTCGGGTGGACAAAAACAGCGTGTAGCAATCGCTCGTGCTGTTCTCAAGGACCCTGCAATTTTGTTGCTTGATGAAGCAACAAGTGCTCTGGATGCCCAGTCAGAGAAGATTGTTCAGGAGGCACTAGACCGTTTGATGCGTGGACGCACAACTGTTGTTATTGCTCATAGGTATTCTCTTCCCTCATTAAGCTGTCAATTTGTCCCTGAGCTCTTGACTTGGCTGCTGTTGAATTGCCAGTAACTCTCTGCTGCATTCTAATATAGAATGTCCATGTCCGCAGGCTCTCCACCATTCGACATGCCCACACCATAGCAGTTGTCCAGGAGGGGAAAATTGTTGAACAGGGGAGTCATAGAACACTCATATCCAATGCCGGTGTTTATGCACAGCTCATCAACCTACAAAATCGCTCAGGTCATGAGCCTGACCAGCTTTCTTAATAGAGAAAAGCTTCACACTGATGCAAGAGCTTCTTACAATAGAGGATTAATTTCACCCATGTCAGTTGGCTCATCTGTATTGAATTGGAAAAAAGCCAAGGGGGGTGGCTAGCCTAAAATGGAGAGGATGACTCTTCCACTACTTCATGGTGGAAGAGAAACATACAGACAGACTGATGGACATTGTATACACACACACAAACAGCATGCTGGGGGTGACTAAAAGGTCACGAGAGGGCTATGCTAAGCTTCCTGTTGGGCTACAGAGACGAGGAGATGGCGAGGTCAGGTGCAGATAACTTTACTTTCACATCACCGCTCTAGTTTCCATTACAGATGAGTTGTAAAGGTTAGGATAGGAAGTGTTTCTGACTCCAAAGGAGGCCCAATTGGCCTCTCATTACAATAGGAACTTACAATTTGGGATTATCATTAGAGCAATAACACGCCCAAACCCAGCAGCTGTGTATGGAACATATGGTTACCCCCTTTGCACAAGTTATTTTTGTTTGTTTATGTTACAGCTTATTTTTTTGTTGTACAGTCCATCTTGCTTTTGCAGATACAACTTGCAGAATTGACGACGCGACTGCTGAAAGTATACAAATTGAGTCAAAAGTTTGACAAAATAGTATCCAAATTCACACCATGAACGCACTCTTTGTATACACTGGAATCCAGGATAAAATTTGTAGTATGTATGATGAATGGTCATGCAAATTATGCAGTTATCACCCTCACATATAATGGCCTTCCCAATCCTTTGACTTTATTTATTAGGAGCTCTCCTCCCAACCACGAAGACACCATAATAACTGTGAAGACACCATAATAACTGTGGTTCTTCTCGCCCCAACTCTCACCTAGATTCCATGAGTCACTAGATGTACCTAACATTTGATTGGTTGCTTAAGTGTTATGTCCTTTCAGGCTATAGCCAATTAATTTAGACAATAATTGCTAGATAGTTCTAAATTTCAGGGGGTTGGTATCTCGTGAGCACAACCCACGGGCATGGGGGTTGTATGTTCTTAAACTGCGGTCATAGGAGTTACATGTTTTGAGGCACCGTGCATTTATAGGGTGCAGTTGCACCAAATCAATAAATTATTTGATCTATCTTTCAATTTCGCAGTGAGAAATTAAAATTAAGTGGTAGTTTCGGGAGTGAGAGTTTTAATTTCGCAGTGAGAAATTAAAATCAAGTGGTAGTCTCTTGGAGCCCCAGCGCCCTTTTCTCAAGTCTATCATGTAAAGGGCATAGTATCGGGTGAGCATAGCGTAAGGAAATCCACGCCTATAGGGTAACATGTTTATCACGTATAGGGGTACTTGTTTCTTAAGCGTTGCTGTGAGGGCCTATGTGGGCAGTTAAAGATAGTTTCGCACATTTTTTAGTTATCAGAGTTTATTTTTGAGTTTAAGCAAATACACTGTCGCCCTTCGGCTATAATTATCTATGAACATGACAAAATATGTGGATCCTCCAACTGTGTCAATTGGAGAAGTAAAGCACATCGAGGATCTACTTCATGTTCCCAGGTTGAAGAGAAACCTTGTGTCAGGAAGTAAAACTACTAATGTTGTCCTTCAAACTTAAGGATAAAAGTGGAGAGAAAATAATTGCCACGGGAGAAAGGAAGTACAATTTATATGTATTGGGTACTTCTCTCACGACTCCAAGTCAAGAGGTAAGTATGGCATCTATTTCAACTAGTAAAATGAATGATGATGTATGGCATCATAGCTTGGGCATATAAGCATTCAAAAGATGAAGTTGATGCAAAAGGAGAATCTGGTTGAGGGTATGACCATGCAATCAAGCATACATCTACATTTAAGTGAGAGTTGTATGCATGGGAAACAACAACGAAACCAATTTCCTACAAGTGGAGGAAAACGTGCATATGAGGTATTAGAATTGGTACACTCAGATATATGTAGCCCTATGCAAACAAATTCTTTTGGAGGATCCAGATATTTTCATGTCACGTTCATAGATGATTATAGCCGAAGGGCGACAGTGTATTTGCTTAAACTCAAAAGTGAAGTTTTTGAAACATTTAAGAAATACAAAGCCATGGCTAAAAATCAAACAAGAAAGAGGTTGAAAACCCTAAGAACTGACAACGGGATTGAATATGCCTCAAAAGCTTTTAACTCATTTTGTTCAGAATATGGGATTGCTCTTGATAACTTTTAGGGAGAGGCAATAAATACAGCAGCATATATTCAAAATAGAACTCCAACAGTTGTTGTAGACGGGAAAACTCAAGAAGAATAATGGTCGTAGCAAAACATTTCTGCGACGCCAGGGCGTTGCAACCTCCCAGCGCGCTGGCGCGGGGAATGGGATCACGCCCCCTTTTCCGGCGATGGCGTGGCATTGTAAGATGCCACAACGTCACCCGAGCGCTGGAGGGGCGACACCCCGTTGTCGCAAGCCCAGGGCGGATCCCCTACGCGGCACTGCAGTCGTCGTGGGGTTGGCGCGTCCGGCGCGGGGGTGGCTATGGGCGTCGCTAATCCCCCCTAAATGCAGTAGTGCATGCATTTAGTTAGTAGAGGTCCCCCATAGCTCCTAGAGCTCATGGGGGCCTAATGCAATGGAATTTTGAGCCTGAAAATTAAATCTTAGCGCAATAAATAAAATACCAGCAAATAATATTTGCCAAAAAATATGTAAGGCTCTCCCTCTCCTTTCCTCTTCTTCCCTATTCTTTGAGGGACTTGGTACTTAGTAGTAGGGGCCTAGTGGCCAAGCATAGTAAGTAGTTTGAACCCACCCACTCTCACTTCAATCCACTCATAAAACAAACACAATAAAGCTTAAATAGAAAACTACGAGCATCTAGTCAAGCGCCCCTCTTGGCTTCGTTAGCTTCCCCCACTTCCCAAGTTAGTCAAACAAAAAGAGGAGGCCTAGTGGCAAACATAAATGAAACCACAAACCATGTTAGAGATGAACACCCATGCTGGAACCCCAATGGTAAGATCCCTCTTGAGCAAAATCAACAACAAAACAAAACAAGTAACAACCCCATGGGCCACTTGGCCTCTATGGGGGGTTAGTATTCTTCTTCACAAGCTTTCTCCACCACTCTTGGGTTAGTAGACCTTGTCACCAAGTTAGAGTATCATCCACATCACAACAAAAAGACGCAAATGACATGAAAAATTAAATAAGAACAAGAACTCTCCCCGCTTTTTGGAATGTCCCAACTTGCTAAGGGGCTACCAAAACCTAGGGGATGGGGTAGTAGCTCACCTCTCCTACGAGGTTTGTTGCTTATTACCTCCACTCTCTCTTCTAGGGGCTCACCACACTCCAAATTGCAAATCCACTCTCTTTTGGGGAATAATTCTCATTTTTTCACTATAAACAAGGCTCTTGGCCAAAACAAAGTTGAGCACCTAGGGTATGAGCTCTGGCTCACTTCCCTAGTCTTCTCAACACACAACTAGTGCCTCCTCTGAGCTTGCTAAACTTCTAGCTAAGCTCTAAGCCTCAAGCACTATGACTTTTAAGCTCCTTCTCTTTGATCACCTCCACCAAGCTTTGCTATTCTAGCAAGCTCTAAGCAATCAACTAAAAAAGAACTAAGCTCAAGCTACTAACAACAAGACAAAAGCAAGAACTCACCTACAACCTTGGATGTCACAACAGGACGTGTAATTCTAAGGGTCCGGGAGGTGTTGCCTTCAGGAGTGTTGATTCTGGAGGGTCGAGATGGCATGATATGGAAGGACCATGTGCGCAATTGTGCGTCATGTCACCTTTCACCTGTCTGCTGCAGATACACATAGTCCCCAGGGTGGAAATGCCGAATACATGGCCGATATCCCCCTCCACGTATAGTGACGTACCTCAATGTGTCTCGATGTTGTGCAATAGCAAGGTTATCAAAAGCCATAGGCATGACTCTCTTGAACAACTCTACCCGCTGGGCACATGCTTGTGTCCACACATCCGGATCATGAAGGTTGAGGACTACTGTAGTCTCCCTGCGAATAGATATCTAGAAGCATTCGTGTCTTTTCCGAATCGATTGCATGTCCGTCACCACTTCCAGGAACCACTTGGTAGTAAACATGACTACTGGAGAGTCGAAACAGACAATGTGGGCCCACGGGGGCATTTCGGATGGCGGATGGAAGTGGGGTCAACGACTCCGGAGTCGTAGCAGAATTCTGGGCTATTTAACGAATTGCGTAAATACATAAAATTTGAAAAAACCAAAATTACAAGTGGTTGTAATTATTGCACATGTGACTACAAATTTTCATTTCTCATTCGATTAATGGAATAAAGATATTTATTCATTAAAATGAATATGTAGTCGACTCAACGACTCCATGAACCACTGCGCATTCATTGCACCCGTGATTCGACAGCACATTTACTGACGTGGCTTTCACAAAAAGAGGTAAACAAAATGTGGCCTTGGAGGAATAGATATTTTAATACGAGTTGCCTCCACCTGGCAGAGACGGGGATGCAAGTACTGCGTCGGACATGGCGGGACGTGGGAATGCGAATCTTGACATGGCAAGGCCTTCGTATACTGTGAGCGCGTGTAGTGGCTTCCCAAAAAGGTGTGACATCGGGGTCTTGGTCATTCAACATTTGCAGAATGTGCTGGATGGAGGCACGATGAAGCGCGCATACGGGCATGCTCTTCTGGCATCAATTCCCAAGTATCCACGCAAGGTGAGGCTGCTGAATTGGGTTTTTGCCCGTCTAGTTTTCTGACAGCATGCTCGAAACGTTCATAGTGCCATTGAATGGCCTTGCAATAATTTGATGTGTAGCTGCTTTTCCATTTCACAAGTTATGAAGAAGGCGTCACAAAAGAAGATCGCAAAGACGTCAAGGCTGAAGGATATGCCCTTTGGTTGTGAACTACAATCATATCATGCCAAACCCCATTTTCCCCACGCAGATGAGGGAGGCATTCTGCATTTGCGAGTAGTGGGACTTAATTCCGATGTTGACTTGAAAGCAGTTGTGACACCAAAGAAACTGGAAACTACCTCCAAGAAAGTTGAAACTCGCAAGATAGTCATGTAGTCGTCTCATTATCTCCAAACTGGGATTCCGAGTTATCATCCGACCCTTTACATGTGCGCTGGATGGAGTATAATTCTGGTTTAGGCATTCCCTGCCACCAGACGTTCATTTCTCCAATTTTTACATTTAAGGATGTGTCTGTGTTTATGGCACTCTTTCTCCCAAGGAGGCCTAAGTACCCCCCTGTACTTGCAAGAATTTGATGTGTAGCTGCTTTTTCCTTTCATAAGTTATGAAGAAGTAGTCACAGAAGAAGATCGCAAAGAGGTCAAGGCCGAAGGCGTTCATTAAGGTTGTGAACTACAACCATATCATGCCAAACCAGCTTTTCCTGACACATATGGTGTCATGAGACATTCTGCGATTTGCACGTAGGTGGACTTAATTTCGATGCTGACTTGAAGGCAGTTGTGACACCAGAGAAACTAGAAACTACCTCCAACAAAGTTGAAACTCGCAAGGTAGTCGTGTATCAATCTCGTCATCTCCAGCGATTCCGAGTTATCATCTGACCCTTTGGATTCGGACTGGATAGAGTATAATTCTGGGTTAGGCATTTCTTGCCACCACACGTTGGCTTCTCAAATTTTTGCATTTAAGGAGGTCTCTGTGTTTATGGCACTCTTTCTCCCAAGGAGGCCTGAGTACCCCTTTTACTTTCTCGCAATTTGATGTGTAGCTGCTTTTCCATTTCACAGGTTTTGGAGAAGGCGTCACAGAAAAAGATCGCAAAGAGGTCAAGGCTGAAGGCATTCATTAAGGTTGTGAACTACAACCATATCATGCCAAACCAGCTTTTCCCGTCGCTGATGGTCTCATGAGACATTCTGCATTTGGGAGTAGGTGGACTTAATTTGGATGACTTGAAGGTAGTTGTGACACCAGAGAAGGTGGAACCTACCGCCAAAAAAGTTGAAACTTGCCAGATAGTCATGTATTCATCTCGTTTTCTCCAAACTGTGATTTTGAGTTGTCATCCAACCCTGTATGCATGATTTGTGCAGAGGCATGCCTAGCTGAAGGAGTAGGGATACAGTGTGGGTCCAGATTCTTCCAACAAAGCCGGCCTTCAAGCTCCAAATTACCTTTGATTCTCTGTTGGTTTTAGCTACAAGAAACCTGCATGGGTACATGCTCAACTGGAATCTGCAGCAGCTGCGGCACAATTGAGCAAAATCAGGCGCTGCTAATGCAGACACCTCCTTCGAGACCAAATTCACCATGTTTTTCCTTCTTGTCAGATCCTGCCCTAAATTTTATGGTTCAATTCTGCAAGTTAGCTGGTTGAGTGAACCTTTGATGGTTTGGAGTGACTTTGACATGATGCTTCCAATGAGTCAACAGGAAAGTATCCAGAAACAGGTGACACATACGAGGCAAAGCGGTGGAATGATCACTTTTGTGACCCTGGCAATCAATAGTGGGACAATCGAGGCAAATGGTGTATGCCTGTTGGATTGCAGATAGTACCAGATGCAAGACAGCATAGGAACTAGTGTGATAAGTTGTGTTCGGTGTTTCCTAGAACAAATCTAGGCTACCCTTATCAGCTGCAAGGCAATGATGTACGCATCTTTTCTGTAGAGGCAATGATACCTGAAGGAGCAGGGATGGAGTGTGGGTCCACATTCATCCAAGAGGGCCAGATTTCAAGCACAAGATTACCTATGATTCTTTGTGGATCAATAGCGGCAACAAACCTGCATGGGTAGGTGGTCAAGTGGAAGCGCAACCGCAGCCGGCTCATATCTGGAAATTAGGCACTGCTAATGAAGGTACCGCGTTCAACACATTTCAGGCGCTTTTCCCCTCTTATCAAAATTGGCCCTAAAATTTCATGTTCAATTCTGCAAGTTTGCTACTTCAGTTAATCTTTGATAGTTTGGAGTGATTTTGAAGTGATGATGCCAATGTGACAACAGGAAAGTGAGGGGAAACACAGACGTCGTCGAAGCTGTGGAATGACTGCTTTTCTGACCCTAGCAGGCAACGATGGGTCAACCGAGGCAAAAGGGTAAATGCACGTTGAAATACAGAGAGTAGCAGATGCAATTGAGCATAGGAACTAGTGTGATGAGTCTGAATTGGGTTTTTCCTAGAACAAATGAAGGCAGTCATTGTTAGCTGCTAGCACCAAGGCAAGCATGTATGCATGATTTCTGCAGAGCATGGATAGCTAAAGGTGCAGAAAAAAAGTTTGGATCCAGATTCATCCAAGAAATGTACTAAGAATGCATATTTGAATATGATGGCCAAGAGCCAGATTTGCCTACATCGATGTAGGCAAATCTGGCTCTTGGCCAAAGAGAAGAAAATAAGGTGAGAACGAGGTAAGTGATGCTTGCTTGCTAGACCTGCAGCCCATGGCCAACCAAGGTAGCTGGAGGTCCCAATCTCCTAAGTGTCGCTTCTGCAAGCCATACTTGCGTAAGCCTCTCTTAACTGTCTGAACAACTCTCTCCGCCAAGCCATCAGCCTTGGGATGATCCCGAGAAGTAGTGCGGTGGTCTATCAAGGCTTGCTCACAACAAAGCCTGAAACTCCCCCAAGAACTCTCTCCCCTGGTCCGTGAGTACCTCGGCTGGAGCACCAAATCGGTTAAGAACTTGATCTAAAAATGCATAAGCAGCCCCCTCACTTGCATTGTCAGGCAATGCAACCAGTTCAATCCATTTGGAGAAGTGTTCCACCATCACTAGCACTAGCACATACTTGTTATGGCGAATCATTAGTGGCAATGGGCCTGCGAAGTCAAGACTCCAACGATAGCCCAAACCCATAATGGATAAATGATGCAATTGTGGAGTAGTTGCATTGGAAAAAACCCGCACTCTATCACACACCATGCACCTTGCCACTAATTGTTGCACATCTGTGTGCATGCCTCGCCACCAGTGCTGTCCTTGCAGCAAACTATGAGTGCGCCACACCCAACTCCTCATGGGCATGGCGTACCAATCGCACTCGTTGAGTTGGATGAGGCACAATCCTCACTCGTCGATCCTCCCATACTCAGAGTAGGTGAGTCCCCTCCCACTTAAACCTCTTGACTCGTTGTAGGATCCGATCTCTCTCTTTAGTAGTCACACTGGCTGCTGTCTCTCATGTACAAAGGTAAACCAACACTGTTGTATCTTCATGCACATCCTTAGCACCACCAAGCTCCTCACTGATCTCCGAATCGTCATGCACACTATCTACATGACCAATCCTATGGGATAGACTAGCTTGAGCTCTCATTGCTAGGATGCACAAAAAGGCAGATGCATGTCATTCTGGCACCATCTCCTCATCTGTCTCACCATGTCACCGAGCTCCAGTATCATCATGGTCGCTCGTGCATGGATTACAACTCAACATATCTGCATCCCGATTGACTATATCGGCTCGATGTACCACCTGGAAGTCGTATTTTTGAAGCATAAGTGCCCACCGTGCAAGCTTCATTGTAAACTTGTCTGACTCCATCAACCACTTCAATGGTTGGTGATCCGTGATAAGGGTGAAGAGGTTGTCATAGAGGTAGCATCTGAAATGTGTCACTGCCCATACCGCAACTAGACACTCCCCTTCATATGAGCTATAGTTCGCCTCGACATCATTGTTCGAGCGGCTGACATATGCCTACGAACTCTATTCCCTCGTCATCCACCTGTGTGAGCACTACTCCAATCCCCAGCATACTCCAATCCGTATGTAGCTGGAAAGGCCGCCTCCGAATATGCCTCCTCAGAATAGGTGCAGAAGTCAATCGAGCCTTGAGTTCCTCAAAGGCTTCCTCTTGCTCCTCCTCCCACTGCCACTCCTGGACCCACCTAACACTATTTTAACTAATTCTGGACTTTTGTTTGGTCCAAAAATAATATTAGTTATATGAATTAAAATAATCTATAATAGAAATAAAGATATATATCTATAATTATTTGGCTATTTGTACACTATATAACAACGAATTATATAATCCTCCATACATTCTACGCAGAAATACAAGTATGTATTGTGGTCTTAGAGGAACAACCACTACCAAGTTGACGTTCATTAAAAGGAATGGGAGGATGCAATGAATCAAACAATGATGAGAGCTCCGGTATCCAAAATGACATACACAAACAAACATGGAACAATGGCAGAACCAAATATGAAACAATGATGGCATGTGATAAAGAGGACAACATGGAAAAACGAGTCTGCCGGGAGCTGATTGATGATATGAAACATTCATATTTTATTTGAGATTGTATCATTCAAGGCGATTAACCAACAGAAAAATGAACGTCAACTGTCCATCCGTTCATGGACTTAATTCCATACAAGCCATAGATTCTGAAGCCATAGAACCGTAACGGCTTGTACTTACTCATTAATAATACTGAGCCTCCTCCCAAACGGCTCGCAGTCAAGGCATGTGTCTGAAGACGCCTCCGGTTATCACAGCCATTTGCAACGGTCTCCGCACAGAGGAAACGGAGATACTTTCTGGAAGGTGAAACCGGTTGACATTGTCATCTGAAATGTTACTACCAACTCTACTTGATGCCCTTGAAGCCTCCCGGCACGCCTGCCATTCTTCCCAATCACGCAGCTCTTGTTCCTCTTTTAGAATTCGTTCCTTGAATGTAACTGGGGATACGCGGTTGAAATGACAAATGTTAGGCCCAAAGTGGAGGTTTTGCATAATGAGGATTTGTTGAGGTAAGAGTGCAAATGCAAATGCAAAAGAATTGGAAAATCAAATTTTGAACAAACAACATAACAGTGGGATCCACGTGCCTACCGAGGTAATCAAGTTCCTTTTGTTGTGGGATCCAAACACGAGGATCAAGATATCTTCCATACCAGGGCCAGCAGGCATGGTCTCGACCAATAGGCTTATGAGAACATTTTGTCCGGTTCTCGCTAATGTAAGCAACGACTGTTGAAGCTCCAGCCATCTCCGATATATATGGCCACACTGCCTTTGTCATATCATCCCGGTCACACAAGCCGTTTGGTGATGGCTTGAATGAGAAAGGGAAGAATCCAATATTTTGTGGGTTTCGCAGCCCCTTTGATGGCTCATCATCTACAAGAAGTATTTGCCCCTGCGTAGCAAACGGTCTACCAGGGTACTGGGCAATAACACTGCGAATATCCTTCACGAGATATTTCATCCCAGGCCTGATATAACCGGTGGTATCCTTACAATCCTCAGCAGACCATATGAAGCAAACTTCTTCGCTATTTTCGTGGGGACGAAGTTCTCCAACATCCTACAAAGAACACCTCTATCAGCGCATGACCAAATGGCCACGTGAAAATGCTTCAATGCAAGGTCCAGAAACTCCAAGACTCCAGGCCGAGGCACCACAAACGGTCTGTTAGGAACTTGAAGTGTCACATTCCTGAAACAAAATTTCTCCTTAAACATTTCACCGCCGGTTGGGGGTGGCCGGTAGCAGAGGAGTCCGTTGACACTCAAAATTAACAACATATGTTTCCTCTTCCCCGTTGTTGCATGTAAAGGATGAGAGACAAAGTTATCCTAAGCAAGTTAATCACACACTGACATTAGTGTTTCTGCCATGAAAATACCCATGACCCAGAATGATTGAGTGTATGGAAGATCAATACGATTGTGCAAAAAGTGGCAAAATCATGTACATGTTGTGGGCTTGGAATGTTTCGAGAAGAGGGTTAATATTGCGAAGAAGATGAACGTCGACTGCCAAGTGGAGGTTCAAAAAAATACCTTGTACGGAGGGAAATTGAGGAAGGTATCGTGCTGCATCCCCGCCTGTTGAGAAAAGATGGAATAAATTAGTGCAGAACCAAACGAACACAAAAGAAAAGAAAATGGAGAAATGATATAGAATGATACCGATGTCGCCTTATTGGAAAGTCTCGCTGGCGTACTTGGGATCCCAACGGACGTGTTTTGACGAGACCCCGGTATGTCCGAGGTAATTCTTATCTTCCGCGAGTCTGTTTTGTCTCGGAAGACAGACTTCTCTCTGGTGGAACCGATTTGTAAAAGAGATGGAAATGGTTTGGGGGCTCTATTCCGCTTCCTCGGTGCAGAACATTGCGCCAACACTGCAGGGTCGGGAAGCCGAGAAGTTGCATTTGTTTCGTCCTTGTCCTCGTCCAAAGGGTTGCAGAGAAGAGGAACGGAATGGAAATTGTCCCTTGAGCACTCCACATCCTGAATGGAATTCACACGTAAGGAAGGGATTACCTAGGAACAGAATTCCAATGAAGACGTCGTTTGACAGGAAGGTCATAATCCGCAGATTTTCTGGGTTTGAGTAAAACAAGAACATCAGACCCAGTACTAAGGAAAACAAAAGGACGAGTAAGAATTCAGATATAAGTAAATTTACCTGACTCCTTCTGATTTTGGCTGTCCAACCCTCGTGCTGGGGAGAGAAGGATGGAAGAGAGGCAACAGTATGTTGCGGAGCCGCAGCCTCAGCTGCGTCCTCAATGGCTGACATCCTCGAGGTAGATTTCAAACCCTTGACACTTAACAGGGAGGGTGAGGATTTTAGAGTGAGGTCCACGAAATCCCCTTCACACGGTTTGAGTTCATCCAGAAGAAACCTGTCATTGTATGGGTCGACGAGCGCTTTATATTTTGGAAAGAAGATACCAATCGACTTTGGGTTCAAGTAGGACTTATACATATTTTCTACAGTGTCAATGAGAAGTGTGTTTGATCTGTACGCTACAGTGTCGTCTACAGTGATAATGTCGTAAAGACGTTTAAGATATATTGGCGCTTTCGGATATTTGGGCCATTCGTCACTAAAAGTCTGTCTATGCTTCACGCAGTTCTCATTGCTGAATTCCCTGACCTTGTAAAACCTTCTTCCAAACAAAGCCAGCCCTATATCCAGGATATTTTCTAACGGTCCAGTGTTCCAAAAGTAGACCTTAAAATGCTTAAGGACCCATTTCAGGAAGTCGTCCAACCCATTTCGGACTGCAACCTTGAATTTTCCAGCGCACACACAAGGATGGGTTACGGGAGGGGATCCCGGGCCATCTCAGAGGTAAACCTCACCAAGGTAACCGACGTCAAGAACCAAGACGTAGTATCCTGGTCGATATCCATTCGGTCCCTCAGAGAGGCGATACCAATCCTGTGGGTTCACAGATTGGTGATAGTCGATTGGAGGGTGAATCATATCATCATGTGGAATAAGAAAACAATTAATTCATTTTCAGAACTAGAAGAAGGACAAAGAAGAACATTTCTAAGATGATTATGAAGTGTATACCCGTTTCGGGGAGGGATTCTGAATTTGTTGCTGTGGCTGCTCGATCTCTTTTTCTTCGCGCTGAGCAACGACCATCTCCGACTCATTTCCTCCATCTCGCAATGTCGACTGGGCAATGGAGATTGCTTGTATGACCGGATCAGGTGGGCTGACCCTGATTGTTAAGTCCACTTGCCTCCTCACTGTTTGAGTCGCGATGGATTCTGTCCGAGTTTGTGTAATTTCCTCCAATTTCCATTCATGGATTTATATGAGTTTTCGTAATCATCAGTCACATGAAGAGTTGAATGGGGTGGGAATATGACGCCAAACAAAAATCAAAATACAAATAAGCTATTGACAAAAACACAACCAGAACACAACCAGATGCAATACACACAATTTGTTCCATTTAAGATACTTAAAGACACCACAAATCTCCAGGTGTCATTCGTTACCTACATCCACATTGACATGCTGGGAGACACTGTGAGAGTCAGTTGGGCTTTGAGTCATGCCTCTGCCTCCCCTGTCTTTTCTAGGAGACGGGCTTTTAGTCCTGGTTCTGTCTCCACTGACTTTTTGCGGGAGACGGGCTCTTAGTCCTCGCTCTGTGTCCGCTGTCTTTTGTGGGACAAGGGCTCTTTGTGCTCGCTCTCTCTACCCTGTCTTTGGCAGGAGACGGGGACATTGGCGCCGGCTCGTCCCCTTCTACAGGTTTGAACTAGTCTTATGTACTCCGAACTAGATTGCCGCCCACCTCGATTGAGCTGGCCCCGCCACCCCTTGAGGAAGATTACTCGCAGTTCTCTCGCTTGAACTCAACGAATCCCCGTCCAAAATCACGACCTTGTGGACCGCAACGTCTTGCATGGTGTTCTCAAGTCCATCCAATGATTGAGTTCTGAAGTGCTGAATCACATCAATGTGTCCAGCCACCCAAGGGTCTGCATTGTTTCCATCGTGGCCCTCGTTGTCCTCGTTACCCTCGATGCCCTCGTCCTCCTCCCTGTGTTCGGAATGTCCTCCTCCTTCTTCCAAATCTTCATCCTCCACTTCCCCATCCTCACAACGAGCGCGATTGGTACGCCATGCCCATGAGGAGTTGGGACATTTTGGGGTGCGGCGCACTCATAGTTTGCTACAAGGACAGTATTGGTGGCGAGGTATGCACACGGATGTGCAGCAGTTAGTGGCAAGATGCATCGTCTCCGCCGTCAACCTCTTCAGCAACATTGTCATTCTCAATTTGAAGCTTCTTAAAATTCGCTTCAACTTTTTCTTTGCAAAAAGTTTTTTTGGTTGAGTGGTTGATGTCAAGCACTCGAATGTTTCTTGCCTGCAGATAAAGCCAGTCGGTAAAACAGAGGACGTGATCGAACAAAAATGTAAAAAAAGTATTTAAAATGCAAACAATTTTTACACTTACATGAAGGGCGTACGTGAACATGACGCCTCCAAAGATGTTGACAGCGGACATCCTGTCTCGACAAAACAGGGAGGCCAAATAGTCGTATGTGTCACCTCGTAGCTCATGATTATAAATGTGTGATAGAGTGCGGGCTTTTTTCAACGCCCCTACTCCATAATTGCATCATTTACCCATTATGAGTTTGGGCTATCGTTGGAGTCTTGACTTCGCAGGCTCATTGCCACTAACTATTCGCCATAACTAGTATGTGCTGGTGATGGTGGAACATTTCTCCAAATGGATTGAACTGGTGGCATTGCCTGACAAGGCAAGTGAGGGGGCTGCGTATGCATTCTTAGATCGAGTGCTTAGCCAATTTGGTGCTCCAGCCGAGGTACTCACGGACCAGGGGAGAAAGTTCTTGGGGGAGTTTCAGGCTTTGTGTGAGCAAGCCTTGATAGATCACCGCACTACTTCTCGGGATCATCCCGAGCCTGATGGTTTGGCCGAGAGGGTTGTGCAAACAGTCAAGCGAGGTTTGCGCAAGTATGGTTTGCAGAAGGGATACTTGGGAGATTGGGACCTTCAGCTACCTTGGTTGGCCATGGGCTACAGGTTTAGCAAACAAGCATCACTTGCCTCGTTCTCGCCTTATTTCCTTCTCTTTGGCCGAGAGCCAAATTCGCCTGCATCTATTCGCAGGGAGACTGCAGTAGTCCTCAACCTTGATGATCCGGATGTGTGGACACAAACATGTGCCCAACGGGCAGATTTGTTCAAGAGAGTCATGCCTATAGTTTTTGAGAACCTTGCTATTGCCCAACACCGAGACACATTGAGGTACGCCACTATACGTGGAAAGGGATATCGGCCAGGTGTTCGGCGTTTCCATCCTGGGGACTATGTGTATCTGCAACAGACAGCGCCTACGACCTTGGATGTCACAGCAGGTCGTGTGATTCTAAGGGTCCGGGAGGTGTTGCATTCAGGAGTGTTGATTCTGGAGGGTCGAGATGGCATGGTATGGAAGGACCATGTGCGCAATTGTGCGCCATGTCACCTTCCACATGTGGATGGGAGGATAGATCCCAACCTTGCAGTGGTACCTGCAGGGTTGCGTTGCATGCTATGTGGGCATGCGGGTGGTGTCGCGACCATGTTGGTGTGTGACAAATGTTCAAGGGGGTGGCACATGGGATGCTTGACACCGCCACTTGAGGATGTTCCTAGTGGAGAATGGTTGTGTCCACGATGCATTGGATAGAGGTAGTGGGGCATGACAGTGGCGAGGTTGACAAGTGATCCAAGGTCTAGCTAACGGGAGTTCGATGCCATGGACACCGAATTGAAGCCATGGATTGTAGGAAGGCGAGTAACGATGGGGCTACTTTTGCACCCGACCTCTTGATCTATTGCATTTAGATACTGGGACTTGGGCTATTGATGACCAAGCGATGATCTTATTGGGATGGATACTTGTCAGCTATCCGGTGTTAGAGGGATCTAATCAACAGTTAGGGGGGCGATTGTGGTATAGCTTTCTAGGATTGTGTGCTTAGATTGTGTGGTGGACAACGATGTATGTTGTGGCACGATGCTTAGGTGCACGACAGCTGTCATGGTTTTAGTCATGGTTATCTAGAATTACCTATTTCTAGTTAACTAGGACATTTTAGATATTTATATTTATATTTTATGTGTTGGGACTTCATTTGGTCTCACATGCCAAGTGAGGTGTCGAGCCTCACTTGGGACATGGGGATAGGTTTTCCCTTTGTGAGTGTTGAGGAGGCTCATCTTCTTGTAGTTGAGCCTCCATGAGCTTCTCTCACCTCCATAGCTCTAGGTATTGAGAGGGAGTATGTTGAGGGCTTTGTAGTGTGGATTCCTTTAGCAAAGGTGCCCTTGGCTTGATTTAGTTTATGTGATAGAGTGGATTTCACTTGGAAGGACTAGGGTTTGTTCTTCATGTGATTGCTTCATGCTTTGAGAGCTTTCATTGTCTTCTACTTCTCTCATTTCTCATCTCTTATCATTGTGGTATAGCTTTATAGGATTGTGTGCTTAGATTGTGTGGTGGACAGCGATGTATGTTGTGGCACTATGCTTAGGTGCACGACAACTGTCATGGTTTTAGTCATGGTTATCTAGAATTACCTATTTCTAGTTAACTAGGACATTTTAGATATTTATATTTATATTTTATATGTTGGGACTTCATTTGGTCTCACATGCCAAGTGAGGTGTCGAGCCTCACATGGGACAAGGGGATAGGTTTTCCCTTTGTGAGTGTTGAGGAGGCTCATCTTCTTGTAGTTGAGCCTCCATGAACTTCTCTCACCTCCATAGCTCTAGGTATTGAGAGGGAGTATGTTGAGGGCTTTGTAATGTGGATTCCTTTAGCAAAGGTGCCCTTGGCTTGATTTAGTTTATGTGATAGAGTGGATTTCACTTGGAAGGACTAGGGTTTGTTCTTCATGTGATTGCTTCATGCTTTGAGAGCTTTCATTGTCTTCTACTTCTCTCATTTCTCATCTCTTATCATTGTGGTATAGCTTTATAGGATTGTGTGCTTAGATTGTGTGGTGGACAACGATGTATGTTGTGGCACGATGCTTAGGTGCACGACAACTGTCATGGTTTTAGTCATGGTTATCTAGAATTACCTATTTCTAGTTAACTAGGATATTTTAGATATTTATATTTATATTTTGTGTGTTGGGATTTCATTTGGTCTCACATGCCAAGTGAGGTGTTGAGCCTCACATGGGACAAGGGGATAGGTTTTCCCTTTGTGAGTGTTAAGAGGCTCATCTTCTTGTAGTTGAGCCTCCATGAGCTTCTCTCACCTCCATAGCTCTAGGTATTGAGAGGGAGTGTGTTGAGGGCTTTGTAGTGTGGATTCTTTTAGCAAAGGTGCCCTTGGCTTGATTTAGTTTATGTGATAGAGTGGATTTCACTTGGAAGGACTAGGGCTTGTTCTTCATGTGATTGCTTCATGCTTTGAGAGCTTTCATTGTCTTCTACTTCTCTCATTTCTCATCTCTTATCATTGTGGTATAGCTTTCTAGGATTGTGTGGTGGACAACAATGTATGTTGTGGCACGATGCTTAGATGCATGACATCCGTTTCGAAAACATAGAACTCATATGCCCGAGGTTTAAAAACATAAAACTCCCATGACCGTGGGTTGTGATCACGCGAGCGTGAGCGTGCTCACGTGAGCATGCAGTATACCAACCCCCTGTGCAAGTTTTTTTGCGTCATCGTATTTTTGTTTTGCTGTAGTATATTCAGAACTAATTTTTAAATAATTTTGGCATTTTTGTCATGGGAGCGTATTTTCGACTCGTTGTAGAAGATTCTCAAAATCGTTCAGGAGTATATATACTATTAATCTCCGCTTCTGTGCACATGCCCACGCGGTACCTAAACCCAGTCGAAGAAGGTAGGCATTTTTTGCAAAAGCAAAAAGCAAAGGCCAAGCAAATTCCAGGACCTCCAGGCTTGGGAACCCTGTGCACAATAGCCCATTCTTTGGACATGACCAAATGAAATTTTGCAATGTGTCCAGAAGAATTTATGCTAACGGAAATTTACAGGCTTCCCGAAATACAAAGTGCTCCAGAACAATCATAGAAATCTACACGGTAGGCTTGTTCATTTGCAATGGAACATAGATGAAGGGGCCTGATTTGTGAGCTGTCGCTCCCAGGTGATTCCCTTTATATAAATCTAAAATAGAAAAAAACATGTAGCGGCAATGATAGTGCGGGTCAAATTGCATATGAAATCGTATGACGTTAGTATTCTTAGGCTGCTGAGGGTTGCCCTTCAAGAATCCTTCAATGACATTAATATTTCTGGAATAGATGTTAGTAGTTAGTACTTGAGGGGAGTTCTTTTACTTCCCGTCTGGCATCTCCTTCCACGTCCATTAGGGTTTCCTCATATTTTTGGGCAACTTCATGGGGCAGAGTAGAAAAGAAACCCACGTTGGATGAGTTGACGGTACTGATGAAATTCCAACTGTAGATTCTAGTTACATCCACACGACGCGGCCTCATGTGCCAGCTTGTCACATTTGTATTGACTGCGAAATGGAGAGAGAGAAAGAGAGAGCGAGAGAGAGAGAGGAAGCAGGCTGGCTGTTCGCTGCTTAGGCTGCACTGTTTGCTGTTCTTCTCGGTGGCAGCACTAGGAGAGTGAGATAGAGGGAGAGATTTTCTACAAGTTAGAAAACGCGTAGGTCCAGCAGCTGCCTACTAGTACTGGGCGAGAGGAATAAGGGAAGATCCAAAGCTTAAGGAATTGGTTTGTCTGTTCACAGAAAGAGAGAGGGAGAGAGCTTCTCATTGCATGAGCGTGATCAAGAAAGAAGAGGGAGAGAGAGAGATCGCTGCTCATTGCATGAGCGTGAGCTAGAAAGGAGAGAGAGAGAGAGGAGAGCCATAAAGATGACAGCGGTAGGAGGGGCATCGCCCAAGGCAGCCACAGCTGATAGCACGGGGCAAGCAAGTCCGACACCATCATGGCTACTACTGAAAAAACTATGGCGAGTGGCAATCATCTTTTTCAAGGGCGACCGTAAAGTCAAAGCCCGCGGGTTGTTGGCGGTCGTCCTCCTCCTCTGTGCAATCTGTGCAGGTGAGACATTTTTCTTCTTTTCATTGTGCAGCGACTGTTTTCGGCTGTAGCCCACTTGGGTCTCTGGGACTCGATACTATTTGATCCGATACCTAGTATGATGGCAATGCCCACCCTCACATGAATCGGAAAGACACCCCGTAGCTGGACTGCGGGGGGTTCCTGCAAGCATAATTACACTTCCAGACTGCTGGCATGAAACCCACAATACAGAAAGCCATCACACATCCCTACTGCGGTGTCAGCTCTCTAGGATCAGATACATGAACTTAAAAACAAAGTGCTAAACCGTTTAGGCCTGCTTTCAGGGCGAGTTTATTTGGGCTGGGGTGAGCATCTCCTTCCATTTTGCTGCCACCCCAGATTCAGTTCTCCCACATGGACTTGGGGGTCAGCCATCTGCAGGACTCACACCTAATGACTTAATGACTTGTTGGGCGTGTGAACATGGC
This sequence comes from Takakia lepidozioides, assembly GCA_030704615.1. NCBI lineage: Eukaryota > Viridiplantae > Streptophyta > Takakiopsida > Takakiales > Takakiaceae > Takakia > Takakia lepidozioides. The sequence continues at coordinate 42,445,298 of CM060732.1, read as the reverse complement.
TCAATTTCAAAGACAGAAAGGTTCTGTTACTTTTGGACCTTCAGCTGGATGGAAAAGATAATGTAGTGTCCAACCAAGGGTTGTGCCTAGAACTGTGCTAGAGGGCCTTGAGCAACCATTGGGCTGTGTTGGTAGCAAATCTATATAATGCAATAGAAGCTGACAAAATTTTAATCAAAAGCAAGACTGACCAGATGCCCCGGTCTGATTCTGTCAATGTGCCAAAGAAAGCAGGTTCAATTTTTGCCTAGAGATAAGTCCACTTGGACTAAGTCAAGAATGTTGGTATATGGCAGGAATGTTTGTGCTCCTGTCCTTCATCCAAAGAGACTTCTCAACAGCCCTTTCTGGCAAGGATGTGGCTGGGTTCCATAAGGCCATCTGGAGATTTGTCATCATCGTGATCATTGCAACCCCTTTGTTTGCTTTCTACAATTATGTGCAGGTTCTTGTCCTCTCTCCTTTTCCTCTGCTTGCCAATATTTTTGAGTCATCATTTCATGAGCAGTTGCTTTCTTTCTTTCTCATTGGTGAACAAGTAGGAAGTAGGCCAGATCAGGCAGGTTACTGTGCACCTGTTATCTTATGAAGTTGTAAAAAATTGCTGAGCTGGTGAGATTTGTTGGGTTGCAGGAGCTTCTTGTGATTGAATGGCGAATTTGGCTAACTGAGCTGCTTCTCTCCAAGTATTTCTGTAAGTGCTCTTGCCCCTCTTGCCCCCTCCAGGTCAGCTTCATCTAGGAGGGTCAATTCTTCTGGACTAATAGCAGATACTTGAAAGCCCATGAAAGCCACCTCTAGACTCCAGATCAATCTCGAGACGGATGTGTATTATCCTACAAAATAGCTTGCCATGTGCTACGAAGCATGATATCATGAGCTTTCTTATACAGGTTGACAATGTCTCCCTGCCTTAAACAAATGGGAATACTTCAGTCTGCCAAATAAGGTTAAAGAGAAGGGGAGGGGCCTGTACCATAGGGTCACGACCATACTTAATTAGCTCATTGACAATGCCATCAAGTCCCCTTGCTTTATAGGGGGTTAGATGCTTTACAGCTTCCAAGACCTCAGAAGAACTAAATGGTGCGTTATAACCCTTTGAGATACACTCCAGTTTATCAGGGCTGCCTTGGAATATAGGAACATTTTTCTACTGTGTCCTTCCATTCTTTAGAAGGCCCCTCACTGTTAGCGTTAGATTCATGGCCAAGAGGGCTGTAGATTTGACGATGTCAACCGTTGAGTTACCACTGCACCCGTATTCTTCCTTAAAGCCTGTACTTGCTGGCCATTGTTCGGCTTGTACAAACACTGTAAGGCCAACCAGAATCATTACCACCATGGTGATTCAAGTTAATGTCTTGGTACAACTTTTCCCAATAAACTTTCTTCTGAGCCCTTCCAAGCTGGTTAACATCTTTGTTCAATTGGTAGTATTGAGACCTCAGACTTTGTTTATACTACAGCAGTCTATGTAAAGTGCCCCTCTCTCAGCATTCTTGAGCTTGACCTCATTGGTCCAGCAATCTACTGCTCTACCCCAGATAATTAGTTCCCTCTCAATGATCTTATCAGCCATAGAGGTGACGAGACTCTCCCAAGAATCTCAACTTGCTTCTTGCATCACCTAAGCAAGAAGAGAGGTCTTGGAGTGATTGGATCAAGTGTGGGAGAGCCTCATTTAAGGTCTGGACATATTCTGTCTGGTCCTTTTCCTTCTGGTATTTTTCTATGTGCCACTTTCGAATCGAATGTTTCACAGATCTCTTGGTGTTAAGAAAACACCTTTTGATCGCAGTCCATACAAGAAAGTGGTCAGAAGACCCAATATCTGTTCTGTCTAACGCCACTTTGGCACATTGGGCAAACAACTCCTTATTCACTAAGAGATAATCCACAATGGACTGTTCCCCAGTTTGGGCTTTTTCACAGGTCCACAGAAAAGGGTCTTCTATGGACCTATTGCTCAAGGTCAGACGCTGAAGTTCTACCATCAGTTGACAAGTCTTTTTCCTTTGGCATTCTGCTCATCCTCACCAAAAAGCCCTATGACATTGTCTTGTTATAGACCCTTGCCACCTGGGCGTTAAAGTTTCCTAACAAGACCACGTGGCCTTTGGTGAGGTACTTAGCACAGTCCAGCTTGATGTCTTTGAACGCTTCATCTGAGTCAACACTAAGGATTTATCACAGATATAGGGAAACTATGGTGGAAAGAAGTGATGAGGATGCAGTTTTATTATCAAGGAAGAAAGAGGTATATTTTTCATTAGGTGGAAGCCATCCCCACACACAGTTTTCAAATGTGCTCAAGTAACTTACATAATGCTATGCCGTAACATGCACTAAGCTGGATAGCTGAAAATATACACCGAACCCTCGTCCCACCACTCACTGGGTGTTAGCTTTGTTGGTAGACTGGTAACTTTTGACCAATAGTCATGGGTTAGCGAACAAGCATGAATATTTTTTGGTAATGGGTGTGGTGGTGGGTGGTGTTTGAAGCCAACCGGGCATACTTTGATTTAAAAATGCAGGGCAAACTTGACAACCCTGACCAACGAATTTGTGAGGATGTGGCAAGCTTTGTGCGCAATTCAGTGGACATCATTGCCTTGCTTGGCAGCAAACTCCTCAACATTCTTGGCTTCAGTGGAGTTCTCTGGTAGATTTCTATTGCTTAGACCAACGTTTATCCAACAATGTAGGAGAAAAGCAAAGGGGAGGGAAACTGAGCACATACGCACAGTCATCTCTATCCATGATGTAGTATTTGAGTCTTTTGACATTGGACAGTCTGAGTTTGTCACTCTTATGCTGTTGGGTCTGTTCATTTGGCAAGAAGATGTTCAGTTCTAGGAATTGAGTATGTGCGACCTCTGGCATAAGAGGTTTTCTTTTTTGCACATGTGAGATGCATTGGTCAACAGATCATGACCATGCAACAGTATGTGGGTAATGTTTGGTAAGTGAATTGTATTTTGTGCTGTTCGGGGAAGGAAGGCTTCATTTCCTTCTTAACACGGTCTCATGGTGTTACAGGTCCATCGCGCCGGAGTTGGTGTACTTCCTGGTTGCATATTCAGCAATTGGTACCCTGGTCACAGTACGCGTATTTGGCAAGCGCCTTATGCGTCTCAAGTTCCAGGTGAGTGTTTCGTCTCTTCAACATCTTTAGACTTGGCCACTGTCAACCCTTCATCTTTGTATGCTCCAGGCTAGAACCTAACATGCATCCCATTTTGTATCCTCATGCCTCTGGGGCATTGGATGAGGGTCATGTACTGTGGGACTATCATGGGCTCAGATTGAATCTTCTAGATGTACATCTTTTTTGTTGCAGGCACTGCAAAAGGAGGCAGATCTCCGTTACTCGCTCGTTCGCGTGCGTGACAATGTGGAATCCATTGCGTTCTATCGTGGTGAGGGACATGAGGCTGTGACCATAAAGGTACAATACACACACTCACACACACAAAAAGAAACCTCATAATGTCTACATGGACCCCCGAGGGCCCATCGACAAGAGAGAATGAGAGTGGAGAGAGCGACATGTTGAACACACATATCTTCCCAATTTCAAAGAAATTCTGAGAGCAAGAGCAAAGAGCAGAGAGAGAGAAACTTAGGACAGGAAGAGCTTGTCTCTGAGGGTGTGCAATATAGAGAATTTGTTTTCTCCTTATCTACAGTTGAGTGGCTGGACCATTCTCCAGCTCTTAAAAGAGGTTCATTTGAATCCTTACTGCCATCTTTCCAGAGTTTGTTTCATGGTGTGTTGTGTTTCCTTAAATACTGTGGTTTAGACCTTTTTGGCGGCCTTGGTGGCAAATGTGAGGGAGCTTATAACGTGGAACCGCCACCTTTCATTGTTCAGCAATGCCTACGAGTTCTCCATTATAATGGTTCCGTCCATTATCATTGCGCCCCGCTACTTTTCTGGCCAGGTACCCTTCCCATCTCTCCCAGAGGGCCCACAGACACTGTAGACACAGAAAATCAGAGGGTTTTGGGTGATGATTTCCTAGCAAACACATCCACGAGGATATCCCTGACAGGCTAACTATCTATCAGGGTATGATCAGCCTGTTGTGATCGTAACCTCCATGCAACCTACTAGAATCTGGCTGCATGGAACTGAAGATTGATGTAATGGCTGGCTTTGATATTATCTAGGGAACATAGTATTCATTGCAGAAGTTGGTATAGTACTCCTGTAGCTTCACACAGACGAGTCATATGTTGCTGTGGTTGCACTGGGCAGGTGGAGTTTGGTGTGATCTCACAAACCGGCTTTGCTTTCCACAGAATTTTGGCAGCTCTCTCAGTGATTGTGCTCAAGTTTGATGGCCTAAGGTAGGAATCTCTCGGGTTTTTCTAGAGGGTCTATCCTCAATGGATTTAGGAATCTACCCGCCGTACATTAGAACTTGTGAAAACCCTGAAGGATCTTGTGCTTCTAAATACCCTCAATCTATAAAGATAAGTTAACACCTCGTGTCCAAATGTAGTAAATGGTAGTACCTAGCCCACCTTCATTTTCTGAAACTTAAGTCATAGTCAGCAGCTGCATGCTGCAAATCTCATCTACACAAGGGTGCCTATTCCTCAAGTTTGAAGGCAACAGCACCCATGTAAGCTTTAAGCATCTATCCTCCTGCCCCTCGCCCCCTCCTCCTATTCCCTTTTTGTTGTGCTAACTTGCCTCCTCTCTGGTGATAATTTTTAAACTGGGAAGGTGCCCATGAAAAAAGCTAGTAATCCCAAGTTTCGTGTATAGAAGTGGTTCTCATGGAACAACGCACGAGTCTGCAAGGCATACTCATAAGCTAAGATAACTCATGTTGGTGTGTTGCAGTGGTCTTGCAGCTCAGACAGAGAGGCTGGATAGTCTGCTGGGAGCTTTGGAGGACCACAGTGGGGACCTTGGCTTGAGGAATGGAGAAACATTGCGTTCTAACTCAGGGGTATCGCTTTCTATTGAGGGTGATGACGGGGCCAGTCCCCTTTTGAGCCTTGTGGCAGGCACCATCCCCTCTGGTCTGTTCACAATGTCCCTGCCTGTTTGGCTCCTTTGCTCCGTAATTGGAGCACTACATGTGTTATCTCTTGCCTGAGAGAGAGAAGGTTATCTTAAGACCTTGTTTGCTGTAGCATTGTGGGCATAGACCCTGCGCCCAGTTTGGGCAGAACAAGAGGGAACGGACTGCCTTTGCTGAGAGAGAAAATGTACTCATAAGACTTGTGGCTAGGCCCTACAATTGAGTCACATTAATATAGAGGCAGTAGTGAACAGGGACCCCAGGTAAAGCAGGATGGGGCCACTACCCATTGGTGAACGCCGGCTCTAGTAGTGGAGAAGACTATATTGGTGAATGCAACTGACTCTGGTATCCTTTGGAACACTCTGTATTAATTCGATGTCATAAGGTATGGAGAGTGCTGTGGAGTGCAAAACATCATCTTACAGTGTCCATGACACTCAAACTCACTGTCTGATGCCTCGTGCAGGACGTATTACTCGAGAGGAAGGACCAGGCCTACTCTTGAAAGACCTGTCACTGGTGACCCCAAATGGACATTGCGTGCTATTCCGTGACCTCAACATTCATTTGGCACCAGGAGAGTCTTTACTGGTAATGGGCCCTTCAGGCTGCGGCAAGTCATCACTGTTGCGAGCCATAGCTGGCCTGTGGAACCGTGGCAGTGGAATTGTGCAAGCTCCTCTTGATGATGGTTTCTTCCTCCCCCAGAAGCCTTACATGCCACTGGGATCTCTCCGGGAACAGCTTCTTTTCCCATCAGCAGAGAATTCTCCATCAAATTACAACCTGACTGACACGGATCTCTTGAATGTCTTGGAAGAGGTGTCATTAAAGGACCTTCCCTCACGCATTGGAGGGCTATCTGCAGTCTGCGATTGGTCCAATGTGTTGAGCTCCGGAGAACAGCAGCGAATGGCTTTCGCCCGGCTTATTTTGCATCGGCCAAAAGTGGCCTTTTTGGATGAGGCAAGCAGTGCTCTTGATGCTGCTAATGAGTCACGCCTGTACTCCCTTTTAGAAGACAAAATTGAGACCTATGTATCAGTCGGACATAGGACATCTCTACTCAAATATCACACTCATGTCTTAGAGTTTATGGATACCAGCTGGCGAGTATATACCCGCAAGGAGTTTGAAAGGTCTGATGGCACCCGGATTGTGTGATTGTCTGACTCTCGTATCCAGTGTCTGTTTCCCTCCTGATTTTTTCTTCCAAATGATTGAAAACATCTAATCACCTTTAAATAAAATACAATCTGTACCATTCACAATCTCATGATTGATTGAGTTGGGTCCAATATTCTCAACACACGGATGGTGTGCTCCAGACATTGACTTCCCAAGGATTAAAAGGCACGAAGTACTCTTATGCCGTTCTGTGGGTAGAGTTACACTACTGTCCTTCTGTACCATTCACAATCTCATGATTGATTGAGTTGGGTCCAATATTCTCAACACACGGATGGTGTGCTCCAGACATTGACTTCCCAAGGATTAAAAGGCACGAAGTACTCTTATGCCGTTCTGTGGGTAGAGTTACACTACTGTCCTTGTGGCTTGTTGTGATGCTCTAGTGCACTGCTGTTCACACCCAAGTCCACTCCAAGCCAACAGCCTAACATGCCAAACGGATCTATGAAGGCTTCAAATATTGGTCTTCCCTGAAACATGGTGAGGCAGTTTTTCTAACTCAAGTTCTCCTAGAATGCTACAGTACTTTCCCTGCAGAGACTACACACTGAAGCAAATAACAGCAGTACTTTCCTGGAGCAGAGAGAAGGATGCATGCCAGTGGATGTGAGAGAGAGTTCGAAAACTTACTGGCCGACAAGAGACAGCCACATAAGAATGGTGATTACCGTAGGACCTCAAAGGATGGATCGTAAGAGGATCCTTCGCCCATTCATCAAGTAACTGGAAGCTTTCCCCTAACCGCAGGCGAGCACACGGGCCGCCAATGGTTTCCTTCTCAAAGAATAAGATCGGTGACCCGTAGTGTAAGAGCTCAAGTACGGTGCTTGACGTGCTAGGTGCATTTTGAGCAGGCGATCACAGTTTGATGAATTCTTCTCACGTAAGTTAGCAACCACATTCTGATTACAGTTTCAAAGACAGTCACGGTGCCCCTGCGGCGTAGTACTCATACTTTTATTTGTCGAGTTCCGGACGGAGCTCCATTAGCATTTGGCTTCCAAGATAGGTGTAGGAATGTAACACGAAAGAACTTCCAAGCATCAGAGAGTACAATTGGAACCCACAATATTATGTATGCTTGGTCTATCACCTCCATAGATTACAGATTGTCTCGACATGGAATACAGACCAGGACGCTCTCCTGGGAGAGATGGAAATATCGAGTTTAATCCACTGGAAGGCAAGCAAAAGCAGCACAAGGAAATCAGAATGAAGACCTACTTTCGTGAGTTTCCGGGGGCAAATCGAGGCACGCTTCCACGAGTATATTTGTGTACCATAGTAATCCTCCTTGGCTACATTGTCCTGGATATCTTGTCACCCTATTCAGGGTATTCAGTCTCCACCGACTCATTGTTCGATGCTCCAGAAACAAAAGAAGACAATATTAACAGGAAGGAGGCTTTGTCCAAATCGGACCAGGAAGCTGACAAGCTCTGTAAGTCGGTGAAGGGGCACCATGTTACGTCTCATGAAGCACAAGAATACAATGCGAATCCATGGAATCAGGTGAAATGGATTGGGGAGCTGGATGCCAACCGCACATCTTTGAGTCATTCCAAATGAGCCAGCCAAGTGCAACGCAATGAGTATCGTAAAGAATTTTCAACAAAACTCCTTTGTATTTCGAGTGGGCTTATTTCGTGGAATAAAGCGCCAAGTGGTGAGTAGCGTCATGGAGCGCGAGTGGCTTACATTCCGTAACGCTACTCGCCAGCCTGATAAGGCATTTTTTTCTTTTTCTTTCTTTTTCAATTCTTTACGTAGGGTGAGCAATCCACGCGAGGTGCTTCACGAATGTGAGCCCTTTGTCACGAGGGCAGGGGCGAGCCACAATTTATATCAAATTTTTGGAGGGGATTATTTCACATATTGGATACTAAGATCAACCTTTCTACATCTAATCATCCACATACTGATGATCAAACCGAATGCGTAAACCAGATTTTGGAGCAGTATCTTCGTTGTATGATAAATTATCACCAAAATAATTGGACGGACCTTCTGCCATTAGCTAAGTTTGTCTACAGCAACACTATACATTCTTCGACCAAACAAACTTCATTTTTCTCCAATTATGGTCATCATCCTCAAGCAAACCCTTTCCACATGAAGACTGTTGGAAGCCCTGCTGCAGAAAACCTTGCTACTCATCTTGCTACGATTCAGAAGGAGCTTACATTCCACCTCGCAGAAGCTCAAAAATAATACAAGGAGTATGCAGATCAACATTGCCAACTCCAACCCCAGTTCAAGATCAGAGATCGTGTATGGCTTCTTCGACGGGACACACAAACCTCGCGACCATCAAGGAAGTTGGATTATCAACCCCTGGGACCATTCAAAATTATTCGACAAATAAATCCGGTCAGTTTTTGGCTTGAACTTCCACAAAGTATGCGCATCCACCCAGTCTTCCATGTCTCATTATTAGAGTTGTATCATCACTCAAGTATCCCCGGACGAGTTTCTGTACCACCTCCACGATTGAAGTCAATCAGGAAATTGAGTATAAAGTCGACGAAGTCCTAGACTCTCGCATCAAATATAAACGTCTTGAGTATTTCGTACATTGACTATGACATCAGTGAACGAAGATGAGAACCTTCATCCAATCGCCAATGCATCTGACAAAGTCCAAGAGTTCCATCAAAGATATCCAGATAAGCCCCGAGCTACACGTCAATAAGACGTCACAACAATGATGTCAACCAAGTTAGCTTCAAGGTGAAGACTTCACATTCAGTGTACCTGATACACGCTAAGGAGGGAGAAGCACCACACATCAGTATATAGCTACACTTCTAGCACTCTTGCATCTTGTATTGGCAGCATGGAGGAAGCGGATGCATTAGAGTTGTCGCTTACCCAACTACCAGACCAGCTGTTCCGACTCTCACAACCTTCAGCATCATGCCGACGCCCTCGAGACGATAGACCACCAAGGCGACGCGTATTTCCTCGTCTAGACTCCGTAAAACGGCAATTGGAGCCTCTTGAGAGTGACATAGAACCGAATGATGGTGAACTCTAGTCGAGGTTACACTAGGTTACACGACAAGGTGCGTAACTTCACTCGGGGTTACATCGGGTTACACGACGAGGTGTGTAATTCCACTCGGGGTTACATCGGGTTACATGATGAGGTGTGTAACTCCACTAGGGGTTACACATAATGGAGTTACATATGACGTCTTTTTTGTACTCTTGCCATTGTCATCCATTCTGCACCTCTGACATGATTTTCACACGTGAGAACGAGTTCTCACGTGTTAATACATTGAAATCATCAAAATCGCAGGCTTGTGGATGGTTTGCACTTTCTGCATTTCACAGCATTTAAAACTTATTTTTCACCCATTTCCAAGGTATGAGACTACTTTCCCTTCCCTTCCGGTAGCCGCCCCCGAAACTGCCCAACACCGTCCTCGAACTTGTTTAATCCTAGATTGATAGTGAAATGAGCACTAACAATCCCTTAGTTGCTCTCCACATGCCATGGCATACACCATTGACTCCATAACGCATAGAAATGATTCTCAAACCCTAGAATCTATACTTCCACACACACAAGACTTCCCTCTTGCAATCCTTGCAAATCTTGTGGCAAACAAGCTCTTTCTTGAGCTTTCCAACACCTTGGTGTAACACCACAAGTACCTTTCCTTGCAAGCCTTTCAAGCCTTATGATACAAGAGCTAAATTCTCCTAGCTCTCCAATTTCTTGGTGCATGCAACTTCACCAAACACCTTTCCTTACAACACCTTGCAAGCCTTGTGAGATACTTGAGCTTTTCCTAGCTCTCTCACTCCTTGATGTACACCAACACAAGTGCAAAACTAATCCTTACACTCCGCACTCACAAGCATATGGTCATCTTTTTGTAGTGATAATGAAAGTGAACACAATAGAACACTCCACTCATGAATCCACTCAATCACATAAATTAAGTCAAGCCAAAGGGACCCTTGCTAAGGGAATCCACCCTACAAAGCCCTCAACACACTCCCTCTCAATACCTAGAGCTATGGAGGTGAGAGAGGCTCATGGAGGCTCAATTACAAGAAGATGAGCCCTCCTCAACACTCACAAGGGAAAAACCCATCCCCATGTCCCAAGTGAGGTTTGACACCTCACTTGGCATGTGAAACCAAATGAAGTCCCAATACACAAAATACAAATATAAATATCCAAAATGTCCTGGTTAACTAGAAGTTGATAATTCTAGTTAACCATGACTAAAACCATGACAAGGGCATTTTGGACCAAGGGAGGCAACCACAGAGGGTGCGACATGATGACCGTCCACCTCTAGTGGTCAATCAAGTGGGGCAGCCACGTGCGACATTACTTACGCTCATGAGTTTTCCTTCATCTCATGCTTTTCGAGACAATGATCCTGGGTTGATTTGGGACAGTGTGCTACAACAATTGGTGGAGCCCAATACGGATGAACGAGAGCGGGCAATGAGATTTGTCACAGGTACTACAGCTGTGTCAGCTCTGTCAGAGGCATCACGCCGACATGTGTTGGGTCAAACAATGGATCTAAATTGCTTGACATGGATCATTAGCTTGTGCATGGCTGAGCAACGGAGGTTGCAGACAGTGGTGGCTACTTCTGCACTCCAATTTGGTATTGCATCATCTCTCCCAACCGGGACGGTTGAGGCAGTGAGTGGGGGCGAGCACATGATCATGGAGTGCAAACACCCATGGCAGATTTGGGATGAGATGCGGAAAGAGAGAGTCATTGGATCTCTCAAGCAGCAGTATGAAGAGTGAGGAGAGCCATACACGGAGGATCAGTTGGAGGCCAAGGTGGCCAAGGCTCTTGAAGAGGTTGAGGATGTTTCTTTTGCGGAGGATGTTCTCAATGTGGCTATGGCGGAGCAAGTGGAGGCTACGCCAAAGGATGCGTCTCCTACCTCCAAGCCTGGTGTACCCAAGGTTGCAGTCACTGAGGGCAACTGGGAACCAGATGTTGGACCTACAGTCACCGGAGGAGAGAGACGGAGAATCCAACAATTTCGAAGGGCTTATAGAAATTGCTTTGTCTTTGGTTTGAAGGATTTAGAGAGTTTGAAGGGCCAAAAAATTCGTATTGATTTGGCAAGTGACACACCAATTTTTCGAATGCCCTACCGGTATATTGACATGGAGAGGTCATTGATCCAATCACGGACTATGGAGTTGTTCGAAGTTGGATTGGTGGAGTTGTCAGGCGGGGAGTATGCCTTGGCAATGGTGATGCCGGCTAAGAAGGATATCTATGGCAATTGGACAGAAAGAATGATGTGTGGGGACTATCAGCCTGTGAATTGTCAGACTAAGTCTGATAGATATGTCATGTCAACTCTAGAGGAGATCTTTGATGTCATTGGGCATGCAAAGATGTTTAACGCATTGGACTTGCGATCCGTTACCACCAGTTGCCAATCAAAGAGACTGACAAGCAAAAGACGGCATTCTGGGGGATTGACCAACATGGGAAGTTCCTACCGTTTGGGTTGAAGAATGTGTCATGCGCATACGTATCGCTACACAACTACATCGCTGTCCAAACCACACCACACATATATGCACAATAAAGTAGTCTGCCACAATGATAAGAAAAGCTAAGAACACACTCTTAACACAAGAAACATGAAATCCATCTCATCATCACTCTTTCAGATAATAGTCGAGCCAGGGGCACCCCAAGCTATGGGGACTCCACCCCACAACAACCTATCCTCCCATCATAAGTACACTCAGTTCTAAACGATGAAGGAGCTCGGTCGCGCAGGCTCAACTCGAGAGAGATGAGCTGCGCAACTGACGCTCTCGTGAAGATAAGACGGTTCAGGTGTCAAACTAAACTTGACACCTGATTTAACACTTGATCTAAATCCAAGTGTTAAATACAAATAACTAGCTTATTCTAGTTAGTTTCACACTGTGCTTATTTAACTTGACAGCTGTCGTGCGCATACGTATCACTACACAACTACATCCCTAAACCCTAAACCCTAAACCACACCACACATATATGCACAATAAAGTAATCTGCCACAATCGCCCCCCTAGCTGGTGGATAGGTCCCTCTAACTCCAGATAGCTACAAGATGTAATAGCCACAGCCGTACTAAGTCCTCTATCACTGGCCCTGTTGTACTCAAACTCTGTAGACCAAGAGGCCGGGTACAAGAATAGCCCCATCGTTAGTCGCCGTCTTGCAATCTGTGAACTTGAGCCCGGATCTCGTGTGTTCAAGGTCTCCTAGTAGCTTGGCCTTGCATTTCTTGTTAGCCTCCCATGGTTGTATCCACTCCCACTATCCAATGCATTGTGGACATAACCAATCCCCATCCGGAACCATCTCAAGAGGTGGAGTCAAGCATCCCATATGCCAACCTCTAGAGCATCGATCACACACCAGCATGGTGGCTGCCCCTTTAGCAGACCCACACAACATGCACCTCAAACTTGCAGATACCACTGCCAGGTTTGGGTCAATCCTGCCATCAACATTCGAAAGGTGACATGGCGCACAATTACACACATGGTCCTTCCAAGTTATGCCATCCCGACCCTCCAAGACCAAGACGCCTGAGGGCAAGACCTCTCGAACCCTCAAAATAACACGTTCTGCAGTCACATCCAAGGTCGTAGGAGCAGTCTGCTGCAGATAGACATAGTCACCAGGGTTGAATCTCCGAACCCCAGGACGATAGCCCCCACCACGTATGGTAGCATACCTCAACGTATCACGGTGTTGTGCAATGGCAAGGTTCTCGAAAGCCATGGGCATGACTTTCTTGAACAACTCTGCACGCTGCTCACATGCACGTGCCCACACGTCTGGATCGTCAAGGTTAAGAACTGTAGCAGCTTCCCTGCGAATGGATGTAGGCAAATCCGGCTCTCGGCCAAAGAGAAGAAAGTATGGTGAGAAGGAGGCAAGTGATGCTTGCTTGCTGAACCTGTAGCCATGGCTAACCAGGATAACTGAAGGTCCCAATCTCCTAGGTGTCCCTTCTGCAAGCCATACTTGCGCAACCCCTCTTTACTGTCTGAACAACTCTCTCTGCCAAGCCATCGGCCTCAGGATGATCCCGAGAAGTGGTGCGGTGGTCTATCAAGGCCTTGTCACACAAAGCCTGAAACTCCCCCAAGAACTCTCTCCCTTGGTCCGTGAGTACCTCAGCTGGAGCACAGAATCGGCTAAGCACACAATCCAAGAATGCATACGCAGCTCCCTCACTAGCCTTATCAGGCAATGGAACCAACTCAATCCACTTGGAGAAGTGCTCCACCATCACCAACACGTACTTGTTGTGGCGCATGGTCAGTAGCAACGGCCCTGCGAAGTCAAGACTCCACCTGTAGCCCAATCCCATGATCGGAAGAGGGTGCAATTGTGGAGTAGGGGCGTTGAATGAAGCACGCACCCTGTCATACACCATGCACCTAGCCACAAATTGTTGCACCTCTGTGTGCATACCACGCCACCAATACTGCCCCTGCAGTAGCCTATGAGTGCGTCGCACTCCAAAATGCCCCAACTCCTTGTGGGCATGCCGCACTAACCGTGCCCGCTGTGTTGGGTGAGGCACAATCCTTACTCGACCATCCTCCCACACTCGGAGCAAGTGTGTCCCCTCCCACTTGAACCTCTTGGCTCGTTGTAGGATCCGATCCCTCTCCTTGGCAGTCACAGTGGTTGCAGTGTCTCCAGTGCGGAGGTAGTCCAATACAACTGAATCCTCATGTATATCTTTAGCGTCACCTTGCTCATTGCTGGCCTCAGGGTCCTCAGACACTTGATCTACAGTCATCCCTGTTGCAGGTCCAACCTGGCCTTCCGCTGCCAAGATACACAGAAATGCAGATGCATGCCATCCGGGCACCATCTCCTCGTCCGTCTCACCATGCCACCGAGCTCCAGTGTCATCCTACTGGCTCGTGCATGGATTGCGACTCAACCCATCTACATTGCGATTGACCAAACCCGGTCGATGCACAACCTGAAAGTCATATTCTTGAAGGATGAGTGCCCACCGTGCAAGCTTCCCCGTAAGCTTGTCTGACTCCATCAACCACTTGAGTGGTTGGTGATCCGTGACAAGGGTGAAGAGATTGCCGTATAGACAGCACCTGAAGTGTGCCACGGCCCACACTGCAGCTAAGCATTCTCCCTCATATGAGCTATACTTAGACTCTGCAACGTTGTTCGAGCAGCTAGCATAAGCCACTACGAACTCTCTTCCCTCATCATCCACCTGTGTGAGCACCGCTCCAAGCCCCAGCATGCTCCAATCTGTATGCAGCTGTAAAGGACGCCCCCTAATAGGCCGTCTCAAGATGGGCGCCGAGGTCAACCTCGCCTTGAGCTTTTGAAAAGCTTGTTCTTTCTCATCTTCCCACTGCCACTCCTGGTCCACCTTGGTCAGCTTGGTTAGAGCCTTTGCAATGGCACTAAATTCCTTAACAAACCGTCTATAATAGTTTGCTAACCCCATGAAAGCTTGAACTCGGCTCACATCCGTGGGGCGTGGAACCTGTGCAATGGACTCTACCTTAGTCTGCTGTACCCCCAATCCTCCAGGATATATCATGTGACCCAGATACTCAATCTGGTTGTGGAAAAACTTGCACTTTCCCGGATATAACTTCAATCCGTGCGCCCTCAAGCGCTCAAATACCCCCTGAAGGTGTCTCTCATGCTCCTCCACTGTAGCACTAAAGATGATGATGTCATCTATGTAGCACCGAGCAAACTCCACCCCTGCTAGAATCCTGTCCATGACTCTTTGAAACTCAGCAGGAGCGTTTTTAAGCCCAAATGGTAATAATCGCCACTGGTATAGGCAATCCTTCCCGTGCTCATTGATCCCCCAGAATGCCGTCTTTTGCTTATCCGCCTCCTTGATCGGCAACTGGTGATATCCGGATCGTAAATCCAATGTGCTAAAGACCTTGGCATGCCCAATGGCATCAAAGATCTCCTTTGGTGTCGGCATGGCATACCTATCGGACTTGGTCTGACGATTTACAGGCCGGTAATCACCGCACATACGTCTCTCCATCCAATTGCCATAGACATCCTTCTTGGCTGGCATCACTGTGGCTGAAGCATACTCTCCCCCAGATAGCTCCACCAAACCAACCTCCCAAAGGTCCTGAGTTCTCATCTGAATCAAGGACCTCTCCATGTCACTATATCTATAGGGTCTTCGAAAGATTGGCGTGTCAGTAGCCAATTCAATGCGAATCTCTTGACCCTTCAGTGCTCCTAAGTCCTTCAAACTGAAGGCAAAGCAATTCATGTAAGCCCTCAGGAACCGCCGTATACGTCGTCTCTATCCTCCGGTGACAATGGGTCCAACGTCAGGCTCCCAATTGTCCTCCGTGATTGCAACCTTGAGTCCAGCAGGCTTAGAGGTAGAAGACGCGTCCCGTGGTTGCTATGCTCCAACCTCTTGAGTAGTGACCACTGCCTCTTCTGTCAGTGACAATGTCTCATCCTGCCCCATCATCCCATCCTTGAGGACCTCCTCAACCCGAGAAAAATCCCCAACCTGATCCATCACCGCCGCCTTGGCTACCAACTCCTTCTGAACCTCGAGCACCTCCCACATGTGCCATGGATGCGGCCTGCACCTCGTGGTCCTCACTTGCTCGCCCCCACTCGCTGCCTGTACCATCTCGGTAGGCAGGGAGACCATGAAAGGAAGTGTACTTTGCACTCTGGGCTGCTCAGCCATAGCCAAGCTGATAATCTAGGTCAAGCAATTGAAATCCATTGCTTGCCCCAACACCTGATGACGTGATGCCTCAGAAAGAGATGGCACCGCCGTGGTACCAGTGGTAAAACCCATCGCCCGCTCGCGCTCGTTAGCATTGGGCTCCACTAATTGTTGCAACTGGCTATCCCACAAGAGGCCAGGTCCACCATCCCGAAAAGCATGGGATCCTGGGAAGCTGAGCAGTGTAGGTAATGCTGCTCGTGGTTGACCCACCCTGTTGACCACTGCCAAAGGCGAACGGTCATCGTGTCTCACACGTTGAGACTACCTCCCTGTGTCCAAAATGCTATCCACTGTGAGGTGTGCTGGCCGCTGCACCCCATCAAATGCACGCTTGAGCAGTGCGGGTGGCATCAAGTTAGTCCACCATAGCCGTGGACGATGAGCCCGTGACCCCACTGCAGCTGCATCCAGCAACACTGCTGACCCAAGCCAC
The DNA here is from genome assembly GCA_030704615.1 of Takakia lepidozioides. Lineage (NCBI taxonomy): Eukaryota > Viridiplantae > Streptophyta > Takakiopsida > Takakiales > Takakiaceae > Takakia > Takakia lepidozioides. The sequence goes on along the minus strand of CM060732.1, from coordinate 42,428,828 downwards.
GACCGGACTTGATGCACACTGGCCATCACCCTGGCCCGAGAATCGCCCATCAGTGGCACATTCTCCAAGATGTATGCTGGAGATACAGCTTGATGAAGCTGCAAGTGGCGCAAAACCCGCACCATCTCCCAAAACAGACCCGTCCTTGAGTCTCGCAATCCATTGTCATGCCCGGCTGATGAATGCCCTTGGCAGGGCCAACCTGCCACTACCAGATCAATGGAGCCAACCTGCTCCAAATCATGCGCCCCCAGCAACGCAATGTCTGCTGGCAAGGCCTGCTGATATCCACGAACTGCAGACACCGGCAACAACTCAGGGTACTGCTGCACCATCTGAGCAACATGGCGCAGTGAGACGCGTTGTGCAGTCTCATCCTTCTCCACATACAGGTAACATCGAACTCGTACACCTGCCTGCAGCACTGCAACCAATCCAGTGCTGATCCCGCCAAACAAGTCCAGAAGGCATATGCCTTCATCCGGCCGCTGCCACACAAGAGGTGTGGTGTCCAATGGCGACAACTGGGGTGGTCCTGGTGCAATCACCGCACTCTCCCCCTCTCCTGACGGTACGAAAGCTTCTACCCAAGCTTGTTGCAGCCGTCCATCAGCAGCCTGCTGCAAATCCTTGCTCGTACCCCATAATGGAATGTGAGCAACCATGGCAGGCAATTCCGCCGTACCATGCATGTCATCCTGCTCTGCTGGAGGTGGCACATCCTCTGCATGGGCATTGCCTTCCAGCAACTCTTCAGGCTAACTAACTGCAGCTGTAAAGGCGGCTAGTGTTGGCATCTTACCCCGTTGGGCCGCCGCAATACCCCCAATGAATGTCACAGGGAGCTGTGCATGGCGACCATCCCCTGACTGCCATCCAGGCCTGTAGGATGCTGACTCCTCCCAGAAGTCCAGGGTGAAGCCTATGGGGTATAACACTGCCCCACCAACGAGGACATCGTAAGAGACCGCGTCTGTCACAATGGCCTTGGCTCGCATCACTGAGCCATCTATAGGATGATCCGGCTGCAGTCTAATGGCCAACTGATGCCGTGTTATGCCCCGAGCCTGCTCTGATCCTCCCAGAGATGTCTGTATCTGGAAAGGACAAGGCTCCATATCCGCCTCCATGAGGCCCAAACCTGCAATAGCAGCTCTGCCCAACATCAGTGGCTGAGCTCCCGAGTCCAACAAGACCCGAAGTGGCCGGTACTTCTTGCCTGCCGGTCCACTCAAAGAGAAAATGCCATCCTGGTTGTCTAACAAGACAACTCTAGGTGTCACCTTGGCGCGCTCAAAGGCTGGCCTAGCTGGCAACTCCATCAACCTGGCAGCTGCAGCTTGCCATGGCGCAGCCGTGGCAGTCTTGACCCTCAAATCCGAGGATCCCTCTGCCACTACACCTTCCACTAACTCCGCAGAAGATGAAGTGACCTCCCCACTCTCACAGAGTGTTGCTGCTAGTCTAAACACTGCAGCTGGTCTTACCCCCGGCGTCGCAATCATGGTTGCCGAGAACAGTGGGGATTGACACACAGAGGTGGCTGCCCCCAATAACACACCGACTGCACTAGCATTGGTAGCAGGTGTCAGTGTTGCACATGTAGCTCTCCCCAATGGCATAGTAACCTCCGCCTCGGTAACAGTCGGGCGAGAACTAGGTGCCATGGATGGCGTCGACACAGTCTCCGCCAATGTGAATGACTGAGGAAGCCTCGCCTAACGGCTTGCCTCCCCACGCTGTGGATCCAATTCCACCTCTGCACCTCGTGGCTCAGGAACTCGTGATGCTCCTCGAGTCACGGCTGCAGCAGACTCCACCTGCTCTAGTGGTAGCGCTACTCCGCACATGAATCCCATGCCTCCCATATCTCCTCCCTCAGGAGCAGGAGGTGGACCATCCCGCCTGGGAGCCGGTACCGCCTAAGCTATAGCCATGGCAGCAAGCCTCTGCTCTAGCTGCTGAAGCCGGTTGGCCATGCCTTGGTCAATACCCTGACCTCCGCGTCCTTGGCCATGTTGAGCTTGCCCTTGGCCTGCACCTCGTGCCCGACCACCTCGTCCTCTCTGGGCTGGTCCACCTCGCCCCCGGCCACCATTGTTCCCTTGGAACTGGCCTGGGCGCAACTCAGGATGCAAGTCATAACACTGGGCATCTCCATGCCCATACTTGCCACAATGCCCATACTGCAACTGTGCAGGCTGTGCTTGTGCCGGCCTTCTGCCACTCTCTGGGCAATCTTTCTTGACATGGGGTCCTCCACATGTCCAACATACCACCCCTGGTTGCTGTTGGCCTGCAAAAGATGCCACGGGCCTCTGCACCTGAGGTCCCCTGTAAGCTCCATGGAACTTGGGTTGGGAAACCTTGCCCCCCTGACCACGCTGTTGGGTAGTACCTTGTGCCTGTGGGCTGGCAGCTGCGCCTTGTGCAGGCATGTCCTTGCCAAATCCAATGGTAACAACTCCTGCGAGAGGCGTACACTCGTATGAGGCGCTTGATAAGTGTGACCCAAGGGGTTACTGAAGCTTAGGCAATCCAGTTTTGGTATGGAATTCTGGACAAGGAGCTCAAGAGAAGGGTGCGAGATGCAACCCTGTTACAAGCAGCCCAACCCACATTAGCAGATGTGTTTCTGCTGGCTGAGCGGATTGAGCTCAACATGGTGGAGGAGCCGAATTTCCATCCTGCAAGTAAGTCGGTCCACCTACGGATGGAAAACCGGCGCTGAATTTGTCTCCAGCGGACGACATTGGTGGGAATAACGCGCCAAAAAGTGGCCCACAGGCAAAAAACTCTAAGTTGAGTGTCGGATTAGACAAAAAAACGCGAAAAACTTGATGCAACGACTGAAATTTGTTGATGAAGGGTCGATACGGGCGTCTGTGGATGGATATTCGGCGCCGTTTTTCCATCCTGCAGATGATCTCTGTCGGCCTCTCCCCCCTAGACGACTTCATCTGAACGGCCTCAGATGGAAATTCGGCGCCGTTTTTCCATATGGGGGATGTTCTCAGTCGGCCGGGTGTCGGCCTCTCCCCCCGAGACGACTTCATCCGACCGGCCTCGGATGGAAATTCGGCGCCGGTTTTCCATCCGGGGGTGTTCTCTAGTAGTCACGTGGGGCCGTCACCCTTCGATTGGACGTTATGTCGAAGTAAATGTTGCGCCTCATTCCTGGGTACGGTTATATTAAATGCTGCTCTTTTTCTTTACCACTTGCCTGACCTTCGCTCGTGACCCACGCGTTTCAAACCGAGACAACAACAACACTTCCTCGCTCCGAGCTCCTCTCAATTCATCTTCCCCACACTCCCCCTTCCCTGCGCGCCCTCTTTGCTTCCTGGCAGCCCTTTCAATAGTCGGCGATGGCGTGCCGGGAACCCAACAACTGCCCAAACAAGCATCTCACCCCGTGGGACTTCTCGCCCAAGTCAGGGGATATTCTCATATACCTGCAGGATTGGATAGACCACTCTCAGCAAAGGAAGGTGCACCTGTCCGCTCTTGAGTACCTTCATGGCTTCCACGATTAGCCTCGCGGGGATGGGCTTGCGCGGCTTTGGTGCCTGCGAATCGTTGATCTACAGTATCCGCCTACATGGAACATCCCCAAAAGCCGCACGGCCTTCTTACATCATTGGAGGTGCTGCCAGTGGGCCTACGAGGATTGCATCGGGTGTACGTACATGCCAGAGAGGATTCCATCGCAAACAGTCTATGGGGACATTCTCATAAGCTACGAGGATGAGTCCTATGGACACAGAGTCTCCACAACAAAGATCTCGATTTACGATGGTGCATATATCGGAGGACATGACACCGTTGTCCACTACACGAAAGGAGAACGGGCTGCATCCATTGTCTTCACTTACCGACACCCTGTCAGTCATGAGCTTGTTGAGAGGCCAATCGAGGTTCCAACTTCTTGGTGAGAATAGTGCAACACGGGAGAAAATTCCCAACTTACCTGAGCATGGATGGCATACATATTTTTGGCTTCCCTCGCCTTGTGAGGGCATGCATACTTGTCACAGTTCATTATTAATAAAAATGTCTCATTTGAACCAAAGTTCCACTTTTTGTGCAATGTTGCATTTTGTTGAATGTTGACTTTTGGCAGCGAGGGTCTGGCACTCAATCTTGCAATCAGACCCACTGGAATGCCACCTCTGTCAGTTCCCTCTGTCCATGGGGAAGGTGCTTGCACGCTCGTCCCCCCACGCTTCTTGTCAGACGCCGTAATTATTGGTTTGCGCAGCGCATCTTCACAGGTCATATACCTTCTGACTGCATACTGTTGGTAGTTATTGCGCAAATGCTAGGGGCCGCATTCCGGAGACAAGGTTCATTAACACTTTGACAGTGGAATTTTGGGAGAGTGGGCTCTTTGGATTCATGAATAGGCTTCGTCGCTCGGAAAAAACGGCCCTGCATTCCTTCCCCTCGCTGCATCCCCCCTTCTCCCAGGGCGTTGCCCGAACGTCGTCCTGGCAGTCTTGTGTGCACATCTCCCATGGTAGAAAACCCGAGCGCTATAGTGTACTGCCCTCCTCACGAGCATAGAGCTACATTTCCGTGCAGAGGGGAGATCTGCCAGGTAATGGAGAAATATCTCTACGTTCAATACCACCTGAAACCGGGGTCGGTATTTTTGGAGGAGGAAAGGAATGATTCAAACGGAGTTGTAGTCGAAAGTATTGTTGTGCTCCACGATGATTTCGGTGACGGCAAGAAATGGCGAGTTCCACCATCGGACAGCGTCATATACAGGGCTGTTGGGATTTCATTTGCCCGCCAAATGCGCCTTCTATCCTGGCGCCTTCCACGAAACAATCCGCGAATCAGAAAGTGGGTACCTCAAAGAGAGAAGTCCGCAACGAAGTAAATCCAGAGCCGACCCCATCAATGAAGATGAGCAAGAACTGGGTTGTTCACAACCTGCCCGACTCAGACGAGGTCATGGAAGTTCCAAGATCATCCTGCAGATCAAGCTAGTCCTCAATGGACATCAGCAGACGAGGGAGTCATATTCCCAGCACGAGCTCAACAATTCGATCCATTCTTGAAATTCTGCGAGGGCTTCACATGGAGAGACACCGCTCGGAGCTGGCTAGGCTGGACTACAGCAAGTTCGCAATTAAATCCGTGACATGCCTTCCCGCAGACGTCGACGGTAATATCTTCTTTGAGTTCCCTCCTCGAACGGACTATTCGAGGGCGTCCGGAATGTTGACAGATATGGATAGGATAGGAAACATGACGGTCATTCTTGGTGCGTCACCAAAACCACCAGCATGAAGATGCTCGATGGTGTGCGGGTGCGCTACGTTGTTTGCGCAGGCGCGTTGCGGTGTTTCTCCCCAACTTGCTTCCACTTTAAATCCAGAGATCACAGGAACGAGACAGATTGGACAGGCACAGCTCATCAACCATTTCGAGCTCAGGAGAAGGTTCCAAACTCCACATTTAAGTGTGTGCATTGCAAAGAACCACCACATTGCATGTCTGTTTGTAATGCCAAGCAGTTCTATGTGTTGCACCGTTTTCGTGACCTCACACAAGCTTGCATACACATTGGTTCCCATTGTCACAAATTGGCGAGGGGGAACTCGCGGGAGGCTGCCCACGAGGCAGAGCAGCTTGTTCAGGAGGAGGTTAAGTTGAGACTTGGTGCCAAACCCAAACAGATACAGCTGCAGGCCGCCCATAAGATGGCATTGGCCAGAATTATGTTGGAAGACGGCTCTGACAGAGTTCCTCTCGATGAGAAGGAAATGGAGGCATTGCTGGAGTCAATGTCCCACGTCTATTCACCAAATGTTAGAAACCACATTGTCTCCTGCAAACAGAAAATTGGGCGTGGCTCGGATATGCACTCCATTCTGGAGGTGAAGCGACGATGTGGATATGACTACATTCATGGAAGTAGGTTTCCAGGACAAGGGACTGAGGCAGATTGTTGTTTCGTATTCAAAATGTCCACGTGTGGGCCTGGCAGCGGCTCGAACTGGTCCACCGGATGACGAGTGGGGACTTGTCAAACAGTTGGGTCATGTTCGACCATATCAAGCGAATTACAAATCACCAGTGGGTGACAATGGGTGCACATGTCTACAACACCCACTGCAGGATGCTCATGACAATTGATATTTGTGAGATGAAAGGAGAGGACACACAATCGAAGATGCTTCTTTGACAGGGAATAAACGAACAGATGGCCAGGGCGGGATTGCCCCCTCCCAATTTCCGTGGTTTCAGGGCGGACAACGCACAAGCAAATTGGACTGCCATCCGAAAGGTGTACGGGGAAGACCCCAATGTTCTGATGGAAGGCAAGGAGAGATCTTGTGGGTTCCATTTTCTGCAGAGCTTGTCGCAGTACACAACCAGGCTCGTGGCGCCAGATTTCAGAGAGGAGCACCGTTCCATGTGTCTTGCGTGGAAGCGTGCTCACACCTTGGATGATGCAGAGACACAGTTTGCATGTATACGGGCTTGGTGGACAACGTCAGGTGTTGTAAAGAAATCAGATGAGGAAGCAATGGTCAGTTGGCTAGCATGGTGGCATTATCGTTTCCTCCAGTTCGGTGACTATATGCGGGAGGTGAGTTGGACGAATTCGCGTCCCGTTGAATATTATGCTACTCATTATTTGTAACTTGCTTGTAACCTCAACATGTGCATGTGCAAGAAATGTGTCTCGACTCCGACACCGACATGCCGACAACAAACATGGCCGAATCAGTACATTCTTCCTGGCGTGCCTCCTCTGCGGCGCATCTGGTGGACATCCTCACTGCCACAACGGAGGACATTGTGAGGTCAATTATACAGCAATGCAGGCACAACAAGTTCTTGAAAGGGAAACAGTGGGGCTTGGGGCCAGACAGGCAGGAAATGCTGATGCGGACTGCCTCCAGATCGAAGAATCCTTGGAAGTGGGCGGCAGCCTTGCGAGAGGGCCTTCGGGACACGCCATTGCTTCGAAGAGGCCAACACTTGGAAGAAGATGTTCACACCCGTCCAGTGAGACGAAGACTTGACGAGGCACCTGGCGGAGAAGAAGATTCATGGCGAGCTAACAAGAATATTTGCACGCTCCCTCGTAGTCCCGTGATGTTGCCCAAGGAGGTCGCGTCGAGCTCCGCAAGTCCTACACGTTCAAGATCGCCATCTCCTTTGAGCACAGGGCACGTGCCCAAGGAACATAACGAGCCATCTGTAGTAACGCAGTACAACATACCCATTGTGGAGACAAAAGTGTCGGAGTCACAGTGGAGAATTGCAAGGACATTGCCGGCATTTCGAGGGAAGTACTGCGCCATCCGGGTGGATACGAGAGCACGCTGTGGTGAGATGATTCGGAGGAACCCACACGGTGCTATACCTGCACCTTGTTTCAGCGACAGATTTTTGACTCCCACATTTTCTCACGCCACAACGCAGACGTTTTGGTTCTGTAGACACGACATAATGACCTGTGTATTTGGCAAGCCCAAGTACGGGATTCAGGGAATGCCAGAGCCTCCGGGCGTCTGGCCTGTTGCACCGGATTGCAACCTCTCTGCTGATGCTCTTTCTGCAGCAGGATTTTGAATGGTGCAACGCACAGACGTCCCAGCCCACTCATTTTCAGTTCCTCAGACTCAGCCATTACAGACTGTTCGGTCCAGTAGAGACGGATTGGACAATTCTGCACATCCCACAATGCGATTCGGAAGAGTGAAGAGACGACATCCTCCCAACAAGTTGAATGAGACTCAGATTGCCAATGCTCTTGGGATGGCTTGCACTATTCAGAGCTCCGTGGATGTACCCCCACCCGGCCTTGGGCGTGTTTATCGGATGGCAACGGCCGGCTCAGCTGTACGCGACGACGTTTACACAATTACGATCGGAGTGGAGCCGACTTGCAATTGTACGGACTTCTCGTTGATGGAAGCAAAGAAGAGGTCAAAGTATTATCCGTGCAAGCATCTGTATTACATTTACCTGAAGAGGTTGAGGATGAACTTGACTATTGATGACTTTATTCATGTACTAGCATTGAGCGTGAACGAGCTGCACAAACTCCTCCGCCAGGATTCCAGAAATCATTGATGGGGCAAAGGGAATCCACCATATGGATATTTGCAATTGCATTTTTATGCATTAGACTTTGTAATCTATTTTAAACACTATGGACTGCTGGATATCCATTGACGTCCAGTGGCAATTCAATGTCGAAACAGTACTAAGATGGTGGCAGGAAAAATTTGCAAATCTTCCAGAAAACTGAGTTCCAACAGTAGCAGTTGTGGGGGCCATTTCTGGAAAAATGGCGCCGAATTTCCAGTTACATGGCCCAGAACTGCCCAACATCTGTGCAATCCCCGGCACCATGTACCAAAATTCGGCGCCACATTGGGCTTACATACTTGCCATGTTGAGACCTATAGCCGCGAAATTCGGTACCATTTTTCGCCGGAGACACCTATTACCGCGAAATACGTCGCAGATTTCTCCGGTTGCAGAACCTATTACCGCGAAATTCGGCGCCATTTTTGCAGATGTTGCTCAGAATTCGCATGAGCGGAAGATGAAATATCATGAGCACGGCTCTCAAAACTACTACTTCAAACAATGAATATTATTTTGGTTTTTTTCTGACACATTCCATTAAAATTATGTTTTTTTATGTTTTTTATTTCCAGAATTTATACTTCTGCTCATGAAAACCGATTGTCTTACTACTCCGCTCGTGTCGCTCATGCTCATGAAATAACTAACCTCCATTATACCAGAGAAGGGTGACACAGTGAAGGATGACATTGAGAAGGTTGGTGCAGAAAAGAGCGACATTGAGATGGGCGACACAAAAGAGGGTTACACCGAGAAAGGTTGCATTGCAGAGGGTCAGGAAGAGAAGGTTATTACTGAGCAGGGTGACACTGCCAAGGGTGATACAGAGAGGGTTGCCACTGGCGAGGGTGACATAACGAAGGGTAACACTGACAGGAGTGAAACTGGGAAGGGTGTCGTAGAGAAGGGCGACTTAGAAGTGATTGTCACCGACGAGGGAGACAACACGAAAGGTAACACCGATAAGAGTGACTCTAAGAAGGGTGTCGAAGAGAAGGGCGACACCGACAAGGACAACAGTGAGTTTCAGGCTGCAGTCCGGGGCGACGCTGTGAAGGGCGACACTTCTTCCCATGACGAATCGGCTCCCCAGCCTCAGACGAGGAAGGACCGCAGGTTCCAGCACGTGCAAGAAACTCAGAACAAACCACCTCTACCTCGGAAAACCCCCGTACCGGGAGCATCGTGAACCCTGTCGTTGCAGAGAATCCCAGGAGGTCCATACGGACTCATGTTCAAAGAAAGTGGTTGTCTAAACCCCCTAGCGCTGACAAACAAGTACCTCCTCTCGTGGCACCCAAAAAACAACGAACCAAATCGAAAAGGACAAATGGAGGGGTCTCTTACGTTGACGTGAAATTCAAAACGGCGTCGAATCCTCCTGGGGTACCCGGAGTGAAGGTGTATTATGGCGAGGACTTCATGGAGTTTACCCCGTTACAGTTTCACTTGGAAGAAACAGATTTTGAGCCACTGTATAGGATAAGAGCAACTGTCACAGAAGGATTGGTCATTGGTTACATCAAACTTCTGGAGGCCAGAGTGTTTAAGGCTATCGCCAAGTAGACACGAACTTGCCTGTTTCCACCATTTTTGATAACCCGTTCACAGACATGCTTAAAATACTACCTGGATCTGGAACTAGACGCAGAGTTGTCCGAGCATCTGCTACAATGCTACTCAGTTTGGGGTCTTTCGTGTTTGGCAATATGCCAGACCCTATTCATGCCAAGTCTGAGCTGGACGACATCGTCGATGCTCTCACAAGAAACAGCCCTGCCCAACGCAAGTATGCATCGGAGAAAATACACGCAAATGTTTCTCTCATCAGAATAAGAACAGTCGGGGACATGGCAATTGCGTTTCCCGAACACTTTCACACACTGTGGTGTGGGACCACAACAAATCGTGATGCCAGAGAAGCGGCCCTGGATCAATTTCATAAATGCCTCAAATAGCGGGAGGATTTATGGATCGATTGGATGCCTGGTACGCTCCGTCCAACTTTTTTCCCCTTCTTTCGTTTTTTTTTTTTTTTTTTTTTCCTTGGTGACATGGCTCTTCATGCGATTTCGTTCTTCATTCTCAACGTTGCACTGCCGTGCAGGTGACCAATATTACATATTCATGAATGATTCCATATGCATCCACGACCCTGGACTGGAACAACCTGCGGGCATTGTGGAGTAATGTGTGCGAAGGGGATGATCTGTCCTTCAGCGTTGTACAACCTGCATATGTGGATGGGCACGACGATATCGGGCAACGAGACGATTGCATAGTCCAGGCCGATCCACCTACTGCAGCAGAAGAACAACCATATGATTTTCGTGATGCACACGTGACGGCGGTGGTTGGAAGGCAGCGACGTCGACTGGCTCGCAACAAATCGAACCCCTCTCCAGCCACTGTACTTGAACACCCCCATGCCCCCAATGCAAATTCTACTGCACAGGTGCATGTGATGCGAGAAGAAGTGCGCGCGCATGGTTTGAAGCAGACATCCAGCAAGTTGGCCAAGAGGCGATTTGACGGGGACACTCTTGGAAGCGTCCCCAAGGGGGGCCCAAGGGTGCGCGAAGCCTTCCAAATCGGCCGCAACCATTACCCTTCCTGGATCTTTCATTGCCCGCAGCTGCCACATCTCCACCAGCATCAACCAAAGAAGGTTCTCAATTGGCTTTGGAGGATGCGCAAAATAGCATCAAGATTGAGAAGAGTACTCAAGGGAAAAAACCGGAACCACCGTATAGCAGGTACTTGTTCACTCGTGACCTGATAGTGCGGCCATGGAGGACGTACTGTGAGTTCGACAATGCAATCAACCCCTCTTTTTTTTAGTCTTTTCCATTTACATGGTACAACGCCGCATAGGGACGCCAACATTGGTCACAAATTAACAACCCATTATTTGCGTGGTCCTCTCCAATGCTTTCTCATGCCATGCTCTGTCGAGGGGCATGCTATGTTTCAGAAATCTTCGTACTATCAACCTCGTTCAAATTTGCGAAAATTGGTGTCATTGTTCGCACTTCCAATACTAACAATACAATTAGTAACCTACATCATACTAGTAGTAATCTTGTTCCCGGTTCGCATTTTTTTCTGAATTGTCGTGTACATCTCGGATGTCAGTGTTTTTTTTAATACCAGCCATTTCAGGGTAGGGTGTTGAAATGCAAACCTTTACATACCATTTGTATTGCTTTTGTTAGTGTATATGGCAGGTGGATCATGTAAGTAAGCAACGCGATTTTTTTTTCCTATTCTTTATACTAATCAGGGTTTGAATTAAAAAGGTATTTTTTCTTTTCCATATCAGTTAATTCAGACTGCTCCAAAACATTTAACATTCATGCAGTTCAAGGGATTTGTTTATCAGGAGGCGACATGGACAAGGCGGAAACCACAGCACGGATGTGTGGTTCTTCACAAAAGTGCCAGCCAAGCATGTGCCCTTTGCGCCTTGAAGACATGGATAATCTTCAAAATCCAACGGGTTGGACCAGTGATAGGATGATGGATTTTTGGATTACATGCAAGGGCTCATCTCTTCCCGACCAAGTTACGTGTAAATATTTAGCTTTGCATTCGTTTACTTGGATTTCACTTCGAGAGCATTGTGCAAAGCATTGGTTGCACAACTCAAACCATTAGAATGTGGAAGGAGGCTCGTTTTCGGGATATGATAGTTTCTGGCATCCACGCTCTCATTGTACCCGTCTTTTATGGGGAAGTACTCTTTACCTCCATTTGTTGTTTCCAGCCTTACATATTCGTTCCTAACTTAGTCCCTTCCATTTATGGTGCGTACGTCTCAACATTCATGTTTTTTTTTTCCTTAAGATGCTCACATATTGCAAGTTGTTTTGTAGTTCCCACTGGAGCGTGATTATTATGGAGGCTCACAGGTTCCTGCACCTGAACTCGGCCCGGAACTCACATAATGATCAACGCCTGCACTGTCATGTTGGTAAATTGTGGGCCGAGCTACGCGACATGTTTCTTCCATCGCCTGAATGGACATGGACAACATCCAAAGCCCGGTGGTCACGGCCTCATGTGCCCCAACAGCTTTCGGATTGGGAATGTGGATACTTTTGCACCCATTACATCGACCTCTACCTCCATCAAACGTTTGTCGACCCCCGTCCAAATGGGGCGGGTCCGGTAAGACCTCTCGGATTTCTGCCGCCACAATATTTTCGGCGATGTCATATCTGCTGGGGCCCTAATTCCTATAACCGTCTTCGTGTTTGTTTGCAAATGCACAGTTCGACAAAGACCTAGTTTCCTGTGGAAGATGCGCTTCACAAGAGGTTGGAAATGCAACGTATGGTGGACATGAAGTTGAAAGGGCAAACTCAACATGGACCGCCTAATGTCAACAAGACTACCTTGCCCTACGAGGATGACTTACGAGTGTTCATTCTTCCCGTGTAGCTCGATGCACGCTCTTCACATTCCGTTCACATGTAAACATTTCCTCTTCATTTACATAATACCATTCATTCTAGTCCGAACGGAAAGGGTGCCTGATCGAAAACATCACTTCGAGTCTTCGATCATCCATGTCTTCAAGACAAAGTTCGACATTCAGTCCGTCTACAAACGTCACTCGAAGTGATGTTTTCAATCAAGTACCCTTTCCGTTCGGATTGGACTGAATGGTATTATGTCAATGAAGCAGGTCCACGGCGGACACAGGTCCACAACGTGGCCTGCCACAAGAACAGCTGTGGTGACCTCATTTTTTTTACCACCCAAGTGCAAAGTAAAGGGGCATTCTGGACGAAGCCAAAACTTCAGAAGAGGATCGGCTCTGAAGTTCTCCATGTATGATGATTCAGATGAAACACACATTCTTCCTTGGCTTCTAGGAAGTAAGGTAGATCTCAACATAAGAAGACGCCGTGTGTATCTTGAGTTAGGAGCTAACTCGTTCAACACGAGCATTCAGTGGTTCATGCAGATGTACCCCTATGACTTCACTGAGGTTCATGTTTTTGAAGCGGGTGTTGACTTGCTGCGCTTTCCTGAAGTAGCCCTTGAGGAAGAAAACAACTGGAGGGCGGAGAAGCCAGCGCCCATGATTCGAGTGAAAGAGAAGCCAACCATCCCCTAGTGGATGGTCAACAGGGTGGAAATTTACAACATGATTGTTGCTGATTCTGAAGATGTGTATTCAAATAAAATAGACATCACACAGTTCATCAAAGAGAGATTGCAACTCACAGTAGAAGATGCCCTTGTAATTAAGATGGACATAGAGGGGAACGAGTGGCCGATCCTTAAGCTGTGTATGCAGGACCCAGAGATGGTGGAGATGGTTGATGAGTTGTTTGTGGAGATCCACTACAGTCATCCCTCTATGTCAGATTGGCACTGGCCCGAAATGTTTCAGGGCCACACCCGTGAGCAAGCTTCCCAGCTTTTTGCTGGCCTTCGGTCAAAAGGATTTTTCGTACATCGCTGGCCTTGATCGGGTTTGCCCCAACGTTGAATGATCATGAGAGATATGAAAAAAGAGCTTGTGGGACAAGAGAATACATAAAACAAGAAAGAGAGAGGCCCAGCTGCCCTCGACAAGAAAGAAAGGAAAGAATCTAGAGGTAAGAATGTTGCATGCGTGCATCCAGCAATGTGATACTTCTTTGAGCCTGTTATGAGGTTGAAGGAACAAGGTGTTTGTTGAAGAGAAATGAAATGGTACTTTATAATGTCCGCGGGAAGCTCAAAGAGCTTATTGGACAAGGAAGAAAGAAACCAGAAGAGAGAGGGGCCACAAACAGCCCAAAAGCAACTAAAGCTGAAGGGATTGCCTAAGAGTCAAGCATTTCTGATTCTCGTAATGGAAGACCTTCGTGAGAGATTGGGTAGTAGACGAAAGCTCAAAGAGTTTATGAGACAAAAGAAAAGCAGGTAAAAAGACAATGGAGGTTACTAAAATCCATGGGGTCCATGGCACATTGTAGAATGTGAGAGAGAGACAGAGTCTGCTCCCAATCACAGACTCACCTGAAGTACAGTGTCATCTGCTACAACCCAACACGAATACGTGCGTTAAGGCTACACACTATCTCCTTCAGGCTTGTTGCCACAGCAGAAAATATAGAATGCAAGTCTGCTCTAATCCACCACTGCTAGAAAGAGTCTAGAAGGGAAGAGGCTTATGTCCATCCAAAGAATATGGCAAGCTTTCATTTAGTATCCCGAACAGAATAAGTGACCCCATGAGGCACACAACAAGAAGGCCACAGAGATCCGCTTCCAATAAGATATCTGGCTGGGTGGGCGCAGGTGGAAAACTGATAAAAGCTTCGTAGTGGAATTGAATCTAAGGAGCCTCGGTGAACTTCAGAATTCATTTGAACATTCAAAGCTGACCAGCAGCAATAAACCTCACATGGCTTACTTTACAAAGGTGAACACACCTTAAAATTTGCCGAGAAATTCTAACTCGATGCTATGCTTTCTGAAATTAAAACTAAACCTGAAGCATCATCTCCTACAGGGGAAGCTCAACCTCATGCCCGCCAGACACATTTATGTAGCTGCTCATTGTGTACTCACCTGAGGGTACATCAATTTCAGTATGTGGGCATTAGCTGGCATGATGGAGTCTCACTACGGTGTAAAACGACATGGCTGCTTCCAAATAATCAGGTCAATCCAATGTCACCATGAGGAAGTGGATGAGATGTTGAGGGAGAGGGGGACAGGGGGGCAAGAATGGTTGAGACAACCTGTCCGACTAATGAAATTTCTTAGTGACCTTAGTTGCAGCATTGTTGCCTGGTTCCAGTATGAGTGACAGCCAGGAACACACACCCACCTAACGGAGGGGGGGGGGGGAGGAGAGAGGGGAAGACGACGAGACTCAGTACAAAACTACACTACACTTTCCGGGCAATATACACACTCTCTTGCTCAGCCACGGCAGAACACCACCATCGGGACCCCTTTTTAGGCTTCATAGCCTCCCACTGAACCAGGTGCTCATTCACAATGACAAAAACACTTGCACTGGTGTTTTGGTGCAGAATTTGCCAAAAGGCATCCCATTGGCTGTTGGCCCGGGCCTGCATGTTTTTGCCCAAGCTGTCAAGAAACACTAGCAATCGATAGGAGCGCAGCCATGTCGGGTGCTGCACAAGATCAAAGAGATCAACATTGACAATCCCAATGTTTTTCAAAGATAATGCATCAATCATGACCTCCCATTCCGGTTCGCCATCAAATATGTCGACCTGGCAACACCAAACAAGGGAAAATTTTGGGAACTGGAACTTCAAATGCTTCAGTGACCGCCAATCATGACTTGGCTGATGCATATGGCTAAGTTTAAGCAAATGAGATAGAATGCTCAGGCATGCCCATCCATGTGGTGGTGGGAAGATTTCCAGAGAAATTGGTGAAGGCTACATAGATGGCATAAGATTGCAGTTATTGTAAAAGACATCATCTCAAACAGGAGGGAGGTGATTTTTAGACACCCAAGCACCCAAGCACTTACAGAACTTATTAGAGGGTGTGCTGCATGGCTATGTTAGCCTGTAACACCCTGGAAATGATTCCCCTTCCTAGACTTAACATGCTCTAACATAAATTAAATTCGAGAGCATTTACAAGCTCCCCTAAACTGAGCTTTGGTGCACTAAACTCACCAAAGGGTTGGTGACAAGTACTGACTGCAATGTCACTCCAAAAGAGGACAAAAGAGCCTGGGAATTTCTTTACTTCCCAGATGGTGACCCACTCAAAAGATAATCATCTAGGTCAATACATTAAGATGATCTGACTTCATGTCTACTCTTGAAATAGAGTCATTTGTTTAACTCCAAAGTACCCAAGGTCAACGAGCAGCCATGTATCAAAAGCTGAAGGAAAAAAGCAGCCACAGCTTAAAAGTACCACCCTTCCATGGTTATGTTTCTTAGTGTTACTAGGCAACAAATTTGGATTGAACAGCACCTGTGTTTGTAATTTTGGACACATCCGCATGAAGTAGAGGCAAAGAACAAGTGCCTCACAGCCAGGCCCCCCGCCAAAGCTTGCGATCCGGAGAAGCCCCGTGGTATTCCCCCCTTCCTGTGCCATGAGCAGAGAAGATTGCTTTCCAATCCTACTCAGCATATCAAAGGTCTCCAAGCCACGCTCTAGGTATTGGTGCTGCAACCGTAGAAGTCGAAACCCCTCGTTCGGATACTGCTCCTCCACATTCCCATGCTTCAGAGCCGGTTTACGAATCCAGTTCAGACGCTCAAAGACACCAGGCTCGACTGCTATCGGCACCATGTAGCATTTCAAAGAATAGAGCTGCACAAGCAAAATTCGTTCAACCAGGTCACGTGCTGATGCAGATGACTGGGAAGGCAATAGTTTTGAGGTGCCAAAAATCATGGCTGACAGAATGTTGGGCCTGTCATGGTCTATTGACAGACGCCTGGCGAGCGTCTCCACAACCGAGTCAACCAACCTACCTCGTCCCTTTGTGAACTGGACTGAAGGCACCCCATCCCCACTTCCAAGGCTATTGCCACTAGAGGTTCTGCTGAAGGTGCGAGCAGTTGCATTGCTGCAACCTCCAACACTCTGTGTACTCCTCACACTAGTACTTCTGCTTAACCCAGGACTCGCAGGCATCCTGGATGTCACCAAGCTGCCACAGTGCAGGTTGGGGCCATTGATGCTGTCCCTGGCAGGGCCAAAACCAATCAACTCTGAGGGTGATGAAGATCCAGTCATCAGGGTGAACTTGGAGCTGTGGTTAACCCCTCTGTAGCCATTAGCAAACGACGCCCAATGCTCCAGATGGGATGCTGCCTTTGGGTTGCTTTGGGGAGAAGAGGATGCCATTGCAGCAAGAGAGGAGTCTGGTTGCCTGTATCCATGGAGGTGCTGGGTGCGACCTTGATCCCTATTATGGTTCTGATGTACATGATACCCATTGGCCGACCGACTGGGACTGGCATTAGTGGAGCTCGAAATGTAGTGGCCTTTGGCCAGGGTCTGTGGCAGGCTGCTTTGAGAGACACTGAGATGAGGGCTATCTGCTCCACTAGCATCATAAAGAGGGTTTAGATAAGGGTTTCTTGTGCTAGTTGTATCGGGGCTATCAATCCAAGGTGGGGGGGTCTTGAGAGGAGGTATTGAATCTAGAGTGGAAGAGAGAGGCGAGATGGATGCATGATACTCATTGGACAAAGTAGGCCCGCTGTAGGAGGGGCTCAGGCCCTGGTAATTTGTCACATACGGATTGGTTCCAGGGAGAGGGCCAGAGAGAGAGGAGGGTTGCCTTCGATACCCCATAGGACTTGCATAACCATTATCAAAGGATTTGGGATATGGCAAAGGGCCAGAGAAAGAGAGGCGTTTCTCATCAGAAGAAATGCCAGAAAGGGATGGGTTCCGGTAATGGTAGGAGTGTGTCGGAAAGGTGCCTGAAAAGGAGTTACTATGACTGTGCACGGGCTCCACCGGAGATGAGCTAGCACTGTTATCATAGTTAGCATGGCCATATCCATTCCCATTGCTTGTTGGACTCCACAACGGTGTTCCAAGTGGGGAAGGGGTCTCGCTCTCCCACGGTGGCTGCACATTGCTGTTGCTCCGCACGTGCCTTCCTCCCCACAGATCCGCCTCCAAGCTCTGAATTTCCATTCCGTCTCCCCGACCGACTCTCCTTCCTTTCTGCTCTATCTTGACGTCTGTCTATACCTCCTTCCAACTTTCTCTTTTCTCCAATAAATGTCAACGAGCTACGCATGTAATGGAAGCGGGAGAGTAGAAGACACTAAATTTCAGACAAAGGAACCCTACCTCTACCCCTTTGATTGTCCGCCAGTCCAGCATTCCATTTCTTCATTCTGTGACCACACTCGGGGACCGACCCCGTCTGCCCACACCACTCTTTGTTATGCATATGTCAGATCCACACAATGTTGGCGATACGGCACCAGCTTGAAAGCTCAGAACATTGTACAAAGCTATTGCCTTCAGACTTTCTGATGATGCCCGTCTCCATGCTACCGTCTGTTACGAGCATTCCCTTGACTGCGACGGATTTTGTCTTCGAAGCTGCTAACCGCACATGAGGTGCGAGTGGATTCTTCATCAGAGAGTCACCCACATATAGCAATAGAGATATGGACGGAAACACAGAGATGAAATAAATAAATCAGCTTCTTCAAGCGCTCGATAGGTCAAACGAAATGCTGCACGACCCGGACAGTCGCCAAATAATACAATTACAGCATCCGAGTCAGGCTGAAGTAGAACATGAGCGAGCGACCACGGGGGGGTGGGAAAGGAATGGGACTATGGGAAAACAATGCAAGACATCCACTAACTCAACGTTGATCCCCTCTCAGACCTTCCTCAACACTCTGACCCACACACGGGTGTACGCACAAATACGCATATGAGAGAGAGAGAGAGAGAGAGAGAGAGAGAAACCCAACGTAGTAACAAGTACGAGCAATGCAGGAGAGAAGCTCTGACGCTACAGCACAGAATACACAGAGTTCAACAGGTGCAGGGGGAGACAACAGCCAGGCAAAGCAGACGGGGACTGAAGCAAAAAAACGACAGAAACAGAGAGATGATGAAACAAACGTACACAGTTATGACCATGAAAACAGGAGAAAATCTGTGAGCTGCTTGCAGCACGTTGTCCACAGAGAGATCCGAGCAGAGACGGGACCCACACAAGACTAAGGGCGAGCGCGAAACCGAGAGAGAGAACCAACGGCCCGCCGGAGGGACCCGCCCTTCCGGGGGTCGGTAACTGGATAACACCGGTCAATGTCGCCGGCACACGCCCGGAGGACAGGCGCCGTACTGGATTGTGTGCATCTAACGAATAGGTTGTGGATGAATGTGTTACGGGATGCGGTATATCAACGAATGATTATTGGATGAAACCCATCTTGTGTCATAAATCACGGGAAGTAATTCCGGGTCGCTAGTCGCTAGTCGCCGAGCCTAATTAGTGTGATATTAAATGAATGAATTTTTAAAATAAACATCTTTCTCGGGCAGCTGCCCATGCTGGAGACCTGAGCAGGTCATATGTTTGTAGCGCGTGGAGTACTCGGCTCCTCAACTGAGAAGAAAGAGAGAGAGAGAGACAATGATCAGCGGTCATGTACTGGATCTCGCTCAAGGCTCAGACGAGAATTCCACTTGTAAACGTTTTCAAAAGGTTCAGACTTCAGACGTGGAGCTGGAACGTCACAAAATCGCTTACTTTTGCTTCCCATAGAGATGCTGACCATCCGCACTTTGCGAGGCACAAGTAGATCCTATGGCTAAGCGTGAACATGAGCTGCATCTGACATCTAGACATGATCAGTGTGGACGGTGCTGGTTAGAACTCCCTACCACCCGTGCTTTTATCTCGCTTGTATTCCCCTTGCCTCATAGCTATAGTAGCGTGATCCATTTATGCTTCTCTATACTTGTTCGACGCATTCAGAGTGTGCACTGCCAACCAGGCATGCATGGAGCCCTCCCCAATATTATCGATATCAGCCCTTCATCATTCCCACTTTATCTGCAGACCTGTGGCCTTCTTTAGCTGTTATTTACATTATAATGTTCTAGATAGAGATAGCTACTGGAGGGAGCTGGTCGCTCCCCTGAATACATCTATAGTAATAAGTGACAAGCTTATTCAACTTTCTGTACAGGTGCAGGTCCGCGAAGTTGCATGAATCAGCTTCTAATTGAGCAAGTCAACCTTCCGGGATCCTCGCGCTGCTGGGATTTGGAAACCGTTAATAATATAGCAACTTGCATCTTGCTAGTATCATGAGCGAGCTTTCACAGAGTACTCTTCTTCTTCATTGCAGGTTAGTGTATTGTCTGAGTGTGTGCGATCTTCCGATCCACTCAGTCCCCAAAACACACACACACCTTCTCCCTCTTGCTGCACTATGTACAATGTACCACCATGATCAACTCTCCACTCCACCAAAACCTGCACCTGCCGTATTAAAGCTTCTAACCGCCATTGTGTGGTATTCATATTGGGGGGCTTGAAGCACGCGCGCGAGGCCCCCTGGACCAAGGCATCGGCCCCGCCGAGCCGCCCTCCTTCCCGCCCGTCCACGCCAACCCAAATAAATGCAAATTGTTTTTTAATGCAAATAAGACTTGCGAATATTGTGAATATTGGCCTTTTAGTTGATTTCATCCATATATAAATTGGATGAATAGTTTTATAAGTTACATGTGTGACATGTTGTGCTGAGTAGGTGCACGGTGTCGTGTTTAAAGTGAAACTTCATAGGGATCTTGTAGGGTATCGAAAGAATGTGCCTAGGTTTTGGACGAAGAGAGGAGTGGAGTTATTTCGTTGGAGTGTCCGGCATTATGAGTAGCCTTTGCATATCAGTTGTGATTTCTCTCATATCAACTCTCTATATGGATGATTCTTGCTCATATTACCTCTATGCATGGATGATCTTTGTAATGTTTTATCACTGCATGTAGTACAGTGCCCTCTAATGATACTATGAATTCCCATCATCTTTGTCTCCATTTTGATGGTCTGAAGACCCACAATACATTTGTAATTTGGTGCAAAGCCTGAAATGAATTCCATTTTTTTTTAAATAGGGATTTGAAGCCCTGAATTTATTGTAAAATATTGTCTGGAAAATCTTAAAACCCCTATTACACCATAAGGCACACACACTGCTTGCAGTGAAAACAGGTGGTCAACTTTTTTGCTATGAGTAATGTCTCATGGAATGTATGAATAAATTAGAGTAAGATAGGTAAGTGTTGTAGTTCAAATTCTGATTAGCTAACATAAATGCCAACATGTAATGAAATGTATGTGTATTGAATCTATGTACTTTTGACACATACAACAAGTAATTACAGCAAAAAGATTCATACCCCAGCTAAGAGACTCATACCCCAAAAATGTGAAGAGTGAAGACAAAACGGCCCTTAGGTCCTAAGGTGATCCTCCGTGTACACCTACCATACAATGTACGCTGTGGATCATACATACGGAATATATGTGTCATACATACGGCGTATACGGGCACCCTGTGACAACGGTAGGTAAGCCCGCCGACCTGGCAGCCAACCCGGGCGAAACCTGGCGAAACCCACGGTTCTGGAAAGATGGCGGCGAAACTAGGCAAGAGTAGCGGCGAAATCGAAAAGCAGATTGGCGAAACATTCCTAACAGATTGGAAAACAGACAGTGCCCAACAGCCTGTACAATGACCGGCTATTACCGGTCTGACTGGTAACCTTCGCGATTTCTTCATGTTGCACTTTAGCTCCAGGCGAACTAGGGTTGAGTTAGGGAAAAATGCATTTACCTTAAAAACATTTTTATTTCTGTAATTTTCTAAGAAGCCGACTGTTCCCCGACAAACATCCAAATTTTAATTTTTTTTTAATTTAAAATTTACGCGGCAAGTAAATGAAAAGTAAGAGATGAACGAGCGACGTGGACGCAGCGGACGAACGCGATGGGTGGCAAGATGCGGCGACCGGCTACCGGTAGTGGGCGGTTGACCAACGGACTTAGTCACCAGCGGTTATCACGGAGCCGCCTGCCTCTCCTCTCTCTGTCTCTCTTCGTCTCTCTGTCTCTCTCTCGCGTTGTGTTTCAGTAGCTCTCTGTGGGATGCTGCAGATTTCTGTGTACAGAGCTTGCATGGCTCAGGATTAGAGCGCAGAGGAAAGAACCCTAGTGAGTTCAGAGATGTTTGGATCTCTCCTCTCGGACTTTTTGTCGTCTGTGGAGCACTGTTGAGTGGGGAGATCAGTCGTTTTCTTTGTGCCATTGCTGAGTGAGGATTGGAGCAAGGGTCCAAGAGGAAGGTTTTCAAATTACCTTTTCTGCGGTAGAGAGTTGTCTCTTTCTTTTACCACTCTTGAACACTGCTGTCTTTCCAGCTTTGCTTAGATAACTCATGTGTGGACATCATTCTCAGACCTCTCCAGGTGCATCCATGTCACCAGATTAGAGCTCCAATGATGGAGTAAGTAGCATACCAAGCTGGGTCAGGAGTATGCGTTGCCCATTACTATAAACTCTAGAGTCTCCCCCCCCTAGTCACCTTGTCATTGGATACCAAATCTTTCCTTCGCCAGACCGAATCCGACCTCTCTTTCTTTCTGGATAGGTAAATTGTTATTCTCTCTTGTGTGAGGGTACGACCCAGAATCAACCACTTCTCGCTGTTTCTGAGGTGTGCCTGGCATTAGGCTCCTAAACTTTGGGTTCCATACGAACTGACTAACCAACAGATGTAGGACTGAAATTTATCTGTTTCTGAGCTGCACTAATCATAGCTGTAAGTTTAGATGCTAGAGGGCGCATGCATGGCACTGCAACCTCCATGAAGACGCTTGATTGATAGACCCCGCAAGTATATCGTGCAAGTCGGTCTGACTTAGTTTTTCTAAATTTCAATCGGGAGAACCCTTCACACCATTTATCCTGGGCAGCAGTTTGCATTGTGCACACAACCCCATAGAACCAAACAATATGGGCGTGATTGCCGAAGAGCAAGGTACTGAACACGATGGAGGGGCGAATTCACAGCAGCTGGTTGACTCGAATCTACAAGCAGGTTTAGCCCAAGTTATACATGCTGAATCTCTCGACAAGCCAGAGCTAACTCTCTTTAGAGTTGGAAGACAGGAAACGCCTACAGCAAACAACCAAGGTGATTCTGGGGTATCCCTTGAGGAAGGAAGAGAAAATGGGGGTGCTGAGGAGATAAAAGGTGTTCCAACTGGCAAGGGGGCAGGCAGTCGTCCAGAAGGGGATACCTCACTCCACGTCTTTGCGGAGATTTCCAAGAGCACAGGGCCTAAGAAGGATAAGAAGAAGTCCGAGCCCACGCATGCAGTCTCGCTGTACAAGCTATTTTCATTTGCAGATCCATTTGACTATTTCCTTATGACTATGGGCACGATAGGCGCCATTGCTCATGGTGCTGCCCTCCCTGTCTTTTTCCTCTTCTTCGGGCAGCTGCTCAATGGGTTTGGCAGCAACGCTCACAACCCTCGCCAAGCCGCACATGTGGTGACAAAGGTTCTCTCTCTCTCTCTCTCACAACCACTGAGAAAAGTTCTTGTTTTTAAACACCACGAAGTCTAGTACGTATCCGTAAGAACTTAGTAGGTCCACCTACACAAGGAATTGTATTACTCGACACAGGTGACCGTCGGCACAACAGCATTGGCAAGCTCGCTGCACTGACAGATCCATCAGCCACCCAACAAATTCCAAACTTTGCATCCTTAGGAAGAGATATGAACTGCGAATTTCGAACTCGTACGTCATCGACTTGCATGAGCTCCACCCATAATTTGATTGCCAATGAGAAAAACAGTCGTGATCAGCTCCATGAATAAGAGAGCTACACATTGCGAAATCAGTGGGTCTGAACCAAACCTTGAAGTTTGAAGGTGCGGTTTGATCGCATATATAGAAATGGCCCTAGTGCACTACGACGAGGTAACTTTTCCTTT
Source organism: Takakia lepidozioides (assembly GCA_030704615.1). Lineage (NCBI taxonomy): Eukaryota > Viridiplantae > Streptophyta > Takakiopsida > Takakiales > Takakiaceae > Takakia > Takakia lepidozioides. Next base: position 42,405,188 of record CM060732.1, on the reverse strand, counting down.
TCATATACATGGAAGAGCCCACCCGTCAAACATCACTCGCTAGAACTCGAATTTTGCACTGGATTTGTAAATAGAGCACCTGCAACAGTTGTTGAAGGCAAGTGCATTCTTGTCCGTTGTATCTGGCCAAGAAGATGCGTGCAAAGAGTGCCGTGAAATCAAATCCACTGTTGAGGCAGGCAGCATTCTGGAATCATCCTAGTTTCCTTCACCGGCTTTTGGTGTAGAGAAGTGCTAGAAGGGAAATTTCGGATTGTTCAGATTTCCGATTTGTGACAAAATGTGGGTGGAGATTGAACCTGTTTTTCCCTCCAACTCTCTTCCACTCTATATGTTGCCCTGTGCGGATTTTGACAAGGAAGGGCGGGGCTGGCTTGATACAGTATGCGCTCGACTTTCTATACTTGGGACTTGTCGTGTGGGTTGCATCATGGGCAGGTGAGCACGGCTCGGTCTGCCTCATCTTCTGCTCTTTGCTTGTTAGCTATACTAGTGAGTCATTGAATAATGGGCTATGCTATTTGCAGAGTGTATCAAGCCCCCTCACTGTTCATTATGTCTGTCCTTCTCTTGCCGGTGCAACTGGCTGGCTCTGGAAGGATTTGTATATACAGCCTGTGGTTGTAAGATTACACCATGCCAACGGATTTGCAACTCTAAGGGAACACATCTATTTCTCTCTCTCCTCACCCCCTCTCTCTCTCTCAATCTCTTTTCGGGTTCACTGATCTATTTGTGTTGGTCTACTGTCCCCGTAGGCCCTGTGGGCCTCACATGGACGTAATGAATTCTCCTCTTCTTCGTCTTTCACACTTAGATGGGGTGTTTCCGGGGTGGCCGCAGAGGTGGCCTGCTGGATGCAGACGGGCGAGCGCCAGGCAGCTCGAATGCGTGTGAAATACTTGGAGGCAATGCTGAGACAAGATGTGGGGTTCTTTGACACGGATGGCAAAACCGGGGCCGTAGTTACCAGCATTTCCAGGGACACTCTCCTGGTTCAGGATGCCATTAGTGAGAAGGTGTGCAACCCTGAAAAGAATTAGTATCTTTAATATGTCAAGCTGTAAGATTTAGTTTTGGCTGAACTACAGGCCTGCCTTCGAGCTAGTCAAGGAGCTTTGTGAAAAGAAAGAATTGCTCAACTTCTGAGATTGTAGGTTGAGTGGAGAGAATAGGAGAGATGATGCCAATTGAATGCAGCATGATGTTGCCTCCTTCGTTTCGATTGGCAATATAGTTGACCAGAGGAAGGGGTACTCTCTGCAGATGGGAAATTTTATCCATTACATGGCCACTTTCGTTGCGGGCTTTGCAGTCGGATTTTCTTCAATCTGGAAGTTGGCGATGGTCACTCTTGCTGTGGTCCCTGCCATTGCAATTGCAGGGGGCTTTTATGCAGCCTCTCTTACCGGCCTCTCTGCCAAGAGCCAGAAAGCCTACTGGGAGGCAGGCAATGTTGCTGAACAGGTGCCTTTTGTACTACTCCACCATGCTCAATTAGGTCAGAGCAATTGGCTAGAATGTTTTTTGGCATCGTTTCCCATTCTATGCTTGTAACAGCTGTCAAGATACTTCATGGCAGGGGAGGGCAATAGAAAGGAGGGAGGAGGCAGCCTGGGGAAAGAGAGAGACCTACAGAGACGTAAACCAAAAATTCCTAGCACATGGGGTTTGGGCCAGTCAATTGCACAGGTGCGCACAGTTTATTCATTCGTAGGGGAGACCATGGCAGTGGAATCATATTCAAAGGCCCTTCAGACAACATTGAAGCTGGGTTATAAGGGAGGTATGGCTAAGGGGCTCGGCATGGGGGTCACCTACGGTGTTCTCTTCTGCTGTTGGGCACTGCTTCTGTGGTATGCCGGAACCCTTGTGCGCAGTGGTGTATGCAATGGCGGAAAAGCTCTTTCCACAATCTTTGCAGTGATCATTGGTGGAATGTAAGCTCTCTCTCCCCATCTCTATGATAAAATGTTCTCTCTTCTCTTCTCTAAGAGCTTTCCGCGGACGTTATAAAGCACCATTTCATTTCATTTCATTTCATTTCTCCAGACGTCTCAATGTAAATACTTGGTGCTCCTTCTCTTTCCCACCCATGTGTCTCTTTACCTTCTGTCATCTTGGATACTGATTACTGCATCTCTGCTGTAATGTATGGGGTTGCAGCTCACTTGGGCAGGCGTCACCAAATCTGACAGCATTTGGGAAGGCAAAGGCAGGGGCCTACAGAATTTTCGAGATGATTAAACAAAAACCAACCATCAATTTTGAGACTAATGAGGCTGGCAAAGAGCTTCCCGCAGTTCAAGGTCATATTGAGTTTCGCAATGTTGAGTTTAGTTACCCATCAAGACCTGATATGCTCATATTTCGGGACTTCTCCCTGAACATCCCTCCTGGCAAGACAGTAGCTATTGTGGGTGGTAGTGGCTCAGGCAAGAGCACCGTTATCTCTCTCATTGAGCGCTTCTACGATCCCAATGCAGGTAAGAAAGTATCCATTTTGGATAATTGGAGGTGCAGAATTTTTGTGGGGAACTAAATTGTAAAGTGAGTGGGAATGAAGACGGTTGTATATATGAGACTTCTGCCCCTGTGACCACAACTCAAAGTGTGAGAGAGAGGGGACAGTGATATGGTTGAAAATTTCTCCTGCTAGATCTTTTGCCTTATCAAATAAGTTAGTCAGAAGTTTCTCATCTTGGCTTCTCTTGTCTCCACTTCATTCCTAACAAGATGGTGGTGGTCATTTGGCCAGGAGAGGTGCTGCTGGATGGACACAACATCAAGTCACTGCAGTTGAAGTGGCTTCGGGGTCAGATTGGGCTTGTCAACCAGGAGCCCGCACTTTTTGCAACCAACATCAAAGAGAATATTTTGTATGGCAAGGAAGATGGAACCGATGCAGAGATAGAGGAGGCTGCTAAGTCAGCTAATGCCCATACTTTTGTTGCTCAGCTTCCTGAAGGCTACAACACCCAGGTCTCTCCTTTGCTTTGGTCATAGAATATTTCAAGCCCACTCTGTCAATATAGTCAGTTCGAATAAATCCTATGTGGCCAAGTGCCATGTCAGACTCAGGGAGGGAAGCGAGGGAAGCAGATCAGACAGTGAAAGACAGATATACACAGGGGTGAGTCAATGCCTCACCTAGGTGGAAGCTGTGCAAATCACATAAAAAAAATATTATGGCGTTGCCAACTAAACCTTTGGTCAATTGTGGTACTGATCAGCAACAGGAACATAAGCCAAACAATGTGAAGTTCTTCCCTCCCTTCGTCTGTCACCAACCCAATAAAGCAGTGCTCTACTGCTCTATTGGAGCTCCTAAAAGAATAGCCATTGACAATTCTCTGATAACTCCGTGTTGTCTGATTGCATACCAGGTGGGTGAGCGTGGCATGCAAATGTCAGGAGGACAGAAGCAGCGGATAGCCATTGCGCGCGCAATTCTCAAGAACCCCACTATTCTTCTGCTCGATGAAGCTACCAGTGCATTAGATAGTGGCTCAGAACAGATAGTCCAGGAAGCTCTGGACCGTGTTATGGTGGGCCGCACAACCGTGGTTGTGGCCCACAGGCTCTCAACCATACGGAATGCTGATGTGATCGCTGTTGTACAGAATGGTATAATCGTGGAAACAGGGACCCATGAGCAGCTCCTGGGCAAGGGGCCGGGAGGGGCCTATTCTGCCCTTGTGAGGCTGCAGGAGATGGCAATGTCAAAAGAGAAAGAACCAGTTCTCACTCGTGATTCCTCAAGCAGGTGGGAGCCTCTTGTGCATGCATTTTGTGTTGTTGGGTTGTTTCTCTCTGTGCCCATGAGGTATGTTTCCACATGGCTTGGCAAGCACATAAATAAATAACTCTCTTCCTTGCCTTATATGCTCTATTTGAACCAGGATAAATCCTACATTTGTTTCCATATCTAAGCTTCGCATGAAAGAGTTTTTGATCAATGTCAAGAAATTTTTCTACTCTTAGAAAGCACTAGAAGAAAATGTAGCAACTTTACTTATGATTGGCCGTCCATACCTCTAACTCTTGTGATTAGAAGTTTCTAATCAGTTGGAATTGTTTTGGGGGCAAATTAGAGAGGTGCACTCTCTCACTCTTGCTCTTTACACACACTCATACTCTTTGTCACTGACAGGCTCTCCAGGTTAAGCATTTCCAAATCAGGAAGGAGGCTGAGCCGGCAATATAGCACCATGTCAGATACTGCTTCAGAGGCATCAATTAAGGGAAAAGCAGACCCTGACCCCATCCCTGCTGCATCCATGTGGCGGCTGCTGAACCTCAACCGGCCCGAATGGCCCTATGCGGTGGTGGGGATAATAGGATCTGTGGTCTCAGGTTTCATGAACCCAGCATTTGCAATGGTCATAAGCCAGACTCTAAAAGCTTACTACAATCCAGATCAAAAAAAAATGGAGAGAGAGATTGGCCAGTATTCCCTTGTCTTTGTCGGGCTGGCAGGTGTTGCTGTTCTTGGCTACTTCAGCCAACACTTTTTCTTTGGTGTCATGGGTGAAAATCTGGTGAAGCGCATCCGAGAGATGATGTTTGCAGGTGGGCCCCACCAATGTTGGCTTTTTCTGGAATATTCTTGGCAATATGAGAGAAATTCTGCCTTCTATTCATGATTTCGCTAAATAAACACCTCATTGGCCTTCTCAGAGAAAGTACAGCTTATGGGACGAGGAACAAGAAACAAGAAAGAGAGAGGGGCCACAAAACAGAAGAAATGAAATGAAATGCTACTTTTATAACGTCCGTGGGAAGCTCTAAGAGCTTATGCGACAAAAGAAAGAAAGAAACTTTATATGGAAAGCCAAAGAGCTTAGAAGAAATGAATCCATAACAGAGGAGAGAATGTACTCATAAGATGTAATTTGCCGTAGCCTTGTGGCCATTGACCCCGCGCCCAGTTTGAGCGGAACATCACAGAGGAGAGAGAGAATGTACTCATAAGATGTTGTTTGCCGTAGCCTTGTGGCCTTTGACCCCATGCCCAGTTTGAGCGGAAACCAAAGGGACAGAACCTACCTCTGTCAGGGGCTGACATTGGTAGTAAGACTTACCTTTACATAGAATTGATTCGGGTTTTCCAGATATCCTCTAGAAATCCCTTCACACAAGCATCAATCTGCTGTGTGTGATTTGCCCAAAAACTAAGCCTCAGAAGGGCCTGGGCTTTTGGCTCAGCCTCGAGACTTTCAAAGTTGGTAAACAGAGGTACAGGCACAATTCTCTTGATAGATTGGAGGAGCTTTCTCTGCTGAGAGTACCCCGGACAGTGAATCAGAAAATGATATTGTCTTCGGGTTGCCCACACAACGGGCAATTGCACTCTCCCTTTCCTCTCTGCTTCTGTTTACTGTTCAAAGGTAGGCTTCCTGCCCTGAGTTTAAATTTCAGTCTGGTGCCGAGAGTGGGTAGACCCTTGAGGTCATCCATGATATCCTCCCCCATGTCACAGACTGGAAACAGGTTCAGGGAAGTTTTCTGCCTAACTTCGTTTGCATCAGACAATTTTCTGGTAACAGACATGGCTTTGGACACTACAGTCTCTAAGTCAGGTTTATCCAGCAAGGTCAAGACTTGCGGGTCCAGATTCAGATCCTTGAGAATCTCTTCTACTCTCTTCTGCCAGGACTTAGCCTGTTTGACAGGGCGGTCCTGTTTCCAAGATATAGAGTCGATGAACTTAGGGTATCTGGTGTTGGACATGTGTTGCAACTGACCCCACCATCTGACCTTGAATTCATCTCGTCGGGAGCTTAAGGAAGGGATGCCAAACTCACCCCGAACAGCCACATTGGCTATTTTGGAGCATGCTGACATGCACTCCTTAAGCACCCCCACTTGAATGGATTCTAGAGACTTAGCCTGGTTGGAGTTATCAACCCATATAGCAGATCCGTACTCCAAGGCAAGGTCTAATAACGCGGCAAGCAAAGAGGAGAGAGAGATTGTACTCATAAGACATTGTTTGCCGTAGCCTTGTGGCCATTGACCCCACGCCCAGTTTGAACGGAACATAAAGGGACAGAAACTACCTTTGTCAGGGGCTGACGCCGGTAGTATGATTTACCTTGGAATAAACAGTTGATCCGAGATTTCCATATATCCTCCAGAAATCCCTTCACACAAGCATCAATCTGATGTGTGTGATTTGCCCAATAGCTAGACCCCAAAAGGGCCTGGGCTTTTGGCTCAGCCTCAAGATTTTCAAAGTTGTTAAACAGAGGTGCAGGCACAATTTCCTTGATGGAATGGAAGAGGGTGTCCCGTTGGTGAGAGTACCCAGGACAATGAATCAGGAAGGGAATATTGTCTTCAGGTTGCCCACACAACGGGCACTTACAATCCCCCTTTCCTCTCTGCGACTGTTTGTTGTTCAAAGGTAGGCTACCCGCCCTGAGTTTGAATTTCAGTCTAGTGCCGAGGGTGGGTAGACCCTTGAGGTCATCCATGATGGCCTCACCCATGTCACAGACTGGAAACAGGTTGAGGGTTGAGGGAAGTTTTCTGCATTTTCTTCAGACAATTTCCTGGCAATAGACATGGCTTCGGAAACTTCAGCTTCTAAGCCAGATTTATCCAGCAGGGTCATGGCTAGTGGACTAAGATTCAGATCCTTGAAAATCTCTTCTACCCTTTTCCGCCAGGATTTAGCCTGTTTGACAGGGCGGAAAGAGGAGAGAGAGAGAGATTGTACTCATAAGACGTTGTTTGCCGTAGCCTTGTGGCCATTGACTCGGCGCCCAGTTTGAGCGGGAACAAAAGGGACAGAACCTACCTCTGTCAGGGGCTGACGTTGGTAGTAAGACTTACCTCCATATAAAGAATTAATCCGGGTTTTCCAGATATCCTCTTTGGAGTCCCTTCACACAAGCATCAATCTGCTGTGTGTGATTTGCCCAAAAACTAGGCCTCAGGAGGGCCTGGGCTTTTGGCTCAGCCTCGAGACTTTCAAAGTTGGTAAACAGGGGTACAGGCACAATTCCCTTAATAGATTTGAAGAGAGCGTCTCTTTGGTGAGAGAACCCCGGACAGTGTATCAGAAAATGAATACTGTCTTCAGATTGCCCACACAACGGGAAATTGCACTCTCCCTTTCCTCTCTGCTTCTGTTTGCTGTTCAAAGGTAGGCTTCCTGCCCTGAGTTTAAATTTCAGTCTAGTGCCGAGAGTGGGTAGACCATTGAGGTCATCCAAGATGTCCTCCCCCACGTCACAGACTGGAAACAAGTTCAGGGAAGTTTTCTGCCTAACTTCATTTTCATCAGACAATCTCATGGCAACAGACATGGCTGAGGACACTACAGCCTCTAAGTCAGATTTATCCAGCAGGGTCAAGACTTGCGGATCCAGGTCCAGGTCCTTGAGGATCTCTTCTACTCTCTTCTGCCAGGACTTAGCCTGTTTGACAGGGCGGTCCTGTTTCCAAGATATAGAGTCGATTAACTTAGGATATCTGGTGTTGGGCATATGTTGCAGCTGACCCCACCATCTGACCTTGAATTCATCTCGAGAGAGAGAGAGGGAGAGAGAAAGATGCTCTGACTCAGCTGGCATAATCAAAGGGCTCCGTTATCTCTCTTTCCCTGCATGTGTCCCTGAGGCCTTTTGGGCATCCCATGAGCAAAATGAACTTCTTTGCCGTGGAACCCAATCTCTCGCTGAAGTCTTCCATTATGAGGATCAGAAATGCTTGGCTGCTTATCTGCATGAGGCCTTGACCCTTAGGCAATCCCTTGAGCAGTAGTTGCTTTTGGGCTGCTTTTGGCTGTGGTTTTGTCTCTTCTTTCTTGTTTTTCCATTTTGTCCCATAAGCTCTTTGAGCTTTCAGCGGACATTATAAAGTACCATTTCATTTCATTTCATTTCTATCCCTTGCTTGCTCTTTCTCAGTTCTGTGGTTACTTTCTGATATGTGTTCACTTAGGTGCTCCCGTCTAGGGCAAGTCTGACATAGCTACAGCAAGCAAAGTCTAATCAGTACACCTTTCATCTCTCTCATTCATGTAGCCGTGCTGGGCAGGTATTCTGCAGAATGAAGTAAGCTGGTTTGATCTCGATGAAAACAACAGTGGGCAGGTGGCATCCCGCCTGTCATCTGATGCAACAACTGTGAGGGGGGCAATCGGAGACCGCATTTCGTTGATGGTTCAAAATTGTGCATTGCTGATGGCAACATGTGCAATCGCTTTCATAGTACAATGGCGGATGGCTTTTGTTGTCCTGGCCACTTTCCCAGTGCTTGTTGGTGCTGCTTTTGTAGAGGTGATTTTATCTCTTGTATCAGTTTCTTTTTCTTCTTTGACTTGACCCTCTGATTTGTTTTTCTGTGTTTGAAACTTGTGTCTCATAAGCTCTTCTCCAAGCAGAAATTGTCAATTAGCCTTACCTGTCTAGTTTTTTTCTAAGCTTTTTCCATGCTCTGCCTCGTGCCTGCTGCAGCAAATGTTTCTTAGAGGGTTTGCCGGAGACGTAGCCAAGGCACAGGCCCGAGCAAGCATGGTGGCCGTGGAGGCAGTGAGCAACATCCGAACAGTAGCAGCCTTCAATGCAGAGGGCAAAGTGCTGGGGCTCTTCGAGCACGAGCTGGAGAACCCCATGCAAAAGAGCTTTTGGCGAGGCCAGGTTTGTTGTGGTTCATGCTACTACACCCTCTGTAGAAACCACAAGGCTATGGTAGACTTATGAGTACATCTTTTCTACCTGTAGAAAATTATATATGTGAAGAATGTTATCTCTGAAGGGTTTACCAATCATAACTCGCATCCTACAGATTATGCATTCACGAGAAATGCGCCACAGTACATCACCCAGTTGCAAAAATTGTCTCTGTTAGTACCATCCCAATCAGCTAAACCTCTTTTTGAGAAGCAGCTTTGTGGATGGACAGGTGGCTGGCCTGGGTTATGGGCTCTCACAGCTGGCAATGTTCGGAGCTTATGGATTGGGCTTATGGTATGGTGGACAGTTGGTAAAGGATCACACAACTGAGTTCGGCAATGTTATCAAAGTGTTCATGGTTCTGATCATTGCTGCCTTTGCTGTTGCTGAGACACTTGCACTCACCCCTGACATAGTGAAAGGAGGTCAAGCCCTGGCTTCTGTGTTTGAGGTGCTTGACCGCTCGACAGAGATCAACAGTGATGAGCCAGAGGGCGAGAAAGTAAGCTCTGTCAAGGGGGACATTGAGTTCAGAAAGGTCACGTTCAGTTACCCATCCCGGCCAGAACTACCCATCTTCAAGGACCTGAATTTGAAGGTGCGATCTGGTAAAAGCCTGGCCCTGGTGGGGTCAAGTGGGTCGGGCAAGAGCTCCGTGATTGCACTGATTGAGAGGTTTTATGACCCCATCTCTGGCCGGGTCCAGATTGATGGAAAAGACATTAGAAAGCTGAACCTGAAAAGCCTTCGTCGTCACATTGGGCTTGTGGAGCAGGAACCAGCGTTGTTTGCTACCACCATCTATGAGAATATTCTCTATGGGAGGGAAGGGGCATCTGAGGCTGAGATAATTGAGGCGGCAAAGTCGGCGAATGCACACAATTACATCAGTGCTCTGCCAGAAGGGTACAAAACTCAAGTTGGCGAGCGGGGGGTCCAGCTCTCTGGTGGCCAGAAACAGCGAGTGGCAATTGCTCGGGCTGTCCTGAAGAATCCGGCCATCTTGCTGCTGGATGAGGCCACTAGCGCCCTGGATTCAGAGTCAGAGCAGATTGTGCAGGATGCCTTGGACCGGCTCATGCAGGTAAGAATTTCTCTAGGGTGTTGAAACGTTCCTGGAGTGTTCTTCGCTATTGAATTTCTTGTCAACCTTGTGCTCTCAATCTTGAAAAGGGTTGTTCATGTCTCCTTTCATGGGAGGGAGATGGAGAGAAAAAATGAGAGAAATCAGGTTCACGAAAAGGCCCACGTGTCAGCACAGTGGGAACCCCAGACACCCCTCTAATCCATCCCAACTTTGCACATAGGCAGAGTGTCCCAGGAAGCCACTCAGGTAAGAACTAAGAGAAACTTTGGAAGCTCTTCAATGTGTGAACAAGGAATTGTTAATCCTATATCTGCAAATCCTACTCTCTGGTTGCAGGGTCGGACAACAGTGATGGTTGCCCACAGGCTCTCAACCATTCGCAATGCCAACAGCATAGCAGTGATTCAGGATGGGGCCATCATAGAAGAAGGCACGCACCATGAACTTATCACAAGACCCAATGGTGCATACTCACGTTTGGTCAGCTTGCAGCAATACAGCAGTCCGCAGTGAGAGAACATGTCATCCTGGCCGCAATGAGAATAGCATGACATCATCCTTGGGCCAAGGTCAGATGCCATAACCCCCAGCTAATTGCACCTCTTGCTTCTCAGGAAGTATTCAAGAGGCAGGCACCGTGGTTCATTTCTGACCAAAAAATTGACCAGCTTGGGTACCACAATGTTGATCAAAAGATAGCTGGGATAAGAAGCTCTGTTGAATTGGGCCTACAGTTTCCATACAGAATACAGCATATGCAGGCATGACCAGTGGGGTGGTGAACTTTAAGTTGGGATGTGACGCCTTCATGACATAGCTTGGTTTTTGCAGCAATTAGCCCTGGGCATTCCGTGATCGAAATTTGAGTAGAAACTGTCAAGTTGTTACCCCTCGTAATAATTTCAAAAGGGGTATCTGTGCCAAACCACCTCGTGTTGTCGAAGGAAAGATTGCAAAGGGGAAATCATTCACAGGATCGTGAGATGAGTGGATCATTTAGCCCAGTTGTGAGACTTTACAGCAAAACGGCCCTTCATATTTTGTACGATAGATACATAGACTATCCACTTATCTAGTAAGTGGTGATCCGGCATAAACGCCCTTTGTAAATCGGCTCCGGATTTTGAGAAAGTAAATGGTTGAAAATATGATCGATCAACTGCACATCATGTCTGAGAGAAGAGAAAACACTGCCAGACTGATTTCACTGAATGGCACACATGCTCTAGAACTTGTGGACTGGAGGGGTTGCCAACTTTTTGCCATGAAGCATTTTGGAAGAAAATCTTGTGAGGATTGAGAATGTGGCATATTTGACTGGCCTTTGGCAACATCCTAACTGTCAGAGTAGTAACAAGAAAGTATTGGAGGAAATGAAATGAAATGAAATGAAATGGTACTTTATAATGTCAGCAGAAATCTCAAAGAGCTTATGGGAGAAAGAAAGTTGGAAGAAAGGAAAGTTGTCGAGTCGTGTCAGTATTAAATCATCTTCAATAACATTTTGACTCAACTCTAAGAGACTCCCTAAATAGCCTCATCCACAAAAGGTATCTTGGTACCATGGTGCTACTTAAAGCATCTATTTTTTCAAGATACCATTTCTCAAAATATTGGACCAGCTATAGTCGGTCATCCATAGTGGGATGACCAGTTAGATCCGGTCATCCAAGTCTGTAGTCAAAGCATAAATACATAGGATTCAAAATATGCATATACTCCAAACATTCATTATGACCCAACCTTGTATACACACACTTGAGGTTAGATTTCATTGTGCATCATCCATGTCCAATGGTGGTTGGTATAGCTCTGGTCACACACTTTAAACTTAAATTAGGGTTTTATCAGCCTTCAATAAAATAATGGTTCACACTTCAAACATTCCCTTAGTTAGGGTTTTAAAAATTTACCCCACCCTCCACATATGTTCATCGCTAATGGAATGTGAAAATTCATGAAGTGCTCCCTGTGCTTGGACTATATGGCTATCAATTGTGACTTGGCACTCTTCCGATACTATCACCATGTAGCTCGTTGTAGGGTTCATAGCCTGCGTAGAAGCAAGAGTTACACCAATTTTATTTCATCATAGTAGAGACATGCAGTGAATTTAAATTATTTATAAGGATACTTACTTCAGAGTAAACGATACCAAAAAGTAGTAGCTACTAGCTACACATTAGAGTTATCCGTTAAGTCGAGGGGATGGAGGGTGAGTTAGGCCAGTTTGGCCAAAAGTATTTGTTAAGTCCGCAGACGCAGTACCAAAAGAGGAACTAGGGACATGCTCGCCCACGTGAAGGTGTGGACATATTAGCATCAAATCAGTGTGGGCCCCTCCCCAACCTCCATGCCCGCTTCGTTCCACGCCACGCCACGTACCCATAGAGGAATGCCAAAAACAAAATACATGATGAAACGCGTTTTACGCTCATTTATGTGTTATTTTGAGTTTGGTCCTCTCTTTTTTTCCTTGTATTTTGCTCGCTTGCTCTTTTGACATTTATTGCACTTCAGCCCTAGTATTTTGTTCGTTGTTTTATTGGAGTTCCAAGGATGAGCTTTGGGATGCAGGGCAAGCATGTTGCGATAATTCAACCGCATTTCTTTCTTTTTGTATGTTTTTTGTCTCCCCACTTTCTGAATTATGAAGTACGGTGAGGGTGTAAAATGGGATAGTAGAGCGATGGTTGTCGCTCTATTGTCGCTACCCTCACCAGAGAGACATCATAGAGGTGAAAAGCACAAAGTGGCCAGCTCTCTATTTTTTATTTTTTTTTATTTTTTTAGCACTTCCATATATGAAGGCAATTTTGCTCTCGTAGAAATTATAAGTGAGTTGTTACATTTTTTGCCAGTGTTGCAGTACAAAGAAGTACTATGTTTATGTATAAATATATATTATATATTGAAATTAATAATTCAATCCGTTTCAACATCATTTTCTTATGCAATGTTGACTATTCAATTGGACAACGCAATGATCATAATATGACGATGGTATGTTGACACTGCAGATTTGTCTCCATTGACAAATGTTTGTATCGACATTGAACCTTTGAAAATGTCTTGACCTTTTATCAATATTTTTCGAACAAAAAATCAGAATAGTTTGTGTCTTCATAGTAACTTTCATTCAATTTTAGTTGACGTGATTGTACAGAAAGACGAATCAACATGTAGGAGCTCAATTAGACCTAACTTCTTTCGTGAAGCATACTGCAACAACAATATGGATGCCAAAAGTGTATTCAAAACAGTGTTGACAATTCTATGTCTCATAGTTTCCATAGTCCCAGCTAGGACTGATTGTTGTGAACCAAATTTCATCGATGGTTGTTGTTTGTATCAGTCAGCCAACATAACTAGTAAAAATGGCCTAGTTCGTGAGTATGGGACATACGATATTATCATGCAAAGTAACTGTAATTTGGTGTTATACAAGTGCATTACTGGGCAAGCAGTATGGAGTAGCGGCACATATGATAAAGAATCTAACTGGGGGCGGATATGTCGTAAGCGTGAGCGTAAGCGGCTGGTTCGGTCAGGCTCGGGTCCGGGAATATTTCAGGAATATTTATTGGAGTATTCCAATAATACTAACAAAGGATATCCTAATAATATGAGAATATACTAGGAATATCTTATGGATATCCTAAAAATATTCTAAGAATATAAGAAGAATATGAGAATATGCCCATAATAACTTTTCTGGCATTGAGTGTTTGGGTGTATGTTGAATATTTCTGTGGCAAATCGACAGTTCCGCGTGGAACTGTCGTATGTTTCATTTCCGTGGATTCAGCATTTCCTGCATGAATTCGTAGTTCCGCGCAAAACTACGACCTTCAAGTTTTACTCACAAGTTAGGTTCGGGTTAGGTTCGGGGCAGAATTAGGTGGAATATTCTAAAAAATTGAGCATTATTCCTCTTATGTTCACGCTCACGCTCACCGGAAACACTGTCTTTTCTAACTATTACGCTTCTATGCATAGTGATGGAAATTTGGTGGTTTACAATGGAAACGGAGGTGAACTTTGGAACACTGGTCCACATACTTGCCCACAAGGAAATGCACAAGAGTTCATCCTTCAGATGCAAGAGAATGGGAATCTTGTTATTTATTGCGTCAGTCCCTCAGCGATAATACCGCGTCCCCACTAGGACTCAGCTGGCTTAAAAGCCCATTCCTCCCTCAATTTGAGCATGCACACCCCCGCCAAAAGACACCCATCCTCAACTACTTTAAGGCGCAACGCATCACAAGAAAGAGAGAAGCTCCGGCCGGAGCCGGCGTAACTAAGAGCCACTTCACTTTGCAGCTACTGCCCCCTTTGGGGGGTGGGCCCTATAAAAAGACAGATGTCATGTAGGACACCAGGTGACCGTAGAAAATAGAGGGGTCTGTGGTACCTTGGGTGACCTAGGGTGCATTCGAAGAGCCGGATTCCAGTTGGCGTTTGCTGTGAGGGAACGGAGCGTCGTGAGGTGGATTGTTTTGAAACATTTATGGATGGGGAAGATGGGGATTTTGAAGTTATCGTGTATGTCGTTGATATTGGCGTTATGAATGTCGCCTCGAGTACCGGCGGTGATGACGGTTAATGGGCCGGTTTTCCAGCTACACCGTCGGATTGCATGGATAAACGGGGCATATTTTTGTCGTTTTTCTAGGATCGTGTCGTTGGGATATCGATCATGGCAGAATGTAAATTCAATGACGTGAATAGTGATTTGTAGGGATGGTGAGGTAGGAGGCATGGTGTTAATGGGTAGGCCTTGGACAAGGAGTATGTCCGGGGAAAGCCTAGCGGGGCAGGAGCATGGTGATCGGGTACATATGCACGGTAGCAGCCATGGTGGTACAGTGTGGTCTGGCGGCCGACCTTGGTAGGTGTCAGCGTTAATGAGCGAGAACCGGTTTAATAGAAAGATCTTATGGAGATGTCAGATTGCGTGGTTGTGACGTGTGATATGAATGAATGCCATGTATAATCGGATGTGTGCATTGGCTAAGGAGGTGTGGCCAAGTGTCACGTGCCTGATAAGTAATTGAGCATAATGGGCAGTATGGGGATGGAAATAGATGTGGCCAGAAGATATGTTTGACTAGGGTATCTGCAAGGAGCAGCAGTTGTAGGCGTGCAATTCTAGTCGGCAATTTCGAACATCTAGAGGCATGTTATACGACTGTAGGCAACAGTCTGCATGTTTATCACCTCAACGTCTGTTCGCTATCAAGATGAAGGCAAGTCAAGAGTGCTCGACCTCAATGAAAAAATACCCGATGGGCTATATTTTAAACAACACGGTTGACAACAGTCTCACAAATGCCATATATCATTTTTTCACGTTGCTCCAATGCAGTTTCAAAGAGGACGCTGGAGGCGTGGAGCACACATGTTCTTGGTCTTGATTTTATTACACGCGTGAGCATGCTATTGACAGGGATCAAGCATGGGTTCCCCTGTGTTTTTGTTCACTAAAACAAACAGGCACTGCGTTATGGTAAGTTGCAAACTGCCCGCAGTGTATCTTTTTTCCCATGCGAATATTTAAGTTTTTGTATGTGAATTCAATTGAAGGAGCTTCCAAGGTGTCTTGGGCTTCTATTAAAAATCCAAAAGAGATTTTATCCAGTGGTAGTCGTCAATTGGGATTTTGCTATGTTAAGGACCTCAAACTGATAGGACGAAGCCGTTATCGAGCGTTGTTGGTGGGGAATGTTTTTGTGTGTAACTAATAGTCGGACAAGATGGTGTGGAAGGAGTTTCAGCCCTAAGTGTCGATCTGTCCACACCCAAAAAATATGCTCGGCGTTGAAAATTCCGTTTTTACGGGGATTTGTAGCTCGGTTATTTTTCTTGGTTTATGGTTGAACCCAATGGGCTTGTAGATTGGTGGGGTTTACAAGGATACCACAACAAATATACGGCCAAGTTTGAGGATTTTGGCCAAGGTCTGCAATGGCCACCATTTTTTGAGCTTCTTGGACGTCCGTGGCTACTTGAATTCATATGAAGGGATTTTTGGGGGCTAAAATATCTAGGAGCGCGCCCTATGACAGCTGGTAGGATGAAAAGTGATACCTACCAACCAGAAATGGATAATATCTTTCATCATCCAAGGAAATAGGATATTCCATCCATAATTTTTAATAGTTTTTCTAGTATATGGGGATAGCAATGTGGGCTTGCCCACCACTTCTACTTCTATTTCTACTTCTACTTTTGGCCCACCATAAATTGAATGAATGGGAGATTTTGTGCTCAGTTCCTGGTTTCATGTCCGTGGTGGCTGATACGGAATTCAGAATATGACAGTCCCAGTGGACTTGATATTGTTGGCATGGGAGTAGCAAAACGATTCCTAAAGAAATCAGCTACATGAACATTGACAGTATGAAACACCTTGCAGTACATATGATTCTTGATATTGTTTGCACGGATTATTTGTGTTTGTGCCTTCAAGTGGCGAACAATTTTGTCATGGTGCGGAAGAGGTGCATTAGCCACATTAAACGGTTGATGTGATACCATTTCACAAATGTATCACATCACATTTGTGAAATTGTATCACATGAACAGTTCCATGTGGCCTACGGGAGTCTTCGATGGGTACGAGATCAATGTGGCATACGAAATTAGCTTCCACCAACAAACATGTGATCATTTCAGAAGCGCTTGAAACGACAATGGACAAGATTCTTCATCTAGATGTTCAACATGTTGAGGTCTTATGTAATGTCTCTTGCTTCGTAATGAGTTGATTCTCCAACTCTAATTTTTCCAATGTTGATATCATTCATCTGGAACATATCCACACTTGTGTATATAAATACTTAAAAAACCAAATGACCATCAAAACTGTTAGCTGGGGATGAAGCTTATAAAAGTGGATATGGTCATTTGCTTATTTAAGGATTTATGCACACATGTGTGAATCTGTTCCAGGTGGAGAACATCGACATATTGGATAAAGTGGACATGGAAAAGCATCGCATTACGAAGCAGGAGACACTACAAAAAGAGCTTCAAAAGGCATACCATGTAACAGACCCAATGTTCGATTGAACCCATCCAAATGATTTTCGTTTGTTTTCAATCTTTGCCACTATGTTCAACATACCATGTATCAAGTCCCAGACTTATATGAGATCAATCGAAGTTCATTCGATGGCTCAACGGATGGTTGTCCATCGAAATGATTTTGCTTTGCTTTGAGACTTGGCCAGTATGTTCAATGTACCATGTAAGAAGTCCCAAAGTAATATGAGATCAATCGAAATGCGTTCAATGGCTGAACGGATGGTTTCCCATCCAAATGATTTTGGTTCGTTTTGAGACTTAGGCAGTGTGTTCAATGTACCATCTCACAGGTCCCAGTGTAATATAAGATCAATCAAAATTTGTTTGATGGGCCAATGAGGCGTTCACCTGTCATCCGATATTGTTCATTGCGAAAAAGAAATATTGCAATGCATGCACGGCTATTGCACCCATTGAACGGATGTGGTTGAAGCCCATCTTTTGCCCGCATGTGCTTGAACATCTATGTGACACATGTGCGGAGACACAACAGACAAATAAATCATTTGCCTCCCCATCGACGCACTCACCCCTCAAGCCATTCGAGAATTTAAATGAATTTTAAGCCAATAAATAGGTTGACACTGCTTTTCTTTGGGGTTTTCTGCCACGTATCGATTTTGTTTTTGGCTCAATTTGGTTCTGCGGCTTCAAGCATCCCACCGCTACTCCCCCGCCAAAATTTGGACCAATAAAAAATGTCCACAAAAAAAAAAAAATGTTCTCTTCGCTCACTATTGCAGAACTCTCTATGAAGAATGCATGCAGTAAAACACAAATCAAGTTTGGAGTGCAAAACAGGGAAGAAACTGTGGTTTTGGATCCAAATGAATTTTGTTCACTCCCAAATTTGGCACGCACGTTGCATATGGAGTCATTACACACCATAATAAAAAACGGAATGAAAAAAAAAAATCATGAGCATGCGAAACGCAGTCCAACAGGTCTCAAAGTAATAGCAGATCCAACGGAATTCATTCATGGGGTGAACGGATGGTTGCACATCCAAATCATTTTTATTTGCTTCCAAACTTTGGCAGTACATTCGAGACACCTTCTCACTGGTCCCGAACTAATATGAAATCAATCAAAATTGATTCGATGGCTCAACGGATGGTTGCCCATCGAAATGATTTTGGATCGCTCTGAGACTTGGCCAGTATGTTCAATGTATTATGCAAGAGGTCCCAGAGTAATATGAGATCAATCGAAATTATTTTGTGCTTCGAGAACTTTGTGGGTATGTTCGTCATACGTAGAAAGATCATAGATTTTGCGAAATGATTATGAAATATGCAGGGACCAGGCGAAATTTGTTTGGAAGACGACCATTCGTAACTCGTTATAACTTATTGGTTAACGTCAATTTTCCTTGTTCTCCAGCTTTCGGAGTTCATTACAGATACCCACATACACGTCATGACCAAATATGACACCATTGTAAATTTGTTTACAGGGTGAACCACTTCTTCCCCATCACACGAGTGTAAATGTGAAAAAAACGTTGCTCATGCAATTGAAATTGGCAGGTGCCGCACATGTGCATTGTGTATTAATAAAATTGGTGATATACAAAATTGGCGGAATGCTATCTATCGCGGCCCTTTACCTTGAGGGCAGGGGGTCGGGACACAAGATGGGTTGCCCCTGTGATGGGGGCAGTGGCAACAATAGGTATGGGGGCTGAAGCACCCTTGAGTGCCCAAGGCATTCAAGAAGGCGGAGGCGCTCACTAGGTGGAGCCCCGCACACCGGGTGCGGTGGGGTGTTCCACGAGGGGTGGTGGTAGCTTAGTGGGTCTTAGTGGGGGTGGAATAGGACTCACCATGGGGCTGAGACCTTGTGGTGGGAGTCTTGGTACTCATCACAGTCCATTGGGGCCGTGGTGGGTGGGCCAAGACTCACCACGATTCATCACCGGGAGTCAATGGTCTTCATGGTGGTTCGCCATAAAAGGACGGTGTTGTTTGTGAAACCCCCGTGGACAGTCACAGAAATATATATAGAGAGTAGTAACCCCGAGAACGGTGCAAGCCCGTTGGTGACCAAAAACTAGTGAGTAAGCGTGCGAGCCGGAAAGCGACCAAGGTGTGGGGAGCTGTTCCGGACTGCCAACAACCAAAGATAATTCCACTAGACCCAAAGTGTGCGAGGGTCTCGTGGAAGAGCAAAAGGGGACTGTTATGCCCCGGTGAGCAGCCGAAGCTCCGAGTTGGCCCGGACTGCCAGTTTGGGAGTTAGGCGCGCGCATCAAAGCGAGTAACTATAACTTGAGGGGGAGTTTACTGAAGGGAGGTGTGCGACACTATCACTGTGTTTTCCAACAATATTCAAGGTACAACAAGAATGCACATTGTCTATGTACTACGCTGTCAATCATTAAAAGCCTAGTCGTCATTGTCCGAAGACAAGGGATGTGATGTTGTGGCCTGATTTGCACTGCCAATACGGAGAGCTTGCGACCGTGATCTCGTGGTCAATGAGGGGCCCAATGGCATGTGATCAATTCTGGCCTACATCCGCCTACTTTGCGGCAAAAGTTGACTTTCTTCTTCACTCTCACGACGTGGCGGAGGTGGATCGACAACAAGTGCTCGGGCTGCATGCAAATCGGCAACGAGGCCGTCCACATTCGGCAATAGAGCCCCCGAAACATGTTGATAACGGTCTGTCCATAGTCGCCTCTATTGCTCTACAACTGCCTTGATGGTACTTTTGAAACTTTTCAACTGCATCTCGCGGGCCCTGTCCCTAATCATTGTGTCGTTTCGACGATAAGTCGTCTCGTACACCTTATTCATTTGACGTTGACATATTATAGCATCTTCCAGTTTGCACAACAACAAATGTCTCCCAATCGGTTCTTGGTCATACAATTCGTTCTCCTCCAGCACCCATGAAACCTGTGGGAGTCAAATAAACCTGGACCTTCTCTGACTCCAATGCCCTCCCAAATTGTGGCAAAACTGCTCTCTTTCTCCCACCAATCGAGAATGCCTCCCGCACGTATGGTTATCTTCTAGTCAGATGTGACCCAGAAATACTGGGGATCTTTGACGTATGTGCGGGTTTCCGGCATGTATGCCATGCATCTCTCTGTCTGCATTCCATACCAAGTTCTTGCCCCAATGCACACAATTTAGAAATGTAAATGGTAGCCCATCCAATGGGAGGTTGTGTCGATTATATTCAAAACCTATGGGCATCATTTCTTCCAAGCCCACCAATTCATAGAAACGGCGATGGATTGGTGTACGGCATTCTGGGCAAGCGTTCATCCGCAAGGCTTGCGGGATAAGACATGTGAGATGGAACATATGTCCACATGATCCAAGCACATGACATCCCTCTGGGCCGTATGGATTCCTGCACAACAAACAAACTATGTCATTTGATATCCATGACGGCAAAACGCGTCGTGGTATCTCCTTCTTCTGGGCCGGTTTGATGTGGCTGGTCATTCTTAAACAACCAACATGTAGCCCAGCGGTAAGGGCATATACCCTCTTACAAGTGGGTGTGGGTTCAAACCACCCTGTTGGTTGTTACAAAAGTGTTCACCTTCCTACCGGAAGGCAGTAGCCCTTCTGGGTCAAGTGACACCATAAGTTATGTTTGCTTCACGTCCCCTTACGAAGATCTTCGCCTTCAATCATCCTTTTGTGGTGTCCCACTCCTCCTCTATCTCCAATTCCCAGTTTATGCTTCTGTTCGACCCCGAAATTTTGTGCTCACATCGATCGAACATAGATAAATGTTATCCACGCTACGGTTCGATATGCGTGCGACCCGTTGCAAGGTTGACAGTGCCCGCTCTACCCGTGCTTCTCTGGAGGCCAAATGGGTTGCCCATTGTACCCAATTCTCCCGATCGCCATTCAATGGGACCCATGCCCGAATCTCCAATGTTTTGGATAAACGCCATACAGTTGTTATGGCAATGTCCCGCTCATTTGTAACATGGTCGACATCAGATATCGGATTCATCTCGGATTGAATGGCGACCCGGTTTCCAGTACTAGTTCTTTTCCTTCTTCCTTCTCTCATCCACAATTCGCTGTTCCTCAACCATGGTTTCAACGGCCGCAGGGTCAAGAACGTCCGTAATTTCATGAATAATGAGGTCAATACTACTATCGGGCATTGCAAACTCCGCTTAGAGTTCAATACGCGATCGTCCTTGAGATCGGCCTCATCATGGGGTCGGGCAAGCGAAAGCGAAAGCGGAACGGTCCGAAAGATGATGATCCTGGTGAGCCCGATGGGGGCGACGTGTCACCGAGGCGGCCATTTGAGGAAGCGATGCATGCTTTTGAAAGCGAGGCAACTCAAGAACGGGAGGAATCTGGGGAGTCGGAGCCTGAGGAATTCATGAGGGTTCCGACAGACCAACCGATGCCTCCTATGCCAGCAGCCTTTTGGGAAGGGTTGTTGGCGCAGTTTGGCGGGACATTGAAAAACATATTGAAGGCGGCTAATGCCACTTCCACTCAGGTGAAGTTTAAGGTGAAGCCTAAGGAACCTGGCACCTTCGAGGGCGTCCGAAATCGGAAGGCACTCAACACCTAGCTCTTGGAGCTAGAGCAGTACTTCCGGGCGGCCAAGTTGAGTGACGAGGATCGGGTGGAAGTAGCTCTTACCTATTTGAGGGAATGCTCAACAATGGTGGCAAAAACGCCTTCACGACCAAGGTCCAAACCCGGAAACCTTGAACTGGAGTGGGTTCAAGGAACTTATGAAAAGACAGTTTGTGCCCCTCAACGCGTCCTGAATCGCCCGGGACAAGATGAGGAATTTGAAGCAAACGGATGACATTCGGGGATATGTTCAGGCTTTCAATGTGCTGTTGCTCGAAGTCGCGGACATGGCAGAACTAGAAAATGGTCTTCAACTTTGTGGCGGGACTAACCCCGTGGGCCAGGCGGAAGTTGGAGGAGAAGCCACCTAAGACTTTGAACGAGGCAATCGATAGGGCTGAATGTTTTTTGGATGTCCCTAGGGGCGAAAGACAAGGCCATACGGAGCTGAACCACAAGAAGACCCGGCGAGAGGGTGACTCCTTCCGACCGGAAAAGAAGTGGGATAGGCCACGCGGCGATAATGACACGTGGAAATCGAAGGGAGGGCTTTCACACGTCAAGGCGGCACCCGGTGCTCCGAAAAGAAAATCAGGTGCGGCAGCTTATGGCGGACAGAAGGCGACCTTCGATGGAGTGTGCTTTAATTGCGGGGAGCCGGGCACATAGCCAAGAAATGTACAAAACCCTGACAATTGAACATGACTCGGGCGGCCACAGAGCTGTCCGAAGATTCTATTAGCCGCTTAGTGGAGGCGGTGGTCGCCAAGACTTGCAAGGTATGCAACTACTCTTGTGAGTTGTATCAGGAAACTGGCGCCTTGCGTAAAGGGAGTCAGTTAATGTTTGTGAGTGGGATAATCTCCGGAACTAACGTGTCGTTGTTGGTGGACATAGGAGCGTCACACTCCTTCATGACACCGGCAACGGCATGGAAGCTGGGGCTCCCGACAAGTGATGTGGGGGCCTCCATTGAAGTGCGTTATGCCAAAAGAAAACCACAATTGGCGACGAGGTTGGCGTTCGATGTTCCTCTTCAGCTGGGGAGTTGGGAGGGACGTGAGAACTTCACCATTTGCGAGATTGATGGAGTGGATCTCATTTTGGGGATGACCTTTTTGGGCAAGTCCGGAGCGGTCATAGATGGCCGCAAGAGAGTAGTCACGCTACCGTGTGGGAATGGTGGCGAATTTTACGAGTGTCGGAAATGCCCAACCCAGTGGGAGGGCGAATAAACCTGCTGACAGCAAATGAGTGGGCCGTGAAGGAGCCACACGAGCCCCAGTTTTTGCGAGGTCGTCAATCGGCAAGAGCGAAGTATTTTAGCCAGATCGATTTGTGCTCCGGATATCATCAGATCCGAGTGGCGGAAAGAGATGAGGAGAAGACCGCGTGCAGGACAAGATATGGTTCGTACGAGTTCTTGGTGATGCCTTTTGGGCTCACCAACGCACCCGCGACCTTTAGCACGCTAATGAACAGCCTTTTCTAGGAGTGGTTGGATGACTTTATGATCGTGTACATCGACAATATCTTGGTGTACTCGAAAACAAAAGAAGAGCACCTGAAGCACCTAAAAAGGGTGTTCCAAAAATTGCGGGAAGGGAAGCTGTATGCCAAAGCTTCAAAGTGCGAATTCGGGGTCACAAAAGTGGAGTTCCTAGGGCATGTGATTACACAGGATGGGATCAAAATGGATGACAGAAATGTGAGAGCGATCTTGGATTGGGAGCCTCCGACTTCGGTCCCGGGAGTGCGATCCTTCCTAGGACTCGCCTCCTATTACCGGAAGTATGTGAGAAATTTTGCCAAGATCGCGGGGCCGCTGTCAAACCTTCTGTGTAAATCCAAAGTCTGGGTATGGAACACCTTTTGTGGCCAAGCTTTTGCCGAGTTGAAGCAGCGGATGGCGGAAGCTCCAGTCCTCAAAATCCCGGAGTTCGACCGTCCATTTGAAATTCATACGGATGCGTCGGACTTCGCAATTGGGGGTGTACTCATGCAAGATGGACGTTCAGTGGCTTACGAAAGTAAGAAACTTAATGAAGTGGAGCGACGGTGGCCTACGCACGAGAAGGAAATGAAGGCGGTGGTGAATTTCCTTGAGCTTTGGCGCCATTATGTGGGTTCCAACCGGTGAAGGTGTTCACGGACAATGTCACGGTGAAGTATTTTGCCACGCAGCCTAAGTTGTCCCCAAAACAAATTAGGTGACGAGACACTTTGGCACTGTTCGACGTGGATATCCAGTATAAACTGGGAGAGACAATGTGGTGGCCGATGCTTTAAGTAGAAAACAGCAGCTCATGTTGGTGTACAAGGGCGAGACAGCGCTCCACAGGAAGATCCGGAAGGCTTACCGGAAGGATGAGATGGCGAAGTCCGTGATACGGGACTTGAGGATGGGGGTTAAATCGTTTCCACTTGCAAAATGGACTGCTCCGGTACAAACAAAAGCGTCTCTACGTGTCGAAGGGAGGGATCAGAGATAGTCTTTTGAGAGAATGCCATGATGGCCCGCTTGCGGGCCACGACGGAGCCAAACGCACCGCGGCACTCTTGAAGAAAGAGTATTTTTGGCCCAAATTGAGGGAGGAGGCCGAGGAGTATGTCAAGACATGCACCACATGCCAACAAAACCAGAGCGAGTACAAAAAGCAAGCGGGGTTGTTACAACCCTTACCAATTCCAGAGGGGTCTTGGGAAAGTGTCTCGATGGATTTCATGACTGCTATGCCGCTGTCAAAAGGATTCGATGCAATCATGGTGGTGGTGGATAAGTTCAGTAAAATGGGCCATTTCATCCCCACCAAGGAGATGGCAACGACGCAGGAGACGATGCGACTTTACTTCGCCCACGTCTTCAAGCATCATGGACTCCCGAAGGGTATTGTCTCGACTGCGATCCAAAGTTTATAAGTAAATTTTGGAGGGCACTTTGGAAGAAAATAGGGACGAGGCTTAAGATGAGCACCGCCTCCCGACCTACAACAGACATCCAAACGGAAAGGGTGAATTCCGTGGTGAAGCAGATCTTGCGGAATTACGTGTCAGCAGACCAATCGGACTGGGTGGAGCACTTGGATGCGGCAGAGTTCTGTTATAATAATATAAAACACTCCGCAACGGGAGTTTTCCTTTTCGTATTGGTCTATGGAAAAACACCTCTAGTGCCGACAAGTTGGGCCACCCAGGACGTTGAGGAACCGGCAGCAGCGGTGGTGCTGAAAGAACGTGAGCGTTTGTTGAAGCTCGCAAAGTACAACATTGCCAAAGCTAGGAAACGGTATGAACAGCAGGCAAACCGGAAGCGGAGGGAAGTTAAGTTTGAGGCAGGCACGGAGGTCTGGTTGAACATCAAGAATTTCCGACTACCTCCGGAAGTGAGTCCAAAGTTCGTACCTCCGTATGCGAGACTCTTTCGCATTCGGAAGGTTAAGAATGAGGTCGTGTATGAATTGGAGCTGCCGGCAAACAGCAAGGTGTATCTGGTATTCCACGTCTTTTTTTTGAAGCCTTACTTCAAAGATGAAACGCGTCCGAATCGGCATCAAGTGTTGCGTCCGCCACCCGTGCTGTTGGATCATGAAAATGAACCTGAGTACGAGGTAGAGGCAGTGCTTAAGTCGAGGAGGTTCAAGAGTCGAGAAACGGAGTATCTCGTGAAATGGAAGGGCTATCATCATGTGGAGGCATCTTGGGTACGTGCCTCAGAAATGAGAAATGCATCCGAGGCGGTTGCAGCTTTCGAAGGGCGACCTCAAAAGCGGAAGAAACGTTGATGGGGACATCAACCTTGGAGCGTGGGGGAGGAAATGCATGCTTAGCCCAGCTTAGCTAGCTCAGGAATCCGATTGCAAAAACTTGTATTGTACAAATTTTGTTATAAATGAAATGGTTTCCAAATGTTGTGCATCATATTTTGTTTGGAATGGTGATGCATGGTTTGTTTGGCTAGTGTGTCGAATGCATGCTAGCTTACAAAAGTGAGAGAGGTAAATTGGATTAATTGTGTGTTTGCGTAGTGCCGAAATCGGGTGATTCCCATCCAAAGGGACAAAGAAACTTGCGCCTTCTTTGGGAGTTCACATGCTAGTGCACACCTGGCGTGTGCGCGTACTATAACTGCGCTACCGAGGGGGTTGCCTTGTAGTGCGGGCTAACGCGGAAGCTACGTGCTTCCGTTCACGTACTATAATCGTGTAGCCTCGGGACGAAGTCGTAGTGCGGCTTCGGCGTGTTCCCGTACCTCAGGCCAGCATTCCAAGGCGGACCTAATTGTAGTGATTGGGGCGCACGGTTGGTTCAAAGTTATCTTCCCAGTAAAAAGGGTTCAAGATGAACCCTTGCTCAAGGTGATGCCAAAAGCGGAATCATGAGCGGTCGCAAGCAATGTTGTTGCAGTAAGGCGATTCGATCTTCAGAGAGGATCGTTCCTTGGCCTTGAAGTGGGCCAAGAAGAGTGCACTGGGTGGAGCTTGAGAGGCTCCACCCTTGGCTGGGACTTGGAGGAAGTCGGCTGAACTAGCTAGTGGAGAGTAGAGTCAAGTGTGGGGTTTGGTTCTTTGCCATGGGACGCCATGGTGCGGAAACAAACTCCTTGATGTGGGACGCCACAACTTGGATGTTCGTTTTACAAAATGGACAAGTCGATGAGGACATCGACTCCCTGTTGGTAGGGGGGTGTGTCGCGGCCCTTTGCCTTGAGGGGAGGGGGTCGGGACACAAGAGGGGCTGCCCCTGTGGTGGGGGCAGTGGCAACAATAGATGCGGGGGCTGAAGCACCTTTGAGTGCCCAAGGCACTCAAGGAGGCGGAGGCGCTCACTAGGTGGAGCCCCGCACACCGGGTTGTGGTGGGGGTGGGTCCACCAGGGGTGGTGGTAGCTTAGTGGGTCTTAGTGCGGGTGACATAGGACTCACCATGGGGTGGAGACCTTGTGGTGGGAGTCCTGGGGAGTCTTGGGACTCATCACGGTCCAATGGGGCCGTGGTGGGTGGGTCAAGACTCACCGCGACTCATCACCGGAAATCGAGGGTCTTCGTGGTGGTTTGCCATAAAAGGATGGTGTTGTCTGTGGAACCCCCGCGGACAGTCAAAGAAGTATATATAGGGAGTAGTAACCCCGAGAACGGTGCAAGCCCGTTGGTGACCAAAAACTAGTAAGTGAGCGAGCGAGCCGGAAAGCGACCAAGGAGTGGGGAGCTATTCCGGACTGCCATCTACCAAAGGGAATTTCCACTAGGCCCAAATTGGTGGAGGGTCTTTTGGAGGAACAAAGGGGGACCGTTATGTCCCGGTGAGCAGCTCCGAGTTGGCCCGACGGCCAGTTTGGGAGTTAGACGCGCGCATCAAAGCGAGTAACTTTGACTTAAAGGGGAGCTTACCGAAGTGAGCTGCATGACATGCAAGGTCTTGATTCGCTAGTCTCTTTCCGCCAATTGTTCCTCTAACGTTGCAGCCGGTTGTGTTCCAAACGTGTCCGGGATGTACTCCAAATCGTATAGCATCATTGCGTGCTTCCTACTAGCAGTTCGTCAGTTCACTGGACGCAACAGTATGACCTCCACGTACAACATGACTGCCAAGGTGTACGGGATTTGGCCCTTTAAGAGAGGTTGACCCCACAATGTGCAATACACCTCATTCACCCTATGTTGGAAATGCAAGTTCGTGCAAGACCTGGACTCTGCGTAATTGTTTCGGGTTTGCACGTCATGCCTATCTAAATGCCACAATCGATTTGATGTGGTACCACTTCACGAATTTTTTGCATCTCGCCATCGGCCACTTGAACTCTTCCGGAACATCCTCCCAACCTTCTTGTGCTAGTATGCTAAGGTCACCATATACTTCTCAATTCAAGTCTTGTCTTGACCCTTTGATTTTCTTAGGGGGCGGTTCATGTTCATTGGGGTCATTTCTTCTATGACGCTCATCGTCTTGGCCCTCTGTCATTCTGCAACAATCGAAGCAACACTAAACGAGGTTTACTAATAAGACGTAACTCTAAACCCTTCACTCTAAACGAGTTTGAGTAGGTATCAGAATAGTTTCTAAAAACTAATTTTGTAAAATAAAATGATCCTGGAAGCCAGAGGAGGGCCTATGGAAGCATTTTGCAACGACCTCATAGAAATCGCGGCAAAAAATACCCCCCACCCAACTAATGGCCTCCTTCTCCACGTGACTACGTGTCGTGGAATAATGAAATGTCACGCACATAGAAGTTGTGTGAAGAGGAAGTGAGGGGAGAATGAGCCTCCCTTGGCTTATATGCCGCCCCCCCCCCCCCCCCCAATTCTTCGGGCCACGCGCAGGGCAAACCTTCTAGAAGCGACCGCCCACTTGGTGGTCGCTCCATTTTCCGAAAATAAAATAAATAAGCGACCGCCAGCATTGGCGGTCGCTACATTTACAGTGACATTAAGAATTTAAGTGACCGCCAGTAATGGCGGTCGTTCCATTTCCAACAAAATTGAAATAAAAGCGATCGCCACTAGTGGCGGTCGTTGCATTTACAAAAAAAAACAATTGCGGCAACCGCCAGTAATGACGGTCGTTCCATTTCCAAAATAATTAAAATAAAAGCGACCGCCAGTAACGGCGGTCGCTGCAATTACAAAATATATATTAAAAAACAAAAAAAAACGACCGCCACTAATGGCGGTCACTGCATTTAAAAAAATAACAATTACAGCGACCGAATCACCAATCTTAGCACAAGTGATTTAAGTGTGTCTCCTAGAATACACTTTATGTATCAAAATGCATCTTCCATGTGCTTCTCCCATGTCGAGGCCCATCCAAGCCTAGTGTGCAATCTCCTACGTATCTAGAAGTACATCTCCCATGTCAAGGCCTGATTAATTTCCTTTCCATGAATTTAATGAGTAGTAATACATCCTATCTTTATTGATATTTTTCATGAATTTCCAGCAACCAAAGTACTTGAAATTCGACTGAAAAAACCAATTTGTTGTTTTCCATAAATTTATCGAGTAGCAAGAATTTCCAGCAACCAAAAGTACTTGAAATTCCATATCTCCTCATAGGGTAGCTTCAATTTATTGTTTTCCGTGAATTTATTGAGTAATCCAATCATTGTCCGAAGAAAGCCCAATTTGCTATTTTTTCACGAATTTCCAGCAACCAAAAGTACTTGAAATTCGACTGAAAAAACCAATTTGTTGTTTTCCATGAATCTATTGAGTAGCAAGAATTTCTAGCAACCAAAAGTACTTGAAATTCCATATCCCCTCATACGGTAGCTTCAATTTATTGAGTAATCCAATCATTGTCCCAAGAAAGCCCAATTTGCTATTTTTTTGAGTAGTAATACATCAAATCATTAATGATATATCTCTCCAACCATTGTCCCGGGAATGCCCACTTTGCTATTTTTCCCGAATTTCCAATGGCCCAAAGTACTTGAAATTCCACATCTCCCACACCGCCGCAGTCCAAAAATCATGAGACCATGCCCGTGCACCCCTCCTCGTCGAGGGCTTTCCAACGGCACCAAGCACCAGCGCTGGGGCCGCGGTTTGGGACATCTCAACGTGACAAAACAAAACAAAACAAAACAAATGTCTTGATTCATATATTGTTTGGCAGATAATACCAAATTATCTTCCTGGTGGTGCCCCATTCCTATGCCTCATGGCGGGTTACTGTGAAAGAGGTTATTTTCTCCTCTCACTATTAAGGGGCCTGATTTGTGAGCTGTCGCTCCCATGTGTTTTCTTTAAAAAAAAAACATTATATATTTTGAGAGTACCCGGTTATACCCTAACCCGACAGGTCAAGTTTTTCTCAATATTCAGGTTGCCTTCACCCTGAGGATAAATAAAAATTCAATACCCGCTCAACACTGATCTGCACTGGGCCTAAAACCCCGGAGGACAGAAGTAGAAAAACAAGCCCATAGAAACCAAAGACCTGCAATGTTGAGAAAATAATACTATGAAAGATAAATTGTATAGTGATCCAATTTCAAAGATGTGAGTGACATTTATGAATTGTTTTGTTATGATCATTTTACATGAACTTGTAGTGGATTCACCTAAAACTTTGCAAGGGCACCGATATTACAACAAACATAGGTAGTTGTTCTCCCATGAGCCTTGGATTGTGTAGAGAACTTTATCTTGGGAGAATAAAGCTGTAGCTGAAAATACTATCCTACTCAATTTGCAAAAGATGTGAAGAAGGAAAAGGTTGTGATTTGAAGATGTTAAGAGCAAATAGTGCAAGAGTTTATCAATGTTACCCAAAAATGTGACCAGAAGAGAGTTTGAGGCTCAAGTACATATGGAACGTACCGGAACCCATACAAAGGAAACGAGCGAAATGGAAACTGAAAGGAAGGTAGAGTAGTATGCCGACCTTAGCTTCGGCGCCCTTGCACTCTTTAAGTATCTATCTCTTCTTCTTGTCAGCTCATATACACACACAAACAAACCTACTAAAGCTTGCATCAAGAAATACAATCGAAAACCTTTTCAAATGCGCGCATTCCGACAAACCTAGACTTTGAAACTCACCGAAACTTCTTTCACATCATACCCCCACACCCACACACTTAAGCTTTGCTTGCTCTGCGAAAATTCCACGCAAATTCTCTCATACAGTTAGAGAATTGTAATATAAGCCTTTAAGAAGAATTTTGTGGTGTAGATTGTTGACCGAGGATAGTGAGCCCAGGAAAGAGAAGAGAAAGAATGAAGAAGAGAGACTGATGATGACTTGTTGAGGTAGATCGTGAACTTTGTAACGGAATAATCTGTGGTATCTTCCGGAAAAGTGGATGAATGACACGAGATAGGGAGTGGTGGGCAATTCTTGGAATGTGACAAAGAAACTTGTTTGTATGATAGTTTTGGTTAAAAGAAGACGGTTCTTTAAGGAAGGACCTCGCGATGGACAATATATGACTGAAGACATTGGAGGTAAATTTCTTGCATAGTTGGGTTGAGGTGCTACGATGTACAAGTTGAAATTGTAAAGCTTTTTTTTTTTTTGGTAATGGATTTGTGTTTAGCACTAGTTTTTTTTCCAATGAAAGGAGGTGGAACGTAACTTTCTCGCACTTGCATTTTAAAATGGTGGTTTGGCAGTTGATTAATATACTAGTCAATGATAAAAATGTACAAAGGTTGGGATGTTTCTTCACCATTTGGCTTTACCATGATGCAACCACATTTTCATTTGTCATGGATGAAGGAGTTGAAGAACTATATGCATTGTCTGGTATTGTAGAATGAGTAATACGTCACGTATGTTTGATTCCATCAAATATTTCTGAAATAATGTTCATTTTTATCATATCCAGCTTATGGTACATTAGTATACTTGAGCCTCTCTGCATAAGTCACTACTACGTTTGGGGGGGTTAGCGATGCCCCAGCAACCTCCAACCGCCGCGATTAGCGACGGAAATACTCTACGGCGCCCGGGGCGCGCCAGGGGCATTTCGCGACGTCGGGAAGTCGCAGAGACGTCGCTAAGTTTTGCAAAGCTGCATTGTAACTTATTATTGGACAATGGCTATAGTCTGAGGATGCCAAACCCATTATACTCTACAATCTACTTCCGCAATCAATTTTTCGCGACGCCCCCAAGATGTCGGGGAATCGTAGTGCTGCAGCCCCAGCCGCGCATTTGCGACGGCGGGCGCCCCTGTGACGGCGGGGAATCACTTTAAAAAAAAAAAAAAAAACGGTTTTTTTTTTTTTTTTTTTTTTTTCCGTTGGGCATTGCGATTCCCCGCCGTCGCAGGAGCGCCCGGCTGTCGCAAAAGCGTCGCTGGGCTGCGACGCCTCGTTGCGATTCCCCGGCGTCGCAACATCCCGGGGGTGTCGCAGCAAATTGTTGCGACGTCAGGACGTCGCAACCCCCTAGTGCATTGGGGGGGGGAATAAGGTCAGGCCCCTTACCGGCAACGGCATGGCATCGCAAGACGCCCCGACGTCGCAAGTCCCTGGCCGGACGCTTTTGCGACGCTACAGTCGCAGGAGGGTCGGCGCGTCCGGGGTCCTTGCGTCGCTAACACCCCTTAAACGTAGTAGTGAGTGTATTAATATGACGAAGTGTGAGGTATCATTCTCCCTACGATGACATCAACAAAGTTTTTTTTTTTTGCATGATGAGATGTTAGATTTGAATGTTGCCTTTAGAGATCACTGCACCACATCTTCGTTTGTTAGAGGACATAGATGAAGTAGTAGTTGAAAAACTACCTATGTCCATTGTATGGTATTGTAGAATATGTCACATATGCTGGATTCCATCAAATGTTTCTGCATTTTTATCATATCCAGCTTACGGTGTAAAAGTCAGAGTAGGTACATCTGAGTGTAATTCTGAAAGGAGGACCATATCAACAATATTTACATTTGAATATTAGCATTAGTAACCATAGCATTAGCTGCTGCTATGGTTCATTCTCATAGCTACTTCATTTCCATTTTATCTCCTCCCTTTCCTAGACTTGTTGGCTCGGAGTGGAATCTCGGTCCTCCGCCTTATGGCTCTTTGTAAGGTTATTTTTCCTTATTTTTTCCTTACCTCTTTTAATAAAGCTCTACAGGACTACAATCCCCGTGTTCATAAAAAAAAAAAAAAAACGAAAAAGAAAAAAAAGAATGTTGCCTTTGGAGATCACTTCACCAATTCAGTTATGAACCTATATACTATGTACTATAGACATGTTGCTCTCGGATTGGTTAGACAGGAATTTTAGGCTTGCTACATAGCAAGTTGTTGTCTTGCTTAAAGCTTCCTGTTGGAGTTGGCCATGGCTGACCCTTGGTCTTTCCTTCATAATATCCTCTTCTTTGCAGCTAAGTTATCAGTTAGGATCTTCTCTCTAGCCAACCGTCCTCTGCATTGCTTCATGGTGCTCACAAGGTTAAACTTTTATGCGATTTAAAGGGCTTCCTCCCCTTTGTAAAACACAAACGAAAAAACATGTTCATCCTGATACAGTTCTACATGTGGGATGGAATCCACGATGCAGTATATCTGTGTGGGCAAGTCTGAAGAAGATGATAGTCATCAACCCGCGCCCTTAGAATCTTGACACCTATTCTGTCCCGATTGAATATCTAGGGAAGACGTGCAGGATCTGCTCTGGGCTCGATAGCGACACCGCATCGGGCCTGTACTTGAAGGGTGCGTTCGATAGCAGCCGTGAGCTTGCCCAAGAAGTTTAGAAATGTCACAGAGAAGTGTGTCCATTTTTAGATTGTTGTGCTTTCGGGGGAAGAGTTGCATTCCAGGAAGAATCAGCGGAAGCATCTTGTCTCTGGGATCGTTGTTTGAATAGGAGGGGATGCCATGTCATGGCTTGAATCCGAGGCGCCATCCACAGTCCACCACAATGGCGTCCCCCGACCACCTCGTGAATCTTGATCTGCCCCTGTTGTAACTAGCAACTCCCTCTCACCCAAAATTTGTAGACAGTTGTTAGATTTACGCATCCTGACTTTGGGCAGATGGGATGAAATGAGTTCAGCTGCAATTGAGCTGATTCACTTGCCTTAAGAAGGGACGTCTCAAATTAAGGGAGACGATACGTAGTTTCGGCCCTGGAAAGTGCACTTGTGTAGAAGGGTGAGGGAAGTAGAGGGAAGAGGCAGACAGACACTGTCAAGCTTTCCCATCGCAATTCGACTTTGTCAGTTCTCTCTAGAAATTAGTTTAATTGGTTCACGGGTAGCTACATCATCCCCAGCAGCTCAGAAAGAGGTCTGTGTTGTAGGGGTATGACGGTGACGAAGATGACAGTGGTGGTGGTTGGGGGTAGCATAGCTGGACTTTCGTGTGCGCACGCGCTGCTGAAAGTAGGATGGTGCAAAGTGGTGGTGCTGGAAAGGGCGCGCTCGGTGTCGGCTGCGGGAGCAGGCCTCGGTCTGGACCCTGAAGCATGCAGAGCTCTTGAACAATGGGGTCTTGGGGATGCCCTCACCACCCAGTCCCTGCCACTACGTGCAGAGGAGGTTAGTGGGCTTAGAGATTTGCCTGATGAGCTTTCAACTTTGCATCTCTCTTTTTCTGTCTCGACACACGCACACATGCCAGCAAATTAGGAAATCCTATGTCACCTGGCCTCCCTTTTCTCCTCATCTTTCGTTCAACCTGTGTTATCCTTGAACCCTCTTTAAGAATGCCTGGTGTTTTTGTTCTGTCTCCATCCTGTCATCTTCTCTCCCTGTTTCCTGTTTCTGACACCCACCTGAGATCTGCACAGAGAAAAGTTGGACTACCAGATCCTGAGTTGATGTGCAGGGAAGCAAATCATTTGAAGTTCATGGTTATAATGCAAGTGATGAAAAATTTGTTTGTGCAGAATCGAGCAATTGATAGTGAGAGGAAGATGGAGCAGATTGTCTCCAGAGATGAAGGTTATGACCACCGGGCTGCCCACTGGAGTGATCTGCACCGGATCCTATATGATGCCCTCCCTGCAGGAATAGTGCATTTGGGGCATGAAGTGATCTCTTTCGAAGAGATTGAGGGCTCTGATGGGAACAAAGGGGTGAAAGTGAATGTGGTGGTAGAGGGCAAGTCACAGAATACTAAGGAGTGGGAGGCTG
Organism: Takakia lepidozioides; assembly: GCA_030704615.1. Classification (NCBI taxonomy): domain Eukaryota; kingdom Viridiplantae; phylum Streptophyta; class Takakiopsida; order Takakiales; family Takakiaceae; genus Takakia; species Takakia lepidozioides. The sequence continues at coordinate 42,371,147 of CM060732.1, read as the reverse complement.
ATTTCATGGTGGCTGCTGATGGGTCCATGTCTCAAACCCGGGAGCGGTTCGTTCCAAACGAGAAGAGAAGGTAACTTCATTTCCTTGTATCCACACCAACGAACAGTGCGTAACTTTGTGTGGGTTCTTCTCTGCGCAGATGAGTTCATCTATCAATGGCTCTGTATGTGTGAGCCCAGGGGTTATGCTGGCCCCTGTGTCTACTGAGCAGGTATGAGGAATTCCAATAGGACCTCCCCCTTAGCACCGTTGAATAGGGATTTAAGCCAGAAACTACGTGCTTTACTGCCAGTCCCGACATTGGCACTGCCGTCAGTCTCTCTCACAATGCTAGCTCAGCAGGTACTGCGGGTATTGTGCATGGAGGGGAGTGTTGGACTGCTCCAAAGAGCCAAGCAGTGAAGTGGCAGCAGCAGTCAGGACTGCATATCCAGAGTTGGGGAGCTGCCTCTATTTCGACATTGCGCAGGGCACACATTCAGTGTTGTATGAGTTGCCGAATCACAAGTTGAATTGGCTATGGTATATCAACCAGCCTGAGCCTCCATTGAAGGTGACTCATCCGTCGCTACACTTTTTTTGTATACCCAATGTCTGTGTCTCTCTCTCTTGCATTCTCTTCTGCTTTCTCCACCCTATCTCTCAGCCTTCTGGTATTGTTGTGTGCAGGGCAAGTCAGTGACAGTGAAAGCTGATGAGAGGGCAGTAGCAGCAATGTACAAGGCAGCAGCTCGGACGTGGCCACCAGAGCTTGCCGCATTGATGCAAGCAACCAAGGATCCATTTGTCAACGCAATTTTCGATCGAGTACCACTCACCCAGTTTGTCTGGGGACAGGTTGTTTTAGTGGGTGAGGCAGCTCACCCCACTTCACCTCATGGTCTCCGAAGCACTAACATGTCTATCACAGATGCATCCATACTGGGGGAGTTGATAGCAAAGTGGGGGCCTGGGGGAGTAGGTTCTGCTTTGGATGAGTATCAGAAATCAAGGATTCTAGCCACTTCCCAACAAGTCATGTTTTCCCGTCATCTCGGAAAATTGAAGCAAGGCTTGTTGCTGCCCCAGGATGATTCATGTGTGCAAGATGATGAGAAAATGAAAGAACAGCTTTTGCAGCGCAATATGAACTCTTTTAGCTGGATACATTGTTAGCGATCAACTGGCACATGTTATTTGGTAATCCTGATATTTCTCGCAGTATGCAACTTACAAGCTTTTTCATATGCATTTTCTTGCTCACTTACTGCACACTGACAGAGCATGTTGGAAATTTGACCTACCTTTCTCTCTACTGGCACAAGAGCAGGGGTATATAGGCGAGTAAACTTTCACTTTCACTTTCATGCCCTCCCCCCTATATGCAGTATCAGTTTCTGCAGGATATCAAGAGGAACAGATCAAATGAGTTGCAGACAATCAACTGACTTCCGGTAAGTTTCATTCCATCCATTTTAATCTTTTGCTACATCCAGCCAGGTAAAAGCTGTCCACCTTATTAACTTATCCAGCACATGACTGCACAATCACATTTAGCTATTTAACCGAGTTAATGGGAACAGGCCAAAACTAGTATATGAACCAACTTTGTTACAAAGAATCCCTTGAACCCAAATGTGATCTCAATACCAAACTATAGAACTGCAGATAATACCTCTTCCAAACATGAGTAGAGGCAGGATGTGCAACTAACCTGTCTACTCTTGCTCGGTAGTAACACAATCACGGACTGTCTGGCGAACAAATTGGCTTGCAGATAATACCTGTCTGCCAAACATGAGTAGAGGCAGGATGTGCAACTAGCCTATCTATTCTTGCTCCGTAGTAACAGTAACACAATCACGGACTGTCTGGCGAACAAATTGGCCTCTTATCCTTGGGCGTTGCTCTGCAAGCCTCTTCCGGCTCTGGTATCGCACCTGCAGACAAATATGCATCAGTCAGAAATGGACAAACAGAGCGGATGAAACATCTACATGTTCAGTAGATGGATAGTACTGTCTCCCCTGCTGGTGGGTACACCAAGCTGGTGACATGAAACAAACAGGTCTAAGACTGCGCACCCCAGCCAAGGAAGAAGCTGCAATGTAAAAAACATTTAGTCATGATATTTTATTTGCAATAGCCTCATGGCCAACAAGCTCTGATGCGAAAAAGAGAGGGAGATAAACAGAATCCTTGACCTGTACCTTCTTCTCAAAACATCTTTCTTTCCTCTTCTGTCGAAACTTGTTCAGAGCAGCTTCTCGATGTGAAAGACGATATTCTTCTGAGTCCACCGACCGGTTATTGCTAACCTTTGTACTATTGCCTATACTGCTGCTATTTCTGATTTTATTTCCACTATCTCCATCAACCCTTACTGCCAAACTAAGACCATCTTGGCCATCACTGTGCCTGTCAAGTCCATTTCTGCCATTATTGCTTCCTGATGGACTACTATTGTTCAGAATCCAACTTAAATTGCCATTGCTACCATATCCATTCCTGCTGCCACTCTGACCATTGTTTCCATCAAACAAAAGATGGCCCATGTTGGATGATCCACAGTGGCGACCTCCAAGGCTAGACCTTGTGCATGTCTGCTGCTCTTCTTGTTGGGGCAGGAGTGAACGCCTGTTGTGGTGACAATGGCTGTGGTGGTATGCACGCTGGTGACTCTGTTGACAAGAGAGATGCCCCAGACAGGCATTGTGGTCATGGTATGTTGGAGAGTGGTCAAAGACTTCCCCTTGATCAGCCATGTGAGGGGAGGTCCCTGTCATCCACCCAGCGCTACCAGGGTGGTTATAATACATGCCGGGTGTATGTAAAGAGGAGACGCCCCCATAAGTGGAGATGCCTGGTCGAGGGCTGGTAGATGGCATGCCAGCCACCAGGTCATCTTTCCCTGATCGCAGATCTGAAAACCCACCCTGAATTGAAGGCTCTACCAGTGATGGGCTTGTATCTCGGCCATTCCTTGTGTGGACAGTTTGTGGATGCATCCGCAACATAGTGGATGCCTCACAACTGCCCATCGACAAGCCTGCACAGTCGCCCAACTTGCCCAACTTTAGTGGTCCAGCTGTGCTTGCATCTAAGCATCCGGGAGACAGGCTGTGAGCTCCATAGACACAACCCATTGGGTATCCGCTGAGAGAAAGCCCTGGTCCGCATGTGCAATACCTGCAGCCCAGCCAATCTTCTTCTATTACATGCATTTATCCAACAGTTCACCGAAAACTTCTCTCAGCGATACATAATCGCAGAAGGTCAGGGCACCTCACAATGCCACAGCTCAATTGTAACACCTTAATTTAATGCAACCCTCATTGGGATTGCTGGATGGAGCACCCCAACATCAAATCTCACAAATACAAACTGTTATGCATAATAGTTCATGATTTCAGCAACAACCCCTGGGCACAAATGCCCAACCTGTCTGTACAGCTGGGTGCTAAAACATCTTATACAAGCAGCTACAGTATCTCAGTTCTGCAAATTTAATAAGGGAATCTACCTTGAAAAAGCTGAGATCCAAGGATAAGGGAGCACCCGTAGGTCATCCCCATCCTTGTCATAGTCCCGTGGCCGTTTCAAAGTGAGCTCTAATATTGGGAGAGAATCAACAGCCTCTTTACTTCTGGGGCTGTTGCTGCCATCTTGATCCAATACCTCATCTCCATCTGCACTCTCCCCAGGTTGTTGAGCATTCCATTGGGGCGGTTGGCAGGCTATACCACCAATAAAGTCAATTGCTTTCTGGACCTTACTTGAACCATTTACCCTTGAATATGAAGGTTGATCTCCCCGACACTCATGCCTTTTGTCTCCACTGGTTGCAGGCTCTTCTTCCACAGCACACGCAGAGTATTCAGTTCCAACTTCCTGGTGCTGGATTTTCTCCACTTCCACAGTGACCATCCTCCGAGTTGCCAACTCCAAGTCATGTCCCATCTCCTGATCTACATACACAAGAATATGTGACTACCTTTGAGTGTTGAACGGACATTTAAAACCAGGGTTGCAGGCACATCAAATATACATAAGAAAGGTAGACAATATCACAGGTGATTACTATTCGTAAACCCAAAAAGGACACTCCATGGACCTGGGAACAAACATGCACTCCAGAAATCCAAACAGGACTTTAGCTAAAGATAACACAAGGAAATGGAGGACACTACCAAGTGAAAACTAATTTAAGTATTCAATCCCAAAATGGTATGAACTACCCCGGAAGGATAAAACTGAATGCATTGTCAGAGCCTTATGGCAGAGCAGAGGGCAACTATTGCAGTAATTCAGTATTGCTACGGCTTGTCTTCGGCGTCCATGGTGCCAAACCCTTATCACAACAAATAATGGGAGAGTCACCCAGAGCCAACTGTGTATAAAATTTGTGGAGCATTCAAACCCTCTCAAATTTGATTCATCACAAACTCTGTATACTTTCAAATGCAATGAGTGTGACTAAAAGATGGGTCCACAAGGTCCTCCAACTGCGTCTGAATCAAACAAGAGACTTCCCATGTGACCAGTTTTGACCTTTACGATGACCAAAGATCAAGATCAATGCCACATGCACCATATTAAATCTTCCCAACAAGATTTAGTCGATCAGATTGTCTAATACTTTAACCCACTACAGGGGAGCTCAACATCAGACACAACTACTCAGAAGACGTGGTTTGACATAGCCTTGTGGCTTAGATCCTGCAACCAGTTTGGGCAGAGCCAACAGCATAGAGAATGTACTCAGACGAGTTGTTTGTTGTAGCCACATGGCCATCGACCCCGCACCCAGTTTCAGAAACTACCTTTGTCAGGGGCTGATCCCGGTAGTACGACTTACCTTGAAACAGACAATTGATCCGAGTTCTCCAGATATGCTCTAGAAATGCCTTCACACAAACATCACTCTGCTGTGTGTGGTCTGCCAACATGAGAGAGAGAGAGAGAGAGAGAGAGAGGACTCTGTACCATTGAGTGATGGTGCCTGACCTTTCTCTTCAGCATCAGCAACCTCTCGCCGAGTGCAATGATTTCCCTGCATCTGCACAGGCTGCATTTGAGACTGCGGCCACGGACTGTGAGAAGTTGGCCAACAGAAACAGATCTGCCTTTGACTTGAAATACTTTTGTATCCAACGTGCACAACATAACATTCTGGGTCAACCTTAGCAAGGTTTCCTCGATGTACTAACCAACCTTCACCTTCATTTTCTCCACTGACTTATGTAGAGAGACTAAGATAAAGAGACACAAATCCATGAGGATAAGGGACACACTTGATTGTCATTTCCATTATCACTGCTCCGCTGCACATTCAAGCCGCTGCTTCCATTGTCACAATAATCCTTGCTGCCACTCAGGTTATTGTTGTCAGACCCCACATGGCTATTGCCCATCCCTGTCTGGCTCCCACTACCACTTCCACTGCCACTTGACTGCAAGCAACACCAATTCCAGAATGGACAATTAAACAGCAGATGAGATAAGACTATTTCTTGGATTTCGACAAATTAAACATTGTCAGGGTCAAGTTCAACTCTTAGAAAGGCACAGCAACGCTCGGAAAAATGTACAGCAACCATGCGCAAACCAACTGCAGGATCAAAACTGTTATTAAGAGCAATACCATTACTTCTCTCCTCACACACCCGCTCAAAGCAGCCACAAAAAGTGCATACATGCTCAAATAGAAGTGTAACCATGGGGAGTGTTTCAAACTACATAAAGCATTAAAAGTCTTCCATGGGCGAACCTGCGAGTATAGCATGCAATTACTTACAGAGAGCTGACTTCTCCAGACATGTTGCCACAAATTCTTGAGCTCATTGATCCGCACAGGTTTTATCAGGAAGTCAGCCGCCCCTTTAGACAAACAGCGGAACACAATGTCCATGCTGTCATGCCGTGACATCACTGCACATTCAACCCCCCGCCATCAGATATTCTGACAGGATCAACCAACGTGTCAGATGCACCTTTCAATATAAATTCCACCTTCATCATCCATTAGAACCACAGACAGCTCGGGACTACACTATACCAATTAGTACATTCCTGTCATGGGCAGTTGTGCCTTCCTGCGGCACAAGGGCCCACAACGATCAGTCCCCTCCTCATTTTGCCAATCCTACACAGGAAATCTATCTTTCACGAAGCCACCTGCAAGCCACAGGTTGAATATGAGCACAACTAGATTTGAACACTTGTGCAACACCATTGTGGATCATATGTCAAACTTTTACAGCAGTAAGGAGCTTACTGACAACAGGAATCCGCCTGCAAGCATAATGGCTTGCCATTTTCGAAAAAAGGCCCACTCCAGAGAGACATGGCATCTCCACATTCGTCAACACCAGGTCAAATTCTTTGTTGGCATCCCGCAACCGTTCCCAAGCTGACATACCATTCGAAGCCGGGGTAACTGAGACAGCCGAACACCATGATATTAGCTAACTCGCTCTGACTTCGACCAAACTGGGATCTATTTCCTTCCCATTCCCAAGGGTCAACATGAAATGCATGAAAGCCAGCAACAAACAATGACCAACTGAAATTTGCGACAATAGAACATTTTTTGTCGGGCACTACGCATTCGCTAACCAGAAGTACTCGTGGTTGCATGTAGCTACCTTCATAGCTGCACTTCCGCAACAATGCAGTCACTACAAGCCGTGTTGAATCGTCGTCTTCAACGAGGAGCACTCTTACGTGACCTCGTGAACGGAAGCCCTCCAACCCTCCACTAAGGACTTGTTGCACCTGCTGTTCTGCAAGGGCTCCGTCTCCTTTCTCAAAATCGTCTTCTATCTCTTCATCTCGAACTTGCTCCCTTTCCCGCTCCGCGTCCCAGTAGTCTCGTACAGGGACCTGACTATCTAGCTTCCTCATAATCTGCTCAGTGATATCATTCCCATCTTCTCGATTTTTCACCTGACTCCTCTTGCCTCCCTGCACTCCCTTTCCCACCGTGCCACTGTCCTTGTGGTGGAATCATATCCTTTCCTCAATTCTAACAACGTCTCTTCTTGTATCACTCCTCTTGGCGCCTTGGCCCCATAAAGCCGCCCATCTCGGGCCACGGAAGTCAACCCCACTATCTGTTCAAACTCCGATCTCCCTTTGAGAAAGAAAGGTTGACAGGGCCTGGAGTCGGACTGAACATCTGCAGTCGTATAAAGACGGTTCCTGTGGCACACTCCGATCGCCCTCATCAGACCCCAGCCCTACCAATGCTGGTCCTATCCTTCCACGGGGATCGGGCCTCTGCCAAGCATCGCGGAACAGCTCCTGCAGTATCAGATCGCTCAAGTCATAACCGAGAACTGTTGACGTAGGTCTGGTCATATATTTCCTCCGTCTTTTGCTTCCAGACTGTAGTCAAAAGTATCGTACTACAAGTATCTGAACCACACACAACACCAAGCCACTTCCTCAGTCAACTGATAGATTACTGTCACAACGTTCTGCTGCACACTTTCCGCCAGTTCAGTTGCCTGCGGGCACAGGTCTTTGGAGTCCTGAAGCAAAAAAATTGAGCAGGAAGACAGGAGACGCTCTGAATACCAAGAGGCCTCCAAAGGTTCTCAGACTTCAAATAAAATGCAACTATCAGATATTGCTTCCGGTCCCGAAGTAGATACTGCAATGAGCAAATATTTCTTTTCACCCGGGCGACTAGGGGCAGGCATTGCCCGTAGAGCACCAAGGATCTTTAGACATACTATCTCGGTGTTAGCAGGATACTGAAACTTGAAACTAGGAGACCTTCAGACAACAAAACTAGCACTGGACTTTAGGATCTACACACACTTGAATCTTAGTACAAGCTTGGCAAGTCATGAGACGCAGAAATTAGGCTTATTGAGCTTGGGGTGAAGGCCGTGAGAAATATCAGGTTAATCCCCTTCACCACACGGCAGATATGCTGCGTTTGGCTGTAGACAAAATCCATTCCGTTTACAGTGCTAACCATTTGACCAGTATAATTCACTACATTTACTTGCGTATGCTGGAGCACAGACAGGTATGACTAGCCAGTGCAACAATAGAGTTTCGACAAGCCACAAGTCGACTCTAAATCTTATAAACTGAATTACCTGTTTCGTGGAAGCTTTGAAACAAACGTCACGCCATCCGTGCAAAACGTACAGATTGCTACTAAATAACAGAACGCATTACTTCGGCTGAGTTTTCCCGCAACGTCACGCAACCTGCTTCTCCTGAGTACCTCGGTCACAAACCATAAAGCTCCAATGGTGCGATTGGCACGTGATCACAAGCGTAAACCACCCCCGACAGATTCGTGTGGACTAGCATATAGAGAGAAGCAAAGTCCATAGCTTTATTTCCACATGCTCGAGAGATGGAGGAATACTACCAGTATCGACGATAACAGATACTGCCGAGGACAGCCACTACTTAGCGCACGATGAGAAGTTGACACACATGTCACAGACAAAACTACGAAATCTAGGATAAGTACGACAGGTTCAAAGATCACACAAGGGGACTCAGACTCGCAAGATCAGGGGACAAAACAGTCGACCAGCAGTGCGCAAGACTGCCAGAGAGAGAAAAATAAAACCAGGCCAGGAAGACGACCGAATTGAATTGGAATATATCCAGACTCGTAAGGAGGCCAAGCTGCCAATAAGCATTAACTGCAGGGGACTCTTACCACAGCAGAAGGACGGCGGGAACCTGACTCGTCTTCACAATTCCAAGCACGCATCCAACAAAAAGCACGACAAGACTGCAAAACAAAAATCTTCTCCAACCTCCAACCGACACACAGTCCGCGATCAAAGGATCTCCCACACTAGCACACCTCCCAAATTACGAGGCCGCCGACAACAACGTCCACACACCGCCCCCCCCCCCTCTCTCTCTCTCTCTCTCTCTCTCTCTCTTTTCTCTTTCTCACATCAGTAAAGCATCGCGAGCGCAAGCAGCAGTGACAGACGCAGCCCGCCCAATCCTGCGGCCTACATCGCACTATCCATGCCGCCGCGCCGCCCCCTCCCCTGCCACGTGCCTGTCCGCCTTCACTCGTCGGACCCGGATTCACGAATCTTCCGGCAGATCAAAAACTGGGCCAAGAGCGAAGCCCCGCCCGATCTCCTCTACACCGTATCTACACTGTATTCAGATCGTATTCATGCCGTCCCCCTCTCCTGACTCCCGCCCAAGCCATGTCACCCTCTGGAAAAGCCTCAGTAATTACTAGTACAAGCCAAGTCACCCTCGGAAGTAGAGTTCACTAATTACTCCCCCAAGCCAAGTCACCCTCCGAAGTAGACTCACTAATTACTCCCCCATGCCAAGTCACCCTCCGAAAGTAGACTCACTAATTACTCCCCCATGCGAAGTCACCCTATACACTAGTTACTCGACCCATGCCAAGTCAGCCTCTGCCGACGCCAAGTCAGCATCCGGACTAAACTCACTAATCACGCGCCCATGCAAAGGACTAACTCGCACTAAGCACACACTAACTACCCACTAAAACAGTACTAGCGTCTAAATCGACAAGCCAGTTCACGTGGTACAGAGCCACGTGTCTACATCTCACTCGGACCATAAGTGGATGGCACGCGCAACAACTGTTTTCTAGGACGAAGGGTTCACCCAGTGGCGTCTGAGCACGTGGCGAGATTGCATGCACTCCATCACGGAGTTGTGACGAATGTGCGTCCCACTGACGAAGGAGAAGTGAGAGGATGGATGGATGAAGCGGGCGCGCCCACGTGGGACGATCCGTTACAGCGATATTATCTCGTGGGTCATAACTTATGATCTTAACCCGCGCTCCCATTCGCTTCAAACCGATCTTCAACACAGATAAAGTAACATTATTAGCTGATACCTCGGATTGCCATTGGCTGAAAGCGGAGGATAAACTGAATACAGCCACGCCATTGGCTCCAACCAGGGGATTGCGATCCCGACCACACATACCAATGTTGACATAATCCTCCAAAGATCCGGACTTGGGTTACCGGTCACCACGTGGAGAGTTTCCGTTGATCGCAAGGTACTTGCTACTTGGGTGGAGCATCGACAGCCATCGACCGCAGGGCGGCGGAGCCGCGAGATGACGAGGCATCCTGCGGCCTGGATGGTGTCGTCGAAGACAGTGTCCGGCGTGCAACGTAGGGTGAGGAAGGGGTGCGGGGGTGAGCGGTGCAGATACGGGCGGCCAGGACATGGAGGGGGTCGGGATTGGGCGAGACCCAGGGGTCGGGGTCCGTACTTGGGTCGGATGTGCGGTCCACGTCGCGCGCGCCATCGGATGCGCGTAGATTAAGAAACGGTCGGGATTGTGCCGCCACCATCATTTAATAGTGGGGATCCAGGACGGACAGAGTGTTGGTCCGGTAGATGAGCGGTGGATGTGGAAATGAGCTCCTCGCAGCACAAGGTAAGTTCACACGTGCGGAACATCTCCCTTTTGGGCGTGGGTCCCGTGTGTATACTAAGGCAGGGGTGTATATGATATATACATATAAATATACATAGATGGGGTTGGAACTTGGAGGCCAGGCGGCTACATCCCGTTAAGTATTTCCCCGCCTCAATGAACACTGTCGGACAGAGTCTGTCAGGAGGAGTGCACTTTCATATTCAGGTTTGGCTACATTACTTCCGTAAGTGTTATAACCGGAGGAGCGCACTTTACATCTACATTTGGCTACTTTTCATCCATATTTGTCACATCGCATGCGGAGAGTGTGGGGCCCATGAGAGGCACGCTTTGAAATACAGGGCTCCTCCTCGTAACTAATGGCAGTTCGCCACGTCACGACTATGGTGCCCTGTATGCTCAAGGAAATGGCGCGGTCAGGCAATTTCAATTTCGTTCATTTTTTTAATCTTTTTTAAAAACAGATAGGGACATTGAGTCTTTCCCCACAATTCGTGAGTCAGAAATCCTCCTGCAGTAGACATTGCATTTTCCCCAAGAGTTGTCAAAGGCTACGAGCAGGTGGGTTCTCTTTCGATTGCCGCATTTGGGAAAAACTGTCACCAAACCAGGATTTGCGAACCTCTGACACAACTAAGTGAGCCCATGTACAACATCTTATGTAAACAAGGGATAGCATTTTGAAATACTACAACACATCTTATTTTCCAAATATACGATAATTCCTCTTAGCGATTCCCAAACTGGACCATTTCCAACCAATTTCCATTCCTTTTCAAGAACATTCTCAAGGCAACCCTACAAGCAGAAAATGTTCATTTCTCTGATGTTCAGTAGCAGAGAAATGGTAGTGTAATTCAGATTCGGGTTCCAGAAAGAACAAATAGTGAATGTCTTTCTCCAAACTGCATACATCAATACAACACCAAGCAATGTTCTATATCTTCTAGAGAATGCAGATTGCAGGTAGCACAATTAGAACGAGCATCAGAAAAGAGAGCACCAACGAGAATAATTGATTTGTTAGCTATCTTCCATAGAAAGGCATCAATCTCAGATGATCTGTGTATTTTCCAGATATCTACCCAAACAGATTTCCAAGAGACGGATGTCCGAGCACATGAGCCCATTTGCTGGTCCATTTGCGTTCAAAGATCCGTTTTGGCATTCTATTTGCTCCCCTGAGACTGCTGCAATTCGACCCTGGAGAATCATGGATTTGAATGAATAAAAACCATGACCATTCCTTTAGCTATTCAGTGAAAGGAGTGGTTATAGTAATGTAGCTCAGTAGGTGGAACCGGATTCAGTTTACCCCAGATCGAGCAGAAGACTATAATCTCGTAGCACTCAGTGTTGGGCGCAGGAAGAAGCACCAACTCCGGGGCTGGCAAAAGCCATCGTGATGAACCTTGAAACATGTACCTCTTAATGATCATGATCACATGAAACTGCAAACAATGCACACTGCGATTTTTGTATCTAATTTTTAAATCTTTCAAGGCTTGAAAATACAAATGTAGAACTAAATAGAGAATTGTAAGGATGGCACAACGATGAGCATGCAAAGTAGACAAAACAATTACTATTCTATAACATTTCTCAAAATTAGTTACAGGAGGAGTTAGTGCACATCTACTAGTAGTAGATGGCATGGTTCACACGTCACAGTCGATGCTATCTTGATGACCCTATCAATTTGATTCTATCTTGCCACTCTTCTTGCACACACCTCTCATGCATTGCAACCACTTGATGTTACTTGTTTCAAATGAGCCATTTAAAATTGCATTTAGAAAATATATGTGTATGAACACTTTAATACAAACATCATTAAGTCACTCAAAAACAAAACTTAACACACCGGATTTCTCTCGAGCTATAACTGCAATAATTGTCTTAAAAAAGTCTTCTCTTTGCCACAGGTTGTTGTGCGACAATGACATAGCACTAGTAGTGACCTATAATTAATTGATTATACAAGCTCCTAATTCTTACTTCTGATATATTGTTGTTGGGATGAGAACTTGACTCGTCAAAAGAAATTTGCTAGTGCCCCACAAGAGCAGAAACTACGCGACAATGAGAGAAGCAAACTGATCGAATGTGAAGTAGCCAAACAACTTGCAGATCAAGCCAAAGCTGAAAAAACAATAGAAATGAAGACATTAAAAAAAAATGGTTGCTACAAATGTGCAAGTTGCCGATGAGCGACTGCAAATAATCATGAAGTATGATGTACATCTAGACCCTAATGTATACAAAACTCCGTATTGTGGATTTGTACCATGATGGTGTACAAATATTAGTCAATCAACGGGTCGGACGAAGTATTGTCCATATTTCCGCCTTGATCAATTATGGGGTGCTAAATCAGCAAGAACTTCGAGAGTTAGCAGTGAACTGCGAGTACATATAATTTGATCTCAATCGCTCTATATCTTAGCTATGCAAAATTTCACTAATAAGTTAGGCACTTTGAGCAGGTTTTGACACATAACTTAAGATCTTAACATCTTAAGAAAATAATGAAGATGTGATCGTATTCAAATTAATATCCAAAGTATGAAGTTTTTTTAAATAATAACTTTGATCTACTGTTGTGGTGAACTTGAATCATTTTTTGTCGTAAGCTCCCAGACTATTGTACTTGCCTATGCAATTCGTCAAGCCTTTGCCGAAATAATTATTTTTTTCTAATGAAATGGTTCGGCGTCATTTTTTTATATTTCTATTTTTGTCTTTTTTTTTTAAATCCAAAAATCCGGCCAATATTTTGGGTAAATTTTTGTCATGCAACTTAAATTCGTTGTACATTCATCATCGTAAGTATTTGAACACTATTTTAACTAATTCTGGACTTTTGTTTGGTCCAGAAATAATATGAGAAATATAATTTATTATTGAAATAAAGCGATATATATGATTATTTTGGTTATTTTATACACAATATAATCCTCCAAACATTTTTTGGAGACAATATAAGTATGTATTGTGGTTTTAGAAGAACATCCACTGCCAAGTTGACGTTCACGAAAAAAATGGGAGGATGCAATAAATTACACCATGATGTGAGGTCAGATATGTAAAACTTTTTGCAGGAAATGGTTGTCATATCAGATGGCATATAAAACCAAATATAGAACAATCATGACATGTGATGAAGATGATGATATGAAATAATGTGTCCGCATACATTGATGATAAACATTCATATTTATTAGAGATTGCAACTTTGGCGTTGCAGTCAGACCTAATGTAACGTCAATTGTACATCCGTTGGACTTAATGTTATCCAACGGCTCGAAGCCATACAACGGCTTACACTAACCCATTAATATTACAGAGCATCCTCCCAAACGGCTTGCAGTCAAGACATGTGTTCGAAGAAGCCTCCGGTTACCACAACCACTTGCAACGGTCTCCGCACCAGATGAAACGGAAATACTTTCGGAGAACTCGAACCTAATAGTAACATTATCATCCGAAATGTTACTTGGAACTCTACTTGTTGAATCTCTTGATGCCCTTGAAGCCTGCCGGGAAGCCCGCCATTCTTGCCAATCACGAAGCTCTTCTTCTTCTTTTCGAATTCGCTCCTTGAATGTGACTGGGCAAAACAATTTTTCATATGACAAATGTCAGCTGAAATGTGGAACATTTGTAGAAAAAATGATAAAGTAAAAGTGCAAGTGGACGTGAAAATGCATAAACGCAAGGTTGAGAAACTCCAAGACTCCGGGCCGGAGAACCACAAAAGGTCTTTCGGGAACATGAACTGTAACTTTCCTGAAACGAAATCTCTCCTTAAACAATTCACCGCCGGTTGGAGGTGGCCGGTAGCAAAGGAGACCGTTGACACTCAATATTAACAACATCCGTTTCCTCTTCCCCGATGTTGCAAATGAAGGTTGATGGACGATACCAACCTGCGCAATTTAAGTGTTACCGCCGTCAGAAACAACACAATGTAGTGTTTCTTAGTTTCAGAGTGACCTCTACGTTTTTGGAGACATAAGTGTCCCGACAATGGACTACTGTAAAGGACCAAGCGTAGACCATATATCGAAGAGTTCGAGATCCCGAAAAGATGAACGTCGGCTGTCAAGTGGAGGTTAGTGGACGCACTTTGTCGGGAGGCGCATTCAAGAAGTTATGCGGCTCCATACTCGTTTGTATAGAAATTACGGAGTTAGTTTGGGACAGAAAAAAAAACTGCAAACGAAAGTGGAGAAATTGTTTTGAAATGTACCATTGAAGCCTTATTGGAATGTCTTGCAGAAGAACAGTGGTTCCCGCGGGCTTGGATTGACGAGGCGCCACAACATCCGAGGGAGTCCTCATGTGAATGGAGTCCGTTCTTTTTTTCTTGTCAGCCTTTTGTCCTTTGGAATGATTCTCTACAGAGGAAAAAAAGGGCTCGGGGGCTGTTTTTCGCCTCTTTGGTGCAGAACAGATTGGGAAAATAAGAACTGGACAAGCACCTCATTACCAAACAAGACACATTACAAAAACCCCATCATGTCGAATTTCCGAATGCTGAACCATCCCGCTCGTTCATTGTAGCACCCTCCCTTATGAAGCTATTTTTGTACTGTCTCCTGCTTCGTAATGCGGTCTCCGTTCGTCACATTAAATCCAAGCTTGAGAATATTTTGGTTATCTAGCAAAAGGAACGGAAAACACAATAAATCATTTACCTTCCATTGTCTAGTCTCCGACTTCGTTGTGTGATCGTTATACTTTTCGGCCTCCCCCTCAGCTCGAAGAAATTTCGGGCATGTACAACTTTCTCGGGAAATGTTGTGTCAAATCTCTGCGCCTTATTCGGGTTGTTTAGGAGCTTAGATAGCTTCACGAGCCTCATCAGATCCTTTGACCATATAATCTTTGAGGGCCAGTCAGTGTAGTATTTCTTAAGATTGTCGTCGTCTATGTCTTGCACAAGTTCCTGCGACAGAATTGAATAAGGTCAGAAATGATATCGACCTAACAAGCATGTTGTTTAAAGTTCATGAATGTCCAGTGGAGGTTCATGTTGTTACAAAAATTGGATTTTGTCGGGAAATTTACCTTGGCAGCAATGATCGTGTGTTGTCCACCGATGACGAAGAATCTGGAATTTTCCACCTCCTTCCAGTTTCGAGGTTTCGAACTAGAAACCTCCATAGGCTTCTCGGGGTTTGCGGGAATCAAATAAACTGGATGTTTGGAGTCGAACACCCGGAGCTGGTAAAGACGTGCTTTGACTTCGTCTTTGTGCTTCATATTTAGGGGCATGTACACCATATGGGAGCAAACTCCATCATGGAAACTTTGACGTCCTGGGTCGCCTCAAACCCAAAAGGAAACATGTCCTTGTAGTCTTGCTCCAGCCTCTCCGACATCTTCTCACACTTGTCTTTGTCGAATATGTCTGCAGCCTTGGGTTTCTTGGTATCTGTCATGAACGCAGGATCCATCTCCTCTTTTTGTTTCTTTTCCCCTGATGTACCGGCTTCATTGTCATTACCACCGGCGTCAATGGATTTCCGTTTTCCCTGCTTTGGCTTTGCTCTTGCAGCCTCCTCCTCCCGCGTCTTTGCAATCTCCTTACCCTTTAAGTAAAGAACATCCAAGAAAATACCCCAGGCCATGCAAAAACCTTCATCTGTAAATTGAGTACCCTCGTCGCAATATGTGAACCCCGCCCGAATGGACTCTCTCATCATGGCCTTCCTTAGAATTCGTACCTCCAGTTTGAAGCCAAATGTTCTGGGAAATCTACCATCTTCCATCATGAACATTACCAACATCGGAAATTCCACATCCATCTGGCTCTACGTCGACCACATCTGCATATTTGAGCTCGGCGACCTCTGCACCAATCTTGTATTGGAACCGGAACTTATGGTCCGGAGGTGTGCCAACGGGTACAATGCCCCATTCTGTGATCTCCGGATTCAGCTCCAAAATTACCAGGTGATCATTCTTGAAATTCGGAGATTTTCGAGAAACAAATGAACCACAGATAGGTTTGCACATTCCAACAATACAATCCCTCGGGGTAATGTTGTTGTCCACAGAACAAACCACCTCGGTCCTCAGACACATATCATGACAACCATACAAGATTCCCATGACAGTAACCTCCACTGTCCAGTGGAGGTTCAACAATTCATACGCTCATAGCTGATAGATAAAAGAGTTCAATTCAGGAGGAGAAAACGATTTCACTTATAAGAAGAATATTCCTCTGTTTCCTCCGTTGTCTCCCGTCGAATAACTCCCTCGAACATTGATTCGTCAGTGCCCGGATTTATGAAGGTTCGCACGTCAAAGCCCACATCTGATATTTGATTCTCAGATCTCTTCTTGAAGGTTTTTGTTTTCGATACAACCAGTGATTCGTCTTGGTTTTTTACTTCGTTGATGCTTACTGGATTCTGTCTCCTTGGCCTCTTACAGATGTCGACGACGGTCTCAGAACCATCTTTGGCCACCGTGTGCACTCCTACGCCCGTTCTTTTTATACTGACAGAACAAAAAATCAACACAGGGGAGGAACCTACATAAGTCTATCTCAATACATCCTTATGTTGTGCCTTGGCATAGTAACACGCAGGAACCTCCACTGGGCAGGCGAGGTTCGTGTGGTTTGTCTTGTCGGAGTTTATGGAGGTCTAGTAGAGGTCTAGTGGTCTACGGAGACTAGTCTACTAGAGTTGTCTAGCCCCGAAGAAAAACCCATTATCAAATATCGGAAATTCGGAAAAAACAATCGCTAAAACCATGATCCTAACCCGCCATAACCCTAATCCATAACCCTAATAATCCAGCAGCACCAGTAAACCAGGACCACAAACCACCCATACCAACCACCATACAACACCAGCAGAGAGAAGCAGCAATGCATTGAAACACCTAAACAGCTTTAATCAATTCAAACTAATTGAAATAGCTTTGGAACCACATGAATTGAAAAGAGATACTCCGCATCAGACCAGACAGCACACTCACGTAACAGGACATGCAAGAATCAAATGGTGCGCTATAACCTCTGGAACGAAAGCGAGTGAGGAAGAGAAGCAAACCAACAGCGACGTGGGCGACGCTGACCAACAAAAGCAACAGCAAAACAAAAAGAAAAGCAAATCAACAAACTAACAAAGAGAGAATGGAGAATGACAAGCGAGCAAGAGAGAATGACATCAAACCACATGCGTAAACGAGAACATTACCTACTAGATGCGTGAGCCATTTCGGTGCCCTGTTGTTGACCTGAAATGCCTGACCCTTAAGCTTCCACCTCTCCGCTCCGCTCTCCCTTACGCTTTGCTTCCTTCCCGTCTCCTGTCTGCACTTGAATCCGCTGTCTGCTTCCTTTCCTCCACTGCACTCTCACGCTACACTGAACTGCACGCTCTCTTCTCTCAGCTCTCACGACACCATGCACAACACAGTCTTTGCTCTTCACGCTCTCCGCTCTTCAAAACTCTCTCTTTTATAGCGCTACTCGGTCTTACCACTTCCGCAGCGCTTCCGCGTACACAATGGAGTGGCGAAAGGGTGGGCTGAATGACCACACCCCTTATATGGTGTCGTCGCAAAGGATCTGAACCATCGCGTCCTTTCGAAATCGAACGGTCGCGCGTGTTCCATCCAACATCCATGCAAATATCATCCAATTCATCCTTTCCATTCTATCCATCCATTTTACGAATGACTAGATGAAATAAAAAAACAGATGAATGAACGAGAAAATATGATGTTAATGATCCATAGCACAGGATCATCAATTATAACCCCGTGGGATATTTCCCACACCCCCCACGTGACGATAAATGAAATGTACAAGTCAGATCCTCTGCGGCGTTTTGCCGCTGGGAATAATTGCTCATGACCATGTCTACATTCGGCGGATTAAGGCTTGGAATATTTCCTCTGTCACTCATTTACGCCTGCCGCATTCTCGGTTGAGTGTCATAGCTGCACCTTGTCATCGAGGTCAGGCCATCATCCACTTGGACAGCATTGAATGCGAAATACGTACTGCTTTATAAGCACGAGTGCGAGACCATTGAACACCGTTATCGGCCGTTATCTTTCTGGCATCATAATTGTTACATAGGGATCTACTAGTAAATGACACTCTTTTCCGAAATCGGTCAAAGAGTGCACTCCTGCACCATCCAGAACCGTTCGATTGTGGCCATACCAGATATCAACGGCGATGGAAATCGATCCGGGAGACAATGTATCGCACTATCCCATTGGAGGAGTTCCAGCGGGCAACCTGGTTTCCACCTCTATATAAGGTTTGAGTGCAAACTGTTCAAACTTCTATCTCCATACCTCTCACTTGCAGATTGTGTTTCCCGCACCTCTCTGGTCATCTCCCACCTCGCTTCCCATACTGCACCTCTCTGAGCATCCAGTACCTCTGCGGCCATCGCAGGTGTAACTCTCTGAATTTCCATAATCTCTCGTGTGAACGCATTTTCACCCGTAGAAAATGTTAAGACATCTATGTGTTTTCTATACTCTACAGGAAAATCTACTTATTTGTCATCTGCATGTTTAGAAATTACAGTCCAATTCTCTCCGATTTTTGTATTTCGTTATACCTGAAGTCGTGGACCTCCACTGGACAGTCGCGTCAATGCTCACATCCATCCGTCATTACAATTATTCATCCACGTAACCATGTTCATCCACTAATATTCATCCGTCCGACTTTCTCATCTGTATCTCATCTAACCTCCACTGTACAATGGAGGTTATATAATTAGACACAATCTTCAAATGAATGTTCCAGACCAAACAACATTCCATTTCTATTCTACTTCTCTGAAACGTTCATCGCGAGTGTATTTCCTTTTATTGAATTGATCATCTCTGAATATAGTCTTCACTCATACTGCTTATGTAGTGTCGTCACGGAGGGGTTTCCAGTTTCTTGAACCTCGCGTGTGTAGTGGAGGTTCCGGTGATCATGATTTTAGAGACGGGTCAAAGAGTGTTTCTTACTCTTCTCGGGTCCTCATCTCCAGTAGCCACTAGGGACTGCCCTAGTGTCTCCGGGGTTGGGACCTGTCATGAACAACAATTATCTTCTTCAACCATTTCAATAGTTCTCATCTCCTGTGATGAAGCACACTCATTATGTCCTCTTCCTTATGGACATATGGATGCTGACACCTTGAAGGAGGCCATTGGGACCCCGGTGATGTGGAATGTTGACGAAGTTCTTGCGGAGAATAACGAGTATCAAGGAGGGCCTGACATGAATCCTGATTTTATGCAGGAGACAAGAGATACTGCCGAGAATTCTGACGACGACGAGGATGAATAAACCAACAGACCATCGAAGAGTTCCGGGAATCCGAGCGGAGGACTCGGAAGAAAAACAATGGGAAAACTTTGTAGTGCGTTATGTGGGTGATGATAGGGGTGCACTATTCGAGGGGAGGTTTCAAGCCTGCATTCCGGACGAGGTGATCCTCAATGACAAACTGGGAGAGGACGATGTTGGAGTTCTTGTCACCAAAATACTTTATGGAGGTTCTGGATCTTTGATGTCTCTTGTAAAATGGCCTTTAACAAAAACACGACTTTTGGAAAGTGGGAAACTACTCTCAAATGATCTGGAAAATTTAATTAGATCTTATTACAGTATCTTGTACGAAGATCACGAGGCAGGTGTGAAAAAAGCGGCGTATCGGCATTTTACGAGAAAAGAAGAGGGATCGCCATTTGGAACACTCCAAAAAAAGAATGAAGAATCTTACTCTGGAGGGAAGTCCGGTCCGTGAGCAGCAAAACCTTGCTACAGATTCACTGTTGTCAATATTTCGATTGGCGAAAAACCTTGGCTATCCGTACTTCTTTTTGGGGATCCACTTTCGATGAGAGGAGAGAACACGGACTGAATGTTTCAAAACGACTTCACATGGTGGAAGGGATCTCTCGCAGGGCATACGTTACGATTGAGGGTGTGGATGTATGTAAGACTGCTGGTGGACAATTAATGGAATTGGAAGTCACATACATGGAGTACAAAAAGTTGAGTAAACAGGGTTGGTTGTCAAGTCTCCATGGGACCGTGGAGTGAAGAGAGGCCACGCCAAGGACGCTTCAGGCAGAGGGTAACATTATGTCCATTGTCAACAGAAATAATGACATCATGCCCCATAAGACAAGATGCATTGGGGAGGGAAGGATGGATACTTTGAGAGTTTTACCACCTGAAATGAACTAGAAGCGAATACGAGACGAGTCCAACAAGGTATGAAATCTCCATTCTTCAATTCTTTCCTGGAAGATTTTTCTGATTCAATGTGGATGATCCTCCCTTCGATTTTGTCTCTTTCGACTGTGGTTCTAGCTTCATGAACCTCCACTGTCCAGTGGACGTTCCTTTCCTGACCCTGCCTTATTGTAACAGACCAACAGACTTTTCGGGTTGGAAGGAGTCTCGCAGTCGGCTGTTAGCCGCATCCGGAGTCGGATTTTTCCTAACGTGGAGGTTCGTAAAACTGGGAGTACATTTGCGAAGTGACGGAGTGTGAGATGTTCAAGGACCTGATCAGAAAGTTTGTCAAGAGAAGTGCGGAACAGATGACACAAACGAGCGCTTGATAAACATTTGAGGCACCAAGAGTCGTGCAAAAGACATTACCATAGCTGGAGGAATGAGTCTGTTATGATTCCGGAGGAGTTTCTCTGTATTATTCACGACAAAATGGATCAAAACAGCTGTTCCAAGGCTACAGACTCCAAATAAGATGATTTCTGGATTAGGTCAGCTTCCAGTTTCACTAACGGGAATGGTCACGCACGGACACGATGATGGAGCTTACGGTCAGTATTCTCTTGAGATCTGGAAGGGAAATTCAAACTTTACAATTGGTTTTTTGGCACGTTGCCTGCGGCAGCTGGAGAAGCCAACCTGTCGCGAGTCCAGGAACATTTTCAATTACCGACTTCAAAACGAGTTCTTCGAATCATTTTTAAGAGGTAAATCGAAATGTTTGGATGCTCTTAAACCCTGCAAGCCGGAAGACAAACGTGGTGCTCGTCCACTTCCGAGAAGACTGTACTTGCAAATGGACAACTCTGCGAAGGACAATAAAAACAGATGGATGCTTGCTTTTCTATCCCTCCTGACCGCCAAAGATGTTTTTGAAGAAATTCAGCTAGGGTTCTTAATGGTCGGACACACCCATGAGGACATCGACGGGTTCTTCAGCTACCTTTCGAAGAAACTGAAGGAACGAAACACCTACATTCTTTCGGATTTGATAAGGTCTTTTATGACCTCGCAAGATCTGTAGTTCATTCCACAGATTATTCAGGAGGTTCCCGACTTCAAGAATTTTGTCAATGGCTGTATTCTGGATGGAAAGGAGGCGTTGGTCGGGATTTCAGAGATGCACGTCTTCCGTTTTTTTAAGGATGCGGAGGGCTGGCCCGTCATGAAGTACAATAAGTCCGCTACTAATTCGGATTGGCTTCCAACAAACAATAGCGTGAAGATGTGGAAGTCCAATCCTGACGGGACTCCGAAGCTCCCTGAAGAAGACCCAGACGCCGTTCCAAAGAGACCTATCTGGGGAGTCGGGGACGACTCCTCCGAAAAACAGTCATTCATTAAGAATGGAATAAAAAAAATACAGGGATTTTTGGACGAAAGGAATGATGCTTGACGATCATTACAGAGGTCGAATGGAACAATACAACCAGTACTGGGGAAACATTCTCACCGAGCTGGATAAGCCAATTCCAGAAGCTCCCGACCGTATTCAGCTTCTCGAGGGATTCTGGCCGAAAACAAATTGGTCCAAGAAACATCACAGAGATGGAATCCATCCACATATATTGCTAGATGTGGAAGAAGAGGATGAAATCCTAGAACCTTACTGTGGCCCGAGGTGTGAGCGACCAAGAATATCCCTGAATCCATTCAAGGATATTGAGAAAGGGTTTTTTTGTGCTCGTTCGCCCTTATGACCCAAGTACGTGCCCGGTCTGGATGGGGGTGACAATATCTGACGCGATCCGCGAAAAGAAGAATCCTAATTTTAAGAAGGTGAAGGTGGAGTGGTGGAGACCGAGAAAAGGTGGTAACCCAACAGACTTGGAAAAGTACATGGACTGTTGGTCAAAACTTTGGGAGTATAACTCGTCAGATCCTTCTCAATGGATCCACGTGAACAATGTTGTGTGGACAATGCCTCCACGAAAAAATACGACAAGGAATAGCACTATGAGAATTACTGCCACCGAAGCAGTGAAGGCGTGCGCTAATTTGGAGGAGGCTAATCGTCAGTCAGAAAATGAGTCGTGCGAGCGAGTTCCAGACCAAGGACATATTGTTGAGGTCAACTCCAGTACTTCGATTTAAGAAATAAATTTTTCTTCTCTATATGGCCCTTCTTGTTTAACCATTTTGGTTATCCAAATCTCTTCAATGTAACCAAATTTCCATTTTGTACCATACTAACACACACTAAGTTGTAGCGAGTGCGAGTCTTCCGGCATGTATGCTCACCATTTCTGCCTTCAACCCAAGCCCTAAACCCTCGTCGAAAACCCTAAGGAAAACCCTACGCCATTGTTACGTCTAAACCCTTACCCTTCCCCTGCAACTGGGAATGAAGTATCCATACCATAACCATAACTATTTATGGTTATTCAAATCTCTTCGCCCTTCACCTTGCGCAAGGTTTTGCCTTTGGTTTGGATTGACATGCACTTACCTTTTTTATCGAACTTTGCTTTCTATGTATGTGAACACCAGGTTCCAAGGATGAGTCTTTCATTTAAATACTTGTCCGATGCAATGACTACACTTCCATAATATTAGGTTATTCATTTTTATTTTGCTTAGTACTACCTTACTAACAACACTAAGTTGTAGCGAGTGCGAGTCTTCCAGCATGTATGCTCACCATTTCTGCCTTCAACCCAAACCCTAAACCCTCGTCGGGAACCCTAAACAAAACCCTACGCCATTGTTACGTCTAAACCCTTACCCTTCCCTTGCAAATGAGAATGAAGTATCCATACCATAACCATATGTATCTTAATACCAGGTTCCAAGGACGAATCCTCAATCTAAATACTTCTCCGGCCCAATGATTATTCCATAATATTTGTTTCTCCATTTTTTATTTTATTTTTTATCTTTCTAACACACACCAAGTTCTAGCGACTGTGAGTCTTCCATATTTGTTTGTCCAATAGTGTTCTTAAACCCAAACCGAAAACCCTATCTTTACCATCACCCCTAAACCATTAATCTTACCATAAACCAATAACTTTAGTGTACTACCCTAGTTACACTCCAAACCTTATTGTACTACCATGTTACATCTTCTCAATGTTTCATGCTCTTTTAATATTTTTTTTTGTTGGATAAGGTATGATAGAATGATTACAGGGATATCAACTTCCTCAACCATTTCTTAATTCTACCGAGTGTGAGTCCATCATATTTGTTTGTCTTTTTGTACCCTAAATCCAAACCCTAAACCCTTATCCTTACTGTAAACCCAAACCTTATTACAGTTCTCTCTAGTTACACCCCAAACCTTATTGTACTACCCTAGTACCTCTTCCGAATGTTTCATGCTATTCTAATATTTTACTGTCCTTGTCACATCCAAAACATGATTCATTCCAATGGCGTGGTATCTGAACATTGTGCTTCATATGAAGATTCAATCAATAAAATTACTAGCAAGTTGTATCGAGTATGGTACAGTACAAGTTTGGCCCATGTTGGATGCGACCCATTTGTTTATCATGATGACCTGCAATGGAATATTACTTTATTCGACTTCCAAGTGGACGTTCAATGAATTGTTCAATACTGCTACTTCACATTGAGCACTTCAATGTCAAATGAACCTCTTCTATGACACATTTTGAAACAAGTATGACATCACCTGAAATTTCACAAAGTTCAATCACACATTACACCATGATATTATTAATATTTCAATTAAATTTAATACAAATATATATTAAGTTTAGTCCGGATTTAAGCCAAAAGTCCAGAATTAATTAAAATATGGTTTTTGATTGTAATTGATGTGGATGAACAATTTTGTTCTTGATCTTTGGGTTATGCTACTTACATTGTTGTTATCTTTGAATTTTTCATGGCGACAGTTTATAGGTGATAGCACTTAGTAAAGTGATTTGTGTATATCCAACCTCATGTTGCACAAGCCAACAATCATTACTACAATGTTCGAAAGAGTAAGCAAGAGGAAAGTGAATTTGCAATGAAACATGCAGCAGAGGTTGTTGGAAACGGATTCGTATGAGGGCATTGGAAAGAAAAAACTCAAAGACTCTGAAACGGCCAATTGGACGACCGAGGAGTGTCAATACCAAAGCGACATTGTTCTCCAAGCAAATCAAGCAAGAAGAAGATGAAGTGACAAGTTCTTCATTCAAGACATAAAAAACAAGAGGAAAATACACCAACTGGTTTGCTCTTCACCTTTGGTCTCCCATCTATGCAGCTTTAAAAAAACATCGTAGCTTGAGTGCAGTTTTGCATTACCTCAAAGCTTTCCATAGGAAATCTGGAGAAATTTACAGCCCATATGACAAGTTGAGCAGATGATCATGGGCAGAATGGTTTATATCACAAGGAGTGCTGAAAGAGAAATTCAGACAAGCAATAAAAAGAGGGACTGCCTCCCTTGCTACCACACACCTCTCATCTATGGAATAAGACCAGATTTGAAATAATAAATCGTGAGCATCCTCAAGAGCATAAGAGCAGAATGTCAACCTCTTACAACAACTCTTGTGCAACCAATCATCTATGGGATTGTTGAGAATCGTGCACCAGAGGTATTGGTAGACAACGACAAGCGTGGAGGCTTTAAGGTGACACTGAGATGGACTAGCCTGTTCAATGTAAAGCTGAAGTTAACAAGGACTGAAAAATTTGGGCATGGGGTAAAAAATGTACAGATACAGGCCAAAGAAATTGCTGATCTATCTTTGTAAAACTATTGCAAATGACAGGTCCGTTGGTCAGTATATTAGGGCTAGTTCTGTGGAAAAAAAAGTCGGCATCTAATGCGCTCACTCACATACCAATGTCCACCAACATACTAGGGATTTATTGATTGCAGATAAAAAACACAACAATGAAAGAATAGAGGCAACTTGGTAGAGGCAGAGGGAGATGGAGGTTGCTGCCCGTCAAAGCAAGCACACTCTAGCATCTGAAAGTGGTAACAACTTTTGTTCTCTTCTTTTTCCACACTGGTCCTGTGAAATTCACTTGAGATCACTCCTTAGTGCATTGTCTAGCTAGTTGTTTCATCCTGAGCAGACCGAGAGCAGGAACGACAATGGGTCATTTACCTCTAGCTTCTTCTAGACATTTCCACATCATATCATCTATCGACTACTCTGGATCTGCATCATGTTGCTCTTCGCCCATCATAGTCATGTTCAACATCAATGTCATGATCCGTAGCTAAAAATAGAGAGTTCAAGACATTCGCCTCCACAGCTTGAATCTGGAAATTTGTATTGAAAGCCTTGTGTAAACCAGTTTTTCCCTAGCTTTTGCATATGATGTTGTCCATAGCTCCGACGTGGCACCAAGCCTTGAATAGCCAAGAAGGTAGATTAAGAGGCGTGAGGGTGGACAGTCGTAAGTCAAGCTTAGGAGGTTCTGATCTTTCAAGTTGTCCTTTTATTGTTGAGCAGGTCCATAGATTGAATTTTTTTTCGCCATGTTTGAAAGGTCTCTGCATTATTACATCTGCTGATTTCAAAACATTGGTACAGTTTGCCGGGATATAAAGCAAACAAATCTGAGGATAATTTGACTTAATCAAATATCTGAAATCATGCCTCTTGTGAACAGACCAACAATCGATCAACCAAACCATTTTCTGATCTGCTGGTAACTGAAGCTCTTTGATTTTGGATGCATAATATGGTTGTGGAATCTGATATACAAATTGCTTGCAGGTGTCCAAAGTAGACTATTGAATCGGAGGGAAAGTGAAATGAAAACCTGCAGCTTGACATTGTTGTCGTCCCACACTATTGGATGGAAGTGCACAAGTTGTTGTGCCTTTCTAGATGACTTGTAGTGGTAGGATTGTCCCAAAAGCTGAAGAATATACATTGCAGTAATCTCTCTTTTGTCCTCCATACTTATGATATGAATATGTTTAGCTCCATTGGTTTTCCAAGTGTTTTCACCACCTGAAGGCACAAATGTATCCATGTTTGATGACCACTAACAGAGGTGAAACATTGTAAAGTTTGATGAGGTAAGCTACCCGTTGTGCCATTAGTGTCCTTTGTTATTCCCAGTCTTTGGGAAGTTTTGTTGCTGCGGTTGACATTCGGTAGGACCAGCTGAGGTAAGTCTTCATAAATATGCTTCACATGGCTTACCTCTAACGGAAAGAGCTGCTCAGTAAAACTTGTTGTGGCTCCCAAAAGAAACAACAAAGCAAATAGCCCAAGAGCTGAAGCAGGTAGCCAACCCCTGTCCCTCCACACTTTGGTGAAGCTGACATTAAAGTGCTCAAGCATGGGCCCAAACAGTTGCAGTGTGGATTGTATCAGCCACACAGTCCCGACCAGCTCCAGCAGCTGTAACACCATTACTGACACGGCCTACAATCACATTGATAAAAAAAAAGTCAAACACATGTTGTTAGGTGGTAAAATATATGCTAATTTTTACTCTCTGAGATATTATGAGAGGGTCGACACCAGGATAGATATCATTTAAAACATCATGAACACAAAAACATTTACAATCACTTCCAAATAGTAAACATGCACAACGTGTTGTTTTTCTTCTTCTAAATTTTGATCCTATTGAGAGAAAGTTTTTAAAGTACGGCCACCAACTCGCCTCTAGCCCTAGCGTCATGTGAAGATAGGGCATGCCTGGTTGAGGGGAGAAATCATAGGTGGTGACAAATTAGCACACTCAGATGTGCTGAAATTAGACTAGACTAGACTGTCACTAATCATATGAGATGCCCCATATGGTTGGACGTAGCTGCTACCGTTATAGCTAGAGGACCTACTTTGCAGTAGGTGTCATCCATGAGAGTCATAGGCACCAACAAATCACAAATACAGGTTGTTTCCGCTTCCATTATTCATCCACTATGGAATATCTATTGGTCCTTGATCGATGCAATTTTTTTGAAAATTCAAAACTAGATTTTCAAAAAATCCAAAAACATGAGTGAAATTGTATGACCGAAAATTATAAACAAAATCATTCTGTTATATTTGGTATCATAACCCTTTATTTTTTGCAGAATAAGCCCACCCTAGTGGAATGGTATTATGCTTAACTACTATGCTATCTATTAGATGAATGAATGACGTGTTTATTGAGTGACATTTGTGTAGTAGATACAAAAAAACGTAATTATTGTGAGTTATCGAGTTTAAACGTATTTGTTTGCCTTGATATTCTCTACTGAGATGTTGCTCTACTAAGAAGCATGGTTTGACTTCAAGCCACTTTAATGTTCATCCCTTTTTATCATTGGTTGTCTACTTTGTATTAGTATACTGAGCTTAGTTGGTCTTCTTTGTTGAGTTGGTGCACTTGGACAGTACAGTTCGTTCCAACTGAGTTTAGGCATATTTGTCCACTACACAGAAAGAGAAAAGACTCCAACCAAAGCTGGCGTAATTAAGAGCCACTTCACCTTGCGACTACTTCCCCTTTTCAAGAATGGGCCATATGAAAGAGAACAGGTTGTACCTCTGGGTACTGAGGGTAACCACGATTGGTCCACTACACATTATTCCATTTTAACATATCCAGCGGTCTAGTATGAAATTGGTCTATTGATGTGAATTGGTCTCTTTGTTGGGTTGGTCCACTAATTAAAGAACATAGTTCGATACTTGTCCACGATCAAGTAACTGAAGTCTACAACATAGTGACATGGTCCCCTAACTACACATTCAATGGGCTTTTTGTTACCGGTCTTCCGAGTAGTCCACCAATTAGTCTACTCATATAGGTCCATTATTTTCCTTTGAACGGTACTTGATCCTCGACTCAACACCGATCTCAGGAGTCACAATTGGAGACACAATGGGCCGGAGAAGTGGGAGCAAAGTACAAATCCCAGCTCCTCACTCGACAACGTCTGAGTTCACAGCAGTTGGGGAAATTCATTATTTTTTTTACTATGTTTGGTGACGGGGAATGAGTGTTTACATATTGTTTGCCAAACTCACCGTTTCGTGAGAGTGGCGTTTTTTCCTGCACACACATGTTTGTATCCCCACTCATGGCCGGGAGGTGGGGCAATTTGGAGCCCATTGGCCTCTCTCATTGTGGAACTTTTCCTTTGGCCACCAGTTTTTACAGCTTAGTTTCTGTCAAGTTTACTCTGAACTTAATCGAAGCACATTGAACTTTGTGCCTATGAAGTCACACTCGATCAACATCCAACAGATGGCCGAGTGGTTAAGACACATGACCGCCATACTAGTGGCAAGGGCTTCAAAGCCACATAAATGTATGTTGGATGTCGTCCATTCTGGCCAACCCAGCTATAAAAGTGGGGTAACTAGGGGGACTTCTGGGTCATTGGGAGAAGGTTGGACAACCCTGTTGGCCCTTGTCCCTGCTACGGCCCGATGTGCACAGTAGCCCTTCCGGGTGAGGGACACCACTCTTACTGCCATTAGAAGGTGTCCGAAGGTGTCCACAGTAGCTCTTCGGGGTGAAGTGATACCATACGTTAGACTGGTTTCGGCATGAGTCTTCATTTCTCAGGCTTGACCTGATCTCCGCTTTGAAGTAGCTTCATCTTCACATCAGTTCAGAATTATTTCGGCATTATAGGGACATGCAAAATTTGGAGGCAAATACCATGCAGAGCATTATCTTGTGAGGTGAACAGTCAACCCTCACAGGACTTCCACAATTCCATCCTTCATCACTAGGGTCTCATTTAGGACACTATTCCATCCCTCTCTCTCTCTCCCAAACAGAGGGCCAAAGGGGAAAGGTCAATCGCGGGAAAAGTGAAAAGGGACCGACTGCAGGCAGGCAATTCAGGGAACCCGTGCATTCAAGACACTAGATAGTTAGACAAAGGCATGTTTTCATGTCTTATGTAGCTTGTAAACTGATATGATTTGCATTGCCAAGTCGCAATTGAATAGAAGACCACAAATGAATGGGTTTCGAGCAAACAACCTATCCCTGGTTGGTATGTAGAAATGGAGAATTCCACTTCAGTGGAAACTTCATTAGTGTTACAATAATGAATAAGAGGTCAATATGTTGAAGCACAGAACACTACCCAGTTGTGGCAGGGAAGCAGCACCATCACAAAGAAGTGACCAAGGAATATTGATGGAGCTCATTACTATGCAGCGAGCGAACACCTTGAAGATGATTTGAGATGCGAGGGAAAAAGATAACACAATGACCTGGCTTCCCTACTACTACATCGAGTTAGGAAAAACCAGTCCACTGACTCTCCTAATTTGACCATGGAGTCAGGAAAGCGGTCCCTTAAATAGCCGTGGTCTCAACCAAGACCCGATTCGAGGGCTTGAAGTGTCCCACTTTTGAGCAGATGATTGGGCCCATGGAGGACATAAAATACATCAGGCTTAAATAAGGAGGGATGCAGCCTGAGCCAGGAGGCGGAGTGCATGTGGTACTGGCTGCCAGCAGTGACGAAGAACCTCCACCAATCCATTGGCTTGTAAGGCAGCTGCCCCACTGCACAAACTCTCCACTCTGCCTTTTGCTGTCGCCCGTGCCATCCCACTCAAGAGCTCATTGTATCTTTGTATCGGCCAATCATAGCCATAGTTGATCAGCACTTCCACTTCAGCCAGTAGTTCGGGATGTATGACTTGATCAAATCGTGAAACCATTGCTAACCCTCTTCCCTCCCTGCAACCATCATGCCACCTTTTATTGACATTCCTTGAAATTGATGCGATCACCCCTTCCAAGGTCTGGAGTACAAACTTCACTGATTACTTTCTGTTCCTCCCTGATTCCACCATACCAACAAACTACATTCAACTACCCTCCCTTGACACTGGTATGCACATGTTGCATTGGCAGGGACTACTCCCTTAACGGTATTTCATTGCCAAACTCATCACTCTCTGTTTCACTCTGTTTGTCTCTAGGCGAAAACACCCTACGAGAAACTTTGCAAACCAACACTTCTCTCTGTATGTCTGGGCACTCTCATGTTGGCATCTGCCCTTTTTTTAAGGCGAAAAATAGCAAAAAAGCTACAAATAAAATATGGAGTTGACATAGTTATATAAAAATATGGGATGAAAATACTTTGTTGGAGCCAGCTACAACTCTGTACATAGGGAGACGGAGCCAAAAGGCTTCATTAGCTTGGCGCCTTCATTTTTGGATCTCAATTTTGTAACTAAAGCCAGATCTATACAGGTACACCACTAGATATCGCAGAGTCTGCACTACGATGCCTGTATAAGTTTCCATGTAGTGCGTACATGTACCCCCCAGTTCGTCTTAGCATTTATTCCATGGGCTGCTGCCTTAATCATTGCGCAAGTAGTGTTCAGACCAGCCCTTTTTTTTTCATATTCCAAAATTGGAGCCACAATTTTGTATCCTAAAAATCAGAGTGTCGCCATCACAAATTTTTATTTGGTTTCACACTTCGCCAAAACAGTATTGTTGCCAGCCGTTGCACCAAATTTTTTGAATATAATCGCCAATTCAGTTCCAAGGAGCCTGCTGACTGTAGCCATGTCTGTGAAACTTCATAAATTAAAAAAAAGGGCTGGTTGGCATGCCCACCTTGAGGGTGGAGACGCCACAGAAGGTCCATCAAGAGCCTGCGTGACGAGTCCATTTTTTCGGAGCACAGCTGTCACGCCTGGAATTTGGTTATCACGGCTCACTAGCACTAGCACATGCCCAGTGCTACTGGTCTCCTCTTGCTTCTTCCGCACTCGTGTAAGGATCTTTGTGAACTGTGAACATCCAGCATGCAGACATTGCCTCATGCAGTTAGTGCAAAATTCTAACAGCTCCTGAAGTAGAGATGTTTTCACAATAGCAGGGCCAACAGCAACTCGAATTTCTTAGAAACCTTTGCAAAGAATTCAGAAGGCAGAGTGCAGGCAAAAACTGCACTTGTTATCCCCCCTCCCTTTAGCTTACTCCCTCAGAAGTCATGAAAGTTACTGGATCTAGGATAAGTGTTGAAATACAACCTTCTCTGTCCATAGCGGAGAGGTCACACCTTAGAGAGCTGGGCCTCCTCGGACGTTACCACAGTAACAGCTTGTGTGATGCCGGCACTGACCACTGGCAAGGAGCAATCGGATGCGGCTCGGACTATGGGGTCTTGGAGCCAGAGGCGAGCCATGTCGACCACCTCTATTGGACAGGTAGCACTCCACACTGCGACCTGCGCACTTGGATGGAGATGTGCCTTAATCATACACATCTGCTCTACATATCCATGGCCGATGAGGTCATCCATCCCATCCACCACCTATATGCCCGAGATTCACCACAGCACAATCAATACCTCAACAAAGGACCCAATCATTTAAAATCTCGAGAAAACTTCAGTAACTGCTTCTGATTCTCTGTAGAACTTGCAGATAGTAAGGAGTAACAAGGAAAAGGAACATAGAATGCAGGCCTCAGGTGTTTCGCTGACAACTACCTACAGAGAGTAGCAAAATTGGCAAACGACACCGAAGATGTTTTTAGTGTCCAGAGTACTGATTGTGAATGAAACTGGTTCAAATTGCATCTGCATGGCCAAAACCAATCTTACTTGCAGATTGTGTTTCCTTACAGTGCTGGAACCATAAGCAACAATAAGTGTAGGGTATAGAAAAACACAGATCCTCTATGGAATCAACTCCAACTGATTGCTATGCAATTGACCACGCGAAACCATATGTAGAAATGTTGGGATTGTGAAGAAAAACTTGCATGGCACAGCAAAATGTGGAGATACAAAAGGCCCCTGATTAAACAAGAAGGAACCTTGCCGCGTAAGAAATAGACGCTAGCTGAAGGGCCTTCACGGCAAGGAGCTGACATAGGCGGTCTGGGGTAGCCACTATTATTTCCGGTGACTGGATGCTCAGCCTGCTTGCCCACCCGAAATTGTTGCATCGTCACTGTCAATTGCTGACCCATGATACTAGAAACATGCAAAAGTGTATCTGTCTCTCCTCATGTGTTTCGCTTGTCACTGCAGTGTGATACATTCCCATTGTTCAAAAGCAACTACAACCACAAAAGCAACTTTCAGCACAAAAGCAGAATGACATATATACTGTAGTGTGGGACACTCCAAGAACCTACTGTCCAAATCCTAGGAGGGATCAACAAACCCATTCACTTGGTGGTCAAGGGGTGTCTCTGCATGCAGACTGACAGCCTGTATGTCCAAGGCTTTCCTCAGGGGCTTACAGATGTGCCTCACCTGCATAAAAACAACTGCGAAGCTTCACTTACATGGCTGACAGTCCAATACACATTGAAGGTTGTTAGGATATCTGACTAAATGAAACTCGGGAATTCCAGTGATTAAAAGAAGTCAGTCATTTCGAGTAGGCCTAGAGGAATGACACATGACAGATCAGGGAGCAAGACTACTTGACCTGCAGCCCTGAAACCAAACTAGATTTCACTTCGGAGTAGTACAAGCAAATATATAAGCATCCAAAGACAAGACTGCAGAACAGGCATGAGAAGTGAACCATAAACTAAAAACCATAAAGAGAGCTGGAGAAGTAAGAGGTGGTTCAATAGTTTAAGACAATCCAGTATTTTCCTCAGGAATATCCTCAGCAAGCCCCGTTACAATCTCAAGGCGTAGAAGACTTACCATCAAAGCCTGGTGTCTGCAGCTTACTAGAAAGAGAGCAATAGGTTTTCGGATGCCACCATCCATAGAACGCCGGGCAGCAATGTGAGGGGCAGCAGGTGGCACATATGTCCGTGCACGATTTCTGTCAGAACTTATTCCCAAGACATCCAAACCTCGTCCACAAGCGTGCCACAATTGTCTCTCCCACTCAGAGACTTTCTCCTGCTGGCCTTCCTCTTCTTGGCTTTTCCCAAATTCATGACCACCTTGGACAGCTGCAAAACCTTCCTCACAAATGACAGACACTGCTACTTGAAATGCAAGTTCGACTGCAGTCTTTGAACCTGCATCATTCTTTCCTCCTTGCGCAAATGAGTCCTCAACCTTGGGCACCCAAAGAACTCTTCTCCGAGAGCTCGTTGAATCTTTAGGGTGAGAAGCTCCAAAACTGTTAGTTACCCGAGTACTGAACGGTTCATGCTTCACATCAATCCCAATGTCTGCCAATGGTTTTACATGAGCTTTGTTGTCCTTGGCCCCACCCACAGGCCTTGCAGCATCTTTTCTCACCACTGTGTCCTCTCCGGGTGCGTTTTCCAACTTTCTCTTTCTTTGTCTCCTTGAGCTAGGCCCCACTGCAAGACTGTTCTCTTTTGGTGCAAACCCACTTGGAGCAGAATCAGGGATGCCTTCAGCCTGCTTGTGAGCTTTGCCCTTGAACCTTCTTTTCTTGTCGTTGTAAGGATTGTCTGGGGTGGGGAGAGAGTAACACATTCCCTAAGTCCAACATATGAAAGCAGAAACTGGATGAGCAAGCTGCGAATCAAATAGGTACCCATCGCATCAATGAGGAGAAAAGAATATGATTTTCCTTTTGCGCACAAGCTGCATATAATGACGGATCACAACCATATTGTTAAAAGCAGGGATGACAGTGCACAGCGCCCGGGAAAGTTATGGTGCCTCCTTAGCTCATCAGAGCTACTGGGCTTTGCAAGTGGATCGAACCCAGAAAATAGTTAGCCACGATGCTAAAACACCCAGCTACTGGAAGTTTTCTATCGTGCAACCTTAGCTAAGGCTGAAGGAAGTTGTAGGGGTCGAGGTCTCAACAAGGTTCAGGGTTTAACAGGATTCGTAAATCCCCCAGCGGACTGAGGGAGCAACCACTTTAAGGGACGATCCCAAGCCCAGTTCATGGCATACTTGGCATGCATTTGACCTGAGTTATTGATCACGATGTTCGAATAAACCAAAAGGAAGCTTACAAGTCCACGTAGGGTTCAGGGTTCAGGGTTCAGGGTTAAGGTTTGTAGAGCGCCGCCTTTACATAGACCTAACCTCTGTGCAATTTTCGACTAGACGCCCTCAGTTTCTGTTGCCTCAAGTGAGATCTCCATATAGTCACTCTAGCAGTAAGCCGACTCTTCTCTACAGAGTCAGGAAGATCGCAAATTTTCGCGAATTGAAATGGGGCAGAATAGCCCATCAACGCAAAAGAAAAAAGGAGGAGCGAAACCCCCACACACCTCGCAGCCACGCCGGGTCCCGAGCTTGCGACGACGTTTGGCGGACTTCACACCTTCCACAGCATCTGTGGTGTCCGCCCCGGCTCGGCGATTCCGCTTCCGTATGGCCTTGTTCTTCTTCTTGGCCAGTGCATCATCCCCTTTCGCCATCCCTCTCCCTCTCAATCCCTTTCTCTCTCTCCCACACTCGCTCGCTCTCCTCTCTCACAGAAAGCTGGAGTTGCTCTGTGTTCTAGCTCGGCGAGACATCGCACATTCCAAGCAGAATCCCTTATTTGGGTCGGACAATTCCCACGGAACATCTTGCTAGGTGTCACTTTCCACGTGGAATCCCACAAAGGACTGACAGCTGGCAAAGAGGAAGACTGTTTTGATAGTCAGCCCTTCATGAGGCCGGGTCTGTGCATGCACAGAAAGCACAGCAGGAGTCGAGAGAGATATGTAGCCTTACTGATTAGCCAATCGACACTGTGATAAGTCTGGAACAAATGCCCATGTGATCGATCAACTGTTCTCTACACCCTGACACAGCAAGTTGTAAAACAGGACATCTGTTTGCTCAAGTGCTTCACCGACATCTTCCATAACTGCTCGTCCTCACAGGATCCCAAGGTTGGTGAGAATCGTACTTACAGTTGCTAGTTATACCAACGCTTTACTTCATGAATCAGGTATACCTATGGATGCCTGAGCTATCGACTCTTACGGTGTCTAAGTAAGACTTGTCTGTGCACGAGGCTCTCCAGGGGCTCTCCACCCTCCAAGCTGAATTGCGATCCCCAATTCCCCATGGACGTCGGACTCCTGCTTTCAGAGTCACTGGTCCCTGTGTTCTCTGATCTCAAGCAGCTCGTCTTTCTTCACCTTGAGTGTGAAGACAGTGCAATGTTTGCACAGAAAGCATACTGCATCTCGTCAATTAATCAGCATGAAAAAGGCTCCCGCCTTCACATCGCCAGTTTGAATAATACAGATTTCTGACCACCTTTTTTAGCACTGCTATCGACTGCGTGTACATATATATGTCAGTCACACCATGAGCACCCTATATTACAGACAAGTAGACTTGGCAGTGTGCCAAGGCTTGTGAGATACATTCCTGCGCCCACAGGAGTTACCTGTATGGAGGTTTCCAGAGGTAGGTATGTGTATCAGTACATGTCTTCACTTGTGCAGCAAGAGCATCGGCGGAGGAAAGGGCCCAGGGTGTTTAAACTTTAATTAAAGGCCTATAAAGGCAGGCAGATGCCTCATAATGGCATCCAAGTGCCCTCAGTGTGCACGCTGCAGAGAGCTGATCTGACCCAGCTGACTCCATCTCTAGCGCTTCTTCACGTTGTTTGTAGATTTGTTTTGTTTTCTCTCAGGTCTGAATGTTCTCGCGCAAAGCCATGTCTGTACACCAACGTAGAAATGCGTGATGGGTTGGAAGGAAAGAGAATGTGGGCGCCACGGGCATATGAAGCTTGTGGAGCTTACGTGCAGTGGGAAGTTGAGGTGTGAGAGAAAGATTGCGAAAGTGCCACTGTGAGAACCCGTAGCCGGCACCTGCGGAGTGTTTAAACTGCTAGTTCAGGGAGAGGAGCTATGGCTGTGAGCAGCGCAAGGGCTCTGACTGTTACACATGTAGCACTGGCCACTCTGATGGTGAGTGGACTATGCGCGGATGCGTGGTACTCAGGTGACGCAGAGGAATTTCTCCGGCCCCAAAACCAGGCCCGAGCTCGCCTTGGCTTGCCATCTCTCGTCTGGGACGAGCATCTAGCTGGCTACGCAAACTGGTGGGCGTCTCACGTACGTTCCTTCGGTGACTGTCGCCTCCAGCATTCAGGAGGGCCCTACGGAGAGAACATTTTCTGGGGCGGCAGGGGCAGGAACTGGCAACCTGGAGATGCGATCGGCCAATGGGTGCATGAGGGGCAGTGGTACAATCACTACAGCAACTCTTGCTACTACTACAATGCCTGTGGCCATTACACTCAAGTAGTGTGGCGCCGCACCACGAGGGTAGGATGCTCCAGACAGATCTGTAGCGATGGCAATGTCTTCATCACTTGCAACTACTTTCCGCCCGGAAACTGGGTCGGCCAGAGACCTTACTAGCACCGCTGTGGTATCTAGAGCTGCACTGAAATGGGTAATGTCGGGTCTCACTCCAGCCTCCAAGCTTGGTAGCTGGATTCTGGCTCACGCCTGCTTCCCTTCTTCCTTGTTTTTCTTGTCTCTTTGTAATGCCCTGCCAAGCCCTCTCATCCCATAGCTCCCGACTTTCCTGGGGTCTAAATCGTTGGCCACATGTGTAGTAAATGCAGTGTACTATTCTCCACAAGCACGGTGTGATAATGCCTAGTCACACATGGTCCCGCTTGGGAGCTGAGTCGAAGTACAGGTTTGCAATATTTTTTTCTGATCAAGCTGAGCATTTCAGCATTAGAAGGCTTGTTCAACATCTGATGTAGTGTAGATGTAAGAATATCAAAGATTGCGGATGTTAGCATCGAACTGGACTGTGCTTTTAGTGTTGAGATTTCCTGTCGAAATAATGAAATGTCTGATAGCTGTACATAGAAGCATGCATCTTATGATTTTAAGGTTGAAAATTTGCTTGTCCTGTTCTTCTGTAAATTATCGAGAGTCCTTCACTCTCGCTTGTACTTCGGAATTAACAGTACCAGTTGCCACCCCCGTAGTCTGCCCGTAGGTGAGAGGGGGGTCTCCTGCAACTTCACCTTGTATGTGTAAGCATGTGCCTGTGACCGCAGTCCAGCTCAAAATCAATTCCTAAGTCTTCCGACATTGACAGCTTGATCCAAGAGCACAGTTCTAACTTCCTGAAACATTCAAGTGCTCCTTTCAGTTTTTGTTTTCTTGGGCGCCTCATGCATGAACAAGACGATCAGGGTAGTGTAATGAACTTGCATTCAGATCTGCATTGCTCCACCAACATCCTTGACTGTCTTGATCTCTTGCAGTCGTCCCCCATACGAGCGCACTGAATGCTACACAGAGGGGCCTTTGTTTTCTTGCAGTTTTTCAAAAACTCTTGTCCCTGTGCATTCATGTGTTCTCTCCTTATTCCTTGACTTTTTGAGGCTGTCCACACGTTGGAACCTCGTGCATTCCATCCATGGCCATGCATCCATTTCTATCATCCAGGGCCATGTTGCATCCTCGTACCATGACTGCTGTGATGCCAATTTTAACATGTTCATTTTATTTTATTTTATTTTTTCCCTTTTTCTGTTTTTGAAAGGAGAGGATTTTTTTTTTTTTTTTCTTCTTCTTTTTCTTTTTCTGGGGAGTCTTCCAACATGGCTCGCTCTGGGCACTAAGACTGTGGAGGTTGCAACGCTCCGGTGTCACAAGAAGGACCCTTTAGAAGGAACTTGAAAGAAATCTTCATGTGTATATATATATTTAAATTATTTTTGTGATAAATAGATGTATCATAGTTGTGTTGGTTAGTTTTTAGTGTCTTAGAAATGTTATAATGTGGAGGTCCTAGGGTTAAGTATGCATTGTCTAATGTATATAGAACAATGAACATATTGCCATTGGACAAAACCGGAGTCAATGCTCAACAAGTTTTTGAAATTCAAATTTTGTCACTTAAATTCAAATATACCCCCCTAAACTGTAACGTCCGGGCGTCGCACTTTGCGACCCCCGGACATTGCTAATTTGGCATTGTAGAGTAGGAATTTTATTTTATTTTGCGACGCCTGGGCGTCACAAGTCGCGTCGGCATTGAAAATCGCGATGGCGTGGCGTTGCGACCCCCATCCGTCACATATTTGCGACGTTTTTTGGTGACGGGCCTATGACGCCCGGACGTCGCAAAAAATGGTCATTTCCCCTGCCCGAAAATGGCTGTTTTGCAA
Source organism: Takakia lepidozioides (assembly GCA_030704615.1). NCBI lineage: Eukaryota > Viridiplantae > Streptophyta > Takakiopsida > Takakiales > Takakiaceae > Takakia > Takakia lepidozioides. The sequence goes on along the minus strand of CM060732.1, from coordinate 42,332,443 downwards.
CATCGCGGCGTGGCTGCGGCTGTCAAGGACGAGAACATGACTGAACACAAACTAGAAATCAGACTAGAGGTACAAGACTAGACAAGAAGTCAAGGTCGGCGTGCCCGAATGCATGATGGGTAAACATGAATCAAGATGAGCTTTATAACAATGGACAAGAGTACAAGATACTGGAACTCGACTTGAATACTGGAATGCTGGAAACTGGACTGGAGTACCAGATACTGGAAACTGGGCTAGAGTACTAGAAGCTGAACTGAAGTACTGGGACTGGAAACAAGAGTAGCTTGAACTTGTGTTGGCGAGACTGAAGAGTGTCCAGTCTCGCCTTCTATATATACTGGCTACTAGGAAGTTCCCTAAGAAGCTTCCCCAATGGAGGTTTCTTGATAGAGAAGTTTCCTTAAACAAAAGAGGTATCTTGATGGAGAAGTTTCCTCAAAATGAAGCTTCATGAGCAGTTTCCCAAGTTACTCCCGGTAATTTGATAAACTCCCGGTAACTTGTAACTAATGATAACTTATGTTAAATCAGAGTATATCATGTTAAATCATAGTAACTTTTAGTAACTTGGTAACTTCTGGTATTTACTCATAGTAAGTTCTTCTGGGCTATGTCCGTGACATCACCCCCTCCTCCAGCGCCGAGTTCCTCGAGGAGCGGTAGAATCTTGGACTTGCTTAGAGTTGGAGAAAATCCAAAATCTGGCAAATGGTACTTGCCAAGTATTCGGCTCTTCGTTCTTCATTCAAATGATTTGTAGGTCCCTGCAACCATCGATAGTATCCAACACCTTGAACTTGGGACCACGCAGTGATTTGAGCATTCTGATTTTCAAATCTACCGCTTCAAACATGATTTCGTTGTCCTCTGGGTTCGAAATCTCAACCTCCAACATGATTATCAGACTTCGAGTAGACTCCACTTGCCTTGTACGGGGTCCAGACCAGTGTTGGACTAGTACCCGGTTGAACCTAGGTATGGAATACATGTATGAATATATATATTGAAGAACATACCAGTCGGGTATGAAAGAACCGGTGTACCCATGTGATATATATACTAGGGGGGGTATGTCTTTAGGATTCCCCCCATACATACCATACTAGTCTAGGTATGTGCAAGTGCAGCGTGGTCACGATACCAGTATTGCGGCAACTTTATGGTGGACAGAGCTGGGTATCAATATGGTGATGACGTTAGATTTTTGTGCCTATGCTGCAGTAGGGTGCGGCTCCTTCAATGAACAAAGTAGTGGCTGCGGATTGCAGCAATATTCTAGTCTTTGGCCTTGCAGCAAACAATCTGCCTTCATGAAGGCTCTTAGGGACGTACGTGCTATGTGTATGCAATCTCGACATGTGATTTTCTTCTTATGGGGCCGGCTTCTTCTAACATGGATCATTCTTCTGCCAACAATTATGATTGTGTTACCCACCTGCTCTTGCTTTGGAACTATAGATCAAAACTCCAAAACGCCTTGTTAATGTGTACTGATTCTTTTGTTAGTTTGGTGGCTGGTGTCAATGTTTAAATGGTTTACCCTCACAATCCTCATACTAGCAGCCCTCATCTTCACTGGATAGTGAGTTGAAACTTTAGTAGTGGTCTGCCTAAGCTTTGCAGGGGTTCCCTTAAGTGGCCGTACTTTTTGGGATACTGTAATTTCTGTTGAGATGGATCAGGGCATGTCTTTCAGTGATTTTGAGGCTTGCATTGGGGATGAAGCAGGTGATACAACGCTCGTAAATGAACAACAACATAGCACTTGCATGACCTCAGAGGTGTTGCAGCCTACCGAAAGCAGGAACGAGACTCAAGCTGCGGAAGACCTAACGACGTGGAGAGTTCGGTATGCATCTCTTGCCAAGAATCAACGTTTTTGGGTACCATACCATCGTTCAAGTGCTGTTTGGGCATTCTTTCTTCTTCACGATCAGAAGTCTGTTGTTGTTGTGCAAGCTGTGCAAATAATGAGGTACATTATTTGCCACAACAACTACTGTACTGAAGAGCCCTCACAGAGTTCCCAGAGTACCACCAGATCTAGAAAATGGCTGGTGCAATATAACCCTTCTCATGAGAGCACCTCCATGAAGAAACATCTCCTAAATGAGCATCCAGAGGACTTTGCCAAGTACAAGGTGGAGTCACAATCTACTGAAGGTGGGGTACAAGGAGGCAGAGTGAAATGCAAGAAGCGAAGTCTGTTGCTCCATCTGTGATCACAGAGTATTTTGGTGGCCAAGGGGGTTACAAAAAGAACGACCTTCCTCACCTGAGGTTCATTGAGGACTTGGTCTTTTTCATTGCAAAAGGCTATGAGGCTTTGTCAACTGTGGAGTCGCCTCGGCTCCGAAGACTAGTAATGCGCAGGGACCCTAAAATTCGTTTCCCAACCCGCAAACAGCTGGTTAAGGAATACATCCCAGGTCTGCTTGCCAAAACCATGGAAACTTATGTTTTGCCTGTCCTAGATAGTTCTGCAACTGTCACTGTTATATTTGATCTATGGATGTCTAGGACAAGGTTTGATACATTCGCGTTGGTTGTGAATTTCATTGATGAAGAGTGGATGCCAAGACATGTCACTGTAGGCTTGTTCGAGGCTCCTGATACAGCTGGGGCTGCCCTAGCAGAAATTGTTAAATCCCTGCTTGCAGATTTCCAATTGACATGACAAAGTAATTGCATATGTCAAAGATGAGGGTTCCAATCTTAATACCCTAGCTACAACCTTGTCTTCAGTGGTTACATGTGCTCCTTTGCAACTTGCACAATCAGTTGTAGGTGCTTGCTTTGGACATGTAATGTCCAAAGCCTGCCAGTACGCGACAAATGACACAAAACTTTGTGTTGGAATGAGAGAAGTCTCCCTCAAAGATGCACAAGCAGCCTTGCAGAAAACAATTACCTGGACTAAGAAGTTTGGCAAAGGTAGACAAGAGTGGGGCAAGGCTTGTGTAGAGGCAGGTCTGCCCACCCGGAAGCTGAAGACTCTTGTCAAAACTCGTTTTGCAAGCAAAGTTGTTCTCTTCCAAGAAACTCTTGAATACGCCGACGCTATCAATATTTGTTACCGGAGACAATTTCTCCATCTGCAAGCTAGAGTGTCGTCTGGCTTGACGTGGGCAATTGCCTATGCTGTTACAGAGACTCTCACACCAATTGTGAAGCAATGTGTTTTGAATCAGACAAGGGGATACTGGCTCCTTTTTAATGCACTACATGCGGCAATTGTGATCAACATTAAGCTACAGGGAGAGTTCAATCGGAGAGCTCATGCCCAATCATCCCTGCAGTGCGGGGACTTTGATTCAAAGCTGGCGATTTTATATGCTCGCATGGCAGTAGAGGCGGTGAGTGTATTGCAACCATTTCTTTCTTTTGCATGTGCATTTCAGAGTGAAAAAACACATAACATGATTTCTCTCATGCGATAATTGATACAAGGGTTTACAATGCATCACGGAGTTTCTGGGCAGGGACAAAGCCAAGATAGTTGTCTCTGAATATGATAAAAATGCCATGATTCCGTTGCTAGTCAAAGTGTTTAGATTTTTGAACCCTGCTCGTGGCAACGACGGTCTGCAAGTTGCAGATTGCCCCATGGATTCCCTCTTTGATGCTCCAACATCGGCAAAGAAGGCTTCTGAGGCCCTACTTGTATCGGAATTATCTGTCTTTCGTCGTCTTGCTGTGTCGGAAGAGCAGGCTGTCCTTTAACTTGGTGGAAAGACCATGCAGTTCGGTTCCCAAATGTTGCATTTTTGGCTAGGCAGATTTTTGCCATACATGGATATCAGATTGAGACTGAGAGAATTTTTTTGCTTGCCAGATTGCTCACGAGCTTGCGACGTTGTTGACTTGGAATTACCAATCTAGATGCGCTAGTCATGATTTATAAAAACTGGCCAGACGATGCAAGGTCGGGCTGTTCATTTGCATCAAATACAGTGGGAGAGTTTTACTCTGCAGAGGCAGAATTACTTGACGAACATAAAGACGAATTAGAAGAGGCTGGATACTTCGAGGAGGAGTAACATCTGTCAGTGCAGCTTGTCAGGATCTTAGTGCAGGTAGTCAAAATCTTTACTACCACTTTGTTAATGCAAGGCTCCCTGCTGTAATTCAGACTTCTGAAATCATATGGGCATTTTATTTTGCCTGATCTGAGCACTTCCCTTTGGAGACGAAGACCCTCTGATGCTGAAGTGGTGCATTTTAGAAGCTGAGGTGCGCACTTCAGCTTTAACAAAAATAAATAAATAATGGATATGGATGATATTAATGTGGATGAAATACCATACCAGTGCTCATATACCCCCAGTATAAAAAAAAAACAAAAAACGATACCAGTACCATACTCATATACATAATACAACCCAAAATATAAAACTTCATACCTTATTCATACCAGGTTGTTCATGTCTGTATACATATTTATACCAGCCTGGTATGAAAAAAAAGGTGGGACCCTTGATACTAGGACCAGTTTGGTATTAAAAATTAGACATACCAGTCCAACACTGGTCCAGACGAGGAAATACGCGTCGCATTGGTGGCCCATCGTCTCGAGAGCGTCGGCATGATGTTGAAGGTCGTAAGAGTCAGAACGGTTGGTCTGGTAGTTGGGTATCTGATAGCTCCAATGTATCTGGTTCCTATGACTCCATGCTGTCAATACAAGATGCAAAAGTGCTGGAAGTGTAGTTATATATACTGATTGGTGGTGCTCCTCCCTCCTTAGCGTGTGTCAGGTACACTGAATATGGAGTCTTCACCTTGAAGCTAACTTGGCTGACATCATCGTAGTGACGTTTTATTGACGTGTGGCTCGAGGCTTAGCTAGATATCGTAGATAAAAACTCTTGGACTTTGTCAAATGCATTGGCGAGGTTAGATGACGGTTCCCACGTTCGTTCGCTGATGTCGTAGCCTTTCCAATGTACGAAATACTCAAGACGTTTATACTTAATGCGAGAGTCTAGGACTTCGTCGACTTCATACTTGATTTCCTAATTGACTTCATTCGGTGGAGGGGGTATAAAAACTCGTCCGGGGATACTTGAGTGATGATACAACTCTAATAATAAGACATGAAAAACTGGATGGATGCGCATACTTCGTGGTTTGGGTCCAACTGGTAGGGCCCGGGTAGATTAGGACTGGCCAGGGTAGGTTATAGGATGGGTATGGGTATTTCCAATTTTGAAATACCCTGGTCCCAGGCATGGGTATGGCAAAAACTGAAATGACATATGGGGGGAGCATGTGCAATGGTATGGTATACCCTAACAGTCATCATATTGTATTCAAAGTTGAAATTAAAACCAGATTGAGGTCAACATACAAAAGGTAAAAAAAAATTGCAATCACACATGCCCATGCAAACTAATTTGTATTGCTCATAAATTAGTGAAGGTCTTTGTATTGTGAGGTTGGATTGTAACAAATGGGAGAAAAGCTTGATGCCATGACAAAAACTGAAGAAATCATGCATATTGTACCTTGTATGCTGATCATTGTACGCCATTTCTTCTACCCCTATTGTAAAATTACACATACACATGCTAGCTTGGGTTCATCAATCCTCAATATGGGTCTCAAGCGGAGTATGAAAGTAGTTCATACTTAGACTGGTATGGTAGGTAGGGGGTAGGTCCGGTGTTCAAAACCTGGGTCCATGGTATAGCCGGGGTATACGCCCCAAGACATACCCAACTGGTATGTTCTACCATACCCTTACTCATACCATTGTAAGAACTTAATGCATGCGTGCGATTTGACGGTATTTTCGTCGGATTCAGGCACCATCGGCTCTTTAAGCTTTTTTGAGAAAAAGAGAGTATTGGATCAACTAGTTACTTAATCCTTCTACGTTGCCCTGGTTACGGCTGTAAAAACACTTTGTATATATTTTTTATTTTTATTTTTTATAATAGTTTCAGAATAAAAGTATATTCAATCGATTAATGAAATTATTTTTATATAAAGATGAAAAGTTCACTAAAGTTGACATAACTAAAAGATTTGTTTTCGTTGTTTATAACATAGACAAGAGATGAAAATACAGTATTAAAGAATATTGACATTCGTGAGCTATTACCATTATATATATATATAATTTGAAACTTGCACTAAAAATCCAAAGTGAATTCATATGGCAGCCTTGGGGCACTCAAAGGGTTTAAGTTTTTCCCTTCAATAATCCACATATCAATAAAGTTCTTCAGGGCCACCGTCCCCTGTTCTGAAAAACAAAGGCTGAACTCATGAAGGTTTCGAAAACTAGGTGAACTATTGATTTTTTGTTTAATGGTTTATCATAATTAGTATGTAAAAGTGCTGTAACATTTATGTTGAATGTGTGAAAGAAACAAAAGAAATTAAGAAAATAATATAGGAGCAATTTCGCAAAAAAGATTTTCAAAATTTAAAATTTTTTGGGTCTCGGGCACGATGATGATGTGGTTGGCGCCGATAACAATTTACATTTCAGTTTTTTTTCTCAGGGCAGCTTAAAACATTACGACAATGATGACAATGACATGGCACTATGGCACCCTATATTCTTTTTTCCCTTTTCCTTTTCATTTTTTTTGATTTTTTTGATTTTGATTTTTTTAAATATATTCTTGCTCTACACTAAAACTAGTCTGTAACCTTCAGTCATCACTAGAATTTGAGTGAATCCCGGGTAAGAGAGGATAAGGAGGAGCCTATGATGTGGGAATCAAAAGAAAGTACCATTGGATCGCACACGTCCATTAAGTTCTTACAATATTTCTATTGTTTTCTCCTTACGGCAGGCGTAAAACACCTCAAAATTCGTAAGGGGTAGGTTGGCCCTTCCGCTGTTCTCAAACGCGTGAAATTGACCTGTTCATGCATTCTTAAACTTTGGAAGGGCCGAGTCAGCTGCACTTCCCGTATACTACATTTTCTGACGGATAAACTAATGAGGTCTTGCCGGGTTTGGGCTTGAGCTCACAATATTCTTTGACGATTATGGAAATTGCGATGGATGTGCGGGGATGTTTTTGTATAGGGGAAGTCGCTGGCCGAGGTACTTCCAACTTTTGAGGTTTGTGAACGAGGGCGTAGCCCGAGTGAGCAGACTAGACCAAGAAAAGAATCGACTTTCCTTGTGTAAAGATCTTCTAACTTCTTTTCAGCTCATTTCTTTTAGGGTATGCATGGACAGCTAAGATCTTTCAGCCGGGTCGTTTCTTAGAGTCTCTTCAGTCATAAGCAGAAAGAGCTCCATGATGTTGAGCTTCAAAATATCACTGATGCAAAATAATAGAGCTACTGATAGATATAGAAAGACTGAAATATAGGAGGAAAAAAACAAGAAGTAAGAAAAGTAGGAAGATCAAGAAAAGAAAAGAAATGGGCCCAGCCTTATAGGGAAATTCCCCCTAAGACATATCTTACATGGGATATCCCGCCTAAGATATGTCTTATAGGGAATTTCCTCGCCTCTGGAACTTCTGCTCCAGAATATCTACACAAAGGAGAAAAGCTGGAAATTCCTTAGTGGGAAATACCGTAGTGTGAGTTCGGCGATGTTTCAGATACTTGGATCTGACGACTGAGGGGGAAGAAAGGCATGGTTGCTTTTCTGCCCATAGCTTCAGTTGTTAGCAACTTCTCGAGGGCTTTGACATCTCCTGGGGCAAGGGCGGTTTTTTCGGCTGCAGAATTTTCTGGATTCTCTCCAACTGATGGGAAAGACAGGGATTTCAACTGGCGTCACTAATGGGTAAGGAGTCACAGCTGAAAACACAGCTTAGATTTTGATTCTCCTTGGACTTGCACAAGTCTGCTTTGTTTTGACCAGTGTTGTGCGGGTAGTGCCTTTTTAAGAAACCCGCTGGGTCTGGGTTCGGATTTTCTTTTGGAACCAAGTCCAGGTCCGGATCCGGGTTCTTGAAATTTGGAAAATCTGGGTCCGGGTTTAGGTCCGGGTTTTTGAACACAAACTCTGGTCCGGGTCCGTTGCTGGAAAATAATAGCGGTTTCATGGGTTCGGATCTGGGTCCTAATTAGTAGATTAAATAAATTAGAAAATATTAAAACTTAAACATTCTAAGAAAAGTAATATGCCTCAATAGATCACTATAGCATGGATGTGAGCTGACCTAGTGATAATATATGACGCCTCCAGAAGGTAAATTATGGTGTCACTTGAGTCCTCTCAAGGTCTCAGAGCAAGTACAAGGTAAGTATCACATTTTAAATTTTCTAAGAATTATATATATATGTATATATATATATATAATTAAAATTAAAATCCAGACCCGACCCCTTACACTGGCCCACGGGTAGTGGGTATAAGGGGTTCTAGACCTAGCAAGCGGGTCCGGATCCGGGTCCATATTAGAAATGAACCAGGGTGAGGGTCCGGGGCTATGGTGATGACACGAGTCCGGGTGGTAGCGGTCCAGGTAACCCGGAACTTACCCGCGGGGTAGCCGGGGTCAAAACCAATGTTGTGTGGTTATTTGATTTTTTTTTTTTTATCAGCCGATTACGGATGTTTAACTTTAACTTTGTGTTCACATCCTCCGGTTCCGAGGTTTTGGAGCTTTCCCGTTTCTGATATCTTGTCTGTTGGCAACAAATACAAAATTTAACCCTGTGCGGTTATGGACAAATTGAGTTTATGTCGGGATGGCCTCTAGCGGTTCACTATCTGGTTATCAAGTAAATCCAAGTTTATTTTAATAAAATAAAATAACCCAAACTTAAAAATCTAATGTATAAAAAATACCAATAAAAATAGTTCCAATTATTGGGGTAGCACATAGAAGATCCACAATTGCCGTCTTTTCATAAACCCAACGCCGCCCTTGAGATTGTTAGGAGTAGAGATGAAATGAAGAGAGGCTCACTACTATGACCCGCCTCATTTATGTCAAGTGAACGCAATAACCTCTATTATCCGGATTATAACCTCCAGTTTTAAATGCCGGATATATGGGTTATAACAAGTTGCTTCTTTTGGACCACTAGTTCCTGTTCAAATAAAAAAAATATATAATACAAACTCGCCGGTTCTCAACCGGATCCGGTTATCCCATCTCTTCATATCTGGCTGTTCTTAACGGAGGCGGATATTTGAAATTTTGACCTCCGGCTTACTCACATAGGTATATACATCCGGGTTGGGATCCGCCGGGGTTCAAATATCCGCGCAACGCTGGTCAAAACTTGGTCCTGCACAACACTAGTTTTGACCTCTGTTTCATTGTGCTTGGCTTGTGTCCTTATGTCAATTTTTGACATGATTTTTTCAGGTTACGGGATGGTTACATATTTGTAAGCGTCACGGCCTCTTGTGGGTATTTTTTCCACATTCTTAATTGAAGTTCCAAGGCTTCCCTCCCATATCTCCAATAAAAAACAAAAAAAACAATTGATGAATATTTGTGGTACGAAATTTCAATTCACCAACCTACCTGGTTCACAATATTTATTGTTGTTAAACTACGTCATATCATCATTTTTCACGTACTAGCTGCAATAACAATTTATATAATCAGACTTATACGGGTGGAGCCATTGTGCAATAATTCGCTTGTTTTTTTGGTTTTTTTCTCCTTAAGGAAACACCAGCCCCAGCAACTATGCTTGCTTGTTAATTTTGAATTAAAAAAAAAGCACAAGACTTTGTTCCCTTTCAGGTTTTTTTCTAAAATTTTCAAGTTCTTTAAAAGAAATACCAGCAATTAGTAGGTTCAGTTGGATAGTGCACTAAGTGCTACTAGGTCATATCCTTGATACTTCGTTGGGTTGGGTGTGGCAAAAAATAAAACAATAAAACTGGATGATGACACCTCCAGAAGGAAGCATAAATTATGGCGTCTCTTCATCCCGACGTACTACTGCCTTCCGCTGAAAGGTGGACACTTTGAGCCGTAGATCACCTAGGTTACTGCCTCGTTCCGCAGAAGGGCCTCGTCAACTGCCCTTCACAACCAATCTGCCTCCATCCCTTCTTTCCCCCCACAGCCCCACCCCACCAAATCGTCATCTAACGAATTTTGTAAGGCCCTACGTGTCTGGAAGGTACATCAGATGAAACTCCCCGTCTTAGGAGGTAACGATTTTAACAAAGGAAATTCTTAGACGTTTGTCGAGAACTCCCAACTACCAGGCTACCTACACGTACTAATAATAAAAATATTTGACGCCTCCCCAAGGAAGCGTAAGTTTTGGTGTCTTCACCCAGAAGGGTTTCTGCCTTCCTCTAGGAAGGTGGACACCTTTGTGACGTGGATTGAACCGCAACCATGCACGTACTATAATCTTCTCCTCCTTGTTCAATGAACCTCATCTACTCAGTTATGATTAGTCCGGCCGATATGATTCAATAGTCCCAGCTATACATTCTAGGTTTGGGCGGGTCATTTATCCAATTATAATCAAGTTCCTCAATTGCCGGTGACGTTACTATAAAAGAGGTTATTTCCTCCTGTCACTATAATTAAGGGGCTTAATTGACAATCAAGTTGTAGCCTAGTGGTAACGGGCACATACCACCTTAAAAGTCATAGAGGTTATTTTCTCCTCTCACTACAATTAAGGGGCTTCATTGACAACCAAGTTGTAGCCTAGTGGTAATGGGCACATACCACCTCAAAAGTGGTTGTGGGTTGGATCCACATATTGGTGTCACAAAGGTGTCCAGTGTCCACCTTCATGGAAGGCAGTAGCCCTGAGGACCTTGGGGCCAACTTCCATGTCCCGGTCGTCCCGGCCAAGTTATCCACCGTTAACCGACATGGGTGGAGCATGCCCGACTAGTGGAATGGATGGTTGCTTTTGTGTGCATAGGGTTTGGAAGCAGTATGGGAGTAGGTGTGCCTAGCTGTCCAAAGCGCCCTGAGCCTGTCACTTGGCAAAGGGTGGGTCCCGCAAGCAAAGAGTGTGGCGGCTGGCAAGCAATGTGCACAAAGTGACCTTCAGAGCAGGTTACCGATATGGGCCAGGAAGTCTGGCACCAAATTCTCAGGTATTGCGCTCACCGATATCGGCCATGAACTCGGGCACCAAATTCCCAGGTATTGTGCTCACCGATGTTGGGGCGCCGGCGAAATTAACACATGGAAGCTGGGTGTCATTTTTGTCATCTAGTGCAATCTTGGCTTACGGCCGAGACATGGAAGTTGGCCCCAAGAGACACCATAATTTACCCTTCCTTGCTTGGGTAGGAGTCATCAATATGGGGGGCCTCATCAGCCGTGGCTCACCGGTGTTTTTTCTTTTCCTTTCCCAAAGGGGTTTCCCTTTTCAAAATAAAAATAATTGTTTTTCTTAAAACAAAAAAGAAAAGAGAGCTCTAAATGGTGCTGGCCATGGACCATGGCTGCCACGTACCCTGGGCTGCACGCTCTTTACAGACCCCGCCATCTCTCCCGCTCACTGTCTTTCCCATGCCAAGTGTGTGGGACTCCCTCCTCGATTTTGAGTTGCTGCTCTACACTTCTGAAATGAGTCTTGCGGTGTTAGGTGCATTGCTGAATTGAAAATTTCAGGTGCTTCTTACATAATTAAGTCATCTTTCTGGTCCAGCCGGTCGTCTGTCTGTCTCTAGGCTTACTGCACCTGAAAACTGATACTTCTTCAATCGTTATCAAGTGCATTTCTGCCTCGCCATTTTTCTTTGATACTCTTCTGCCTCCCATATTTTCTGTCTCCCTGCTCCCGGGCTATTTTCTTTTCTTCTCTCTCACCCTACTCTTCTGTTTGAATTAGCTAGGAAATTGGCTAGCCATGCAATTGGAGCTGTAGAATTTTGGATTGTGGACAGTTAATAAACTAGTTTGCCACAAGGAAGGACGCAGTAGAGACTGTTACGCAATTCGTTTACTTTACTGAGCGGTAGACGGAAAAGACTAAGTTTGAGCGTGTCAATTTCTCTGCGGTCAATTACGAAGATCTTAGGAATGAATTTCGGCAAAGAAAAAAGCTGAGGATCCGAATTAAATCCTGAATAAGCTCATTGTCCTCACCTCGACTGGAGGGAATATATCAGGGCTTTACAATAAGATAGTTTCTGCTGTGAGATGTTGTCCTGTTTAGACTCAGTTCTTTTATCCGGTGAGTTGTTATTTTGATTGCTTACATGGTGTGCAGTAATTCGAAGTCAATTTGATGCATTCAGCTTCATATATCTCAAGTCCCTGCATCCATACCCAAAGGTAACGAGCCGTTCCTTCTTCTCTACAAAATTCTCTTTAACAATGCTGACCGCAATGGCAAGAAAATCAAGACGGTTTTTTCGCCAGGAGTTCGTCACCGGGTTAGGAAACGAATGCAGTGCAAAACTATCTATAGTATTACAGACAATTATATCGGAATCCGCGCATTCGAGAGGAAGAGGATTTTCAGGGCCTTTATCATGGATTTCTACGAGACAAGCACATTCGACTGGTTTGTACGTGCATCATACGATTGGCGGAGTTGGTCGTGATTCGGCTACAGTGACACTGGGATTGCTGCATGCTTTGGAGAGGTTGCAACCTGGCGTTGGCTACTTCAGGCCGATCGATCAAACGACGATTGGGGGACATCGGTGAGTTTTTCCGTTGTAGGTGCAGACTTGTTGATTTTAGGATACTTTGAGGGCTCCGGATTTTTGACTTTTCGTCTTCTCCCTGTCTAATTCATTCAGTAACACGAGATTCCAGTGGAATACATGGATTGATTCCACAAGAATGTATTGCAGTGTACTTAATATTGTGGATTTAGGTCCAAGTTGATGAAGGAGGTGTTCAAGCTGAAGGGTGATCTGGAGAGCATGCAAGGAGTCACACAGCGTCATGCATATGAACTTGTCACTCTTGGCAAAGAGGACGAGCTGCTGGAAGAAATTCTTCGAGGTGAGATGTATGCTCTATGTTAGTCTTCCTTACTGATATGCTGGAAATATGTCATGTTTAAGATGTTAGGTCTTGACCTCTGATTGCTGTCCACAGCCTATGAAGCCTACAAGATCAACCACGACATTGTGGTAGTAGAGGGAACAAGCTTGAAGGGTGCTGGAGATGATACAATCACACTGAATGCCAAGATTGCTTCAACACTTGGAGCATCAGTTTTACTCGTCACTGACGCAGGTAAAGTATGTTCCCTCATATTACATTATGTTTGGCTGTTAATGCTAAGACCATTGCAAAACTATTTTTCAATGAAATTGATAGACTTTTCAAGAAGACTAGATTATTCACTAGAGTTGCCTTACTTGCAGGCATTGCCGCAGGTAAGTCCGCTGTAGCTGGCTGGAACGACTGGGAATGGGAGAGGCAAGTAGTGAACAATGCCAAGATGAGTGATTTAGTGTTCAAGCGGGAGCATGTGGATGTCATGGGGGCCATCATCCATCGCAAACCTAGTGCTGCCCGTGGAGACACGCTGCTACGCAAGCTTTTTCTCGAACTGAAAATCCCTTTCTTAGGGGCCATTCCTGAGGACTCAATGCTGCAATCTGTTCAAGTGATTGCTCAAACCCATCCATAATAGTTTAATAGTGATGTTTCTGGTTCAGGTAGTGGGAGCTGTTATGACTTTTGCAATCTCTTTAAGGATGAGCTGCTGAGATCCATAAGACCAAAGTTTTGAGCTCTATAAATTTGCTGGTCAGAGCTTTACTCGTTACTGTTCTGTTGACCTTACCAAAAGCTCTGGGTGAGTTGCTTAGGTGCAAGATGTTGCAAAAACACTGGATGCACAAATTCTTTATCCATTGGAGGATGAAGGAGTTGCTCTGTCAACGGAGGTCACGCAATACATTGTCGCAACTCAGCAGCTCTCTGATCTCCTAAGTTATCTGCCCCACTATGCTGACCCCACCAAGGGCTGTGTCATCATCACATCTGCATTTCGAACAGACATCCTGTTGGGTATGATTAATTTGCACGAGTCTAAGTCTCCATCAAATATTGCAGCTGTGGTGCTCAGTGGAGATAGGGCCCCACCCAAGGAGGTTGATTCAATTATGAAGGTTTGTTCTATCTCTCCACACTGTTATGTTATCTGTGAACCGCACCACTATGTAAACTTGTCATCATGAAACTACACCACTCTACACTCACAACAATCCAGGATCACTACCTGTTATAAAAATTACAAAGCTGGTAGGCATATAGACACATCTATAACTACCCGTATACATATGTGATACAAGCATGGTCTAAAGTTTTCGTTGTGTGCAATTCAGAATGGTGCTTCCAAGGGCATGTTGCTGCCCATTCTATTAAGTCCCTTGTCTACATTCGAGACTGCTGCTGCACTGGCCAATGTGGAGGGTTACATTCAACCCAACTCCCAGCGTAAAATTGAGCGTGCACAGGTCTGTGCCCTAGTACTCCCTTTCATGTACAAGTATGACTTCAGGTGCATGTCATCATCTTGTGGGAGATAAGTTCACAGCCCTGAAGAGATGTGACTGTGGCTCTGTCCTTGCAGATTCTGTTTGATGATCACATTGATATAGACGACATAAAACATGCCATGTTCCAGGTACTGCTCTCCTAGGCAAACAACATATCTACATCTGTAGAGCTTTCCAAGAGCTCTGGCCCCATTTAGCCTTTGGGTTGCCGCAGCGATTCCTTATCAGTAGGAGTCCTGATAGTCAGAAAAGTCTGGTCACATGCTTTTGTCTACAGCATGTTAATTGTGCTCGCTGCCTCTCAGGGCTGGTCATCCATGGGGGGTTTCTTAGGCCAACTTGGACGGCATCCCCCTTGTGTTAGAAATAATATTTGTCGAGATCATTGTGAATTTTCATCAACAAGCCAATCTCAATTTGTATGATGAATCCTACTTTATAATGTCTGGGGCTTAACCAATCTAACTTATCTTTATCTACAGGAGCGGCCAGTGCGGATGAATTCAAAGCTGTTCCAGCACAACCTCTTCTCCCGTGCCAAGCAGCATCCCCAAATGATTGTGCTCCCTGAGGTTCACTCTGCCACTGACTTTACTTGTGAACCTTTCCTAAGTTTTTGATTCAAGCGTGTGACTTCTCTCTCTGCCTCTCTCACTTCGTGGCTCCTGTTTTCTTTGCAGGGAGATGAACCAAGGACAATACAAGCAGCAGGGGCAGTATTGCGGCGTGGTCTCTGCAACCTCACTCTTTTGGGTAACCAGGAGAAGATTGAAACATTGGCCAAGCAGTTGCGTGTGGACATTAGCCATGCCCGCATCATTGACCCCATACATTCACCTGACCTGGAAAAGTATGCACGCGCTTTCTATGAAGCACGCAAGCACAAGGTGGCTTCAGTGGGCTTTTCCTTCCTCAGTGAACTTCTTCTGGTTGAAACCATGGAGGCCACATTTGTTCAAATAAGTGCTGGACAGCAATAAGTGAAGAAATTAACATTCACTTTTATGCGCTGTGTCCACAGGGACTTACACTAGAGCAGGCACAGAACGTATTGGTGGAAGATGTAAATTACTTCGGGACCTGTATGGTGGCTGCTGCTGATGCTGATGGCATGGTATCGGGCGCTGTCCACACAACTGCCAACACAGTTCGTCCGGCTCTGCAGATTATCAAGGCATGTCTCCATATTGCTTTAAGTTTTACTTACAGTATCGTACGGACCTTCCTATTGGGGTTAAGCTTTCTGGCGATTATTGTCATTATTGTTGGTGTTATAGCCAGAGTTGACAATTGTATAAACGTTTGTGTGTGTGACAGACAGAGCCTGGTCTGCCAGTGGTATCAAGCGTGTTTTTCATGTGTCTGCCTGGCAAGGTGCTTGTGTATGGAGACTGCGCCATCAATTCGGACCCTTCCAGTGAGGAGCTGGCAGCAATTGCAGTGGCTTCAGCAGACACAGCTGCGAGCTTCGGCATCCCTCCACGTGTCGCAATGCTTTCATATGCAACTGGGGACTCCAATACTGGTAGTTCTCTCAGCCACACTGTGTTTCCCTTATTCCTCCAATGTCCAGAAAGTAGGAACCAGGAATCAATCATCGACCACCTTGTACTCCTAGAGGCAGACTCTCAACTTGCAATTTTAATTATCTCAAGGGAAGACCTACGATGAAGGTCAAACTTGGTAAGGTGATGTTGCTCCAAAGTGGACTAGCTGAGTTGTGGCCTTGATAAATGTCTTCTAATGAGAATGCTGTGTGTTTATGTCTGGTTGTTAGGTCCAATCATACAAAAGGTAGTAGATGCAACTGCAATTGCTAAGAGAAATCGTCCAGATCTTGCTATTGAAGGACCCCTTCAGGTACTTCTGAACTCCAAATCTATCGATTAATCCTCAGCCCCTGACAGAGGTAGGTTCTGTCTTCTGTCCCTTTGTGTTCCGCTCAAACTGGGCGCGGGGTCAATGGCCACAAGGCTACGGCAAACGACGTCTTATGAGTACATTCTATCGATGAATCCATCTGAGAAAGCTCTTGTATCACGAGAAAATGAGGAGCTGGGAAGAAGCGAAAAAACCCAATAGTGACTCCTCCTGGAACATGGTCTGGCTAGGCCACGGACAGGGGTTCTTACCACACTTTGATATGAGGTATGCGGATATGTGTGGATCACCAGGAGATGAAATGGACTTAATGTGGCGCACCTACTTCCTGACAGGAGGCAGTCTAGGATAAGTACACACACCTCTATGCTGGACACATTCCCTGATCTTTGATCATTGGCTCTCTCTAATGGCTGATTTCACCTTCTGTGCAGATGTGATCTGCACAGAAGGTGGAATCTTTGGCATCCTTCATGTCCAGATATCTAGAGCAGCCTGACCTTTTCTAATAACTTAGGGGTTTTATGTGACTCAAGGTATGAGAGTTAGGATACTGAGAGTAAGTGTGTTGTGGGTTACCCTGTTTATTCTATGCATAACCTGTAGGGTTGATGTGCAATCTTTTCTCCGTGTTGCCGAAGACAAGTAATCTTGTAAACTATCATGTAGTGTCAAATGTACATTTAATCCATATCATAGTTCGTTCTCAGGTCAAGGCTATGGGTTGTTAATCTTTTGTACTCCTTACACCAATTTGATTAGCAGCATTCTATTTTTTTCATGAGGCAGTCTATTTTTTTGTGTAGCAGCCTATTAGACAAACATTCAAGCATGGCACAATTAGTTGAGTTTCCTTGAGAAGCAGGTGCCAAAAGAATTTACACACTAAGATAGAAGCCACTGCTGTAGGTCCCACTCCTTCGCAATTTCCAGCACCACATGCAGGTCATGCTGTGGGAGTATATTCTCAAGACTGTAATGCATGCATTACAGTTCATGATGGCCTGAGTAAACAATTATTGGCCTGTCACCAAATGCCATGAGTCTTGTGTCATCAAAAGAAGACTGAAACAATGAGAGCTTTCCGTGTTCTTTTTGTGTCTTTTACCTCACTATGGTTCGATATGTGGTCGTGGATGCAGTATGATGCAGCTGTAGATCCAGAGATTGCAAAGACCAAGATGAAAGGAGTAGACAGTCCAGTGGCTGGAAAGGTAAGCTTTGGCATTACATCTGTCTTTAAAAGGCACCATGAATGGGGTGAGCTGAGATTATCTCTTGTTCTCTGTATAGCTTTCTCAGTGTATGCTGCATGCAAAGTTGAAAAGGATTCTGGCAAACTTCTATACCCAGATTAAGATGAGACTGTGATGGCATTGGAGTGCCAATAATGTGTTACATCAAGCAATTGAACTGTCTTCAAAATGCGTGTTGGAACATACAACATGGTTATGGAAACAGAGCTTATTAAGGACGCCACTCTTGGAGCCATGCATGTCCTCGTAGTGTTTTAACAACAGACATATGCTGGGCTCTGCTAGAAAGGACATACTATGCAATTGATTGTTAAGCCACGCAGTTGTGCAGTCTGTGAGTCACTGCATCATAATATGGGTGGTTGGTCGCATAGCCAGACAGTGCCCAAATAAAGAATTTATTTTGATTTGCCTGTCATTGCTAGGGTCCTTTTGTGTTGAGACCTAGTTTTAAATATGGTGTTGTTTGATGCAGGCAACAGTTTTGATCTTCCCAGACCTAAATACTGGCAACAACACATACAAGGCTGTCCAGCAGGTTTGCAGTCGTCTCCCAATCCTTTTTCTTACTCAATGTGTGAAACTGCATGTAAGAAACGTACACTGGGCGATTGCTTGCTTCTATGGGCTCTGCTATGAGGTGTATGTTCTGCACCTAATTGTTATTTTACCATGAGCATTTGATGTCACATGTAATTTAGATGCCCTTGATGGGACTGTGCCGGGCATCCTGAACAAACTACAATTGAAGTACTTTTCTCCTTGGTGTATGGCTTTTGGAGGACCTCCCTTTTTCTCAATCGTAGTGAAGATAGTTTTTTGGTTCACTGAAGTTGGACAGAGTCGCTGTCATGCAGTCCACAGGAGCAGTAGCAATGGGACCCTTGTTGCAAGGCTTAAGAAAGCCAGTCAATGACTTGAGCCGAGGGTGCACAGTTGCAGACATCATCACCACTATCACACTGACAGCAGTGCAAGCTGCAACCATGAAGGAGAAACAACATCAATCACCAACTTTGGAAGCTCAGCTCGCAGATAAACCTCTTTTGCATAGTTCCCTTTAACCAATTTTCAGTTGGGCTTGCCTTGGGCAAGTTGCCCACCTCTTGGAGATAAAAACTCTACTGTGTGGATCTGGTGAAAATGGCTTTCAGGCATTTATGTGTAAATTAAAAATCTTGAAAGTTTGTGTGTGTTGTATCCCCCTGTAGGCATTAAGATATTCTAAAAAGAATGGGGAGCATGTGAAAACTTATACTGGAAAAACGTCTTTAAGATATATGTTTTGAATATGTCAACAGATGTTTTCTGTGTAGTGTGAACTGTGAACTACCTAGAAAATATCTAGTTCTAGCATTGTGACATTTGGACTCAAACCAAATGAGATTTTGAGTTGTCCCTGGCAGCTTACCCTGCAGAATGGGCAGCCTCACTTGACACTTGGAAGGTTATCTGCAAAGCGCAGTTGTGGACTCATATCTGAGGCGCAGGGAAATGTGCCGAATTGTGCCATTTTCTCTAAGAAGTACTTCCATATTTTTACTCGTGTCTATACACCTCAATGTCTGTCGGAGCTATGCTATGGCAATGTTTCTGAAAGCTTTTAGGCATGATTCTCATTAGTAACATTGTTTGTTGATCACACATTTGTGTCTAGGCAACTGAAATATCAAGATTGAGGACTCTAGTATTTTCTTGCAAATAGATGCATAGATATCTAACTTTCGAACCAAAGAAGAGAAGATTCAATGTAAAGAAAATTAATGATCATATTTGTTTGTTGAATCATATCCCATGGCCAACCAAGACAGTTGAAGATCCCAATTGCCTAGATATCTTTTTTGTAAGCCATGCTTATGTAAACTTATTTAAATGGATTGCACAACTTTCTTTATCAAGCCATCAGTTCCAAGGTGATCTCGAGTTGTGGTTTGGTGGTCTACCAAGGTGCTCATACAAAACCTAAAACCCCCTCAAACTCTCTTTTCTAGTCTATAGTACCTCGATTGGAGAAATGAACTCCAAGAATATTTGTAGTTTGTATCATAACAAAATTTGACACAATTTTCACTAGCCTTGTTAATGCATTTGACAAATGTTCAACATATACTTGTTGTGGCATTTATTTATTTTAAAGAAAGGGGACAGAGGCCTTGTTACTCAAATTAAAATACGAGGAAAAACTAACCTCAAAGAAGTCATCAGGCGATAACAAGCTACCCTATCCAGTTTGTTTGCTGGCTCTATCCCCCAAGGGATAGAGGCCTTGTGGAGACATCTTGCCTAGGGGGAGAACTAGGCTTATCCATTAAGCCTAGTCTATGGAGGGTTGATGGGCATGATTCATGAAGCCATGGAAAAAATGTAAAACAACAACCCCAAAATATCACTGAAGGAAAGAGCAAGGACAGAGCCTCTTGTGACGGTGCCGCTTGTTTGTTTTGTTTTGTTTTGTTTTGTTTTGTATTGTAGCCTTGAGATGTCCCAAACCGCAAGGCCCTAGCGCCGGTGCTTGGTAACGTTGGAAAGCCCTCAACGAGGAGGGGTGCAAAGGCTTGTCTCATGATTTTTGGACCTGCGGTACTTTTGGTCGCTGGAAATTCACGAAAAATATCAAAGTGAGCATTCCTGGGACAATGGTTGGAGCCTCGACAGGAGAAATATCAAGGGGAAGATCTCCGGTCAAATCTGGTCGTAGGCTCTGTAGAAAAAAAATGATGAGATATGGCTAAAACGAATTTCAAGTACTTCGGTTGCTGGACAATGATTGGAGCCTTGACAGGAGAGATATCAAGGGCAAGGTCTCCGGTTCAAATCTGGTCGTAGGCTCTGTGGAAAGAAAATGATTAGATATGGCTTGAGGGAGATATATTGATATATTACTACTCAATAAATTCATGGAAATAAGTAAATAGGGCCTTGACATGGGAGCCTCACTTGGATACGTGGGATATTGCACTTGGGCTTAGATGACATTGGACACTTGGGCCTCCACGTGGGAGATGCACTTGGGTACATGAATAGAAGATTGCACTTGGGTAGAGATGGGCCTCGACATAGGAGACCCACTGGGATACATACGAAATTGCAATTTAGATTTCAATTCTTTCACACTTGGGTCCAACGGCATAGGCTACCCTAGAGGTCGCACTTGGGCCTTGACATAGGAGACGCACTAGTTACATAGGAGATCTTGCACTTGGGCTTAGATGACTGCACTGGACACTTGGGTCAACGGCACAGGCCACCATGGAGACTTGGGCCTTGAAATACTGTCCCGGCCCAACCGTTTAGGCACTTTTGCGCCTAATAATTATTAAAAACCAAACAGACTGCTTAGGCATGTTTCTCAAACCATTTCTCACATTAGGCATCCTCATGCTATAAGTTTTTTGAATTAGGCACATGAGAAGAGAAAACATTTATTTTCTTAAGAATAAAAATACACAATAGAAACCCAATGCCCATGGCCCCCTGGTCCCATGCCAACACGCCAAGCTCAAATCTCCTCCAAGCTTGCAGGCTCCAGCTACCCTTCATTTCCGTGCAAACCCTAAAAATGCCCCTTTTTGTTGTACGCGGTGCTCCAAGCCTCAAACATCGTCTTATTACAAACAACATGAGAAGAGGCTTGAAAGTTTTTTGCTTGAATTTTTAGGCATTAGGCACTTTGGTCCCATAATTTCCGTGCAATTAGGCCAAAATTTGAAAAATTCCCAAAACGCGTTAGGCACTTTCAATTTGAATTATTTATCGCCTAAACGGTTGGGCAGGGACTGTAGGCGCATTTGGATATATATGAGACTGCTTGGGCTTAGATGACACTGGACACTTGGGCCAACGGCATAGACTACCCTAGCTGTCTTTACACCACACTGTGATTGTGTTGTTAACATACAATGGGATGAGATATTGACTTGTGTCTACTAATTGAACCAGATAGCCACCTAGCAAACCTCCACAAACTAATTCATTGACATCCCTAGATTCGAGGATAATATACAAGCACTATTGGGCTCTGGCTGAGGAGCCAAGACCTCTTTGCTCCACAAACTAATTCATTGACATCTCTAGATGTGGGAGCTCGAGGATAATATACAGGCACTATTGGGATCTGGCTGAGGAGCCAAGACCTCTTTGCTCCATCAACTCTGCGCATTTAGATCATTGTTTAGATATAAAAGTGGTGGTATATATACGCCTCCCGAAGGAAGTGTAAATTGTGGTGTCTTATGACCCCAAAGGGCTGCTGCCTGTGGACATTTTTGTGACACCAATTGGTGGATTGAACCCACAACCACTACTGCGGTGGTATGTGCCCATTACTACTGGGCTACAACTTGGCTGTCAAGGTGGTGGTACTGTTGTTGTGTGGCAGCTTATTTTGCGAGAGTTCCAATGTCTCGTCTACTGTATTTGTGAGTAGGCTTCTTTAGAGCTTATTCAACTCACTAATAGCAACATGTTGAACTTGGCATCATTGACAAAGTCCAGATTAAGCATCCTCTATCCCTGTTATGACTTATGACTCACTCTAGGAATACTTATAGACATATGACCAGTTGTAAAAGATTCAATAAATTATGAATAAGTTATGAATCATGAATGCCTATATCACCAAGACAACCACTGCCCTAATCACCAGTGGAACAGAATCTTGCCACTAAAGCTCAAAAGGCAGTTGCGCACTCATCTGGAGAACTGCTATTGGAGATACCAGGAGTTGCGGGTCCCTTATGTTCTACAAAGGAGCATAGACTCACAAGCACTCTCTTTCTGGAGTTTTCCTCCAATTGTAATTGGGATGCACATATACAGAAAGTTGTTCAAACTGGCAAGGGCAAAGCTCCGGGGCTCACTAAAATTTTCCACTGCAGAGGGGTCATCTCTGAGGTTAAGAAAACCATGCTTTGTCGCGTTATTTAGACCTGCCTTGGAGTACGGATCAGCTATAGGGGTTCATAATTCCAACCAGGCTAAGTCTCTAGAATCCATTCAAGTGGGGGTGCTTAAGGAGTGTATGTCAGCATGCTCAACAACCAATGTGGCTGTTCGGGGTGAGTTTGGCATTCCATCCTTAAGCTCCCGACGAGATGAATTCAAGGTCAGATGGTGGGGTCAGCTGCAACATATGCCCAACACCAGATATCCTAAGTTGATCGACTCTATATCTTGGAAACAGGACCGCCCTGTCAAACAGGCCAAGTCCTGGCAGAAGAGAGTAGAAAAGATTCTCAAGGACCTGGACCTGGATCCGCATGTCTTGACCCTGCTGGATAAATCTGCCTTAGAGGCTGTAGTGTCTGAAGCCATGTCTGTTGCCATGAGATTGTCTGATGAAAATGAAGTTAGGCAGAGAACTTCCCTGAACTTGTTTCCAGTCAGTGACATGGGGGTGGGCATCTTGGATGACCTCAAGGGTCTACCCACTCTCGGCACTAGACTGAAATTTAAACTCAGGGCAGGAAGCCTACCTTTGAACAGCAAACAGAAGCAGAGAGGAAAGGGAGAGTGCAATTGTCCGTTGTGTGGGCAATCTGAAGACAGTATTCATTTTCTGATACGCTGTCCGGGGTTCTCTCACCAAAGAGACGCTCTCTTCAATTCTATCAAGAGAATTGTGCCTGTACCCCTGGTTACCAACTTTGAAAGTCTCGAGGCTGAGCCAAAAGCCCAGGCCCTCCTGAGGCCTAGTTTTTGGGCAAATCACACACAACAGATTGATGCTTGTGTGAAGGGTTTTCTAGAGGATATCTGGAAAACCCGGATTAATTCCTTATATGATGGTAAGTCTTACTACCAACGTCAGCCCCTGACGGAGGTAGGTTCTGTTCCTTTTGTTCCCGCTCAAACTGGGCGCGGGGTCAATGGCCACAAGGCTGCGGCAAACAACGTCTTATGAGTACAATCTTTCTGGACATACCGTGAAGTCGCAAGTAGGGAATAGGAAACACAAAGAGGTCAAAATCTTGTCAGTTACATTTATTTCTTCAACCCACCAATCATGATTCCAGCATTTCACTCTTATGTTCCATATATCGCAAACACAAGTGGATGAACTGCCTCATATGGAAGCAGCTCCCCCTCATCTGATTTGTCACCATTAAAGATATCTGAAGGGTCTCAAAATGCATGAGAGAGTCAAAGGTACCGCCCTATGTATGAGTTATGAAGTGGGTCATGGTGTGGGGTTGGGATAGCACTGGTGCACAGAGTCTATCTCTATTAAAATCTCTTCACTGAGATGGACATGGCTTGCCTCAACAATCTCCTGTAGTTGCCACATCTTTGTGGCTCCCACAACCACACTCGCCACAAGTGGGTGCCTCAACACAAATCCTGCATTCACAAATAGTGTTGAGTTGACAGGCAATCTTAAGATGGAATATGCTGTCTTTCTTAGCATGACATGGCTGCTGGCGGGGCATAACAGGGTTTTCTCCAGGAAGCATCAGACAATGAGCTGTTAATTACATCGCAAGCTCACAGACAGCACACTAGGAACGGCCCTGAGGGCTCACCATAGGTGGTCCTGGCCCCAGTCACACTATAGATGCAAGCTAAGAAGTGTCATGCCTAATGCGCCAAGGAATCACAATACGTTACCTTGGCTTCAGCCAACATACTTTATGCTTTTGACCAAGCTCTGCAAGACATAAGTTCAAATCCGGATTGAAAATGCTCAATCTCTCTGCACAGAACATGACACCTTTGGTTCCGTTAACGTACCAATGGCCAGCGCAATAGGACTGATTCCATGCCTTCTCGCAATCTCCACATAAGCCTGCAAATCTTTCACCAAATGCAATCAGCACTTTCGCATAGGGATCAGTGCTTTGGACATAGGTACACAGCTTGGGTGTCTTGGCTTCTTGCCTTTCCTTACTAAGATTGAATGTCACTGCTATATACTGAAACGATAGGTTAATGAACCCTGTTTTTCAAGCAAAACTCAAAGTCAGTCCTTGCATTGACAAAGACAACAAGGATGTGAAGAGTTACAGAGATGGCAGGAATGACATTGGGCTTTGCCAAACTGTAACGGCCCTCTGCCTCAGCATAGCGTCCTGCTCAAAACATGGCCACAGTACTGAACTTCAGTCCACTTTGTACATGGTAACCTGCAATTTCTAACCACAGCTAGATCAGTTTCACATTCCCTGCATACATGAGAAGAGTGCCTCTGAGAGTTGTGGTGCTACTTCGAAGTAACTACAAAAATCCCAGATGCTTTTCTCTTATCAGAACGTCCCTCTGAAAATGGATTCAACGACCAATAATTAGAGATGAAATACCTGCTGGAACCAGTTTCTCATACCTCTGTAAAGATTAAGACGAGCATCAGGTGGTCCACCATCAGGGGCCATGTATTTGCTAGAGAGAAGGCCCATTGCTAGAGGACTGTACGCCAGCAAGCTCACCCTATTGACCCCACAAACCCCAGTATTCCTTATCAAGGACACAACAACTCTACGTAGCAGCTACCTCTTTGCCCTTTGCACTTGGCGTTTGACAACCAATGGCAACTTTGTTGTCAGCTGTTGGCCTAGAGTTACACGTAGCACACTTCAATGTGTTTGGCCACGCACAAATGGAGCGTGCCAGGGGGCCAATTTCAACTACTCAACAGGAGAAGGAGAGAGAGGGATGTATTTATTGGATATTGCCTGCCCTGGACACACAGGCATAGACCCTTTGACTGGTTGTGGATCCATCTTTGGCATCCAGAAAGAAAAAGTTCCTCCCTTGGCAATCTGGCTGCAGGTGAAAACAAAAAAGGAAGAAAGAAAGAAACTGCATGCCATATGACAAGTCCAGGGGAGAAATAGACAAACCTGTGGTGGTGGCAGCATTCAGCAAGGGAAATATCGAAGGTGCGGCACAATAGATTGTACGCATTCTGTTGCCAGCACCCCTCAATATGAGATACCATCTACACTGAAGCAGAAACGGAGGCATTAGAATAACATTGTTACCTCCCCAAAAGGACTCTTATCCTTGAGGGTCCATGAACAGCAATGGCATTTAGTTAAAGACTACCATGATAAACAAAAGCAACCGAGTCTATGGTTGACCTGTATAGAGATGATCCGAGGGAGTGTGGTGTTCTTGTTGGCAAAGCGACAGAACTCCATTACACCAAATGCTGTCTCGTTACTCAGACCAACATGCCTGATCTAAAAGGCCAGGAGTCCAATGGGTTGATTATGTCAGATCTGCACTTAAAAGCCTGGTGAGTGTTACAGATGGATTTATGAACAACAGATTAATCTTAACAGAGGGAGAGGAGAAAAGGGACAGAGATACATGTCAAACCAAGGAAGATTGAGATAACAGAAAAAGGTGGACAAGGGAAGCAACCTTGCCTGCATCCACAGCAGCAGTAAGAGCTTGCAGCTGTTCCTCTATGGGGAATGATGTGTAGCTGCTGCAGGGGTCATAATCGATCTCCCCAAACATTGGCACATATCTTTATCATTTCCCGCCCCCAAATGGCACTTCTGTAGTTATTCTCAGATGGAAAGTGGGTCTAGGGTGAGATAATGACCTTCCCAATAGACCAAGCAATGAATACCAAATAGAACGAAATCGATGGTCTGTTTAATTTCTTTAGTGGTGGGGGGGGGGGGGTGCACACCTGTCAGGCCAATGAAGCTGATACAGATCAATATAATCAGTACCCAACCGCTTCAAGCTGCAGCATCAAACAACAAAATTGTGGGCAGAAAAAAAAACTGTTCTTTTTATCTCAAATGCTAGAAAGACATTCACTATTAAAATAACATGCATGCAAAGCAGCGTATCTACCACTGACTGCTTCCAAGAAGGGAGCTCTCGCATACAAACTTACTCTTCTTACAACTGAAGTGTACATATCAATATCAAACTGAAAGATAGGATTCTGAAGACATGTAAGAGGTGTTGTGAGCTATGAAGAAGTGCCCTGTAAAATTTGGATATTCCAAGTTCAAATTCTACCTGCCATCAATGGCTTCCCGAATGTTGACTGCATCCAGAGAAGATGGCCCTCCTCGTATCCATGTCATTTGACCTGATGGTCCAGTGGCCTGTACCTCAAGCCAACAAAGTTAACTGTCCAGTAAGGAAAAGATACCCAACCATATGACCGTTTCCCACTTTCACCAAGTTGAACCATGTTCCTATAAAACAGCATACAGACCTGCACGACAGACACTCACTGGCCTCCAGTAGTCACCAGGGACAAAACTGGAGTCCAACGCAGCTGTAGTCAGTTTTCGGCATGCCAATGAATGCTATTAAGCGACCGCATCATGCTTACAATGGTTTTTCTTGCAGATTGGCACTGACAACAGAGCCCACAAAAGGAATGGAGAAGAATGGCACCTTGGTAGCCAAAACTACACTGTCACGCGGAATCCTGGAATGCTTCAGCCAGCGTCCCACATACTCTTCAGTTCTTCCCTGGGTCTCTGCTCGCTGTGGCACCGGGTACCTGCACAGCAGATTTACTGATTGTCAAAGTAAGATCTTGCTGGAGGTTCTTCAAGTATGTATCGAAATCATTCATTGAGTACAATTGTGCAATCATAGACGGGAAGATTTCATATACACTTTTAAAGTGAACTGAAATTGATGGTACGCGTTCATTTGATCTATCGCTAATGCAAAATGTTCTACTTGCAAAATAAGTAACCAATTACAATTGCCTAACTGGTATTGGTGATAGTCGGCCAATAGAACCACTCCCAAACGCACCACACACCGATAAATATTTTTATCCAGTTGAAACCAGTTGGATTAAAATCGTTTCGTAAATGACCCACATCCAGGAATGCACTCACATTTCAGCGGTGTCGAAGAAGTTGATACCTGCCTCAGTGGCCATCTTCAGCTGCTCGGAAGCATCAGCATAATTGTTCTGCTCCCCATATGTCATCGTTCCTGTATCCACGAAGCGAGCACACCTCACCAAACGTTGGCCATGGCCAAAATCCACAACGTTAAACGGAAAGCCATCAGTGCCCTGTCGACTTCAAGAATGTTACAATCAAATGGAGGGTGTGAGGGAGAACCAAGGCATAGCCTGGAGACTTGCAAGCCTGGCCCGATCGTTGTACACGGCAATCCCATCGTCTTCTTCTTCTTCCTTCGTCTCGCCACATTTCTCACTTATCTTCACTTTACCTCTCTTTCGCTCTCTTCTTTTGTTGTTTATGTTTTTAACCCACTTCCCTTTTTCCCCTTTTAGGATGAATGTGGGTGGGTAGAACCTATTTTTAGTTAAGCTCTCTTGTTTTACTTCAACAGCTAGTTTAGGATCAAGGTTATCCTACATGGCCGCTGATGTTGGAATTTATGGACTCTAGAGTCTAATCTGATCAGCTATATGTGTGATTAACCATTTGGCACCTCTATTTAAGCAAGGCCTCCGGGCCCTGGAGGCACTGAGTGTTTGTATGAATGTGGCACTGTGTGTGTTGGATGATCATGCATTAGAGGCCCAGCAGTTCCACATTACAATGGGGAATGGCTGCGGGGCGAGACAGTGTAGAGTTACTTCTATTAGCTCTTATGAGAAGCGGCTCGTATTTTCGCTACATAGCTTTCAGCTGGAATGTTAACCTCTGTTGGTTTTTTTTTTTTTTTCTCGTATACATCAACCATGTACACACATTTACTATCTAATTTGTTGTTGGTAGACCCCTTGTTTGGCTTTCAGTAAGTCCATCTGGGTCTATCCACATTATGTATATTCTTGTGTTTTTTTCCACAAGGTTTATATCTGTTCTTCAATTTGTCAGTTTCATTATGTATTATAGGTGTGTTTCAATTGGCTTTTTGAGTTTCAAAGAATGTAAGCAAAATCAATGAATATGATGCATCAATTGACTAGATTGAAATGAACTTAAACCACCACTTCCTATGTGACATAGACCAAGCCCCTCCATTTCAAAAGACATCCACCCATGTTGAAGTCCCACACAATAATTTTAAACGAATAATTCAGTAAAAATAGTTTTCAAGTTGTGACTTGTGACTCCAAATAAAGATGACCCGATTCAAATTAGCTACATATGCATAGGTTGGAGGTGACATATCATAGCCAACCTAGTTATAGAAAATGGCTCCTTTGGGTCTACACCTAATGTATGGGTGGACTTTCGAGTCTTTGGCCGGAAAGGTTCGAGCAACTACATTACAACTAGGTAGTTAGAAGTGTCCACCAGTGTTGTGCAGGTATATTGATTTCAATATACCCTTAGGGTATAAGTAAATTATTTTTGTCAAATCATTTACCCTCCGGGTATGGATAAATCGAAATCTCAAAAAACTATTTACCCTCCGGGTATGGATAAATTAACTTTTCAGATTTCTATATAACCCCCGGGTATGGATATATATGCCAAAATATACCTTGAAGGTATGAATTCCGGGTATGGATAGTTATTTCAATTAATATATAATTTAATGGTTTTAAAGAATATCTGATGTTCTTCAATATGTACAAAACACAAAAAAAACAATATAGGGTAAAAGAGAAAATTGATAAGATATTGCATAATATTTTGGTGTTAATTTCCAATGCAAGATGGAAGAGCTTTGAGATTTAAAAAAAACACATCGGCTGGTAGCTCAGCTAGTAAGTGCACAGTGTGTGGCGCTGTGGTGGAACCCGCTACCTTGCCTAGGGCCTGAATTGTGGGCTGTCGCTCCCAGGTTTTCCAAAATTAATAAAAAAAAATTAAAAAAATCCCCCCCTCAAGGACCTAAATTGTGGGCAGGTTTCCTTTTATATATATATATATATATGCGAGATATGAAGAGGTATTGTTTGGGTTATTTGACATTTAAGGAATGATATATATGTTTTAGTTCTGGTTGGAGCTTTCATATAGCTCAAGGCTCCCTAACAACACAACAAAAAGAGAAAAGACCTAGCACCTAAAGGCTATGAAGGCACATAAAGGCCCTTATATACCCTGATTAGATATACCCTTCAGGAAAGTAGGGTATATTGAGTGTCTTGATGCAGGATAAATATAAGGATAAGGGTATATCATAAAAATATACCCTGATATAAGGGTATACATCGGGGTACCTAAACTTGCCACACCAGGGTATACATATATCAATATACCCTGATATACCCGGCGGGTATATCAGGGTAATTCATATACCCGCCCAACACTGGTGTCCACCTTCCAAACGTGAAGTGACCACAAGCTACTTATTTTAGTAAGAATCAACGTTAGCTTCAATGAAGATCTAACTAGGGTAGCATGTGCCAGCCGTTGGCCCAAGTGTCCAGTGTTATCTAAGCCCAAGTGTAGGATCTTCTATGTATCCTAGTTCTAGCGACAACCGAAGGTCGGAAGCTAGTTTAGCGTAGAGCAGGAATAGGGTGCCATAGTGCCACGTTTTCGTCACCACGTTTCGTCGTCAAATTCTTTGGAATTTGCCCGGGCTGCCCTTCCGAAATATGCCAATAGAAATCGTCACGCCAACTTTTTCGGAACTGCTCGAAATGCCCGGATCGTGACCTTCTTGACCTACAGGAGCTCTGCATTTTCTGCCATCGTTCACCTTGCAAGCTGCAAGCTCTCAGCGAAGAGATTGTCTTGGCAAATGAAGGATCAAGCATAGAAATGTCTTAATGTGGCTTTCAACATTGGGTGAGCAGGGTTGTAAAGTTCAAGAATTTGAGTGATACGGAAACAAAAAATAACTAGATGGTGAACGCTATGGAAAAGTGTAGTGGAGGGGATCTGTCATGGAGAAGGTATTTACTGAAGTTGAGGTCTTGTGGATAGAACTCACATTGAAGTGAGAAAACAAAAGTTGAAATTCGAACAAAACTAATTGAATCTGCTTCCAATGGCCTTCATTTCAGAGTTGGTTTGAAGTCAAGTTTGACATAGTCTGCAGGGGTGCGGGATGGAGGCTTTGGAGACCTATGAGCAAATGATGGGGGAAGGGGTGAAGCCCGACCACATCACGTTTGTATGCGTTTGTAGTGCGTGTGCTGGAAAAAGGCAAAGAGGTGCATGGTTGCATCGGGAGTGTTCAACAATATGGCTGAACATGAAGGCCTTGGAGTCCTATGAGCAAATGATGGGGGAAGGGTGTGGCTTTTTCTTAATGTACGATCTGAAAGAGTTTGTTCATCCTGCAAAGGTGGGCTCTTGGCTCCTGTCAGTACCATGATTTGGTATTCTTCCTGATGTTTACAAGGTTCTTGGGAGAGTCAGCTTGGTCTTAGCAGGCCGTGTTCAATCTCTGCCTACTCAAATGCACCGTGGTGGTTATCACAAACCAAGCCGACTTGACTACACACACAAGCAGCATACATAAGAGGTCCTTTTGGGTTGATGGTCGGTCATATCCTCCATGGATCATGATACAAGGTTAAGGACAATCTGGTGATGGCACCTTCTTCTTCGACATATTTAAGCCTGTTTTGCCCTCTCATCATACTCGGTCCTAAGATGCATATTAAATTATGTAAGTTAGCTTGTTGGGTGGATATGTGGTGGTTTGGAGTGACTTTGACAAGTTAGTACCAATGTCAGGAAAGTATCCGAAAACAGATAACAGAGATGATGAGAAGCTTTGGAATGAACACTTTTCCGACCCCAGTCAATGGTGGGACAATGGAGACAAAAAGGTGAATGCTTGTTGGACTACAGAGAGAAGCAGATACAATTTAGGATTGATAGAACAAGGCACTGCTAATGAAAGCACCGTCTTCAACACATTTCACCATGTTTTTCCCAGTTATCAGAGTCATCCCTAAATTTTCATGTTGAATTTTGCAAGTTAGCTCGTTGATGGATCTATGGTGGTTTTGGAGTGATTTTGACATGTTACTGCCAATGTGGCAACATGAAAGTATGAAATATGTCTGACTAATAATAGTACTGATAGAAATACAGATGACTACACTCCTAACTTGACTCATAGTAGTATGATTATAAGTAATAACGACATTAATATAATGACTCTTGAATACTAATACTAAAGATATTTGTGGTAGGGTTTGCTCCTAGGGTTTGATGTAGCATGGACTTAGAGGATTTTTGGCCCAAGTAGAGCAAGTGTTCTTTCCTGATGAAACCACCAAGCTGGGACGGAAGCTGGTGCTTCATATTAAAGATTCACGAGCTAAACGAATTGTGGCTGAAATCAATGAGGTGAATCTAGATGAGAATGTAGATTTTATAGGTATGAGGAAATCTACTCTTCTTCCAGATCTGGTACAAGAAACATCTTTACAAGATGCGGTTGACCTTGATGCGGAAAAGACTCTTGAAGCAAGAATAAGTCTTAGAGACACTATTGCTTATAGCAATACTGATGAGGAAGAGGAGGAAGATTTTGAAGATGAATATGATGATTGCTTATCAATGTCCACATTTTTTTGTAGCTTCCCAAATTCTAGATCCTTCGCCATTCTGGAATTACCTTTACTGTCATGAGTGATTGTAGGCACTACAACCATAGTGATTGTAGGCACTTGAGTCATAGACACCACTCCCAAATCAACTACTAATCACTAAGTATCAAAGTTGGACACATCAGCATTAAATCATAATCTCTCAGTTGTATGCCAAGTAGTTTCAATGACTCAATATTACATGTCATAATATAATATCATTGTGCATTTATGGAGTTGTATGTGAAGTGATTACTATGACTGTAATTTCCATGTAATTATGTAAGGTAGGTATATATATATATATATATATCATTCAAATACCATGTCAAATTGTAGTCGTAAGTACAATAACTCCAATGAGTTGACGTGCCATGTCATTATATCTATATACTTTATTTTAGATAAATATGTGATATATAATTATAAGTCGTCTATGGAGTCATAGATACAAGGGGTTTTGCTACTCCAATGACACTTGGTACAATTTAACGGTTCCTACTAAACTAATGACTACAATCGTAGGGTAGTGATTTGTAGAGTCATACTAGACATGAGTCGTAAAACAATGCAATGGGAAAAGACAAGATTTATTCTTGTGCCTTCATCAATATTTATGCTCCCAACTCTGGGATCGCATTGATTTTTGGTCTTTGCTCCATTCAAAGATTTTAAGCAATCCCCAGGTCTCCAATTGGGTTCTAGCTGGCAATTTCAATATGGTGGACTCCTCAGTAGATTGGCTCGGATCTTCCACACAAACCTTGTCCCCAGACAACTGGGACAGACTTTGCTTTGCTGTTGGGTTCTTTGATTCTTTGCATTTTGATGGCTCAGCTCTTAGATTTTCTTGGTCAAACAATAAAAGTCCCGCAGATCTTTGTATGGCTGGACTAGATAGGATTTATTGTTCTCCGGTTCCAGCTACTTGGGTTAGGCCTGTTCCTCTTTCCCAGTCTGCCTGATTTGGACCATGCCATGGTCTCTCCTGAGTACAAACCCCCGGGTCTTCATCGTAGAGGTAGAAGCTATTTCAAATTAAATCTGACAATTCTTCAGTCCCGGTTCTAGTTCAGAAGAGACTTGGAAAGGATCCTGATGTGCCTTCTCCAAGTAACACCTCCCTTCAATAACATCTCTGTTATTTGAAAATAAATGGATGAATTTTTGGGAAGTTTATTTTGGATGAAAGTAGATGCCACTATTCACAAAGAGGAGCCATCCCAGCCTAGCTGCTTGTTTACTTTCTTTTGATGGGAAGTTCAGGCAATTTGTTTATGGACCAACACTCACCTTTCCAGCAAAGCACAGTTTCACCAGTAATCCCCACAAGAACAAACCCCATCTTTGAAGTGGTGAAAGCGGTTGGCATCCCGTACAACAATTGCTCGGCCAACAATCTTTGAGATGAACTTGGTGGAGGTGTGGCAGTCACCACACACCCCAAGGTTCTTGATGAGACGGAGAGGCGTCCCAGTGGCTGTGCTGATCAGCTAAAAACCTATGGCCAGCTTCTCACTGTGGTGGCAAAGAGAAAATTCTTTTTGCTCCTCCCCCACATCATGCAATACAAACCATGTGTCAGGCACATACCCTGCCTCCTTCATCTGCCCAGACAATCTTCTCAGCTCAGCATGGATTTCCTCAATTTTTGGATGCAATTTGTCATCTACAACAAAAGTGTGCACCCTGTTGCTGACCTCAATACAGCAGCGACCTGGCTCCTTTCTAACCCCTCTGACCTTCATCAATTTTCTCACCTTTGCACTATCGTCCCACCTGCCAGCTGTGGCATAGATGTTTGATAGCAACACATAAGTTGCGGCATCCTGATGATCACACTTGAGAATAGATGTTGCTGCCCGTTCAGCCATCTCCACATTGCAATGGATTCTGCAGGCACCAAGCAAGGCCCTCCACACCACAGCATCTGGTCTCATTGGCATTTTGTTAATGAAGTCCTCTGCCTCATCCAGTCGCCCTGCACGGCCAAGAAGGTCCACCATGGAGCCAAAGTGCTCCACTGTGGGAGTGATGCCATGATCTTGACTCAGGGAGTCAAAGTAGTAATTGCCTTCATCCACTAGGCCAGCATGGCTACATGCTGAGAGAACACATAGAAAAGTGATACTGTCCGGCTTCAAGCCTTCAACTTGCATTTCTTCCAATAGTTGCAGGGCCTCCATATCATAACCGTGCTGGGCATATCCTGCAATCATAGCATTCCACGACACCGCAGTTCGTTCAGCCATATTGTCGAACACTCCCTCTGCATCTTTGATGCAGCCGCATTTGGCAAACATGTCCACGAGGGCAGTGTTGAGAATGACATCTGGTATAATTCCAGCTTTGATCATGTCACCATAGACCTCTTTGCCCTTTTCCAGGGCTGCCACGCTTGCACACGCATTGCAAACGCAAATGAACGTGACGCTGTTGGGCTTCACCCCTTCCCCCATCATTTGCTCATAGGTCTCCAAAGCCTCCATCCCACATCCATGCTGGGTGTATCCTGCAATCATTGCGTTCCAGGACACCACATCTCGTTCAGCCATATTGTCAAAAACTACCTTTGCATCCTCGATGCTCCCGCCTTTGGCATACATGTCCATGAGGGCAGTGTTCAGAATGACATCGGGTACAATTCCAGCTTTGATTATGTCACCATGGACCTCTTTGCCCTTTTGCAGGGCTGCCAAGCTCCCACATGCATTGCAAACGCAACTGAACGTGACCTGGTCTGGCTTCACCCCTTGCCGCATCATTTGCTCATAGGTCTCCAAAGCCTCCATCCCACACCCATGCTGCGCATATCCTGCAATCATAGCACTCCAGGACACCACGTCTCGTTCAGCCATATTGTCAAACACTCCCTTGGCATCCTTGATGCTGCTGCATTTTGCATACATATACACCAGGGCAGTGTTCAGAATGACATCCGGTACAATTCCAGCTTTAATCATGTCACCATGGACCTCTTTGCCCTTTTGCAGGGCTGCCAGGCTCGCACACGCATTGCAAACGCAAATGAATGTGACCCGGTTGGGCTTCACCTCTTGCCGCATCATTCGCTCATAGATCTCCAAAGCCTCCATCGCACACCCATGCTGGGTGTATCCTGCGATCATTGTGTTCCATGACACCACATTTCGTTCAGCCATACTGTCGAACACAGCCTTTGCATCCTCGATGCTCCTACCTTTGGCATACATGTCCACAAGGGCAGTGTTCAGAATGACATCTGGTACAATTCCAGCTTTGATCATGTCACCATGGACCTCTTTGCCCTTTTGCAGGGCTGCCAGGCTTGCACATGCATTGCAAACGCAAACGAACGTGACCTGGTCTGGCTTCACCCCCTTCCGCATCATTTGCTCATAGGTCTCCAAAGCCTCCATCGCGCACCCATGCTGGCTGTATCCTGCAATCATTGCATTCCACGACACCACATTTCGTTCAGCCATAATGTCGAACACTCCCTTTGCATCCTTGATGCTCCCACATTTGGCATACATATTCATCAGGGCAGTGTTCAGCACGACATCTGGTACAATTCCAGCTTTGATGATGTCACCATGGACCTTTTTGCCCTTTTCTAGGGCTGCCAGACTCGTACACGCATTGCAAACGCAAACAAACGTAATGTGGTTGGGCTTCACTCCTTCCCGCATCATTTGCTCATATGTCTCCAAAGCATTCCTACCACACCCATGCTTGGTGAATCCTGCAATCATTATATTCCACGTGATCAAACCTCGTTCAGGCATTTTCTTGAACACTTGGTGTGCATCCACGATGCTTCCGCACTTAATATACATGTTGACAAGGGTATTGTATAGAAAAACGTTTGGCTTGAATCCACTTTGGATAATGTGAGTGTGCACCTGCTTTCCGGCTTCCAGGCCTTTCATCTTGATGGAGTTATGCAAGAGACGGACATAAGTATCTGAATCTGCTGAAATGCCTCCTTGGTTTGAAGTCTGTAGAGCCTCTTTCAGTTGCTCTGCCTCACATAGCATCCTCACATGCCAAGAAGTGCCAGAAGGGGCATGGTGGATTCCCTCTCTTGGCCCTCTTTCGGAAGCTGTGGTCATGGTGGACGTGCCTGATTTTATCAATTGTGCTGCTGCTGCTTCCAGCTGGCCATCTCCCCATGCAGGTTTCTTGTAGCTATCAATCCACAGGGAGTCACAGGTAAACTTGTGCTTGAAATCCGGCCCTCTCAGATGAATCTGGACCCACACTCCATCCCTAGCAGCTGACAATGACAGCCTGAGAACCCTACTTATCACACACTAGTTCCTTTGCTGAATTGCTCCCAAGACTTTAAAGGTGTGATGGGGAGTGAGAGGATGACAATTTCCAAGAAAGCTTTGTAATTCATCCTGTTGTCTGCTTTTCTGTAATCTAACAGGCATTCACCTTTTCGCCTCGATTGTCCCACCATCGACTGGAGTCCGAAAAATATTCATCCCAAAGCTTCTCCTCGTCTATGTTATCTGTTTTTGGATATTTCATGTTGCCACATTGTCAAAATCACTCCAAACCATGACTACCAGCTACCTTGCAGAATTCAACATGAGAAAACAGTGACTACTCTGATAAGAGAGCAAAACAGGTCGAAATGTGTTGAAGAAGAAGGTACCACATTGTCCTGGACCTTGTGCCATGAAAGCAGCTAGCTTTTCTTTCACCCACGGTGGATTCAACCAACCATCAACCCAAAAGGACCTCTTGTGTGTGATGCTTGTGTCCTTAGTCGGGTGATCTCGGGTTGGTCTGCGAGAATACAACCAAGATGCAGCTGAGCAGCCATAGGTTTAAACACGGCCTCCTAAGACCAAGCTGACCCTCCCAAGCACCTTGTAAAGAGCAGAAAAAATGATACTGATAGGAAGAGGCTACATTTGCAGAACGGGCAAAACTTCTTCACATCGTACACTAAGAGGCCACACCTTGCGATTGTCCCACCAATCTGAAGGATCTTTAAAAAACTCATGCCAGCGCTGCTCCATGCTCTCCGGAAGGCCTTCCTGCCGGAAAATCCGACAGCATCAACACTTTGACAAGTTCCTTTATGGAGGAGTGCTAATGAGCTTTCAACAACACTCATGCAAGTCACATTGGGCTCGATTGGGCTCCACACAATGAGGAAAAGTAGACCATGTCCAAACTACTCAAATGCTGAACAAAATTATGTCTGTAGTCTGGAGATTTTGCAGTGGTCTGTGAAAACGACCAGGGAGCACTGAGCAGCCACGGTCTCAACCCTCCCACGTACCTTGCAAACTCCAGGGAAAAGACCCTGCGCATCCTACTTTCATGCTCTGCTAAACGTACGATCCGGACAGTAAAAGCGATTTTTGCAGAGCAAAGCGAGATTCTAACTTCACTCAACAACGAGGGATACAATCGAGACCACACAATATGATCATACCATACTTTAGTTCCATCAATCTCCCTCAGACTCCTTCACATCCTCCATGAAGAAAGCTCACCTTGTCAACGCTACTCGCAAGACCGGAGCCAGAGGATAGGGCCTTGGGTATGGAGTGGGCATGCGCGTTCAGGAGAAGGCCGGAAGACGCTGCCATCTCGGCCGGTGAGTGAGAAAGAGACATCAAGATTTTTTTTGCTCCGTGTACTTCCAACCCCGATGCAAGAAACGATTGCAACAGCAGGCTCGTCTGTACATGGGAGACGATCATCCAGGATCAAGGATCACGCATAGTTGTGTGTATCGTTTGCTGCTATATTTTTTACGTCTCTTTCCTCTGTCTTTTCGAAGGATCTACCATCTTTCTCTCCTCCCATACACCAGAAGGAGAGGCTTGGCCGGCCTTGCAATTTACCTCTGTCATCTCCTTGCCGTGTGAGCATTCTGGTTGCCGTCTGCATTTCATCAAAAATGTCTTATCTGTTTTACAGCGTCTGTAGATTAAGAATCTTCGCTACTAGACATGCAGCACGAGGGTCCGGGAATGTGTAACACTAGATTCTTACTATGAAACAATAATTTTTCTTTCATGTGTTCTGAAACCAAAATATAGATTTTAGGTTCTATCTCAAAATGACACATTGAATGTCTTTAGCAATCAAAACTACAAGGAGAAGAACCATCAAACCCTAAATGCATGTTTCATAGTTTGAACATGCTACGAAACCAAAAATAAAGTTTCAATCCCTGAAACATTGGATGGTTTTGAACTAAACATCTGGTTTCACAGCTAAAACTAAATGCAGTATGAAAGTCTGCATTTACTACTCATATTTTATGAACTAAATGTGGAGCAAAACCAGTCTATTTGTTCCAATTTGTGCTTCAGGGTTTGAAAAACACAAACCGAAAGTTTCAAACCTAAAAAGAATGAGAGGTGGATGTCTTTCTCAGACCATGGTTGCATAGTTTAGACTAATTTAGACTAAATAGTGTATCACACTTACTATGAAACAATAATTTTTCTTTCATGTGCTCTGAAATCAAAATATAGATTTTAGGTTGTATCTCAAAATGACATATTGATTGTCTTTAGCAAGCAAAACTACAAGGAAAAGAGCCAATAATCAAACCCTAAAGGCATGTTTCATAGTCTCAACATGCTACGAAACCAAAAATAAAATTTCAAATACTCTTGGCAGGGTAGTCCTTCGAACACTTGAGACATTTCCATCGGTTTCTGACTTCATCAAAACTGAAAATGTTCTCCAATCTTTGCAAACTCCATGATCACCTTCAGTGAATGGACAAAACAGAATGTAATCTTAGGAAACCACATATGTATCTGACAACCTGTATCATCTTCAAAAATATTATTACTTCCCCCGTGAATGATTGTTTTCTGGAGAGATGCACATTGATTAGGGAGACAGTGTAGGTAGCTTGGAAAGAGCATGCAAAAGCGCAGAAAAACAGATAGCATCTAAGTAGAATGAACAAGACGATGTAATAAGACATAGGAATGAACACTGGAGCACTATTGTACGTTGTTTTGCACACTAGAAGAACACAAGCACACTAGAAGAAAACAGCCCCAAAACTACCTGACGGTTGACCCAACGAGTTTACTGAACTTGCACAATCAAGCAATTCTATATGCTTTGTATGGGGGTGGGGTTCAGTTATTGCTTGAACTAAATATCTCTAGTAGTGGAACTGTGAGAGTGGGCAACGATGAAGAAGATGGAAATGACATTGAACTTTTTGGGGTATGACAGGGCCTTTGCCCTGTGGGCGCAATAACCTTTTTGATCTCTCTGTCTCTATCTAACGATTTCTGGGCTCTGACCTGTACTTATAATACATGATTTAGGTGATGTCTGCACTTCTTAGACAACTTATGTGGTTTGTTTAAGTCTTCTCTTTACATAATCATGCTTTAAATAAGATGACAGCCCTCTGCTACAATGCAAAGCTCTTACCAGGTGGATCTTATGCCACATGGGTTTTATTGTCAGATCTGAAGCCACACGATGCTTCAGTCAACTTGTTGGCTTGCAGATGAGAGCAGGTTATTTTAGAGTAGCCCTTGATTAGTCATTCTAACCCAGCTACAGTTGTCGGATCAAGAGATGCTGCGGAATAGTGGAAATAGAAAGGAGCAAGAGGATGAGTGATGAAGAGAAATGTAAGTGCCTGTTAATTTTTCAAATGAAAGGCATTAATCTTCGGGATGAAGTAGACATGGTAGGGTAAATCACTTTTGCTTTGATAAGAGTCTTGGCCTCTGGTAATGGTATTACTTTAAGCCTTAAGCGACGATGGATTTTGGGACACCCTCACACGTCAGCCTGTAGCTGCCTACCCCTGTTCATCCATGTGGATGAACCGTACAAAGTCACACCTACCTACCAGGTGCACAAGCACCCCAAACTTGGGGAGATTCCACCGTTTCGTTTGGGAGATTATAACAATTGAAAATAGTATATATTTTGAAAAAATTAAAAAAAACACCAAAACTTCATGTTTGACCAAGAAAAAAATCGTTGTTGCAAATTTTTGCTGGGAGAAAAAGTGCCATGGTCTAGTGTAGTGCTGCATTCCAAACCCTCACACCAAATTTCAGGCGAATCTGCCAAAAATGGGTGCTTTGTATGTGAAATCTGATATGATTTTTGTTTTCTAATTCTCTGGGAAGTAAGTGCCCACTAACATTACATAGTGCCTTGTCAAAAAGTTTTGGCATTTTTGATAAAATCTGAGCCTTAGATGTTGTTTTCAAAATTCCTCATTTGGCCTACCACGTAGGCAAGTCAACGCTGAATTTGCGCTTTGAAAAATTCTAGGGAGCATAGCTTTTAATATTTCAGGGTGCTTTAAATTCGCACGTGTGCTTCTCCTTAACCCCCTCACTTTATCTTCCGGACCCACCTCCATCCACTCACATCCAAAGGAGGTGGAGCTGGTGCCCGACGGAAACGACCCGCTTCGGGTCGCTTCGTCGTTTAGGGGTTATATTCCATACTCCATAAACCAGTGTTGGGTGGTTATTTGATTTCTTTTCATAAACTCCAGGTTATATACAATCTTAGAATCAAACAACCTCTAGTTCTGAGTTTTTCATATAAATTTCATGGAAAGAACCCGGTTCCAATGAATTGTAAACTTCTAATGAATTGTAAAAGTACCTCAAGTAACTGGCAGTTTCCATCAAATAACCGGCAGATCTTTGACGGTTTTCAAACTGGTTATTTCAAACCTACGGAACCGGTGGTTAAGCATAATGTTGAACTGGGGCATAGGGACTGGCCTGGTATTGTGTCCACCCGGTATTAAATAACCGGCCGGGCTGGTATTGGCTGTCGTAATACTAGGTTAATAACCAGACCCTGCAGGTTCCTCAAAAAGGCACTACCGGCACAACATTGGTTTGCACCTTTCGCAGCACACCCACCAAAAGAGTGCTTGCTCTTTAAGGGTTAATAATGGAATTCTGCCCATACCAGGACCTAATCATCTAATGCTGCTGCGGTTGACTTTTTATTGTGGCGATGTGAATTCAAACTTTTGCACAATCTGCTCACTTCCACAGGATTCCATGAGGGTTTGTTCCTTCTCATTTGTATTACGATCTAAGAAGCTGAATATTACCTGTAGGGTGCTACTAGCTTGAACTTGCTAGAAAAGGACCAAAAACTGCTAAATGCTCTTCCTCTCCTACTGTAACAGCCATAAAATGGACATATCTCCACTTCCAAATGCTGCACAGACAACAGCCGCTTGTAGAACAAATGAAAACACAACTTGTGTGAACATTAGTTTTTCAAGATCACATGTAGATAATAGCCCACTCAGGTATGTGTGACGTCTGTGAAACAAGTCAAGACAGGTCGGCAATGGTGATGAATTCACTTAAAAACAAACACCCTGTAAGTCTTGTACTGATGACTCCACACCCGGAAGCTCATATGTTTGTGTAAGTTGGTCCCGATGTCACATGCTGCCATCACATCACACCACATTTACAAACTCATAAGAAGCAGTCACCTGCATGACCAACTTCCGGTGAACATTGGCACGCTCCTCTATCACAAGAAAAAAGGCTTTACCAAACAATAAATTCCAGTCTCACCAACATATTACAAGAGAAAGTTAAGGCTCTGATTTAACACCAGTTTGTTCCACTTTTCACCGAGTTAACAAGCCTAAAGATCCTGTGACTGGGATTCATAGTGTATTTTCTGATGTTGGTAGTTTTACCTTAATAACAAGCAGTTTGTAATGTTCTACGTTCAAATAACCTCAAATGTGGAATGTCAATCTGGCTTTTCCTTTGAGAAGGCCTCAGGCATTTGGGGTTAAGATATATGATGGGTTGCTCTGATGACACTCACAGCTAAAAAGCGAGTTTATATGCAAAAGAAATCAAAACAAAACTTTCAAGCACCTTGTTGGTAATGACCAAATTGTCAGGCACCTCCAGCTTTTCCTCTTTCTTGGCTTCCACAATAACCTTTTCCTGCACATGTAAACCCCCCCTTGTATACTTAGAACTCACATGTGCAAAGCAGTAAACTGTTTTAAGTTTCCAGGTAGATTCAGTAATTAGGGCACACCAGCAATCACTAAAAAAAAGCACTTGTAGAAGCAATTTTGGATTTGCACCTGTATCACATGAAAGCATGAGATAATAATACTGCTGTTGAGAACTGGTTGCATGTGTTCAAAGGAGTGCCCTGAAGACCCCACTCCTGTTGGACTCATTCCTGAGCCTTTGAAAGGCAATGGGCGGCTCTGACGTACTTTCAAGCCCAGATGGGTTCATGCCTTTGAAGGGGTAGGAAACAGGTCAAATGAAAGCCCCATTGAGTGACCTGGGGTCTATGGCAGCTCTCAGTAAGAGCTTCCAAATGGTCCAAGACACGTGGAATCCAAGCACAAAAGAGAGATGTTGTTCAGCAGACGGTGGACAGCCCCAGGGAACCTCATTGGCAACTTTAAGTCCATTTCGTAACTACTTTACTTCCTTCTCAAATGCGAACAGAATGCAGCAAAAGAAAACATTGCAACTAAATCCTTCCAATTGACGGGTTTGAAATGAAGAAGACCAACTTCTTGCTCACCTTCAGTTCAATATTCTTGCCAAACCATACGTTACCAATAACTTTCAAACTGTCCAAGCCTATGATACTTGGTATGGACTTGAAACGCTTTAGGTAGTCCCCAACCTGTACACATACAAGGAAGCTTGAACAAAAAATGTTGACAATTCACCATTATTACTATTCAGCCAAGAGATTGTTCACCAAAACAAGTCCACATAATTAACAACAAGTTCATCATTGCCTGTATGAATCTTGAAACATAATAGCTTGCAACATCACCTTTTTGAACTCTGAACTCAATTCAATTGATGGATTTTCTGGAGAGCTTCTTGCAGGGTTACGGATGACTGAACCATTCTCCACTGTGTACAGATCAGACTACCACACCACCAAAGCAGAGTCAGCACAAGCATAAACAAAGAGACAAACAAACAATGACCAAAACACAAAACACAAAACACACTCCCTTCGGCATCCAATGCCAACAAGAACAAGTACCTGCACCAGCAACAGGTCTGAAGTAGCCTTGACAGGCAAAAATCGTGACCGAGGCACATTCACACCAATAGCACGATCAAAAAACTGCAACCACATACAGTTGTAGAAGTCAGTCTTCACCAGTGTTTATTCAGATCTTCGGCTCAAAACAGCACGGAAGGGAAGAAACTTAGGACCAAGAACT
Source organism: Takakia lepidozioides (assembly GCA_030704615.1). Lineage (NCBI taxonomy): Eukaryota > Viridiplantae > Streptophyta > Takakiopsida > Takakiales > Takakiaceae > Takakia > Takakia lepidozioides. The sequence continues at coordinate 42,289,262 of CM060732.1, read as the reverse complement.
ACACCCAGAGATTGCAGAAAGCTGACAATGCTTGGGACAAAAACAATAGTAGTAAGATTTAATCGAACAGAAAGTCCTTCAACTATGTGGTCGAAAACAATAAGCTTACTCGAATTGCAGCACCTGCAGCTGTTTCAAGCTGAAGTACCTTCACCCCATCTACTTCCTGCCACAACACGACACACAAGAACCTCAGAATTGGTCAAGAACACTGCATTAACTTGTACTGAAGGACAATTTCATTTCTGGCATTTACAAAAAATTGAAAGATGCAGCATATCAACAGAGGAACTCAATTGGACAAACAAACCTTTGGATTGGGGATGATCTCCATCTGAAGGGCATCAGCTTCAACCAACCTTTTAATTGCCTTCAGACTCACCCACCTGCACATACAATCAATAAGATGAAAATTTGAATGCGTCTATCGATAAAGCAAACTTGCTGTGAGCAGACAACAATTTACGAGTCCAGGCAGTTGGGGTTCAGTTCTAACGATTGGGATTCAAATAGAGGAATATAGACCCCACATATTGTTTGTGTTGAAGATCTTGAACTTGTCAATTGACTTGAACTCATTCACCTGCAATCCAAACAACCCTTTCAGCTTCCACTTGGATAGCTCTGAGCTGAAACATCAACCACAAGTCATCCATTCATGTCCGATTTCAGACAAAGATGTTGGAAAATCCAGCAATCAACTTACATGCTCATCAGGAACCTGCGCTATCTCCAGCAGCTGCAGACAGAACAATCAAGTCCTTCAGTTCCTCGATATCATCACTCTATGATCTTATTTCAATGCAACAAATTTGAAGGATTCCAAGAGAATCTCCATTTAAGATCATCAAAAGGGGTAGGAGACAACATACCTGAACTCTGCCTTCGTAAGCTATCAGTGTCCCGCCTTTCACATCGGCAAGAGTTTTGGGAGTGACCTGGATAAATGAGATCCATTACATTGGAAACATGCATTACACTTTGAGCTACCATTAAGTATAAGTCTCTTGCTTTGGGATTTCCTGCTCGTCCCTCATTGTACTTCCTGAAAAAACTAATTGCTTATCGCAACCTGGAGCTTTGGAAGGACAACACGGTTATAACAATCTTGCCATATATTCAATGTACGAGTGCAGCGACATACCTCCATGCAATACTCGTTCTGGTTTTCAACCACGTGATTCAATATGTCTAAGAAGAGTCAAGGTTCAATCAGAGACACGCTGTATAAGATCTGCCGAGGAGAACACACTATTACAGCAATGAAAGTACCAAATGTGATCGCAATGCTTCAAACAAATCAATGCTAGCAATCAGGATACTCAGGTCAACAGTCGATCCCAAGTTGTCTGAGTTGGCTATGAACACATACTCCTTGCCCTACATCAAAGAAACATGAGATAATAGGATAAGTGTCCAGGTTGCCGCGCAGAAAAGAAGTACTCACAACTTCCCTCGGATCAACATTTGTAGACAATATTTGAAAGCAATAGAAATGAAGCAGACCTGGGCAAGAAGCTCCTGAAGTTTTCCACTGTTCACGAGTGAGGAAAAGACATCGCCATGACCAGGAGGATACCTATGAAACAGTGACGAGTAGCTTTTCATCAACACCAAATGAGCTCCAGCTAAACCTCATCAATACTCGCAAAAGATCCAAAATCGCCTTCTCAAATAATGTCGTTCACAATTAGGATGGAGACTGCTTCCTCAAGGAAGAAGTAGGTAATCAAAATGGTACATGCATGCATAGATGACTGCCATTTGAATATAATATGGACATGACACTGTCATTAGAATCAAGTCTGAATTAGCTGAACTTTGAAAGTCGCAACTGTCAACAACAGCAACTCAAATTCACACCTATTAAGCTACCTGCGACATAACACTCCCAATGTATACTCCTTGTGAAGTAGACTCCAAGCCTCGTGGTCATAAGTCAATACCAGGATAGCCCTCCTCTTGGTTCCCAAATCGGACCTTATGTAAGGAGTTTAGTTTACATGCTGATAGGGGGAAGAAAGGTAAAGATCAATCAGAACACGAGATACTTGAAACATATGGACTGTCTTACACTTCCAGGGCTGAGATTCCTTAGCAGCACCATGTCAGACAATTGCTTTTGCATGCACTTTTACCAATGCAGTAGAATGCCTGGTGACCACCAGCACCAGTCCACTAGCAATGAAACTTCTGCCAGCTTTCTAGCTTTCCGTGGTATAGGAAGATAGGTAGGGGCCCACCAGCCAGCATTGTCCGTTTTTCCTTTCGCAGGCCATGGCGTCATATCTTCAGCAACAATCCGAGGATATTGACTCTGCAGCCAACATTGAACTTGAGAGAGAGATACATGTGGGCAGCAGACATTGTGTGCTACAAGTCGGCAACATTGCAACCTTAAATTGATGGACTGGGGATACAGATCAGGATTAATACCTGGTTGAAGGTGATTATAATCAGATTTGCATCCTTATATCTTTCCACAATCTGCACAGCAAGGTGATATTTAGAGACATGTAGGTATTTCTCTACAAGTTTGATAAGAATCACTATGCAACGCACTACACATAGTTTCATGATTTTAGTATAATCTCTAAGTTGCTTTTGTGGAGAACCTTGCAGATCTCAATCACCCCACATTGACAACCATCAACAGACCATTGGCAGATAAGAGATTATGAATGAATGACATATCACCTGAAGTGTCTCCTCGTGAGTGTTGAATGAATTAAGTAGAACAAGTGGCACTTGCGCGCCATACTCGTGGTTCAAGTTCTGCACCCAGCTAGGTTCACAAGGTATAAGATGATCTGGCCATAATTCTCAGATGCAACAAAAGATCTCTTGGACAGACTTTCACATCAGCTAAATACATGGTCTCTGCTATGCTTGTGTAGTGAGTTCAGAGAGCTCCTGATATTATTCACTAGGCAAAATGCCACATGTCAAATCTTAATAAAGTTATGGCACTTGCCTCAATTTGCTTGACAATCAGATCCAGAAAGGTCAATCCATTCCGAACTTCGATCACTGACCTGTATGTAAGAACAGAAAGTTAAATGACTGCAGTACATAACTAGCTATGATCTACTCTCACAATCCATTAGAGAAAAAATTAATGCCATGCAATCAAGGGCAGTTGGGATGTGTATGCCAGCCCTGTGAAATTGCTTTAGAAGTCAGAATGAGAAAGCGGCAGAGACGCACTTGGGGCCAGTGCACCCCATTGTTGTTCCAAGGCCGCCATTCAACTTGAGCACAGCAAGTTTGTCAAGAAGGGTCTTGGTTCCAGCTGGGTCTGCATGCAAAAAAATCAATTTGACTTAACACCTAAACCCCCAGGATTTCTTGTTCAAATCAAAGCCAGTCACAGATAGATTACTCTGAGGAAGATTTCTGTCAGTTTAAAATGAGCTGAAAAATGAACTTCAGCACACTCCGGGAAGCTGGAAGCACATGTGCCATCGTAAAAGGGGCGCTGATATTGAGCTAGAAATTTGTACATGCCAGCTGCTCCAGAACTTTTCCAAATCACCTCCAAGTTCCATTAAATTCTATCCATACTAGCCTCAGTCATGGTCAGTCTTGTGCAGCACTACTGGGAGCATGATCCACGCAATAAAAACAGAACAACACACTGCGCTGGCAGGCTGGATCGACATCAAGATCAATGTTATTTTAATGAAGCCCACTATTCTTGTCTACACAATAGAGACAGAAAGAGTGGAAGATTCAATCACCCTTTGAGAATTTCGATAATTTGTCGTAAGGGACAACAACCTCATCTGTCGGAGTCTTGATCTTTTCCCATTGTATTGGATCGACTTTCCCACTGTTGCGAGCATGACACATCACAATTACTTTCTGAACCACATCAAAAAGATCAATCCGGCATTGACATTCAACAAACAGCTCACGAAGCTTCCAACGCCAAAAGGTAAGTTACCTCACATAGCGGGTCACCAACTTCACAAATCCGTCCTTCTCATTCTGACTGCACACAATGTTGCACATTTTCCAGTTCAGATCCCACAACTGACGCCTCTTTCCACTATTTTCCCTACTCCAAACTCGTCGCAATCCGTCAACATGAAAAACAAGAGGAGTAGGAACATTTCCATCTGATCGCCAAAACCTCTCAGGTAACCAAGATCTAAACCAAGAGAGGGGAAGAAACACTTTCAAATGGGTAGGACACTTATATCTTTAGCAGTCCATCAAAATGGCAAAAGAACAGAGAAGAGCGGAAGGAAATAGACTGGTACCTGATCTGGTCAAGAGTGGCCAACTCCAGCCGAAGCCGACTCAGCTTGTCAACCTCCACAGAAGGCGCAGTCTCAACAAGCGCAGCCATGGTTGCTACGATTCCCGCTTCTTCTCCACCCCCACACAGTCACTCCTCCGAGATGGGTGAAAATAAGATGAGAACAGATGAGGGAGGAAAAGGCTATATGCGAGCAGCCCAGTGCTGCCGTTGCGATATTGGGGAGACGTGGCTGGCGTGCAGAGCGTCGCTCCTGTACTTTGTGGCCTAGTGTGTTGGGTAGGCAGCATATGCTCTGCTCTGCGCATCCACACATTTTCCGTAAGAGCAGACTCTCATCCGCTTTGAGTGTTGGAGTGCTTTTCCTCGGGGAGGCATAATGCTCCCTGACTACAGAATATACAGTCCTTGACAGAGATCGACAGGGATTTAACACAAACATCGCTGGACGGGAAGACAATTTGAGAAGCTCCAGTCCGGTATATTACAGGATCTCACCAGACAGGATTACAATTCATTACAGCGACGGCGGTGACAGCTTGATCGTTGTGATTGGGTTCTGCGTTTACAATGTACAAATCGCCTCACCAGACTACAAATGCTCACTCGACAGGGTTACCGCTCATTCGTGTCCGCTGACACCGCCACCTTGATTTTGCTTGGTTGCGAGCTTGCGGTGTAATAAAACAATCAAGCATCAAGAGAATTTTCTGTCACTAAATTGTCCAAACATCTGAATGAGGGCACTTGAAGACAGTTTGATTTCTGTAAATCCATTCTCCTCCAATTTCCTCCTGTAACACCAATTCTCATCACAGACTACTAGGACTTTTGGCATGTTTAACCAGATGCCTTTCAGCATATCAATATTTACCTTATGTGTATTAGTTAACTTGAAGCTCCACAATTCCTCAAAAACATTCTTGTTTTGAGAGTAGTGTTTCACAGATTTTCAGCTGGTCATTAATCTTTCATTCACTCAATTTTGGGAAAAAGCTCCGGCTTTTCAGGGTTAAGGATTTGCCAATCGCTAAAGACTAACCGGCCTTTGCTGGGGATCCAGACCCATGGCAGCAATTTGCTGTGCAACAACAGCTTTTGGATAGAAATCTGCCAGGAAGATGCTACAAGTGATGGGAAGTATTCAGGGGAAGTATTCACATGTTCATGGGGAAGAAAACTGCTGCGACAGTATCATTATGGAGCTCAAGCTGAATGCTACTACATATCAACCAATTACTTGAAGAGCTTCTCGCTTCCAAGACCAGAAACAAAGCCCTCCGTGTATGTTGTATTCTTGAAAAGCATCTGCCATTAGCCACAGCTACCAGCTGAAACCTCAGTGGAATCTTCCGTGCAGACACAAATGCAACCTTCTGCACTGCCTTGTAGTTGCAGTTGCTTAACCACCTGACAATGAAGTTTTTGCAGCTTGTCCACCACAAGCCATGTCTACATACTGTTGCACCTATTGTACCTATAGGAGGCTTGTGTTCATGATTTTCAACCACCATATAAATGCTTACAAAGCCAATCCAGAGCTGGCCCAAACCCAATGTCAAGCGACCTACATTGAATGAGTTATAAACACGGAATAGTAATTCTTGCCAATGCCTTTTGCAACACTATACATAGACATATGTGTCAAAGTACAGAGACGAGAAAGCAAAGATTTAAGGAACTCACAAAAAGACTTTCAAGCTCTGGAGTAAGGCGACGCCTTACACCTCTGGCAACATTCCCTGCTAGCACATCTTTGTTTTGCTCCTCCAAAGCATGTACTGTGAACTGAGATTGCACCTGCATCATGTAATACAGTGCAGGATAACTCCAGGCTCATATTTGAAAGGTAAACAATAGAAGGAAAAAAGACCATATCCGAGGCGACAGTGAATGCTAGATGAAGAAGAAACAATAGACCTAGAGAGAACAATGGAACAACATTAATGAATCTCATACTTCCTGTACTTCGCGACTTGGAAATTTTCACCTTGGGACCTGCGGATCCAAGCAACAAAAAATTGGCATGAATCGCACCTCAGCACGCACAGCAGTGACTGTGTCTTCTAAAATATAGGCAATGACACTCTGAACATCTGTCAAGTTCAGCACTCCCCCTTCCTTCTCTTTAGCAGCTGGTGTCTTTGGCTTCCCCTTCACCGTCACAGTAGCAACTAATCACAGGCAGCCCGAGCCAAAATGAGTACACTTGACTAAAATATTCTTGCCATCTACACCAGATTTGTGCCCACCCTTCAGGTACAGCATTGGAAAGCAGTCACAAAATATGAAATGTTCAAGGACTGAGAATTCTGGAAGAGGGATTGCAAATGTCGATGACATTCAAAGAGCACCTCTGCTGTCAATGATTCCAAACCTCACACACCTTTGGACTCGGTTGCAGCAGTTGCTGCACCGGCTGCTTCTTTGCCTGCTGTTTCTAGAGGCACAAAAGCCACCAGATCAGGAAGTTGCTCCTTGCCAACTACCACTGCTGCCTGCATACAGGCATGCTTACAAGCCGTGAGGAGCAGTGTACCTACCACATACAGCACAAAACAGACAGCAGCAAGCACCAGTGCAAATACCTGGAGGTCGACGTAGGTTGGTTCCCTTCCAATGGCCCTCAAAAACTTTTCAAGACCTGCTGGTGTCAGGCCTGCACAAGCACATTGCGGAAATTGAATGTTGCATGCACAACCAGACTAGATGACCTCTAAGCACGTTCCTTGACAACCAGCAGTTCTGAGAGGCAGAGATGCTGCAATGTCATCGAATCATTTTCAACCAAGCTTGCTAACTCGCACTACTTATAGTGACCACATCAGCTCACATACATGTCGTTGCGTTGTTCGTGAGTGGATGGAAATATATCCGAGACTCTGATTGGAAACCTCTATCGAGGAGAAATCCCACAGACCTGCAGCCCCAAAAAAGTGACGAGTTAGTTTTCTGTAGCTGCTCCATTACACAACTTCACAGGTGTGATCCTGTCACTCTGCTGGCAAATCCAACTGAATGATTCCCTAGCTTGAGTCTTGTGTAGCCAGAAGATGTGCAATTCCATTGAGTCAAAAGATCTGAAGGAAGCGGTTTTCCCTAATCCCACCTGGTTCATACCATACTTTCTACACAATACACTTTCTGTAGTACAGCACACCGCCAACAGTCAAATATGGTTGGGCATGTAAGACTGGGACTACTATTTGAGGCATCTTGAGAGGCCAGCATACGAGAGCTAAGAATATTTAGACCTAACTATGCTACCAGCAAGCACAGCTTAAATATCCTGCCCCTGGGCATAGATCCAATGATAAATGTGAACCAGGAAGCCATGCACCTGCTTTAAAAACAATATTTCCACTCTCAAGATTGTAGAATTGCAGTGTAGATGGTAACACTTTATCAAGAATATAAGTCAGAGACTGAAATAAGACACTAAGCAAACACAATGTTCACTCAGCATGAGGCTGTGAAGGTGCAGTCTATCTCATATCTCATGCTATTGGCTTCTCATGCAAATTAAATACCCCTTCTTCCACACAGAATGATAACAAGCTCATACTTTGCAGACTCATTGACCAAAGCGAATGGTGTGACACATCCCAGCGGTACCTACCCAACCAACCAGTAAGAATGTATTAGGGAAGTCTACAAAGCAATCAATTTTGATAGGGAAGTCCTGCATCTAATATGCGTCGTACGCCGGCAGGCTCCTACCTATCCTACAGTGCTTTTTGATGCCTGAATAACACATAAAAGTGGTAGACATGCCTGCATTTCTCATACCTTCAATACAGCTTTCAAAACATCCTCAGGTGCCAGCGCGAAGGACGGCAGCCTTGCCTAACCCCAGTCGCTGCGCCAGAGCTGTTAAAATACACTCACCCTCTTTTTAGCATCTGTGAGCAACCAGGCTCTCTAGTGCGCTGCCAAACAAGTGAACCCAAAGAACTCAAATCCCAAAACCCTAGTCTAGAATACCTTTCAAGTCCACATGAGTAGTGGTTAATGCCGAGACAAGATACAGCCTGTTCTTCTTGTCCTGTGCCCCCCAGAAACACAAACACACAAACACAGAGAGATGCGTCTTGGCTTCGTTCTGGCCACGTTTCCTTCATGCGTCTTTGGTCATCGTTCCAGCAGTATCAACAGAGAGAGAAACTCACCTTTAGAAGCAAAATTTTGCTGTGCCCTCCCTCCAGATGTCCAACATGCTTGGCCTTCATACAGGCCACAACAAAAGATAAGAATGACCACACACGCTACCCTTGCAGATCCGTTCGGACTGTATTGAGATAACAGCAGGATAATGCACTATGACCCTCACCTGTTCTTCCACGGTCATAACCACTGTATGCTCATGCGTTTCAGTCTCAATGCCATGTTCCTGCATCCATGCCCATCAACTCAGACTCATCTTCAGTGAATCAACTGAAGCAGTACCCAAGAATCTACACCATGTGCACAGGCGATCTCCCCCCTTCCAGTTGCCCATATTGGGTTTTATACCAATACCCACATGCAAAAACGATATCAAGGAGTCGCGGGTGTGCTGCTGCGGCATCGCGGCAGCTCCGCTCCTCCCTCCACCACGCACACTCTCCTGCCCAACTTGAAACTCCAACCCTGCGCCCAGTGTCTTGTGGGTCCTCACACAAACAAACACATGAAATGCAATTCAAGTGGGCATCATGGTCAGACCTGTGTATGTTTTGGATTTGTGGCACAGTTCAGAAAATAATATCAAGGCGTCCCACGGCGGGGAAGGGACGGACGTCGGTATTCCCATCTGTCCCTTCCTTTCGTTGGCTAAACCAACGTTGGCCGGGTATCATGTTTTGTGGAGTCTTTCCAGTTCAGGTTATGGAATCGTTCTCTTAGTGGAAACAGTGGGATAAGGCTTAGAACTTGAAGTGAGGCAAGTTAAGACATGAGTTGTAAATGTTTTGCAACAGATATCCCATCTGCCGGTTTCTGTAGGGCATTCACAGTCGGTTATAGTTGAGGTTCTCCATCACTTCACCAAAATACAAGGCATTGAATTTGAAAGAAACTGAAGTGCTGATGTGCATAATCATCAATGTGATACACACAAGTTCACACACAGTACCAACTATTTGGCCTGAGATTTCCATACCCTGGGGTCATTCAGCAGCCTAAGTTAGTAGCAATGCAAATGCATGAAGGCTGAGCAACCTTGACCAACTAAGGCCCCAGAGGTTCTCTATTTACCCTTCCACAAGATAGAACCTACCCTGCAGGTTCTACCCAAAACCAGAGAACCGCCCAACACTGTTCAGAACCTCAGAACCCTCGTCCATGAATATGATGTTGCTAACAACAAGTCATGCATAAGTCAATACATTACATTTTTTTTGTTTTCTTGTCAAATATGAACATATCACATATCATATTTGAAATATGTCTCTGAATGTATCACAACAATTATTTTCTTACATGATATCTGTTTTGTTGATTTCTCACAAAGGTTTTACAATAGAAGTGCTAATAAGAGCGGCCATGAAAATTGCTGATCTATGACTCTTCAATTGTGAATTCAAAGATTGTTTCGGTCATCTAATCATACATTGTTGTTCTGGAATCCAATCACTACATTCCTGATTAGTGAATTCCCGGTTGTGTTGGATTGAAAGTTTACACCACTTGTGTGATTCGGTATGTTGCCCCCTGGACAAGCAGTCTAGATAAGACTGGTGAATTGCTAATGAAATGGTGAAGCAGCAAGACTAGTTTCAATAGCAGCAAGAATTTTTGGGTGCAGCGAAAGGTGCTTGCATATTACTCATATTCTTCCCTTATGGAAGAGAAGTGGGTTTTCTTCCAAGTCCATATCAGTGTTGGGAGGGTATATAGGGTCTGGCTGGTTATCAATCCTGGTATCAACCAAGATGTTAAAGAACCGACCCAGCTAGTATCTACTTTTGTAATACTAGGGTTAAGAATTGGACCCCTGATATTTGGCACTTGCAACACTAGGTCACTACCTACCAATGACCATGCGCACAAGGTATCACTATCAACCAATGTTGGTAGGGGCAGATGTCGAATCCAACCACCTGCTCTGACTATAAAAATATTTCAATACCAGGACCGGGCTGGTATTAAAAAAAGTAATACCTGCCCAACACTGGTCCATGTCCATCATCAATTGTCAAGACAAGTGCTCAAATGTACCATGCATGGGTGCAGCTGAAGACATAGAGGGATGGGCAAAGGAGGCTACCGTCAGTATCAATGATTGTGACAATCTAGCAGTGAGATGCCGAAGTACAGGTGTTTCCGCTGAAGAAAATTGATCTTTGAATATGTCCTAAGGGGTAAGGGTCAGTTGGTACTATCCTCAGCCTTGCAAAAGCACCTATACAGTAATGTGGATCCTACAATCCCAATTTGTAGATTCTGTAGCAAAGTGTAAAGTTTACCAAAAAAGTAATCTTAACTTAATGCAACTCCTGTATCGCGCTTCGGCACCTTGTGGCTGGGCCTCATAATTACTCCTGAAAGAATAGTCACAGTTCAATGACAACTTGACTTTTACTTGTGAAGTTGCAATGGCAGTAGCCGCTGCTTCCTCTGTAAAGAATCGCAAATGGGACACTTCCTCATGTTCCACAGAAGAGATCATAGATCTGCCTTGCCAGGGTATCTGGGAAAGGGGATGGCATCTCGGATGTTTTCCAGGCCTGTTGCAAAGAGGACCATGCGCTCAAACCCAAGTCCAAATCCAGCATGCTGCACTGTTCCATGGCGACGTAGATCAAGATACCATTCGTAGGGCTCTTGTGGTAGGTTCATCTCCTTTAACCTACAGAAATGGGGATACAACAATATGTGAACAATTCATGTGGCCTGTTCGCGGTGGATCCCACCCTCAAGAGCTTGGCAATCAATCTCTCACATCAATAAGCATACAGGTGTAAGGTACCAAAAGGTACACACATGACTTGCCATACACACTCTAAGGAGCCTCTCCACTTCCATTTGTATCAGAGACCAGTTTGATTGAATTCGGTGGTCAAACATAGTAAGTACTGCAAAGATTGCACGAGGTTATCCACACTCAAGTTGCAAAACTAGACATTACAAACAGGTAAAAGGGGTACCTCTGTATAAGTACATCATAGCGCTCTTCTCTCTGGCTTCCACCCACCAGCTCACCGACCTACACAACTCCACAAGTTCAACACTTATTTGCAAAACCCAGGAGGATTCGATTTGAGAGTTCCATTTCTGGCAGGGTCATTTCAACTCAGAAACATGCCCAAATGTTCACAGGATCCCATTAACAAGTCATTATCAAAATGGATACTCGTTTAGTGATACTACTTCAGCACTTTTTGTGGGGGGACATTGTGGGGACATTGTTTGCCGTAGCCTTGTGGCCATTGACCCCGCGCCCAGTTTGAGCGGAACACAAAGGGACAGAAACTACCTCTGTCAGGGGCTCATGCCGGTAGTGACTTACCTTGGAACACCACCGAGTTGATATCCTCTAGAAATCCCTTTACCAGCATCAAGCTGCTCTGTAGATGAGGGATGTGTGCACTCTTTACACAAGCATCAAGGAGACAGAGTGTGTGCACTCAGTAGAACCAGTTGGTGAAAAAGAGCAAACAGGCATAAGAGATGTAACAAATCCCCGTAAGTAGCTATGAGGGCAGAGTTCCCCTGAAATACCATAAACCTCCTGGACAAAGTGGCGAAGTCAGCCCAACAATGGAGAGAGGAGAAATATAGACCTTGGGAACCAGCACGTCCATTGCCGCCACAGTCTTTCCATCATCATTGAGGCGCATGTAGAAAGCTTTAAAGTCTTTGGGATAGTTGTACACAATGACTGGCTTCTTATACACTTCCTCTGTCAGATATCTGCAAAAGACAACGGTCATATCTCACATTGATGTTAAGGCTTCCTGGGAAAAAGTGCAACACTCTAACGGTTCTTGTGTACCTCCAGCCACCTCTTTATGTCACATTTCTGCTTGTGACCAGTCAGAGTAAAGCTCTATCTTACAAAAGGGATGTTGTTGGCTGTGCTTAAGATTCCAAACTCATTTCGGCATTCCCCTAAGAGGGGCTGAATCCTGCAAAGTCTATTGTCCCAAGGATGCGGCATCTGTGTAATGAAAGACATTACAAATACAGCCTCGTGTTTTGATATTACAATACCTACTAGGAGTGCTACAGCAATTTACTTGCAGGGAGGCTGGGTGTATTGTTGGAGAAGTGGCTGTCGTCCAAGTGCCAATGACATGAAAGGACCTTTCAACCCTACCTTTCATGCTCAGAGGCCAAGTCAATTCCCCATTCCACGTTGTTCTCGAACTTCCTGTCAGTTACCTGCACCAAAGCACAGAAACCAATATACTCGTAAAACCACTGATGGAAAATCTGATGCAGGATCCATCCATCACTCTCTCATGTCTTTTTATCTTACCTTCTCTAGGATGTCAATGGCCTCTGTATATGTAATCCGCTCGAATGGCGTTGATGCTACCATCTGGAGGCGGGCGACAGCGGATTTGTCAAACATGTTCGCCATGAACTCCATATCGTCCAGGCAGTAGTCAAGCAGCCATTGACACATGAACCTCACGTAATCCTCAGCACAGTTCATATCATCCTGAACCACCCCATTAAACACCCAACCAGGGTCATTATTAAAATAGCACAGTACAACTGAGAAGGGAAAAGGCTGGTGGAACATAAGCTTCTTTCACTTCCATCTTAGATTATTTCATCTGCCATGCTTTCCAATGTGCCACATGGAAGCTGTGTAGATGACAGCACTTATCTGAAAGTCATTATAAGCCAGCCTACATATATTGAGATAGTGTTATAGAGTGCCTGCTAATGCCTAAAATGCCAACTTCACCTGTGCCAAAACAGAACAGAGGACAATGTGCAAACATCCTTGAACACAGCACTGTAATCTTTGATATCTAATCAGCATTCATGAAATCTGCAGCTCATAGCACGATTATTTCAACACAGGGCTTCCAGGACACTCTCATATGCGTTCGGATCTTGATCTCACTTGTGGCGAGAGAAGTATTTTGTTGTATAATACTCTCCACAACAGACCACAGAAGGAGAAGAGAAGGTTGTAGAGTGGGGACCATCACGTTTATGTCCGGAATTACTTGTGGCCTTCCAGATCTCTTTGAGGAAGCTCTTTACAATAGCATCAGTTTGAAAGTAAAATTCCTGGAATTTAGACCCTAGCCAGGTCACAGATTTTGCTGATGGAGAGGAAGAGAGAGGGCTAGGGGAAAGAGAGAGAAAAGCAAGAGGGCACCTGAAGGTCTGCAAAAGCCATCTCTGGCTCTATCATCCAGAACTCTGCCAAATGCCGTGTGGTATGTGAGTTCTCAGCCCTAAATGTTGGCCCAAATGTGTAGACGTTGCTGAGTGCACACGCATATGTCTCCACTTGCAGCTGCCCTGATACTGTCAAAAATGCTTGTCGGGTGAAAAAATCAGATGCATAATCAACACCTCCGCCTTCCTTTACAGGAACCCCTGGTTTCAGCTTCAAGCGCTCCTCTAAATGCGTGACTGCCTCTTTTGCTCTTGCAAGTTCCTGTGCCCCCAGATTTCCTCACTTCATACTACATAGGTATCATATAATGGATATACACTCCCAGAGTATTAATATCTTATCCAACTTCAGGATTTCAGAGATAAAAAAGCGCCAAGCTCCCCATCACATTAGCCTTTGCTGCCGTCTATGATTATTATGTGACATGTTCTGTAGTGGCTGATATGTGAGTATAAGTTTATCAAGATGTGCTTATGGAAGGGTTGAGCAGGCCACAATCATGATGTCTACGGCCAAAGACCAAGGTTTCAACTAGATTACTTGACATCTAACAAGTAGATTGTGACTAATGTATTTCAGCACAAACTTGTGAAGTTGTGTTTATGGAAGGGTTGAGAAGGCAAAATCGTTATGTCTATAGCGGCATCAAGAGACGAAGACTTCCAATGTTCAAATATTTGAAACCTAACAATTACATCGTACTCATATATTGATGAGTGGCCTGTGGCATAGAACAATACCTCCAATGCTGGAACCATCTCAGACTTGCTCTTTTTCTGCATCTTCAAATCTTTCACCATACCCCCCTTCTCAACCACAGCTGCCTTTGCCATTTCAAGCTCAGCCACAGATGGACGGGGGTTCACTGCACATTCCCGATCTCTTCTCTCAGCTTCACTGAGAAGAGTTGTAACTTGAAACATCTCACCTGCCCCTTCACAGTCACTCGTTGTGATGATAGGCGTGTGCACCCACAGAAACCCCTGTTTGTGGAAAAAAGTATGTGTTGCAAAGGCCAATGCGTGCCGGATCCGGGCAACAGCAGAAATCTGAACAACCACAAAACAACCAGAATTGGCCAATCCTCTTTCTATTTCTTAGCTGAAATAATCCATCTTGCTTACAATGTGAATCGCTTTTCTTGTCTCTTCTATTCTGCTACAAGACTCAAGAGGTGTGTATGAGGAGGGAAAGGCTATGGACAACAGAGTTTGAACTTAGATGTGCAGAGACGGACATTTTGCTTGCAAGAGTACATAAAGGTGAGTTACAATGACATTAGAAAACTGCAGCTGAAGAAGTCTGCTAACCTATCGTCTTCAATAGAGTTATTTGGACAGGTGTGCAAGTAAAAGTCATTCCTAAAAAGATGCCCTGTTGCATCCTTTACAGAGAAGGTCACTCCTGAAAGATCACTTATCAATGCAATACTAGTCTATCATCCTTGTGCTATCACAACTGAAGTGCTATACTTTAACCCCTTGGTCGGCAAGGTGAATAAGGACAAATGAGTAATTAAAAAGGTAGGAGAAATGCAGAATTCAACATACTGTGTTGGTGCGAGCCCGCAGGTGCATATGGTTTCGCAAAAACTCCAGAGGCAACCGAGTCTTGGCTATGGGGTATGTGGCCGGATCAACAGGCCCCACATGTAAAATGTTCTCTACCAACAATTCCACTTTTTGCTTCTTGTCCCCAGGTGGCTCCTTCAACTCCCCTTCCACCAGCACACATGTACCTGTCTGGGCGAGCTGATGTTTCGCAGCAACAGTTGCATCCACCAACACCTGCCAGCATTTTGGAAATCAATACCAAAGTAAGTCTTGCTGTCACCAAAGATTTGCATTAATTTGATGCACGGATTGTGGAATTAAGCTTCCCAAAGGGAGCATCCGCATTGTACACACGCACCGGGTTATGACGAACGTGAAGGCATACCCGCAAGGAATGTCAGCCCTATCGGAGCTAACCATGCGGTCTAAAACCCACAAAAATCCAGAAACTGAACCCGCAGCTGCCATACAGCTTCCGACAACCCCCCAATAGTCCGATTACAGGGGATTGAGTATCGACTCAAAGGATGGCATCTACATCGTTCTGAAGAGCATGATGTCGATTCATCACTGTGCATGCTACCTTAACCTCACCACCCCGTCGTTGCACTGTCAGTCACAGTACGGAGAGAAAAGAGTATAACATGTCAAAGGGAGGGGGCGCACCTGGAGGTTTGCAGTGCAGGAGCCGTCATTGACCTCGAGAAAAGCTGACGTGCTTTTTCCCACAACCCGTCCAGTCTTCACCCACCCGCCCACAGTGACGCGCTGCCCAATGAGCTCTATCCCACCATCCGGCCTTCCCAGAATTGCCTTGATGGGCACCTTCCGACTATACGTGCCCTTTGCCACAATCTCCCTTCCATTCTCAGAATCCCCTGCAGACACCGACATCTCTGAGACCCCAGTAATGAGGGAGCCAGGCTCTGTCTGACCCATTTGCTCTCCCCCCCTCCCCTTCTCTTCTCTTCTCTTCTCTGTGTCTCCCTCCAGCCTCCAGACTCCCCCTTGGTGTTCTCCAGCAGTTTTTGGGTCCCGAAAACACGTTCTCCAAAGAGTGTGTCTTGCTGCACGCCCTAAAACTAATGTATATTTAGCGGATATATAACATGGGAGCTGATACGAGAACAGCTATCGTGTTCTCAAAGAGCCTAACTCTAGGACAAGAGATTCGTTTGTTGCACTAGGCACAGTTTGGTGGAGGCTTTAGCTTGCAGTGAAGGAATTTTGTCACGGGGGACAAGAGAGAGCCTAGACAGAGAGATGACGATGGGGACAGATTTCGTCGTGGGTATTGTGGGCGCATTGGTGCTGACGCATGCTGCGTACTCGACCATTATCTGTAAGTCCTTCCTCCCCTAGTATTTGTGTTTTATATGGAGACCAGGATGGTGAAGGAATTCTGTGTGTGGGAAGTTTCGTGACCACCCATGTCTCTTGTTGGAGTCCCAAGACCGTTTCGTTGTGGGTTTTCAGAATGAACATCACCTTCTGAGTCTGGTTTTCACCTGAGCGCAATGATGGAAGCGGTAGGTTTTCTCATTGGGAACTGTGACAAGGCCTACCAACATGGGTGCTTTTATTCCTGATTTGGTGATCAGCAGACCCTGACCCATGAATCAGGATCCTGATCCTGCATTTTTCCGCTGGATGGATTCACAACCAGTGTAAGTACCAAAGCAGGTTCTGAAAAGACGAAGACTGGATATTGTTGGGGGCTGTATTTCAGATAGGGGGAACTTGAAGATCAAAGAAGAGGAATTCGTCGGACCTACCGTGCAGGTCAGTCTCAACATTCCTTCCTTCTTCATCAGTCTTAAGTACCTCGAGTTGAAAAGCAGTCTGGGGAACCATTCTTATGAGGTTTAGGTTTAGGGTTTCTATCTGCCAGGTTGTTATTGTGACAGTCAACGTGTGGTTGAATGTCCATTTCAAAGGTGAAGGTAGTGAGTACTTCTAGAGATAAAGAGAGAGAAGGATTATATACTCAGTAGGATTACAGAGAGCAAGAAAGATAGGAGAGACAGATAGTGGGATGATGTACTCAGTACAATTTTGATTCAAGTTGAAGCTACCCTAAGGTAGAGCAGCTTAACCTGTGAGGATCATTGACCTTGCCCTGTGCAACACCCCTTGGGACGGCACCTTGATTTGGGCCATGGATTTCTCATTGAACCTTGACCGATAGTACCCATTTGATTTGGGCAGAACAAAAACGAACCTTTGGGATGGGCTCACTCTGGTGGTGGGACTTACTGTGATATGAACAATTCATTGGGGCTTTCCTCTAGAAAGCCCTTCACACAAGCATCAATGTGCCGTATTTGGTCTGAACAGCAGTTACATCCCATAACGTACTCATGCCATTCCTGCAACCGTTGGCTTGCCATAGCCTTACAGCCATTGACCCTGTGGAAACTACCCTCCTGGAGCGAATTGGCTTTAAGAGAGAGAATGTACTCATAAGCCGTTTGCCGTAGCCTTGTGGCCATTGACCCCGTGCCCAGTTTGAGCGGAACACAAAGGGAAAGAAACTACCTTTGTCAGGGGCTGACGCCAGTAGTATGACTTACCTTGAAACAGACAATTCATTCGAGTTTTCCAGATATCCTCTAGAAATCCCTTCACACAAACATCAATCTGCTGTGTGTGATTTGCCCAAATAAGACAGAGAGAAAATGTGCTGCATATGCCTTATGCAGTTCCATTCCTATATGACTTAATATCTGCAGATCCCAGCAACCACAGAATCAAGAGCATGCATCCAGACCTCTCTAACAAATGTGCAGATATGTTGCAAGTTGTGGATAATCGTGATGGACAACAGGTTTGGAAAAGGCTTATTGATAGTGCTCTTACGTCATGACTGATGTAAATCAAATGAGGGATTTCTTGAGATTTCTCGGCTTCTGTGCAGAAAGTAACTGTGGCAGGGATCTGTTTGTTGCTGTGACAGGTTCTTATTGAGGTGGCAATCAGTCTGCTGCTTTGTCTATGGGCTGCGCTCAGAGTGCCAGGCGCTTTCCTTCCCATCCTACCGGATTCGAAAGAAAACAGGTGAACAGACTCTCTCTCTCTCTCTATCTCTCTTCTCCCTGTCCTCTAGGAAGCCTATTGCCATTGGGTGGACTTGATACGGGAGTACATTAATGTCTCTGTGACTAAATGCCGGCCTTGTGACCTCGTGTCCTTGTTTGTTTCAACCTGAAGCGCTTTGCTCCAGGTAAGGTAGTGCATTGGATTTAGTTGGAAAGCTTGGGGCCTTTCCCTCTTTAGAATATGCCTACACGGGCCATTCCCTGCAACTCCCTGGAGTGTGATCTCTGAATGGTAACAAGCGGACCCCTACCGCTTGGGGGCAGCCCCTCCGCCCAAATTGGGCAGTCGTATGCTCTGTATAGCATACTCGGCACTTGGGCTCGGGTTGGTTCCTGTGCTTAAACTTATAGCCTGCGCGATCAATCAAAATTTTAGCTCCTATCAACATCAACACTCCCCAGGGTGATTCCTGGGAATTGGTTACTTATGCCAAATCTAGGGCTTCATGTGTAGTTTTTGGGGTGAATCCCAGGATGGACGATGTGTCCTTTAAAACTACATGCTCTAGTTTAGGCTTGGATTTCATGGCTAATGTCTCGAGACTTGATAACAGGGGTACATTGAAGGTTGCAATGGCCAAAAGTGCTTCTAATAGAGTCCCACATCAATTCAATCTCAAAGAAGTTCGCCCCTTGACTGGCTGGAGAGCGGTCTTAGACATTGGTGATTCAATGGGGCGCTCTAGGAAGACAACCAAGGGCAAGGACTTCAACTTGAGAGTTTCTAATCGGTTTGATGCTCTGAATGAGGTTGAATCCAAACAGCCAGAAGGACAAGATGCCCCTAAGTGTACAGAACCTGAACGTCCTGAATCTGAAGGATTTGGTACTCTGAATGGTTTACCAATCCTCAAGGTTTACACAAGACGAACAAATTCTATACACGGGGTAATTGTCCCCAAGCCGTCAGATGGACAATCTGTCCCTAAGTGTGCAGAGCCTGAACGTCGTGTAACTGAAGGATTTGGTACTCTAAATGGTTTACCAATCCTCAAAGTCTACACAAGACGAGCAAAATCTACACACGGGGTAATTGTCCCCAAGCAGTCTGACGGACAATATACCCCTAAGTGTGCGGAGCCTGTGCGTCGTGTAACTGAAGGATTTGGTACCCTGAATGGTTTACCAATTCTCAAAGTTTACACAAGACGAGCAAAACCTACACATGGGGTAACTGTCCCCCCTTTGCAGAACGGTTGGCCGTCCAGGAGCAATCACAAGCTACCTAGACGACAAACAATTCACATGCAGAGGGCTGGCTTGCGGCTGGCCACTTTCAACTTCTCAGGGCTTACTAACCAAGGGAACAACTCGAAGTGGGACAAGTCCTTCGGACTAATGATATTCATATCTGTGCTGGGCAAGAAACATGGGAAACGTCGGATAAACTGGTTGGAGATATCAATGGTTATAAATGGGCAGGTAGGATGTGTACTCTCAAGGCAGCCTCTGCCAAACGCGGTCAAAAAGGGGTTGGATTCTTTGTCCGTGATTTCTTGTTTGATAATTGTGAAATTATCAACAAGGGTTTGAGGTACGAGCATAGTATCTGGCTAAAACTGAATCTGAAGGGCGGCATGAGTATGAAGGACCTCTTTGTGGGTTGTGTTTACATGCCCACAGAGGGGACCCTTAGTGCTGACGCAGACAAAGCCTTCGAAGATGTAAAGCTGGACTGTGCTTCGTTCCTTGCCAAAGGTCAGGTAGTGCTATTGGGTGACTTCAATGCCCGGGTGGGCAAAGGGCTCCATCAGGACGATATCATTGGGCCTTTTGGTGAGGATGAGCTGAATTCTAATGGCAGACGGTTAATTAACTGTCTGGAAGAGCTTCAGCGTTTGACCTTGAATAACAGGACAAGAGGTGACCAAGTGCAGTGGACTCGTGAGAATAGAAAAATTCCATAATGAGGAGGTCAAGGCTGAGTACGTCCAGGCCTTGCAAGAGGCTCTCCCTCACTTTGTCCAATCGCTCCAAGAACTTCAGTCTCGCTCTGACAACGCAAGAAATGAAGTCGAAAGAGCAGTGGACTCTTGGGAGAGTTTCGTTTCCTCCGTGGCTGACAAGATCATTGGGAGGAAACTAATTGTCTGCGGTAGAGCTGTTAATTGGTGGACCAATGAGATCAAACTCAAGATAGCTGAGAGACGAGCCCTCTATAATGAGTGCTGCAATTTGAAAACCAACAGAGAATTGTGGGTGTGGTACTACCAGCTCCGTAAAGATATCAATCAGCTTGTTAGGTCTCAGAAGAAATTATACTGGGATAAGTTATACAGTGAAATAAACTCAAACCACCATGGTGGTAATGACAAGAAATTCTGGTTGGCCCTTCAACGTTTGTACAAGCCTAAAAACGGTCAGCAAGTACAAGTGCTGAAGACTACTAAAGGTGCAGTGGTGACTTCATCGGTTGACATTGCCAAAACCTTTGAAAATCACTACAGTATCCTTGGCAGAACTTCTAGGTCTAACAGTGAGGGGTCTTCTGCTGAATGGAGGGACACAGTTGGAAAAACTGTTCCTATGATTCAAAACAGCCCTGATGAACTGGAGTATATTTCAATGGCTTATAACGCTCCCATTAGTTCTTCTGAGATTGTGGAAGCAACTGAAATGTGGAAAGTGAGGGATTTGGGTTAAAGGTGGGTGATACCACCATACCAGCCCTTATGTTTGCGGATGACTTCGCAGGCATAGGGGAGACTCCAACCAATCTCCAGGAGTTGATTGATTGCGCGAAGAGATACTTTAATCTTTGGGGGCTAGAGGCTAATGTCAGCAAATGTGCAGTGGTAGCATTCAACGACAGAGGAGAGGGAGGAAGTGATCTTAAGTGGCAGTGGGGTAGCCAAGAGATCCCGGTCCTCCCTTCCTACACTTACCTGGGCATTGAGTTTTCCTCCAATTGTTATTGGGATGCACATATCCGGAAAGTTGTTCAAACTGGCAAGGGCAAAGCTCTGGGGCTCACTAAATTTTTCCACTGCAGAGGGGTCAACTCTGAGGTTAAGAAAACCATGCTTTGTCGCGTTATTAGACCTGCCTTGGAGTACGGATCTGCTATATGGGGTTGATAACTCCAACCAGGCTAAGTCTCTAGAATCCATTCAAGTGGGGGTGCTTAAGGAGTGTATGTCAGCATGCTCCAAAACAGCCAATGTGGCTGTTCGGGGTGAGTTTGGCATTCCATCCTTAAGCTCCCGACGAGATGAATTCAAGGGCAGATGGTGGGGTCAGCTGCAACATATGCCCAACACCAGATATCCTAAGCTAATCGACTCTATATCTTGGAAACAGGACCGCCCTGTCAAACAGGCTAAGTCCTGGCAGAAGAGAGTAGAAGAGATTCTCAAGGACCTGGACCTGGATCCGCAAGTCTTGACCCTGCTGGATAAATCTGACTTAGAGGCTGTAGTGTCCGAAGCCATGTCTGTTGCCATGAGATTGTCTGATGAAAATGAAGTTAGGCAGAAAACTTCCCTGAACTTGTTTCCAGTCAGTGACATGGGGGAGGACATCTTGGATGACCTCAAGGGTCTACCCTCTCTCGGCACTAGACTGAAATTTAAACTCAGGGCAGGAAGCCTACCTTTGAACAGCAAACAGAAGCAGAGAGGAAAGGGAGAGTGCAATTGCCCATTGTGTGGGCAATCTGAAGACAGTATTCATTTTCTGATACACTGTCCGGGGTTCTCTCACCAAAGAGACGCTCTCTTCAACTCTATCAAGGGAATTGTGCCTGTACCCCTGTTTACCAACTTTGAAAGTCTCGAGGCTGAGCCAAAAGCCCAGGCCCTCCTGAGGCCTAGTTTTTGGGCAAATCACACACAGCAGATTGATGCTTGTGTGAAGGGATTTCTAGAGGATATCTGGAAAACCCGGATTAATTCTTTATATGAAGGTAAGTCTTACTACCAACGTCAGCCCCTGACAGAGGTAGGTTCTGTTCTTTTTGTTCCCGCTCAAACTGGGCGCGGGGTCAATGGCCACAAGGCTACGGCAAACAACGTCTTATGAGTACATTCTCTCTGTGTCTCTCTCTCTCTTTGTGCAACATTATTAGGTCGGCCTTGGAGTACACATCTGCTGTGTGGGTTGACAATTCCAACCATGCTAAATCTTTGGAATCCATTCCGGTTGTAGTGCTCAAAGAAAGCACGTCCGCTTGTTCTAGAACAGCTAATGTGGCTGTTCGGTGCGAATTTGGCATACCTCCTTTAAGCTCTTGATGTAATGAATTCAAGTTCAGATGGTGGGGTCAGTTGAATTGGATGCCTAATACCAAGATAATTGACGCTATTTCTTGGAAGCCAGACCGTCCTGTTAAAGAGGCTAAGTCTTGGTGGAAAAGGGTAGAAGAGATTTTCAAGTATATGAATGTTAGTCCAGAAGAATTGACCCTACTGGATGAAGCTGACCTGGCTGAATTTGTTTCCAGTCTGTGACATGGGCAAGGACCTGAAGGATGATCTGAAGGGCCTACCTACCCTTGGCACTAGATTGAAATTTAAACTCAAGGCGGGGAGCCTGCCTTTGAACAACAAACAGATGCAGAGAGGAAACAGAGATTGCAATTGCCCGACGTGCAGGAACCTGAAGACAATATCCATTTTCTGATACATTGTCCGGGGTATTCTCACCAGAGAGTGACCCTCTTCAGGAACGTCAAGAACATGGTTCCTGCATCTCTGTTCACCAACTTCCAAAATCTCAAGGCTGAGCCTAAAGCCCTGTTCCTGTTGGGGTCTAACTTTTGGGCTGCCCACATACAGCAGATTGATGATTGTGTGAAGGGCTTTCTAGAGGATATCTGGAAAGCCCAAATTAATTGTTTATATCAAGGTAAGTCATGCTACTGGAGTGAGCCGTGCCTATTCCCTATGTTGCGTCCAAACTGAGCATGGGGTCCATGTCCACAAGGCTATGTCAAAGAAAGTCTTAAGTACATTATGCAGTCAACATGGTGTATCTAGGATGGCCTTAAATCAACTTGTAATACTCTGTACCTGGATTGTCAGCTATGCGCAAGTGCCTGGGCAAACTCAGTCTGAACTTTTTCAGGCCACACCCTGGCTGGTACATTAAAATTCTGGATTGGTGAAAATGCTCATTCTCATTTTTGCTAGTTTGATCTAGCCTCCGTCATCTTTTCAGCATTTTCCTGGACAGGAGGAGGGAGCAGGTGTTTTTAGATTCAGGGGAGTTGACATCCTTTTCCTTTTTATGTGTAGGGTGGCGGCGCTTCCTGCCAACCTGGATTTCATGACCTTCAATCATCGTGGCAAGCTATTTTCGCCTGAATTAGAGGCCAAATTTCTGTCCAACTAAGATAATGTTTAATGGTATGTGTGCATGCCACAAAATCAGCTCAGGTATCAGTTTTGTTGACTTCGTGTAAGGTTCCCAGTGTTTGTTTTTTTGAGCCCAAGCATTTCCATTGAGCCGCCTCCACTTGAGATCTTAAACATTTGCAGTAACATGGTGTCATACACCAGTGTTGCTGGCGAGCCTAGCACTGGGCTTTGGAAGAAAGCAAGTCACAAAATTGTCTATATATATACTCTTGGCCACTCACTCCTAATCTCGTCAAAGCTGAATTCCAAACATGTGCTGGCTCAGTTGGTACTTGAACTCTTCAGATTACCAGACCATGCTATGAAGGCACTGGATTATTGGTCAGTCCATTATCATGTTGGATTTCTCATCGAAACAAAAAGTGACAGGTCATTAGAGCTTTGCCTAAGTTGTGTGCATAGGCCTTGTCCAATTTAAGGGCAGTGAGAAGGATCATGTATCTTTCAGTTGGAGTGCCCTCAAAATATCAGGCGTACCGATGACAAAATGGAACCCAGCCGAAAATTGCCATTGTGTTTGCATGCATCTGTGGAGGTAGAACTTGAGCCAGGTTAGTGTGGGGGGTGTATGTTTGTATGTTTCACCTGGGCATCTGGCAGACCCAACTTATATTTAAAATTTATGCCATGGATAGCTATCATTAATTTGATATGGCTTAGCTGGATGACACATTATAGACTCACCTCATTGGCAACTCAGTTCATGGATGCAGTTAAGTGAGAAGTACTGCAATGATCCAACATTACTTTTCTTATTTAAGAGAAAGGGTGCGGAAGATCCAGTGAAACCCATCATAATGTGATTCCCAACAAACTTGTCTCAAGTACATGAAGACTTTGGGAGGTGAACTTGAACAATGAAAGGTTGGTCATTTTTCAACAGTCTAGTGAGGTAGTTGTTGCCAACCTTAGGTTGCCTAATACTCATCAGACCATTTCGAGCAATGTCAAGGTGCGCATTTGCCCGAAATTAGTCCTGTCTCTAATTTCAAAGCCCAGACTACTGATGATCCTAAGAGTTTGGGACACACCATGTCTGGGGCTTTGATTCTTGAAAATGTTCTCAAATGAGCACAATGGAACATTTTGAAAATATTCTCATAATATCTCGGAGTTATGTCATCACCAAACAAAATATAGTCATCACCTCTATCATGGTGCAAAATCCAGAGGCTGGTTGGATGGTTTTGAGCACTAATATGTTGGTTTCTAGCTCAATTCCTTCCAAGAGCATCTTGAACTCATCTAGAGTCTCCAAATGCATTGCTAGATCGAGTGTTCCCTCTTGTGAGTCTGCAAAACAATGGTCAATACGAGGGGAAAACATCGAGACATCTAGAATTGTATCTTTGTAATGGCTGTTGGCTTCCAACAATTAAATCATGGGTTTGACAGGAGTTGAATTGTAATATTTTGGCTGAATACCAAGGGCATGGAGTATACAAGACAAACTAGGTGCCCTGAGATACAAGGGATGGTACACTAGATCTCCACATGGGCGCTGTTTGTTCGAAAATGTGACCTAGGCGAAGTAAGGCTTCCTGCAGGCATCAAAACCAACTTCATGTGAGTGCCATAAAAGGACTTCAGAGACTAACACAGTACTTTCTTGATCTGGAAAATATTTCCATTTGCCAATTACTGCAACTAGAGCACCTCCATTGCATGTTTCTTTCCTAAGAAGAATCCAGCATGTCTGAAGTCCTCAATTAAATCCAAGATGACAACAGAAAACACGAATATTACACAGTGAACCCACCTCTCCAAAAGCAGGGCCAATCATCTGGAGGCCCACAGGCAGACCACAGCTTCCACCCTTGGCAAGTCCACATGGCACCACTAGTGCAGGCAGACCTGCCAAATTCACATTCACCTGTGTACATCACCATCCAGTTTGAGTTTGACAGGAGCAATTCATTACGCTCATGTCCATCTACATTCTCAAGAGGGAAGAGAGATAGAGAGGGTACTCATTAGGTGTCGTTGTCTTCTACGACAGAGACACAACCTATTTTGGAGGGGGGTTAGCATGAAAGGAGGGCTAACTTGGGTGAGAGACTACGAGACCACTTCCTGTGCTGAAATACAACTCTTTTCCTGTCAGATGATAATGTAGGATGTCATTTCGACTTTACCAGAACCATAAATGATAGTTCGGAGCGCTTTTTTTTGTCTTGGGCTGCCATAGGTGAAAAGGCAGGCAGCATCTGATTGTAAAATCTCAGTTGCCTTGCGTCGTAACTTCCTATATGGATGGGTCAGGTTGTCTCTCTAAAATTGGTCCACCCACTCTTCTGGATGTATGGTTCTGTGTTCAAAGGTATGATCAAGACCATACTAGCGGGTCTGATCTGAGGGCATTAACTTGTGACATACATGACAAAGATTAGCAAATATTTCTCTCCTATTTGGTAGACAAGGCATGGATTGGAAGTAACAGTATAGTCACTTATAGCAAGAAACACGATATCAAAATCTGCGTACTCATAGCTTACACATACAAAGACATACATCCACATGAACACATAACTCATTCACGTACCGTCATGAGGTCCCCAACATACATAGCCAACGGGTCATCCAGCTTCTCACCTGCATAACATTCAATTCATCTAAGCAAATAACGATAACATATTGCAACTAGTTCAATGCAACCAATAGAATGATGGACAATAGTCTGGAAGACTCTTAAGACCTGCAATTCCCCATTGCTTGCCTTGGCCACTCAAGCAGAGGATACAAAGAGCAGCCTCATAGCATAGAGCACAGACAATGCATAATCCTCAATATCAATGTGTACTCTGGATCATCTTCCGACAAAATGTGGACAAGGAGGCTGTCAGCAAGTGTGTGAGAACCTATTTTGTATGCTGCTGTCGGCGCCACGGGTGTCAGAAGCACATCAGTGTCTTGCAAGGCCTTCTTGAAATCCTGTTGAATCAAAGTCCGCACCTGACCCACAATCCCAGAAGCCCAAGTCCGTAACTGCATGAATGTATTACATGAACTCACCAACGTCGATGATGCTCCAAGCGACACTCTCAAGACATTTTGCTTAATCCTCGCTATTGCACTCATCACACCCTACATCAATCCAGTATAGCAAAGAGACCTGCTGGGCACGTTTGTAGAAAGCATCGTAGTAACCCGCAGACAATGCATATGTGCCCATCAATATACGCCGTTTCACCTGCCCACCACATCAAACAATTAAAGATCTTCAGGCTTGGAGTTGGAAACTCCGAAAATAATGCCCCGCCCATATCAGCTGCACATCACACTTTGACAACACTGCCTAACAAAAAACCTGCTGAACACAAACAAGATGTTCCTGTTCTATCTAACAAGACTATTGAAACAAATACAAAGTTCATGAATTTGGGGGGTGGAGATCACATTGGCAGAATCATAACTTACCTCAGCACCAAATCCTTGAGAACGAGAATTTCCGTACATGGATAAGACCTCCTCCCCGTGCACACGTGGTCCATACCTGTACAATTCCAGGAAGACAAACACTAAGATTCCAAACGGAAAAGCCATGAAACCAAAGTTGGCTGTTAAAGCACAACAGGCTGTCCAGAGGTCTTATCGCCATAGCCAAAGTTCATAGCCTGTTCGAATATCTCTACCTCTCTTCCCTATTTCTGTTGGTGGTTGCAGCAGGTTTTGCTTACAGATAAATACGTTTGTTAGAGCCCATAACTCAACGTCGGTAACAGGCTTCCTTGCAATGAACAAAGTGTACCTGACACCATCATAGCGGGCAAGATTAGAAGAGGCTTCAGAAGGAGCCAGTACGTAGTATGCTGGTAGCCCAAGTGCAAATGTTGGCAATGATACCTGCCATTTCAATCAAATCCATTTAAGTGATTGCAATCAGGTGTGTTTTTGAGTACTAGGGATATAATCAGAGGGCATGACACATTTTCTAGTGGAAGTGATAAATGCAGGAAAAAAAAAAGAGGGAAACAAATCACAAGAATGACAAGCTGGAATACCTCCCTGACATAAGCACCAAGATCCTCGAGATGCAAGGCAGCAGCTCTAACAACAGAGGCAACACCGATGTCCACCCCATCCCCCAGTGTCTCCGTTATTAGCCCAAATTTGATTCCAGCCAAAGGTTTACTACCAAAGCCTTCTACTGGCAATAACTGTGCTGCATAATCTGGAACTTCCTGCCCAAAACATAAACCACGCGTGAGTAAGAGCTTTCCAACTACTGGTTCCAAAATGAAACGATCTAGAGTATCTCCGTCTATATCTCTGTCTGGTATACTTTATTACTTTGCAGTAATTCTCAACAATAGAATCCCGCTTTGCACCACAGGACACATCGTATCTCCTTTCATTTGCTTTCACACTGATTGCACTTTTAATAGTAAGGACACATTTGAAGTCAATGTTTTTTATTCTTTTCTGGATATCCTCTGATGCAACTGCAAAGGAAAGAGCTGCTAGATTGAAACGAAATGCCAAGGGACAACCTGACTTGGTAGAACCCCCTATAAACCCTACACCTTTAATCTCTCTTTGAACGTGTCAAGTGCTCACCTGAGAGATACTCGTCGAATCTGACTTATCATGGCCAGCAATCGCTCCAAGAAGAATGGCTGTGTCAACCACTGACGCACCCAAGCATCCCACCACATCTAATGAAGATGCATACGCCATTAGACCATAGCGCGACACTCGCCCATAAGAAGGCTTGAGCCCAACCACCCCACAAAAACTTGCAGGCTGCCGAATGCTGCCCCCTGTGTCACTCCCTAGGGCACCAGCACACTGGCCTGCTGCTACTGCTGCAGCAGACCCTCCTGACGACCCCCCCGGGACTCTGGATACATCCCATGGGTTAGAAGTCACCTGTTCCAGCACCAGCATCCATGCTTTAGAGTTTAACGGTGGAAGTGGCAAAATGTTGTGGGTATCTGTGTGTGTTAGGAAGACCAAAAGTGCAGAGGAGAGAGAGGAAGCACTCAATGATTTACACAGTAAGAGTTTTTCAAGCAAATCTGAGGTCAAGTATACCCACTAAGGTCTAGTCCAATGGGAAATGGGTCAGAAGCGATGACCAACTCACTCGAGACCAAGGTGTTTATGCACCCTTTAGCAGTTCCCAAGGCACTCACATTTCCTTACATTGTCACTCTACTATTAAGATACTTCCTTCTCTTGCCGAATATATCTGTGTGAATTTGTATGCATCTCGACAGATATCACTCTCAAAATTTCTGTTATCGTCGGGGGAGGAGGGGGAGTGGAGAAATCCAGGAGTACCTGATAAGCAGAGCCTTCAGTGGAACTACCCATTCCAAATTCATCCATGTTGGTTTTGCCAACGAGCAATGCGTCGGCCTCCCTCAACTTTGAGACTGCAGTGGCATCAAAGGGTGGACAGTACCCTCGCAAGATTTGTGATCCGCCTGTCGATGGCATATCTCTTGTACATAGATTGTCCTTCACTCCTAAAGGAACACCAGCCAAGGACCCAATTTCTCCTCCCGCAGCAATTCTCTTATCTAAATCCTCGGCAGCTTGCAAGGCCTTCTCCGAAACATGAAGAAAGCTGCGAATGTGAGGCTCTGTCTCGTGCAGTCTCGTGAGGTACCCTTCTGTGATTTCGGTAGCAGTTTTCTCTCTTGTCACCAGGCTCTCTCTAATTTTCCGAATAACCGAGATGGGTTTCTGATGAATTAAAGGGTTGGAGGTCTCACATATGGTGGTACTAGGAGACGCAGCCTGGGCAGTCGTATGAGTCTGCCTCGACATTGTTCTACAGACAGGGTAGTTGGTTCGCCCACCAGGAATTGGAGGACACGACTTTGAGCTCTTGTTGAGTACCAGGGCGGTTCCGCCATAGCTGGGACACACAGTTCGCGCCCACATTGGTCTTGAATGAAGCATCTTGGAGTGTGTCAGCGCAATCTTGCTATGTTTTACACACGAACGGTCCCATTCAGAGGTTATCAACAGAACGAGACATCTCTTCGTAAAATCTGCTGAACAACCGTGGGTTTTCTCTCACATCCTTCCCACAAGACTCTGATCTTCGCACACCCATTTGATTGATACTTGCAGCGACGCCTTCTAAACCCTGTGGCCACAAAAAAGGTGGTCCGGGGTTCAAATCGCACAAGACGGGAGGAAAAATTATCACTCGATAACCCTTGAAAAGATGAAAAACTGAGCATTCACATTAAATCAAATCCTGGGAAAAACCCGGGAATCTCTTTCTTCAATGCCGATTCTTGCATGGCGGCTTTACACAGGGACAGGGCGGGAGAGAGGGAGGGAGATGATTGAAGAGAAGTAGAAGGCACGGGTGTGGGTGTGGGTTGCGTAGAAACAGAGAGAGATAAAAGAGAGAGTTATTTGGGATGGGGTTTAAAGAGATTGACACAAAGTTGTGGGACGTGGGTTTATCGAGAGGGGCAGTGGAGGTGGCCGAGATGAACAGCAGATATTTGAATGGAAGAACAACAAACGTTGGAATGGAAATAGGGTATAGGGCTTCGAGGTGACAGGAAAGGAGAGGACGAGGCCGAAGGGTGGGGGGAGGGATGAAGCGGCAGCAAACGATATCCCGCTTTTTTGCACCCAAATGCAATCCCGCATCTTCCTCCAATGGTGGAGATTTTGAGAAAGACCCACGTAATTGCAAGCAGAATTTGAGCTCACCGTCTAGTGTAGCCGATCCCTCCCCTCCCTCTGCGAAACCTCATGTAGGGGCTGCAACCGTTGCATGGCCGCCTCATGATCTCCCTCGAAGACCCTCGTCGATAAGAAGCGTTAAACAAGACTTCACATTTTCTTCTTCAAAAAAGAGGCCAGTTGATGACACTTCGGAGGAGTTACTCTCGTCAGGTAAGGATGATTTGTGCAGCAATTTCCAATTTACCCTCGATAATTTGGATGCGTGTGAGGCAGAGAGGCCAGGGAGCATCCCGACTGCAGCTCCGATCTACCATACTTGGCCCTCTACCTCCAATAATCGCGAAGTCCATCTGCATATTTTATATGTAGCTGAATTTCGCTGTAGCTTATGCCAAATCTGGTCGGAAGAATTGAATCCACCGTTTCCAACAACGGGGCGGGGGGAGTTGGTTCGCCCAGATCATAAAAATTGCATCTTTGTGCTCCCCTAGAACCTCATGTACTATGCTCAATAAGTTGGGGGTTGCGTGACTGAACCACAGCAACTATCTCTACCACGATTTTCTGAACTCAATGGCAGGAGTAACCTTTCAAGTGATGTCTCCAGTAGATAATGGGTTCTCACTGGCCAGTGAAAAGGCCAGCCTTCTGACTGGTGAGATTCACACTTTGTGGGCACCCACACTGATGCAGGCAAGGGACCTGCATAGATGCCCTATCAAGAAGTACAGGTTTCCTCTCGTTTGCAGAAATTGAGTTCTTACCAAGAGATTATAGAAACTGCTGCAAAAACCTCTGTAATCATTGTAGAACTATGGGTGACAGAAATGCTGGAGATGGAAGTCATACCGACAGTTGTAGTCTAATTGTGGTGAGTGATAATATGTAAGTTCCTTTTGGACAAACGTTATTGTGTCTATGCCTGAGCCTTTTGTCCCTACCCCTCTTCCCCCTCTGTGGTATTACAATGCAGAGGAGGCTAACCCTATACTATGGCTTGGGGGAGCACGGAGGGAAGGGGCAACCACTCTAGTCCTGCTCCATAATGACTACATTTTTAACTGTGTATGCCTGGGTATGCTTGGAAAGCAGGAACAATTAAATTTGTGTATCTTGACCATCAAGTATGCTGCAGGTGGGAGGGAGGGTGACGTCGATTCAACAGCTATTCCATGTCACAAGAAACGTACTCTTTCCAACAGACCTCTGTCTGATGGAGCTACTCAGGGTACAGGAACTGAGGATATTAAGAACTCGAAAACTGATAGCGAGCTATTGTCACAGCCCAATCCATGTGACTTCAACAACATAGTCAAGGAGCAGAGAGAGGTGGACACTGGAGTCAGCAACTGTAATGTACTGGACAAAGCTTCTAAGGAGCTGGAAACCAGACTTCACAAGCCAGGAGGAGATACCTTTGACTCCCTCAATGGTTGTCCTTCAGGAGAACCAGATATGTCCCTGCAGATTTCTGCCAACCCAGTCAGAGTACGCAAGAAACCCTCAGTTCAGAGTATCAATCAGGTCTCCGTCCCTGCTTCTAATCCAGTCCGGCACAAGAAGTTCGTTGAAAAGTTATTGGCCCGCAGCGACCAGAATGGTGTGGTGCAGGAGGCCTGGTATGGAAAGCCGTCCTTGGGAAAAGTGACTTACACCCCTCTTGAGCAGCAAGTGGTGGAACTCAAGGCCAGGTACATACCCTCTTCCTAATAGCCAGAACATTCCTCTGGGACTCTCTAGCCAAGTTCATATTTGAGGAGTGTTTTATTGCCCTTTGAACTTGCAGTTACTTTAAAGAGAGAATATCTGTTCCATATCGTTGGCCCACTTTGCAGTTTTGTGAATGACCATGGAATAAATAGACCCATGGACAAATACTGAGACAGACTGTTTTATTGGGTGATGTAGGTACCCAGATGTGGTGCTGCTAATTGAAGTGGGCTATAAGTTTCGGTTCTTTGGAGGTGATGCAGAGACAGCCGCGCATGTGCTGGGCATCTTTGCCCACTATGACCACAACTTTCTCACAGCAAGCATTCCCACTTTCAGACTTCATGTGCATGTGCGGCGCCTTGTGGAATCTGGGTATAAAGTTGGGGTTGTCAGACAAACAGAGACAGCAGCAATCAAAGCACACGGGGCAAACAAAACTGGGCCTTTCACCCGTAATCTCTCGGCCCTCTACACCCGGGCAACCCTTGAGGCTGCTGAAGATCTAGGAGGAGAGACACAGGGAAGGGTTGGGCGCTTGAGTACCTATCTCATGTGCATTGCAGAACAGCCATTATTGCATGGCTGGAGCCCTAACAAGGCACGTGTTGGCCTGCCCGGAAGAATGGGTGAGATGGCTGCTGCTGAAGAGGGGGGGCGATTTGGGTTAAAAGGAGACAGAAAAGCAAGCAGTTTTGATACACAGTTTGGGGTTGTGGCTGTAGAGACTGCAACAGGGGATGTTATGTATGGAGATTTTAAGGACACGGTGATGCGTACTGAGCTGGAGGCACGGTTGCTGACATGTTCCCCAGCTGAGCTCCTCCTTGCAACACCTCTGGCTTCAGCAACTGAAAAGGTGGGTATACCGCGTTGCTGTTGCAATTATTCCTACTCTTTTGTGGTTTTGTGTATAAGGGATTTGGGAGCTTGTGCAGGGCAGTAAGAAGAAGTTTGTTGATGTTCTTAAGTGCATTTGTGGGTGTAGCTTTTGATGGAATTTGCAGGGCCTGCCTCAGAGGTTCGTGTTGAACGCATGCCACGTGATTGCTTCAAAGACGGGGGAGCTGTTGCTGAGGTGGTCGCTTTTTATGGAAGCCAGTCCAATCAAAACTCAAGTGTGGTAGGCACTGCTTCAGAGGGAGAAATGTCCCCCAAAGAGGAGAAGGTGGATGAAGGCTTGCAGGTGAGCTGGGCACAATAAATCCTCTCCATGTCTTCCTCTGATATGTGCCTCCTGCCCTCCCTGCCTGTATTTTGTAACTGGATGGATGTTCTTGGGATGCAGGCAGTGATGGCAATGCCAGACATAGTTGTGCAAGCATTGGCACTCGCTTTGCGCTACCTGAAACAGTTTGGACTCGAGAAAGTCCTATGCTTGGGGGCTTCATTTCGTCCTTTTGCTGGGCAGAATGAGATGAGCCTTTCACCAAACACTCTCCGCCAGCTTGAGGTTTGTTCCAGAGTATTGCTTAATAGGTTGAGGTTTGTCTGGGCAGACAACCAGCGTGGCCAGCCACTTGTCTTATTCTTAAATGTTTCTGATGGCTCCCCCTGCAATAATGGATAGTAATCCAACCCCATAAATGCATGGCACACAAAGTTGCTTGATATTGAGGTGACCTCTTACAGAAATTATTTTGTCATCAACTTATATTTTCCTCATGGTAGCATCCAACTGATGTCCCAGTTTTTTGTCCCTCACTGCTGGGGATTTAACAGATTGTTTAACTATCTGCTAACATCGTTCTTCAGATTCTGAAGAATAATGCAAATGGGAGTGATAAAGGATCGCTGCTATGGCTCTTGGATCATACACATACTGCATTTGGTGCCCGCTTGCTTCGCCATTGGGTAAGTAGCTTCTCATGTCATGCTTGTAGGATAGACATTATATATCTCTCTTGTGATTTCATTATTAAGACTTAAAAACAACGTCTTATGAGGACATTACTGAAAGGAGAAAATAATAATGCTGTTGCACCTCCTGCTCTCAGGTGACTCATCCCCTGCAAGATCACATGCTGATTGCAGCAAGATTAGACGCAGTGGCAGAGATTGCTGAGTCGATGGGGGGCATTGGAGCGTCACAAGAAGAGGGGACATTTTCAGGCAGTGGGTGGGGGGGTGGTGCTGTTGGGGCCCTGATTCACGGCCGCACTGATGCAGGTGGAAAAGGGGGCCGACATGGTCTGCTGGCATCACTGCTAATGTCACTCGGAAGGTTGCCTGATGTGGAACGTGGGATCACCCGCATCTTTCTTGGGACTGCCACAGCTGCTGAGGTGAGGTTTCCTGTTGACTTTGAGCTGGGGATTTGAGAAGAACATGTAGATGGGCTTGTTTTCTGTACGTAGGGTGTCAATTTGCCTTAGGTTCTCTGTTGAACCTGTTTGCTGTGGTATTGTTCAGTAGGATGTACTTGGCAACTAGCATCTATACTACTCACTCTGGCAATACACTTATGCAGTTTGTTTCGGTCATACAAGCGCTTGTGAATGCAACCAAGCAGTTGAGCCGGCTTCAACTGCACCAAGAAGTGGATAGGGAACTGATTGTGGAGAAAGGTACACGCGGCATACGGTCTCCCCTCTTAGGACGACTACTGGCCACTGCCTCGTCTTCAGCTGTGAGTGGGCATGCAGAGCAGCTTTTGTCAGCACTCAATACTGATGCGGCAGCTGCTGGAGACAAATTGAACCTTTTTCTGTGCACTGGGGGAAGATTCTCTGAGGTACAGTGTATGGCATTGGTGATCACCTCTTAGGTCTCTCAAATTTAGATTGAAAGTCACCAGCTGATGGTGGGGGTAAAAAGTGTAATCTGCCTTGTTGTCAATGACTGGTAGTTACATAGTTTCACTTCTCCCTCTCAGGTTGCGAGATGCCGGGCAGCCATCAAGGAAGCAGAGAGGCGGCTGGATGATCTTCTTCCAAGTCTTCGGAAGCTGCTCCGATTGCCAAATATGGACTATATGAGTGTTGCAGGCACAACACACCTGGTGGAGGTGAGGCCTTATTACTCCATCAAATTGCATCTTTCAAAATCTTTTTTCATCTCCCAGTGAACTTTAGCAGATTCAAAAAGTTTCCCATGATTGTCAATAGGTTCCTGTAGCACAGCGGGTGCCAGCCAACTGGATGAAAGTGAACACCACCAAGAAGATGAATCGCTATCATCCCCCCGATGTGCTAGAAGGGTTGGATTCACTGGCGCTTGCCAAAGAGGAGCTCAATGCTGCTTGCAGGAGGGCCTGGGATGTGTTTCTAGCCGAGTTTGCATCCCATTATGTTGATTTTCGGGCTGCTGTCCAGGCGCTTGCGGCCTTGGACTGCCTTCATTCACTCGCCATTGTTTCCCGAAATCAGGTAGCGTTTCGCTTCTCATTTGGTAGTAACTTAGTCACAGATGCACTTTCTAACTGAATGGTTAGCTCTGAAGATGGCTTGATGATGTTGAAGGAGGTGGCAGTGGAGACAAGTGCAATTCTACGGTGATATTCTTCCTGCATCTGTTCAAAGATCAATGCTCCAAAAATTTCATGCTGTAATGCAACTTCTGTGACTACAAGTCATCATAGGAAGGTGTGCATGTGAATTCATACCAAGTATGGCACATGGGTTGACTGGACTTACGTGCACTGGAATGTGTAGGGATACACACGACCAGAGTTTGTTGGAGAATCAGAACCCTCTCAGCTGATGATTGAAGCTGGTCGACATCCGGTAGGATCCTTTGAAATTCTTGCATTCACCCTCACATTTACCATGAGTTGTACTAGGCCTAACAGATCAACCAAACAATGTAACAAGGCAGATTTGCTGCAAGCACACTCAAGTCTTTTTTCAACTGTTGGGAGGGCTTCTCACCAGGTCCCTGACAACGTTTTTTGAAGGCACATATGCACCACTGTGGTGCATTCCCTATAATGCATCTGACAGTGGCTGGGTCATAGTGACTTGAAAGAGATTGCCCGTGGCCTGAGCCCCATTATCAAGTAGTTATTAATCAGAAACCTTCCAATGCAGTTTACTCAATGTATGACATACACATAGCAATGTGCACTGTTTATTGTGGTTCTAGTGGCTCTATTCACCTTGGGGCCTTTGTTGATGCATGAATGCTTTCATTGTTGGCCAGGTGTTGGAGTCAACTCTCCAAGATGGGTTCGTACCCAACGACACATTTTTGCATGCACAAGGGCAAATCTGCCAGATTATCACTGGCCCGAACATGGGTGGAAAGAGTTGCTACATTCGCCAAGTGGCGTTGATTGCCATCATGGCCCAGGTATGCTCAGTAGAGGCATAGGTAGAGGCATGCCTATACCTGGGTACACAGCCTCTACGGAGCTGGTGTTCGTGATTGAAAACAAAGAGTTGGGAAGTGTCAATTGACGGTGGAGACACCATACTAGTGGACTTGGATGCTGCAGATGGAGGCGGCTTTGACCAGTTTTGTGTGTCAGTATGCCCTGGGTATACATACAGTCGAAATGATCAGATTGGGCTTCTAGATCCATGATTTTTGGTAGTTACTCTAGCCTGTTGGGTCGTTTAGGTTCTTAGTCTTAGCCTGGATCATCTACCCAGCTTCAAAGCATGCTTGGTTGCCATCTTACAGTGCGTGTGTGTGTGAGTCAAAATTATATTATTAAAGGAGTGCAGCATGCATGGATGAGTCAAAGGATGCCATGGACTGTACAAGAGCCATAGAGTCTTCTGGTTTCCACAAGTGGCCTGAAACATCTGATGTAGAATCCATGGATTGACCGGCAGGTTGGCTCCTACATCCCTGCATTATCCGCAAAGCTCCATGTCTTAGATGCAGTCTACACTCGAATGGGGGCATCCGATAGCATCCAAAATGGCTCCAGCACTTTCTTTGAGGAACTTAGTGAGGCATCTATGATTCTGCTGAGGGCAACCTCTAGGTCACTGGTGATAATGGACGAACTTGGAAGGGGCACGAGCACTCATGATGGTGTTGCAATTGCCTATGCCACCCTACAACACCTGCTGAAGGAGACCAGGTGCACAGGATGTTCCATTTTTCATTTTCATCATGGGTTTTTAGGGGGGTGAAAGCATGCAACTTGTTCTGGCAGATTGTGTCACCGGAAGTTTGCATGTTCTGATACTAGTTTAATAAGCCCCATTAGTTGAGATTATGGAGTGCGTTGTCACGAAATGGGAAGGAAATCTACTTTTACAGGTAGGGACTGGATATCTGGTAGTCTGATGGGATTACAAGGTATTAGATTCCCAACTTTGCTGTCATCATGTGGCTAAAAAATTTCCAGTTCATGGTTAATGCCAATTGATTGTAGCCCACCAGGATGACACCAGCTTTCGTCAAACCACAGGGCAGATCGGATAGGATATTACGAGCTATGTACGGTATAACTGTTATATTTGGATGTGTGCCTGATGGCTCCACTGACTTTGTATACTATTCTGCGCATACATACTCGCTTAAAATGCAATCACATCTACTAACCAGTGGGTGATTAATTTTGTCAGGTGTCTTACTCTGTTTGTCACACATTACCCCGAGATAGTGGAGCTGAAGGGGGAGTTCCCCACGCAGGTTGGTCCCTGTTATGTGTCCTATTTGGCTGAAGAGCCTTTGGCCCATGTGATTGCCGGGAAGAATGCATCCAGCAGTTTAAGCCCCCTAGGAGAGCACCAACATGTCAAGGCTGAGGAAACCTTAAGCAGGCTAGAAGGACCTGAGCC
The DNA here is from genome assembly GCA_030704615.1 of Takakia lepidozioides. Classification (NCBI taxonomy): domain Eukaryota; kingdom Viridiplantae; phylum Streptophyta; class Takakiopsida; order Takakiales; family Takakiaceae; genus Takakia; species Takakia lepidozioides. The sequence continues at coordinate 42,251,536 of CM060732.1, read as the reverse complement.
AGAATTTATGAAGGAGACAAAACAGAATATCACTTTTTTGTACAAGCTGGTGGCAGGAGTGGCAAGCCGAAGTTTTGGGCTGCATGTCGCCCGTCTTGCTCAGGTTGGTTATCAGCACATGGCAACTGGTATGAGGGAGCTTGGAGGAAGTGAGTGTAGTTTGCATTTTCTTCAGCTGAGCATTTCTGATACCTCAGCCTTGCAAAGGTACCCCTCCAGTGCTGGCTAATGGGGCGTTAAGCAACCAATGGCAATCTCGATGCAGGGTTGAGTGATTAATACTGTCATTAACGAGGGAGGTTACCTTGGTTACCTAACAAGGGAGCCGACCTTTGAACGCAAACAGATGCAGAGAGGAAAGGGGGATAACAAATGCCCCGCTGTGTGGGCAACCTGAAGACAAAATTCATTTTCTGATTCATTGTCCTGGGTACTCTCACCAGAGACGCCCTCTTCAAATCCATCAAGGGATTTGTGCCTGTACCTCTGTTTACCAACTTTGAAAATCTCCAGGCTGAGCCAAAAGCCCAGGCCCTTTTGGGGCCTAGTTATTGGGCAAATCACACACAGCAGATTGATGCTTGTGTAAAGGGATTTCTAGAGGATATCTGGAAAACTCGGATCAATATTGTCTGTTCCAAGGTAAGTCATACTACTGGCATCAGCCCCCGACAAAGGTAGTTTTCTGTTCCGCTCAAACTGGACGCGGGGTCAGTGGCCACAAGGCTACGCGAAACAACGTCTTATGAGTACATTAACAAGGGAGGTTTGTCCTGCCCGAGAATATGACAATAAAAGTCTAGGAGTGGGAATACCCTTCTTGATACAAATCACTACATCAGAGTGCATGTGAGACCATGCTTGCATTGTATATGGTAAGCTTAAAGAGATAAGTACTGTAAAGGTGACAAAATGGAGATTCTGTAGACTTAATTTTGGAGTGGACACTCATACCTGCAAGAAGAATTAGGCTGTCCTCCTATGTGCAGCAAATGCATAATTTATACAGAGGTCTGGAACTTAAAGTGGGAACTCCCAAATGGTCAAGAACAGATATTTACGGTCCCTGTTTTCTCTGGAGTAGTTGGTCATGTCACTGTTGGCTAATATTGTAGTGACGCACTGTCAGATCCCTGAAGCATGTGTGCTCCAAGCAGCGACCTTGGCTGCCAAACTGGAGAAGGAAGTAGGTGTTCGAGGTAATGCACAGATAGTGGCGAGAAGCCTCAGCATGTCGTCAGAGAAAATCTCTCCATGCAAGGAGACGCAGGACACAGACACTGGGATGGATTGCACAGAACGAGGACCAGTCAGCCAAGAGGGTGCTCCGAGCCCAGAGTCGCCAAGCGGTAGATTAGCCTGTAATAGTGATATGCATGTTCTGGATAGGTTAGATGCAGGAGGTGAAAGAGATTGTAGGCATAGCACTTCCGAAGTGGTGAAGATTTTGTCATCAATTAGTGATGCATTGAGACATGAGAGCTTGCAGGACTCCCTGTCTGCTTTGAAAGCACTGCAGGATCAAGCCAAGCTGATTTTGTAAGTGTTTATCACAAAGTGCAACAAGATGTTTATCAAGATGTCTTCTCGATCCGTGGGTTTGGTTCCCTTTTAAACATTGGATTCGAACTCAGTGATCTCGATCGCTGCCAGCCACATCATCACCCCAGTATTTTGTCCCTCTGGCATCAGTCTACACCAGTGTTGAGCGGGGATACGATTTACCCTGATATGGCCGCTGGGTATATCCGGGTAAAGTTACCCATATATACCTGTATCTGCAGGTTTTGCTTAACCAGACCGGGACCGCTATCAAGGGTATATTTTGTGTTTGCTCCGGACCTGGATGAAGGGTAAAAACACCAGCATTTACCCGACCCTTATGGCAGATATTGTTTTTCATGGCAGGTAAATGGAATCTGGGTCATAGGCTTGTTGACCGTCACTATATTCTTGTGCCCAAGGGCCTTCATTCACTTGCTCATTATATTGTACTCACATCCCAAAGCAATAAATAGCACTATGGAGCTACTAGTGCCCTTTTCTAGGCTGCTTCATTTCAAGACCTTGCCCTTGCCCTTATACAGTCAAACCTGGATAATTGTTATGCTCCAAGCATATGGATTCTATAACAATTAGGCAGTTATATCAAATAACAGTAAAACAAGTTGAAATTTCATGACGTAACAATTACAAATTTAACATTAAAACAGGTTTCATATGCAAGATAACATTTAGAGAGAGGGTAGAAAATATTTCAATCAAATGGGTCATTTGGACTATTCAAATGGCCATATTGGATGGGTCATTTGGGCTATTCAAATGGCCATTTCAATATTTAATTTGAATTTGAATACTAGTACCATTTTTATTTTATTATTATTTTATTAAAACCATATCCGAGTTCATATTTCCAGATTATTGACATTCAGATACCATTGCTCATATCCAGATTGATTTTTTTGGAAAACCACCTAGGCATACCAGATTCGTCCTTGAAATTCAAGGGCTGCATTATTGGAAAACCTACCTGCCTTAAAATAACATAGCAATGCACACCAGGACCTTCTAGTATTTCCAATTCAAAAGACCATACCAACACTGGCCTTACTAACTGAGTGTTAAGTGAGTGTGTGTCACCAACTTTAGGGGCTGTTATTCAAGGAGGTGATTTGTTAGTGGCCAGAATGGATCACTCCAATTAGTTTAGAGGTGTATATTGAATGTAACAATTACAGAGGCGTTTTAACAAAGAGGAGAGTAGGTATTTCTGAACGTCCGCTAGACACTTCTATGTGCAAACCCGGACCCAAACCCTATCTCGGGTGCCATATCCTAACTCTCCGCGAAAAGTTGAAAGTTGGGAGATTGGGTCCCGATTTTTTACTTTCACCGGCTATACTCTGACGACCATATTGTTTGAACAGCGAAGAGTGAATATGATGGCTATGCTGAATAAAGACTTTAGACTCCGATGCACTATATAAAACACCAATAGTGGAAACAAATGGAACATCAGCAGTGGAAAATGGTTCAAATGATGACACCACCGCATTTGGAGCTGAACAGGAATGCATTCCAAAAAGGGTTTAGAAGAAAGCGACATGTTGCCTACTGAGATGATGGTTTTGCTAGCTACAAATCGAGACGAGACATGGCACTCAATCAGGCTCCAAAACCTTGCATCAACCTGCTACTTACAGGTGGCAGATGGTTGAAAATGCATGTTTTCAACAAGGTGTTCTGAGAAGTGCCCAACAATGCCAAGACAAATGGGAAGGGGCATCTTCAGACTTCCGTAAGGTCTGGGACTATGAAAAGAAGATCCATAGTGGGAGGAAATCCTACTACCAAATGACCCCCTAGGAAAGAAAAGATGCCAAGATGCCCAAAAGTCTAAACCTAAAAGTCTTTGATGATTTATCATATGTGAAGACCTCCAAGGCTGTAAAAACAATCGACACTTCTGCCATAGACAGACCAAGAGGTAATATCACCCCTACTTTGAGAATTCATGGTTTTTGGCTTCCTTGCAAGTGCTAATCAGTGCGCATAGTATACGTAGGAATTTTGGTTGATGACAAATTTGTAAACAATGTCGTGTTCATTAGGTAGTGCGTCTAATTCATCCTCTGAGGAGTTGACTGAGACTTCGTCATCCACTGCTAAACGTCGACGGCTCTCTCCTAAATCAGCATAAGGTTTGACCATGGTTCTCCAAGCCAACTGAGAGATTTAGTGGTCGCCGCCATGATGGATGCTCAAATTCAAGAGAACAAACGCCACGAAGAAACTCTATAGTTAGAAAGAGGAAAAATATTGGTCACCAAAGCTGGATACATTGCCGCATTGCTAAGCATTGGTGATTGGTTGAAAAACATTGGATCTGCAATGCAACACGAAGAGAAATGATCGATATTTTGCTTATAATCTCAACAGTGTGTGGATCTCATGCAACATGATTAATTGTTTTTCTACCATTGCAATTTTAGGTACTAAAGTATTATGAAAACTACACTGTCACACAAATGACTAGGTTAAGATGAGGTGTGTGAAGAGGCCTTGATCGCGTTCTGTGAAAACTTCGAAGATTACCTCAGCTCAACTTAATTATTTTTTCTGGGAAGCCAAGATCTTGGCTCTTGTAACACTGTTATGAATCTCAGGTTCTTCTGCCTCTAGGGAGAAGCATGGAGATACCCAAGCATCAGAGCGGAGACCACTGGCCTCTGCAATATCACCCAGCTACCACAACGAACATGGGCAATCACAGGCGAGAGTGGACAGCAAATTGGGGCGGCCTCAAACCCCCGGGGGGTGCACTCTTTATAAATTGTGCGTATCACGTGCGTTCGTCGCCTAATAAAAAAACCCCCTGTATACGGGTCCTTGGATAATTTATACCCCCTATGTACATACTTTTTGAAGATTATAAAATCCCCTCCTGTAAATATACAAAAATTTACAATTTTCGAAAAGTACCCCCTTCTGTATGTATATTCTCATTTTTCATCATTAAAAATAACCCTCCAATATGTATATGTATGTTTTTATATTATATCGAATTTATTCATTTAAAACATAATAAAATCTAACAAATTAATTAAAAAAATTATTTGCCTTTGATAAAGTTGTCAAAGACTTTTCGGTCATTTGCATCAAGAACATATGTGTTTGACTTGACATTGTACTTTAAACATGCTAACGCGATAATGGAATCCAAATCAACCATCATGTTATCCGTTAAATCGTACGTATAGACCCCTCCTCGAATTTTTTGGTACCATGCTAACCCAATCTCCATATGAGAAGGACGCTCCAATAAATCAACAGAATCCCTACATTCTACAAACCGCTTATTGATTTTCTTCCGCATTCTTTGAACCCTGCCCAAATACCAAGTGCCTTTGGTTGCTCCTCTGCAGGTTTTCCCTGGTCTACCTTTCCTGTTTGTAGTTTGGATCGCAGTCTCCCCATCAACAAAAAATACAGCACAATCCGAACCCAATCCCAAGCTCGTGGCTTTGTTGCTGGTAGTTGGTTTGTTTTCTCGGCAAAACAACATCGATGCACTTCTTACTCGTGTCAATCTATCTTTGGATAGAGTAGGGTTGCCATTGAGTTGGCATTTGAAGACACCACGGTGCAGCTGAGCACAGCCTGACATGACAACAATTAAACATCATACTGAGACAAGAGAAGCAGTCAAGGACACAGTCATGCATATGGCAGCAAGTGATCACCCTTCAAACATGATTGAAAACATACATGAGGTCAAGGGCAATAAGAAATCAGCGAAGGGTACTGCAGCTAACAGTTGGAGTGTCTTTAAAGACAAAGGGAAGAGAAAGAAACACTTCACTGGCAATGAGGGGAGGCTGTGGAAACGCCAAGAGGATGGCACAAATGATAGAAATAACAGGGCTGGGCAAAGGATCCTGCAGGAAGAAGAAAGGGTATGTCAGCATGGAAAGGACGTGCGGCTCATTCCAACAGAAAGGGGAACATTCGTGCAGTTAAGTACAACAACCAATTGCCCTTCAATTATGGCTGGAATTTTCCAAAAGGCGAGGGATGATAAGGATGAGATTGTACTCATAAGACGTTGTTTGCCGTAGCCTTGTGGCCATTGACCCCGCGCCCAGTTTCAGTGGGAACAAAAGGAACAGGGCTGACGTTGGTAGTAAGACTTACCATCGTATAAGGAATTAATCCGGGTTTTCCAGATATCCTCTAGAAAACCCTTCACACAAGCATCAATCTGCTGTGTGTGATTTGCCCAAAAACTAGGCCTCAGGAGGGCCTGGGCTTTTGGCTCAGCCTCGAGACTTTCAAAGTTGGTAAACAGGGGTACAGGCACAATTCCCTTGATAGAATTGAAGAGAGCCTCTCTTTGGTGAGAAAACCCGGACAACGTATCAGAAAATGAATACTGTCTTCAGATTGCCCACACAACGGACAATTGCACTCTCCCTTTCCTCTCTGCTTCTGTTTGCTGTTCAAAGGTAGGCTTCCTGCCCTGAGTTTAAATTTCAGTCTAGTGCCGAGAGTGGGTAGACCCTTGAGGTCATCCAAGATGTCCACCCCCATGTCACTGACTGGAAACAAGTTCAGGGAAGTTCTCTGCCTAACTTCATTTTCATCAGACAATCTCATGGCAACAGACATGGCTTCAGACACTACAGCCTCTAAGGCAGATTTATCCAGCAGGGTCAAGACTTGCGGATCCAGGTCCAGGTCCTTGAGAATCTTTTCTACTCTCTTCTGCCAGGACTTAGCATGTTTGACAGGGCGGTCCTGTTTCCAAGATATAGAGTCAATCAACTTAGGATATCTGGTGTTGGGCATATGTTGCAGCTGACCCCACCATCTGACCTTGAATTCATCTCGTCGGGAGCTTAAGGATGGAATGCCAAACTCCCCGAACAGCCACATTGGCTGTTTTGGAGCATGCTGACATACACTCCTTAAGCACCCCCACTTGAATGGATTCTAGAGACTTAGCCTGGTTGGAGTTATCAACCCATATAGCAGATCCGTACTCCAAGGCAGGTCTAATAACGCGACAAAGCATGGTTTTCTTAACCTCAGAGATGACCCCTCTGCAGTGGAAAAATTTAGTGAGCCCCAGAGCTTTGCCCTTGCCAGTTCGAACAACTTTCCGGATATGTGCATCCCAATTACAATTGGAGGAAAACTCAACGCCCAGGTAAGTGTAGGAAGGGAGGACCGGGATCTCTTGGCTACCCCACTGCCACTTAAGATCACTTCCTCCATCTCCTCTGTCGTTGAATGCTACCACTGCACATTTGCTGACATTAGCCTCTAGCCCCCAAAGATCAAAGTATCTCTTCGCGCAATTAATCAACTCCTGAGTGTGATGCCACGGTAGTTCCCCGGTTCTTCTCTGTCACCCTTCTTGTATAGACTGACAATGACCCCCTGTCGCCAGCGAAAGGGGATCATTTCAGTCTTCCAGATAAGGTTAAAGAGGAGAACTAGGGCCTCTATCATGGGATCGCCACCGTGCTTGATAAGCTCGTTGACAATACCATCAGGTCCACCAGCTTTATATCCATTTAAATGTTCAATTGCTTCCACAATCTCAGAAGAACTAATGGGAGCGTTATAAGCCATTGAAGTATACTCCAGTTCATCAGGGTTGTTTTGAATCATAGGAACAATTTTTCCAACTGTGTCCCTCCATTCAGCAGAAGACCCCTCACTGTTAGACCTAGAAGTTCTGCCAAGGATACTGTAGTGATTTTCAAAGGTTTTGACAATGTCAACCGATGAAGTCACCATTGCACCTTTAGTAGTCTTCAGCGCTTGTACTTGCTGACCGTTTTTAGGCTTGTACAAACGTTGAAGGGCCAATTTCTTGTCATTACCACCATGGTGGTTTGAGTTTATTTCACTGTATAACTTATCCCAGTATAATTTCTTCTGAGACCTAACAAGCTGATTGATATCTTTCCGGAGCTGATAGTACCTCGCCCACAATTCTCTGTTGGTTTTCAAATTGCAGCACTCTTTATAGAGGGCTCGTCCTCACCAAAAGGCCCAATGATATCGTCCTGATGGAGCCCTTTGCCCACCCGGGCATTGAAGTCACCCAATAGCACTACCTGACCTTTGGCAAGGAACGAAGCACAGTCCAGCTTTACATCTTCGAAGGCTTTGTCTGCGTCAGCACTAAGGGTCCCCTCTGTGGGCATGTAAACACAACCCACAAAGAGGTCCTTCGTACTCATGCCGCCCTTCAGATTCAGTTTTAGCCAGATACTATGTTCGTACCTCAAACCCTTGTTGATAATTTCACAATTATCAAACAAGAAATCACGGACAAAGAATCCAACCCCTTTTTGACTGCGTTTGGCAGAGGCTGCCTTGAGAGTACACATCCTACCTGCCCATTTATAACCATCGACATCTCCAACCAGTTTATCCGAAGTTTCCCATGTTTCTTGCCCAGCACAGATATGAATATCATTAGTCCGAAGGACTTGTCCCACTTCGAGTTGTTTTTTTTGGTTAGTAAGCCCTGAGAAGTTGAAAGTGGTCAGCCGCAAGCCAGCCCTTTGCATGTGAATTGTTTGTCGTCTAGGTAGCTTGGGATTGCTCCTGGACGCCCAACCGTTCTGCAAAGGGGGGACAGTTACCCCATGTGTAGATTTTGCTCGTCTTGTGTAAACTCTTGAGTACCAAATCCTTCAGATTCAGGACGTTCAGGTTCTGTACACTTAGGGGCATCTTGTCCCTCTGGCTGTTTGGATTCAATAAGGATGAGAATAGGCCTGATACAGTGAGTACAACCATTGTGTCACGCCAATCATTATTAGGAAAGAAAATAGGTCTAATGTGCTCATTACCTCTGATGACTGGGAATCTTGATGCCCATGTCCTCCTGTCATTGCTGCACAACAATCCGCCACCACACCCGCATATCATCACCGATCAGCCCAGGCCTGCCCCACATTCCCGCGCACTTACTTCATCCCCTTCGATTCCTGCCCTCTACATACATCACAACCTCAAACCTTCTCCCAAGTCAGTGCCCTCACCACATTCTGGTGCCCTCACCACATTGTCCTACCATGCCCTGTGGAGAGGAGGGGAGAGGAGAGGAGGAAAAAGAGAAAGCCCGCGGAAGGGAAGGCGAACGCGGGAGAGGAGGAGAAAGAAAAGAGAAAGCCGCGGGAGGTCAGGGGAGAAAGATCGTGGAGCGAAAAAAAAAAAAAAAAAAAAAAAAAAAAACAAACATACAAAACGACGATTCCACGATTCGATCCCGGGATGCATCGCGGCGGAATCGCCATTCTTACCACTACACTATCCCTAAAAACTCAACAACCCCCTCCTGTAAAATTATATTTAAGGTGTTTTAAACCCCCCTCTGTATGTATAATGTTGTACATGGGGGGGTTTAAAATACCCCCTCCTGTGCACGCACGTGGCTGGTACATTTAATGAGGAGTGCACCCCCCGGGCTCAAACCTCAAGACATTCAAACATTCAGGAGGCTCCATTTCCTTTGAGAATGAAATACTGTTCATGTGGTACAAATAAATGATTTACCACATATAATTGATGAAGCAAAGACATTGAATCAATCATAGTCAAGGGGGCGGTAGTACAATTGACCTCATATGGCTTTGGTACAGTATGTGGTATTAGTATGTCTCCAATTGAATGTGAGGTACAGTGTAAATGTCCCAAGATGGTTTTGACCTTTTTGGCCAAGTTTGGTACCTATTGCACTTATTAAATTAGTGCAACTTCCCACCACCATTCATTCACAGATTTCAACCCTGTAGCAGTTAGCCTAGTTTAGTTATGCATTAGATCGAATCCAAAGTTGGCAGGATTTCACAGTGGAAATAAAACTATTATAACATTTTTATGGACCTTAAGTTTGACAATCAATACTAGTGTGGCCTATAGCGTTGGCACATAATCATTTTATATTCCAAGAATAACCCAATTTGCCATTTTTCAATGAATTTTTGGTGGCAAAAAAAACTTGAAACTCAATATCTTCCACACCGTTGTTTTGTTTTGTTTTGTCGTTCAGATCTCCCAAACCGCAATGCCTCCAATATCTTCCACATCGCAGGTCCAAAATTTATGAAATCCTCTCGATGCACCCATATTCATTGAGCGCTTTCCAGCTGTATCAAGACCCCAGCCGGAGGTAGTATTACGGTTTGGGAGATCTCAACGACAAAACAAAACAAAATGAACTACTTGTTTAACCCCTAATCGCCCACTAGGCCCTTCTTTTCGGTCTTTTGGCTGTGGATTTTGCAGATTTGAATCAATAGCCCCAATTTTCGGCCTGCGGATGCTTCCCCTGGGCGGTGTCTAGTGAGTCTTTTGATTGGCGCCTCATTAAGAGGTTACTTTGAAAGATGTTATTCTCTCCTCTTGCTATAATGAACCTTTAACCCTTATTGCCATAGTTTGACTTTTTCAAAAAATAGGACGCCTGCAATGAAAAAATGGTGTAATTTTTATTTATTTTTAAATTAAGAACTTCACCTCACATTACTTATTTGCATATCTTCCTCTTGCACCCACCTGCCAATTTAGGGCAATCAGCGCCAGATTTAGAAAACACCATTGTTGAATGTGAGGCCCATTAGAGAAACAAATACTAAGGTGCCATTGCCATCGTCTGGACTGAGCAATGGTGCTGGAGTTGGGAGTTCATTTCTCCACGGAAATGTGATGTCTCATAGTACCTTCAATTTCAATTTTGTTATGGACCCAAGTATGATGGCGTCACTCTTGGGGAATTGTCCTCGTCAACAGAATTGAGGCTCTAAGGTTGATTGAGGTTGATCCGTACTGTAGAGTGCATCAAAGTAGTTGCAGGAAATATCTGTGTTCATCGAGCTTTCTAGCTCTTTCCTTGTAAGTTGTAAGATGTAGAGGAGGAGAACTACTCCATACAGAGGCCATCTAGTTCATACATAGTCCATTTACTTCATACACAAGTGGGAAATCCCCTCATATAGACAGTCACACAAATTTCTTACATGATTGTACATAGCATTCATACATGCAACAAGGACTTGGTCTATGAATAAAAATAGAGCTGCTGCTGCAGATCAATTTTCAACTTCCATATGTGTGATTGCTCACATGATTTTGCATTTTGTAATTTGTAAGATCTATTCAGTGATCTAGCAATGGCGTTCGAAGAGCTCAGCTAGTATAGACCTGACCAGTCAACCACATGCATGCTACTTTGAGGACAATTATAAGGAAAACTGAAATGTATATAGATCGAGGAAGTTGCAGACTTCTGTGCTTGTCAAGTTGATATCAAATATGTCGCTCTGGAAGTTTCATACATTGTCTGTGCTCAAGCAGGGATCCACACCATCGCCGATTTCTCAGTCTGTTTGGACCTGAAAGAAGGATGGCAGATTTCAAGCTTCTATGCAAACCGGGTCAAAGAATGGACATGATAATGTACATTATAAAGGCCATGTAGGGCTGATTAACCCACATTATTCTCCACGGTAGAAACCTAGCACCTAAGACATTGTTATCATCTTGACCTCTATACTGCAATCTTCTTTATCCTCCCTAATTCCCGATCTCACATTAACGCTTGATCTCTCCTAGGCAGGGTCGCGTTAGAAGTCTCTACGTCCAAACAAGATTAAGCAAGCTGAACTCATGGCAGATTTTGGTTGCCTCGAATGCGAAATAATTTGTTGATTGGCATTCAAATTTTTGAAAAAATCTTTGAATGCAAAAGAATCAAGAAAGAACTTCAGTAGGCTGCAAACCGGCTCACAAGGTCATTCACTACGGCCTGTAGCCGGCTCACCTTTGCACCAATGCCAAAGTGCCACATAGGCGAGTCAAGGCCCAATGCGCTGCGTTCTCATACGAGAGAAGGTAACGTGTAGGGTGTAGGGTAAAGCTTCGGCACGAGGCCATTACGAGGTTCGAGGCTAGGTTGAGGGCGTAGCCCCAGACCTAGGGCCGAGGACCACGTATTGCCCAGTGTTTGGACTGGTATACCGATAAGAAACTGGTATCACCTCAGGCCACTATCTAGCATATACTGTATTGGCCTTGTATCTGCTTTTTAATACTATGGACGATACCCTACCAGTCTGGTAGGTGGTTGAAAATCTGGTACTTGATACCAATACCAGATCCATATTTGTGAGGAAAACCTGGTATCAATACTTTGAGGAACTTGAGGAATACTTGGAGGAATAAAATCAATGAGAAGCATGCTTGTACACATTTATATGAGAAGTGGGCCTTGCAATATTTAACATATCGTGAGTTTCTTTTTATACCAGACCAGTATTGATAATACCCTGGTATCGATTTCTCACTTGCTATTGATTCATGTAAAACACCCACACCAATCAGGTATTATTGATACCACCATGGTATCCAAATCTCAGATTTTTGCCAATACCAATACCTCCCTAGTATCACAATTGGCTGGAGGCCTACATACCAGTACCAGCCTGGTGTTCAAAGTACAATACCAGTCCATAAGGCTTTACCTGCGTAAAGAAGCGAATGAGTACTACGTGTAATTTGGCGCAATCTATTGGCCGTGAATTATCCCATATCGATTGCCCGTATTTAGCACCATGTATAGTATAGTATATAAAGGGGGGTGAGCTGCAAGGGAGTGGACGGTGGGCTAATGGGTGAGTACATAGGGAGTATGTTATATTTTGGGGAGTATAAATACATTATACCCTAAATTTTGTCCAGATAAGCGTCTCAAACTACAAAGGAAAAAAATGATGAGGTTCTTTACGTTAGTTTGTTAGGCTGGTGAAGGACAGTTGATGAGGCCCTTCCACCATTTTTGACCGTCGTGAACGAGGCCCTTCCCCTATTACAGAATACAGTATCCCGCTTTTTGTGTTACGCCGTGGAGCCCATAGACTTGGGCCTCAGTGTAATGTCAAATTAGGGGTAGATAGGCAAATAATGTGTTTTTCACATAGTCTTAAATGGAGTTTTGCATGAGTTAAGCAAGGGACACTCTGCCACACCAAGTGAGCCAATGAGTGGAAGAGATGTGATGCCTGCCTCCTAAAACCTGAATTCTGCCGCCAGAGAAATTATGAGGGGGTAAAGCATGCCAAAAAACTTTGTTTATATATATCGTGCCGTTAAAAAGCAGAATTCATCGGGTGCATTCCACCTGGCGGAATACACCCCATCAGCTCCATCGAGTGCATTCCGAAATGCAGAATGCATTAGATTTTTTTAAAAAAATCTTTTGGCATTTCTTTGCGCAGGGTAACGCCCCTGAGTGGAGGGCAATCCCGGATTTTTGGGCCTTCCCATCCGGTAATGCCCTCCACTCAGGGCATTACCCTATACGAATTTAGTATCCCAAGTGCCACACTCTCTAGAGATCAAACAAATTTCGCATAGCTTTATAAAAAGACCCAAGTGGGGCACTTGGGTCTCTATAGATGCAACATGCTTGTTGGAGTGGGCGACAAAAGCTGGTGGGGAACATAGAGATTAGACAATAAGCAGGTTAGGAGTTAGGACATAATCTCATAGTCAGGATTTAAGCCCATGAATTCACTACTCTATTCAAGTAGTGGTAGTAAAGTAAAGTTATATTTGGAAGAAAGAGGCCCAAAAATGAATGAAGGGACCTAGAAATATATATATATATAGACGCCTCTCGAAGGGAGCATAAATTATGGTGTATCTTCACCACAAGGGCTACTGCCTTCCAGCTGAAAGGTGGACACCTTCATGACACACCAGACCGTGGTTTGAACCCACAACCACATCCAACGTGGTATGTGCCTATTATCACTGGGCTACATGCTGGTTGTCGAGACCTAGAAAAGTAAAGAAACCGGTAGCCAATGCCCGTCCATGGGTGTAGACCAAGCGGGTATTTAACTATTATTATTATCATTTGAGAGACAGCTCACAAATCAGGCCCCTCAATAGTGAGAAACCTCTTTCACAGTAACCGCGCCATGAAGGCGTAGAAATGGGACACCGCCCAGGGAGGGGGGAGAAGAATATACGACACCCATCAAGTAGCAGGATTTCACCCAGAATCATCTCGGTGGCACTCAGTGCACGAGCTACTGACTGCTGATCCGTTAAATTTCATTTGCCCTCAGGGTAGGGTAACCTGAATTTGAGAAAAGATTTACCCATTGGGTCAGGGTATTATTACTTTTCAAATGGAAAGTAAGGGGATAATGCACGTTTGTAGAACACACCGGGTCAGGGTATAACGGGTACTAACAAAATATAACCTGAGGGTAAGGTTATTTATTGGGTCTGGGTAATCTGGATATATTTGTTGGGTTCATACCAGTTCATACAGGTTTAGATAAGATAAGGCTCGGGTAAATGGCAATAATTACGGTTTGGCATCATCTTTTGGTCGGGTTTGACCACATGGAAGTACGCTCTAAATGCCCACCAGGCCTAAAACAGGCTTCAGGGCCTATTTAAATGTAAATTGTTTTTCAGAATTGCATCAATTTTTATGAAATTAATAACATAAAATGGCCCCTATCATGCATTCGCCCTAATTTCGAGTTACAAGCAAGTTGTCTCATCACGCAAGCAAGGGGTCAGGTTTTGATGAAGGTAATTTTTCTGTTTCATTCTTTACACGTGTGTGTGAGGATTATTGTTAGGGGATTTGCCCAGGTTTGACCAAGTGGCAACACTACATGTGTTGGCCAAATTGGATTGTTTTTGGCTTGCTGGATGAGGGATCCCAAGGGATGAAGCCTTACTAATCTCGCCTCAATCTAAGTTCATCCCATCACTAAAATCTTAACAAAACTGCCAAAAAGGTGGTACAGTTCAATTGAAACCATCTCGGGGCACCTGGCAGGGATACAATACCTCTGTCAACACCTTCAGCCTCTTGTAGTACTGGTACAAGAGGCTCCTTAGGAGCAAATACATAAGGCTCGGCAACTGAAGTTGGAGGTGCATTCATATGCACCTCATAAGCAGATGGAAACTAAGTTGGAACTGCAACGAGAATTGAAACATCACCTTCAGAAACAACAGTTTGTATCAAGGAAATAGGAGCCCGTTCAGGAATCTCTGGAAAAAAGTGGTTTGTATCAAGGAGCCTGAAAATTCCTCCGCAATCGTGCATGATCGGGCATTGTAACGTTCCTCCGCGCAATAACCCGCAGCAGAGACACTGGGGTGCAAGACTTGAGGGGAGTGACGTTGGTCACGTCCTCCAAGACCATTCGTTGTGGAGGAGTTACAGAGTTTTTCAGGTTCCTCAAACAAACCTCCGATGCAAAGAATGTCGTCCTGCACAGCTTCTGCCCCTGCGATGCTTGCAATCTTATCCTGAGAGGAGACCGCCGGCAAATTAGCACCACCAAGTTCATTTGCATAGTACCTAGCTAGCTCAATAGTAGTGATCAAAGCTAAGAGGAGCACCAATTGTGAGATCGTGAGGATTTCCGCTCAGTTGCTGAGCCGCTTTCTGCTTCATTAGTAGACTCTTGTCATAGCGAGACAAGCTGGTCTTTACATTGCGGTGCCCAGTCACATTGATGATCACGTCCTGAGGAACCTGAGCTGCAGACATTCTGCTAATCGTTGTCACTCTAGGAGACTTATTTGTAGTATCGTCAACTATCCCTACTGCTATAGCCATATCCCCAAGTATTATGTATTACATTTCTGCCCACATTAATCGTATGTTTGTACCAAACAATATCAAAAGGATGAGGAATCGGGAAAGAAATAGATGGGCTCCGCCATCAAGGTTAGCTGGCATGTGTTGTAGTAGTGTCATGTAGGTCAATACAACGTCAGGATTGAACGAGAATACAGGGGGCCTAAAGTGTTCCTGTTGGAACTTCTTGGTCGTTATCTTGTAGGTTTTTGATAACCTTTCACCGTACCTGAAACATACACTAGAAGCATTCGTGTCTTTTCCGAATCGACTGCATGTCCAAAACCACTGAGGGAACAACTTTGAGATGTTTGTTACTACTGCACAGTCGTAACGGATAAATTCACATTTCTAATGGCGGATAGAAGTTGCATCAATGACTCCGCAGTCGGCACAATATTCCCGGCGATTTAATTCAATTACGTAAATTGTTTTTTTTTTAAAAACAGCAATTACAAGTGGTTTTAAGCACTAGAGAACGACTCTTAACAACTAGGCATTCATTGCACACCCTATTCAAAAATGGAATTTTTACAGGTGCTCCACATGGCTCATGATGTGGAATATTTTAATGTATTTTAGGGCTTGTGTGGCTCGTAGAGATTGTTCTAATCGTTGGATGTAAAATGATCTAAGGGTGGAAGAGTAACTTTGTCCTTTGCCTGAATTTGTCTAAGTGTTGGGAGAGGGATGGAGGCTTGAGAGAGAGACGAACAAGTGATGCGAGAAGGACGAAGACCAAATCGAGGCCCATGTCCTGTTGTTGCAAGCGTTTATGGCGTCAAGGGCGTATTATGTGCAAATGTGGGCTCTTGGCTCCCCTTTGTACCATGATTTGGTATTCTTCCTGATGATCACAAGGTTCTTGGGGAATCAGCTTGGTCTTAGCAACCCATATTTTAATCTATGCCCGCTCAGCTGCACCGTGGTGGTTCTTACGAACCAATCCCACATTACCTGACTAGAGATACAAGCAGCACGCACAAGAGGTCTTCTTGGGTTCATGGTCAGTCTAATCCGCAATGGGTCATGACACAAGGTAGAGGACAATGTGGTGAGGGCACCTTCTTCTTCGAGCTATTTCAGCCTGTTTTGCCGAGATGTAGTGTCGTGGAGTGCGATGCTTGCAGGGTATGCACAACAGGGACGTGGGATGGAGGCTTTGGAGACCTATGAAGTTGCGAAGGGAGAGTTTGATAACATGGCTGAACAAGATGTTGTCTCAAGGAACACGCTGAATCTTGCAAGATATGGCCAGCATGTGTGCGGGATGAGGGCATTGGAGACATATGAGCAAATGTTGAGAAGAGGTGCAGCCTGACCGGGTCACGTTCATTTGTGTTTGCAATGCATGTGCAAACCTGGCAGCCCTGGAGACTTGGTAAAGGCCAAAGAGGTCCATCGTGACATTGTCAAAGCTGGAACTATACCAGATGTAACAATACCTCGTCGACATGTATGCCAAACGTGGGAGCATTCCCTTGTGGACAAAGGAGTGTTTAACAATATGGCTGAGCGAAATGTGGTGTGGTGGAACGTGATGATCGCAGGACATGCACAACATGGGCGGGGATTGCGGGTTTTGGAGACCTATGAGCAAATGATGTGGGTCTAGGGGGTGAAGCCCGAGCACATTACGTTTGTTTGTGTTTGTAGTGCATGTGCGAGCCTGTTGGAGAAGGGCAAAGAGGTCCATGGTTGCATCGTCAAAGCTGGAATTGTGGTAGATGTCATTCTGAACATGAAACCCTTCTAGATAGGGAGTGTTCAACAATATGGCTGAGCGAAATGTGGTGTCGTGGAAAGTGATGATCGCAGGACATGCACAACAGGGGCGGGGATTGCAGGTTTTGGAGACCTATGAGCAGTTGATGTGGGAGGGGGTGAAGTCCGACCACATTACGTTCAGAGAGTTCAAATGCCTCTCCACCATGACCTTGCTTAGCTAACCATGCCTTGCTGATGTTGTTGTCTTGCACTTGAGCTGTTTTTGGACACTGGCTGGAACATCCACAAGGCGGCTCTGCTCGAGAGAGAAATCAGCTTGAATGCAGGGGCAGATTTTGAGATCACAATCGCCACTCAGAACGTTGTTCTTTGCACCGGCATGGCATGTCAGCATGCATATCAGCCCAAACTCATTACTCCGTGAGCCTTCCACTGCCGGAGTGTGCCCATTCAAGCCAGATCTTCAAAACGCAGGGATGGAACGGGGTTTTGAAACCAGCATTGCCTAACTGGATACCCAATTCAGCTCCGCATCTTGGTCCATTAATCTGCTGCACATTGTGAAGTTTTCTGCCCGTTCACCGCAAGTTGAAGAAGGAGTATTCTTAAAACATGGGTACTCATAATCTGAAAATGGCTCCAGCTTATGTTGCTTGAGTGCGAATATGAGTGTGGTTGGCTTGGCAGCTTTACATCTGGTCCATCCCACTCGATATGATGAGCAGGTTCAGCTTGACTTCTCTCACACAAAAGACGCTGCCAAGATGGGGTTTGCTGCCCTAGATGACTTCCCGTCGTTGTTCTGGGCTGCAACATACAATTAATCTGGCCCATGGCGAGGGGCCTTGCCTTCCACCAATCATCTGTAAGTCCTGTGAAACTGTTTTTGTGGCAGTTTGTAAGCAGTGGGCAGCGATGGTGGGCTGTTGTAGGATTTGATGAACTCAATGCCGTGTACTGACAACAACCCCTCATCTCTTATGCAAGCATTCAACAAGCCAAGTTGACTGCAGAGCATATTCAGCCCCCCACGTTTCTAGTTGTCTAATGTTCTTCATCTCCTGGGCAGAGCATTTTCCAGGGTCTCCATCTGTGATGACACACTATCTTCTCATGTGGTTCAGCTTCTGGTCTTGCTCTTGTTTGCACCACCCCAATGAAGGGCAGTTCCCACCTGCTTGATTCTCTATTTATGGTTGTCTTGGGTCTTGGCAGGGTTTCCCACAACCGTCTTTCCTTTTCAGACTGCCAGTCATCAGCCTCGTTCTCCAATGCTTCACTTTCTTCCCAAGTGAAGTGCTCTCCTCTTTTATGCTTCAACGTCCCTGCAGGTGTCTTTTCCTTCATCTCCCGTGGTGCTTTCGAATGAATGAGCACTGATTTACATCTGTTGGCAACACTTACGGTGTCCCTTTCCTTGCATGCCAGTGCAGGCCCGCATTGACTTTCTTGGCACAGAAGTCTCCTCATTCTCCCTCATTTTCTGGCTCTGTTGGTGCCCCACTCACCATGCTATCAGGGCTGCACTTATTTTGTGGTGTTGCGCCAGCCAAGGGCGATATCCGATTGTTGGCAACAGCTGATTGGAGTCTTCTTGGCAGAGTCTCCCACGAGCTCCCATCAATTTCAGGCATCAGGTTTTCTACCCTGCCCTTCCACTTTTCATAAGCGAGGTGCCTGTCTTCCTCCCTTTCACTCTTCAGCGTCTCAGGCAGATTTTTCTTCATGCGATTGCTGCTCCCATACTTCCAGTCCTTGTTTAATTTTCTCCAGCCATCACCCTCAGATTTGACAAGGTATTGCTGCCCTTCCTTGTGTCTTTCCTCACTCCCAGCTGCTGGTTTTATCCCAGATTCACCTCTCATCCTTGCCTGGGGTTTTGCTTGCCAAACAGCCCTTGTGTGGGGAACTTCAACGAAAGGCAACATCTCATTCTCAGCTCCTGTCTTTGTACCTCTTTGCAGCAGTCCAGCCTCGGGTGCCTCACTTTCTGATTGTTGGGTTGCATTCTTCACCACCAACCTTTGACAAGAAAGTGTGCTCCATCTTCCTCATCTCCTACTGGTTCCCTTGATGCTTCACCTCGTATGTCTTCCTCCTCATGTTTTAGCAGCAGCTCCCATGCTTGAATTGCTACTTTTCCTCGTAGTTGATCTTGTGCTTTCCTTTTTCTCCGTAGCCTAATCAACAGTTTTGTCTTGGCACTCCCTTGCCATGAGTGCCTTGTCTCACTGCATCTCCCTTGGCTGCCCACCATCCGTGGAGTCTTTCTTGCACTATTCTGACCCTCGTTGGCATGCACTTTGCTGCGATGCCCCACATGTATTTGTTGCTCCCTTTAATCATCAACATAGTGCTCCAGAGCCAGTTCCTCATTGTTGACCAGTTGACCTTCTCAGCCCTTGGACCCCATTTTCCCTTCTCCCATGTTGCCTCGTCTTTCTACTTCATCGTTTGCTTTACTTGCACGATGTTGCTTCTTCCCTACAGCTCATCATGTGTTGTGGCTCTTTCCCATGTTGCACTCACTCCCATCATACGTTGTGCAGTTGATAAGACTGAGATGAGTTGATGCAGGATAGGGGGAGGGCTTGCTGGTGTATGTTGTCCGATAGGCCCCATGCACAGAGTCAAAGTTGGAAGTCAGCCTTGCAAGGACCCAAGTGAGAGAAGTTTGGTGGGGGTAACATCTTGGGGGATGGCAGTTAGGGCAATGTGTGTCTAGGGCAATATATGTCATAACAGCGGGTGATGTGCTGCCAATTTTGAGGATAGAGACAGCCTGTAAGCTGTAGATTTGTATAAGTGGTTTCTTCTGACACATATTGCTCCCAGTTTGCCACAACCAGTTGTTTGCGTTTGTAGTGCATGTGCGAGCCTGCTGGGGAAGGGCAAAGAGGTCCATGGTTGCATCGTCAAAGCTGGAATTGTGGCAGATGTCATTCTGAACAATACCCTTGTGGACAAGGAGTGTTCAACAATATGGCTGAGCGAAGGATAGAGTGTAATGACTGCTAATGAAAGCATCTTCTTCAATTTCACCTTGTTTTCCCCTCTTATCAGAATCGCCCCTAATTTTTCATGTCTGAATTCTGCAAGTTAGCTGGTTGAGTGAAGCTTTGATAGTTTGGAGTGACTTTGACATGATTCTGCCAATGTGACAACAGGAAAGTATCAGAAATAGGTAACACAGACGAGGAGAAGTTGTGGAATGAATATTTTTCTGACCCCAGTCAATGGTGGGACAATCGAGGCAAGAAGGTGAATGTTTGTTGGATTATAGAGAGTAGCAGATGCAATTGAACGTAGGAACTAGTGTGATAAGTTGAGTTGGGTGCTTCCTAGAACAAGTCTAGGCTGTCATCGTCAACTACTAGCAACAAGGCAAGGTTGTATGCATGATTCGTGCGAGGCATGGATAGTTGAAGGAGCAAGGATAGAATGTGGGTGCAGATTCACCCAAGAGGGCCAGACTTCAAGCTCCAAATTAACTATGAAGCTACAAGAAACCTGCATGGGTAGATGGTCAACTGGCAGCAACGGCACAATTGATAAAATCAGACATTGTTAATAAAGGCATCTTCTTCAGCACATTTCATCCTGTTTTTCCCTCTTATTAGAATCGGTCCAAAATTTCCATGTTGAATTATGCAAGTTAACTGGTTGAGTGAATCTAGTTTGGAATGACTTTGACATGATACTGCTATGTGACAACAGGAAAGTATCAAAAAACAAGTAACAGACATGAGGAGAAGCTGTGGAATGAATACTTTTCTGCCCCCAGTCAATGATGGGACAACCGAGGCAAAAAGGTGAATGCCTGCTACATTTCAGAGAGTAGCACACACAATTGAGCATAGGAACTAGTGTGATAAGCTGAGTTGGGTGTTTCCTAGAACAAATGTAGGTTGTCATTGTCAGCTACTAGCAGCAAGGCAAGGATGAATGCATGATTTGTGCAGGGGCATGGATAGCTGAAGGAGCAGGGATAGAGTGTGGTCCAGATTCATCCTAGAGGGCCAAATTTCAAGCACAAG
Organism: Takakia lepidozioides; assembly: GCA_030704615.1. Lineage (NCBI taxonomy): Eukaryota > Viridiplantae > Streptophyta > Takakiopsida > Takakiales > Takakiaceae > Takakia > Takakia lepidozioides. The sequence continues at coordinate 42,230,572 of CM060732.1, read as the reverse complement.
ATTTACCTATGATTCCCTGTGGATCAATAACTACAAGAAACCTCCATGGGTAGATGGTCTATTCCGTGGAACTCACTGAAGTCTTGCATTATGAGGATCAAAACTGCTTGACTTGCACGAGGCCTTGACCCTTAGGCAATCCCCAGAGCAGCAGTAGCTTTTGGGCTGCTTTTTTACTTTGTGTTTTTTATTTTGTCCCATAAGCTCTTTGAGCTTTCCGCAGATGTAATAAAGTACCATTTTGTTTCATTTCATTCAATTTCATTTCATTTTGTTTCATGGCATGTCTTTCATCGTTTGTGCATTTCTAATGCATGATTAGTTCTCTTGTATGGCATTACTAGTCGGCTCACTACAAACACCAAAACTCCAAAGCATGAATCACTATGAATGATTGTTCAAGTAATTTCGAGCACTTCATGTAAAGTAGTAAAGCAGTGGTTGCGCCAACTTCCGCAGTCGCAATTGCCACTGGGCATGTAGCACTGCAAGTTATGTGGTCTACTACCACGTGGCGTCCCGGGCCTATGGCCACGTGGCAGCAGTGGTGCTCGTCGTGGCGCTGCCACGTCGGCATCCACATCGTCGTCCACGTCCGCGTCCATGTGTCACCGCGCTTCAGTGAGTCGGTCCACTCATCCAGAGGGAAAAGTCAAAGTCAGCCCAAAAGGTCAGACACACGGGCGGCTCGCCTGGTTACGCCACGTGGTTCTTCAGCATTAATCGCATTAATCGCTGAGCAGTTGTTCGCGCGTCTGCATCCTTTACCACTCCAATCATTGGATGTCCAACCCAACTACCATGTCTGTTGTAACTAGTCTGTTGTAACTTCCAGTCGATCCCAGTTTTTTGACTTTTACGACTCAAAATGAGTCGTTACCCTAGTGGTAAATGACACGAATGCTTCTAGTGATAGCAACCTTTCCGCCATCTTGTCCTAGCTCGAAATCAGTCAATAGTAGTTTATAGAGCTCGTTACCCCCGCGAATCAAGAAAATACTGAGGCAGTACCATGCCATGCGCTTTTGCAGCCCGTGAGCAGTGGTGATCTGGGGAGAACGGTGTGCCAGTATCCGCCGTTCGGCCTCATCAGCAGATATGCCATCGACTTTTCTTCGATTCTTGTTTATGCCACTATTCCTTGACTGAGTCATTGCCTCTACAATGGCCTTATTGACACCGATAAAAAAAGCATGAGTACGAATGTTGAAGCGAGGCTCAACTTCACTAGTCTGAAGAATACTCCTCTCCTGCTTTCTGATAAGCATTCGATTGATAGACGAGTAGAGGTTCATCGCGAAGACAACCAGCATGTAGCCCAGTGGTAATGCGCACATTGGATGTGGTTGTGGATTCAAACCACGGTCTAGTGTGTCATGAAGGTGTCCACCTTTCAGCTGGAAGGCAGTAGCCCTTGTGGTGAAGAGACACCATAATTTACGCTCATTCGGGAGGCGTCTATATATATATATATTTTCATCAGCGAATCTGTGGGTTTTTTTTTGTATGCATCTTGCTCGGTTTCAATTTCATGCTTTTTGTGATGGATTCTCTGAAGGGAGTCCACAGGAAGAGAAATAGGAAAGCATGCTTGAACAAGATTTCTTGCAGTGTTGTTGGGAGTAGTGGATCTTGTATGCAGTTTTGTGTGCATACTTTTGATTTGGGAATCAATCTCTCCAACAGGAAGCGGCGACTCTGTCGTGGTGTTCCTTCTGACCCTGCGATTCAAGCGACTACTCATGATCCTATGATTGAAGCACAACCGCCCGATACCATTATGGAAGTTGTGAAGTCTGAGAGTGCAATGGTGGTAGCTGAGCACAATCTGCCTCAGGGTGTGAGAGGCGAAATACCGAGTGTAGTTGAGGTTGAGGGAAACTCACTTCTGGTAGTTAAGCGTGAGGCCAATTCACTTCCGATAGTTGAGCGAGATGCACCTGTTGTTGCACAGATTGCAGCTGAATCTTCCATCCCATCTCTAAAATGCATGGAATACTCACCTTAAGATGCTAGTCAGGCTTCAACTCATGAGGTAGAAGTTGTCAGGCAAGACCTGGTTCTTGATTGTGTGGAGGTTGAGGATCCCATTGATGTAGTCCCTGCACCTCTCACAGTGAGTGCTCCTAAAGCGGCCTCTAGGGCCAAGAAAGTCAAGAACCAACTTGTAGTGCATGAGCCGACAATGATTTTTGCAGGATTCATGGATTTCGACCAAGCTGCTTTTGAGAAGCTGATGATGGACAATAACGTTGCTAACATACGTAACGAAATATGGTGTAGAAACCGTTTGACGAGTGGAGAGCAATTATGAGTATTGATAGGAATATACTTCTAGAGGACCTTCCCCTACGAGACCTTGTAGGAATGCTTTGTAAATTCTTTTTTATGGTTAAAAAAAAAGATGGATCAAGGTATCCACTAAGCTTGTGTGGCCAATTCGCGCTGGAGCTCCGGAGCGCCCAATATTGATGTTGCAGCACCTAAAACTCAAATTGTGTGCATTCTCTCGCACCCAAACCTCGGAAAAAAGAGCTGGGACGAAAAGCGTAGCTACATATCTGGAAAACAAGGTACCTACCATCTGGAAAACAAGGTACCTACCAGTGTTGGGCGGTTACCCGCCGGGACCCAGGTTAACCGGAACCGGGCCCATTCCTACATAACCTAACCCGGAACCGGAACCTGCCATTGGGGATCGGCGCAGAACCGAACCGGCGGTTCCTGCTAGGTGTGAGAACCGGAGAACCGGGGCACATGGGGATAAAAACAGGTTCCAGTTCTTGACCCCTTGGTGGGGCTGGTAGGCCCAGGGCAAAACTTATTTAATGCTCTCAAGCTCCTGAGATCCTGGTTTTAATGCTTGAAGGCCATGAGATTCTATCTTCAATGCTTCAGCGCCATGAGATCTTGGGTTCAATCTCCAGCTCCATGATATCCTGGCTAAGTTCATTAAGAAAATGTTTGAAGATGCCAATACTTGCCGGTAGCTGAATAGTACTTTCAACCCATAAAATTTTACCCATTTTCATCTACCAGTTTATTTAGAGTATTTTTGTTTGTTTTTTTGTGTTAGTGAAAACTAACAAAATCGTTGGATTTTAGTTTAAATATGTGAATACACTGCTATTTAATCTACCGGACTGATAAAATATTTTAAATCTAATTAAATTAAACAAATACATTTTAAAAATAGAACTGGAACCTAACCGGAACCGGTGGTTTTTATCAGCAACTAACCGGTAACCGAACCGCCCCCATGTTTAAAAGTTGGATCCGGAACCGGACCGGAACCGGCTCAATAAAAAAAAACCGGAACCGGATCCGGAACCGTATCTTGAAATAATTGTGGAACCGGAACCGAAGGTTCCTTCACAAATGCAAGAACCGCCCAACACTAGTACCTACCTGACTTATAAAGTACCTTACGGCAGGGCCCACCCCCGGAAGGGGGCAGTAGCCGTAAGGTGAAGTGGCTCTTAGTTACACCGGCCTTGGGAGTCTTCTCTCTCTCCCTTAGGGCTCGAGTGGGGCCTGCGTGCGCTACACACGGTAGCTGCCCCGCGTGGCGCTTAGCTAGGGTCCAGGGCAGTAGGAACAAGGATACCCCCTTAGCAGCGCTACCTAGTTGGTAACGAAGGGAATTTGGTAACGTCAATACAACACCCTGTTGCTAAAATAAAAATGCTTGTTAGTAGCGGAGCCATACCCGCAAACACATACGGTACCCTAACCAGTCCAGAATGCATACAAACTCCACAAATCTGGGCATGTACGTACAAGTAGTGTACAAGCGCAACCGGCGGGTGTGCCAACACTGTGCCTGCTGCTGCCCGTCTGTCATCACCGGCATCGGAATCTCGGTTTTCCGAAACCCTAGGTTTCAGCGGCCGACGCTCGTGAGGTGCTGGCATCGCGCTTCAATCCTCGTTCCACATGTCCTTGTGCTGCTCCAGGGTTTACCAACCTTCACGTCCTCTTGTCTTGGTCTAGTGAAGATCTGTTTTTGTTGCGTTCACTTACTTCATAGCTTGCCCTTCGGCCGATTTGTAATTGTTTGTCTGTTTATTGGTTTACTTGTACTGTACTTGTAGTGTGGAAGAGTTCGGTGTAGCGTTCTCTCCCAGAACCCCCATTGTGTGGGAAGGTGAGTAGTCTAGAGTTTGCCTGTAGTCCGGAGAGATTCGTGTAATCTGTTCCTCAAGGTCTTTGTGCGATTTTATGTCGTTCGCCTTCAGTCCCTTGTATGTGCGTGTTTCTTTTTCTTTTTTTGTGGTTTCTTCTTCCAGCATGGGAAGCGCTTCAGAGCCCCAATAGTGTGGCAAGCAGGGTGTTCCAGAGATTCTCAGTAGTCCACAGAGCTCCTCGTAATCTGTTCCTAAGAAGCCTTTTTGTGGGGATGTAAGCAAACCCAGCCCTCTTTCACACATTGACGCTCCTTCGGTCTCATCTTGGCCATAGCCAGAACGTGGGAGCTCGAGCCGATTTCGGAAGCATCGAAAAGCCGCAAAAGCAGTCGGAATTTTGTTAGGAAATGGTGAAGGAGGTAAGAGGGAGGCCTTGTTAGGTTTGGGGATGGTTGCACCCGTGGAAATCTGAAGAGACTATGACCTAGAATACATTTTTGACATCTTTGAAAACATCTACCTTGACGGTGAAAGACACTCTCGAATGGCTGAGGTGTTGGACGTCCCGCCCGAGCCATTGCCGCGAGACGACAGACGCAGAGACCGGTCGGCAGATCGTAAAGATAGAGCGCCTGACGACAGGAGGCGTGATCGAGAGCCCAGGGAGCGGCGAGATGAGAGAGTAGCGACTGAGAGGGAGGACAGGCCCCCCCGCCGTGAACATAACCATGAGAGAAGAAACAGCAATGAAGAACGCCCAGCCGGCAGTAGTGGAAACGATCGAAGGGAAAGAGACAGAGATTACAAGCGCAGGAAGAGTCCCACACCTCCTCCGTATCCTCAACGGGATCGGGAGCGCCGTCATACCCCTCCAGCAAGGCGGTCTCCTCCATACAAACGCAGGAGAGATGACGAGTTTGAAGGTGGGCGAAGGTCAACTCCTCCTCGGGGTGGCGTGATTTCGTCTGCGGACGAGCTTGGAAGACAGTCAGGATTCTCGGGTGATCGCAGGTAGCTACACATCATCTTGTATCTTCTTATTCAGCGACTGGTTCTGGCTGCACTGTACGTTTAACTCATGCTAACGTGGAATCCAGGCGGTTTTGGTAAGTTCTTGTGGCTCACTTTGATTACAGTGCAGCGCTGACTTACTCCATCCTATTGGGGTTTGCTTGACTGCATACCTGCCAGACACTCGCCCAATTTGAGTGTTTGCCTACTTGGCTTCTGCCTGCGATGCCAACATTACGGACATTGTGAATGTATCAACAAATTTTACAGATGAACTTATCATCTGAGCCATTCAGATTCTGTTCAGATGAGAGTACCTTAGTTGAGGCGAGCTCTGAAATTGGATCTTGTTGATAGCCGTCTGTGATCTCTTTGTGGGTATCCTCTCCTTGTATTAGCATTTGTCTATGACTGACGGATTGATTGTGAGTTCCAAGTGAAGCAACCTTTTTGGCAACAAACTCTGTAGGGCGGTTATGTTCACAGGCAGGCCGGATTTGTTTGTCTTTAATGCACCTCGATGACTTTTGAGCTTCCCTGTATGGGTGACTGTGTGATTGCAGGGTGGGATGCATAAGTTGCTGAACAGTCTAGGCAGGCACTGACACTTCGAAGTTGATACAGGGATCTGTTGATGATTATGAAAAGGCCCTCACCTCTGCGAGTCTGCTAGGTGACCTAGTGAGAATGATAAGAGCAGATTTTCAATCCTCAGTCATCATATCTCAGTATCTTCCAATCATGTAATTGAGTGTTAGTCACAGCAGAGCTGCTTTCTCTGCCCAAAGTTGCCTGAGTTATGTAGTCCCGATCAATTCATTTCTCCTCACCCTACTGATTCAAAGGGCGGAGGGGAAGGATCATTGTCTAGTTTCTGCAGTAAGTTTCTCAATCACGTGGTCATCACCATACTTTTCAAGTACCACCAGTCATATCATGCAGTTCAGTATCCCCCTCTCCCGTAGTTACACTCTGTCATGGCCGAGTTGATTCGTAAAGAATAGTAGGGAGGTACAGAGAACATGGCGCCCTTCCAGTGGCAAGCAAGAGCAATAAGAGGTGCCAAACTACCAACCATATCGGATGAAGGTGCTGCTTTGCAGCCTAATCTGGAGCAGTGCCTCTGTATGTTGTTAAGTTTATCATGTGTTCTTTTAAATCTGGTTGAGACAGTCATTGTGCATGCCGAGGCCATGGAATTAAAAATTAGTTGCATGATTGGACTGCTACCGGGTGGCAAAAATTGAGCAGGTTCTGTTCTCATTACAGTGGGCATAATGATGTCTGTCCTCCTTTATCACAAATCTTGTCTTCTTAAAGTTCTTCCTCTTTCCCATTTTGCTGGCTATCCCATTGTTATATCATGGGATGTTGGTTGAACGAGGTTTTCTGACTTAGATGGCTAATGGAAAGTAGAGAGAGACAGGTGCGCTTCACAGTTTCCATTGACAATGTATTGATGCTTGTGTTGCTTGTGGGCAGGTATGGTTATGATGGAATGGGCCCTCCTTATGAACGAGCAGGAGGGATGGGAGGGAGAGGGTCAGGCTTTGGTGGGGATGAGAGATCTCAAGGTCGACATGGTGGCCGCTCTGCTCCCAGTGGGTTCCATGGCCCCCTTGGTATAAGTTGCACAATCAGGACCTTTCTTGTGGAGTAGAAATGAAATACATATTGGAATGGTGACAGAAAAGGCTGTTGTCATCTGTTTGGCATCTTACCATTTGTACACAGGTGGCTAGGTATCAGGAAGTTGCAGGGTAATGTAGCTTCACACTCACGTTGATACCTCCATGTTTAATCGTCTGGACCAATTGTGTAGTAATGGGCGGTATGTGTGGTGATATTGCTGTAGGTGCCACAAAGCTCAGTTGGAACACAGCAAACAAGCAAATGCTAGGAGTGAAACACTGAAACTGTAATGCTTAAAATGGACATATGACGGAGATGTCATGAAATCATAGAAACCATTCTATCCATGGATGAGTTTGACACATAATCTGTTTTATGAATGGAAAAGTGGGGGTTCCTCACTCGTCACAGAAAACAATGCACATTGTATGGCTGACATGTCAGTCTTGACTGGACTTGTAGATTGGCCAGGTCCTGGGCGAACAGGCTTCAGTGATGGGCCCTATCCTTCGAATGTATATGGCGGTGGGGGACCTCCTCGCAGGTTTGTCTCCTTTATTTGAAGTCCATATTGCTAGTTCATCATGCAGCAGATGTCGTGAAAATGTAGTTTAAATCAATGATTACATCAACTGCATCTCATTGCATGGATTAGGGGATGCATTGATTTAGCTACAGATGTAGTATACCGAAAAGACCAGAGTATGTTTTAAGCTGCTTCTTTTCCCATAGAGAGTGGTTGGTGTTAGGCCTATTTGTGTTGCCAAAGACGTTTTGTATCAGAGGGAGGTCAGAGAAAGAAAGTGTTGAATCTCGACATACAAATGGAATATTTAACATCAACATATTTTAAAATTCAATGACAAGTTTTAATGGCTAGTTTCTCAAGAAACGAAGTGGGGTATTGACTGATGGCTATTTGCAGAGAAGGGTTGATGACATACAAGCAATTCATTGGGGAACTGGAGGATGATATCTTGCCTGGAGAAGCTGAGCGCAGGTGCTGTCAGTTTGATATCTTATACTCTTTTTTGAAGTGAATAGTTTTCCGCCATCCTCAATAATGCTCCAAATAAACGGCTTTTGAAAGGGTCAATTGGTGGAAGGCATTTACTGAAGTGTTAAGCAAAGAGAATCCCACTCAGTTAATTCTCTTTCTACCCTTCCCTTCAGTCCATCAGTCTGTCTGGGGTGATTTTAGCGCTATCACATTCACTTGTTGTATCCTTCTTTTGGCTTCCTCTTCTCCCTAATACCTTAGTGCACCCTCTATTTTTGCACACATGCCTGAGGATCAGGCAATATCTTACTTTGCATATTTAGTCCACTCTTTTTTTCGCTTCGTGTGTAGTTGGGAAGGATTACACTCTCAAGGGTTAAGAGGACTTTGTTGGCAGGTATGAGGAGTACAAGACAGAGTTTATCACCACGCAAAAGCGTTCATTCTTTGAGCAGCACAAGGACGATGACTGGTTAGCAACCTGGCATATGCTTACACTACAGTTATGAATCAGGCTTTTGGTTCACATATTTGAGATAACCTGCGATTTTGTGTGATGCTTTTGGTATTGAATGTCGGTCTATGTCTGTAGGTTGCGGGAGAAGTACGATCCGTCACGGTTGGAGGCTGTTTTAGTAAGGTGAGCACTTTCCTCCCTCTGCTTTTATGTCCCTGCTTGACACTCTTCGTCTTCTCAATGATGTGATTCTGGATGGCTGGGTACTTATCTTGGGAATGTGCAGGAGGAATGAAAATGCAAAAATTCTGGCTAAGGAGTTCATCACAGAACTTCAAGGCGGGACTCTGGATGTGTAAGTGGACAATATTAAGTTCGTTCATGTTTCTTAGCAAAACTTTCAATTGGAGTTCTGGATCAAGGAAGTTGTGTAAAGGTACTGTTGAAATCTAGCTATCTACGATGACAGGAATGGACTCTCTCCAGGCACTAAACTGTAGAGATGATTGAAGCAGAGAAGGTCTTCTAAGCGAATCTCTTGTTGGTACGCTTTCAATGTGGTTCTATCTACAGGGGACCAAGTGCACGCTCTTCAATGAAAGATGATTCAATGTCAGAGGATGATGGGGATACTGGAGGCAAAAGAAGAAGACAGGGTCGGGGACCTACAAAAGCCCAGGAAATTAATGCAGCTCCTAAAGCACCTTCTGGGAGTTCTGAACCAAAGAGAGTAACTAAGGACATTGAAGTGGCCCAAGCTCTTATCAAGAAATTGGATGCAGAGAAAGGGATTGAAGGGAATATTCTTTCACCAGCAGACAATCAGAATGCAGAAGGGGAGAGGTCACTGAGTAGTGGCTCACTTGGACCTATCGTTATCGTGAGAGGGGCCAATCAGGTGAAGGGGTTGGAAGGCTTGGAGCTTATGGATGTGATGCTTACTTACTTGTGGCGCATACATTCTATGGACTACTATGGGATGATAGAGCTCAAAGAACCTCCGAGGCGCCTTCGGCACATAAGGGGTCCAGAGCTTAAAAATGGTGGGGAGGAAGTTGGGTTAGGTGACTGGGAAAAGAAGTTGGATTCTACTTGGCAAGCACGGCTGCAGGGTAGGGACCTCATAGAGGCCATGCTAGGAAGGGAGAAGTTGGAGACAACAGCCAATGAAGCACTGGACCCTTTTGTACGCAAAATAAGGGATGAGAAATATGGATGGAAATATGGTTGTGGTGCCAAGGGATGCACCAAGTTGTTCCATGGGCCTGAATATGTACACAAGCATCTGAAGTTGAAGCATTCTGACTTGGTAAGTGATGTAGTGGCCAAGGCACGTGAGGAGCTCTACTTCCAAAACTATATGAGGTGGGTGTGAATTTTTTTCTTTTGTCTTTTCGGCATTTAACACTCATAGGTCTCCCTGTCCATTTCCCAGCCTTTTGTGGTGCTACTCCGGTAGGGTGGGTGGAGTGTCAACTTTAAGATGTCTCATCTGTTGGCCAAATGAACAGTGGCCTCAAGGTTATGTGTGCATGGATCTGCAGAATACGTTATTACAGATGTGAGTTATACAGATTCTTGTAACTTCCAGTTATTCTGTTTGTCTACTGTGCTGTTGTTTTCCATCGTCTGTATAAAAATTTGATCATTTTTCTCCTGTGACAGTGATGCAGACGCTCCTGGTGCTACTCAAGCAAGTATCGCGCAACCCGGACAGGTATAACCACTTTTTAATGTACAGAGCTGTTTCTCGGAAGAAAAACAGACTCTTACGTGTTTTGAGGGACAATTCTTGCTCACGTTTTAGAAAGAAAATCGTATGTACTGAATAGATTTAAACTTTGATTCCAGAGAGGAGACAGGGGTCGAAGACGGAGACCTGGACTTCCAGTGGCCCCTCCTGGGCCTGGGGATCGAATGCCTGGGGATAGGATGCCACCCAATGTTGGTCTTCCCCCACAACGTGATGGGAGACTGGGCCCCCGTGATGGTGAGCGGTTTGACCGTGGTGGTGGGGTTCGGGAAGAGGAAGCGCGGTTTGACAGAGAAGGTCGGGAAGAGGAGTTGCGGTTTGACAGGGGTGCACCTGAACTCTCACCTCCTCCTCACGACTTCCCACCTATGGTGTCTGGTGCACCCCCTTATGAGGGAGGGGTCCTACCACATGGGGGACCTTTCGATGGAGGCCCATCAGAACCTCCAATGTTTGACCATTTCAATGGACCACCGATGCGGGGTCGACCAGGTGGTCCATTTGGTCAGGATATGCCTCCACCACCCCCAGTGCTCATGCCCGTTCCTGGTGCCGGGTATGTAAATCAATGTGAAAATTCCAAGCCAGTATATGCCACATCTCTCTCTAACATGGACTTGGCAAACAGATTATGATTGCATTCTCTTTCATGGACATGCTCACATGCTCTGTCCAATATGAGTGAATATACAAATCCTAAGGGTGTCTGGCGGGTGGGTGGGAGAGAGAACTTTTAGGTGCCTACATTCTTACCCTTGGTTGGTGTTTCAGGCCATTAGGTCCATTTGTCCCAGCTCCTCCAGAAGTGGCCAGGCAATACTTCAGAGATGGCCCTCCACAGTTTCATCCTGGTGCATTTGATGGAGTATTCGAAGGGGAAGGTAATGGAGGTCCACTTGGCCGCAAAGTACGTCCAGGTGGGCCCATGATGGCTGGAGGTCTAATGGATGCCCCCCCAATGCTTATGCCACCTTTTCATGCAGTTCGCCATGACCCTCGCAATGTTCGGAGGTAAGCTGATGTTTACACTGTGCATCTCGTTTTCATTTGAATCAGAGGTTCATGCCAGTTGCAAGCACATTCTGTATGTAACTAGCCTGTCCGGTATGAATCAAGGCATGTGATATCTGTGACAACCAAAGAGCTGCATGGTTTGTTTACTAGTATGTTTTTGGGTAGAAGCAGTGAGCTACATCATGACGGACAATAACTGTCAAACTTCCCTGGTGTTGAAAGTTTTTGGAACTGCGGAAGTTGGGGTCAACATGTGAGGCTAATGTATGAGCAGTGCATGGCTGGCCATTCTTGGCAGGATGCTGGTGAACCATGCGAGTATACCCATTATAGTCGACTGCTTAACCATCTTTTGACACGGACTTGGGTATGAAACCTGAAGCTCCGTAACAAGCTTATTTGGCTCAAATGACCTAACTTGATTATTCGAGAGAAGGTCCTGCTGGGGTCGTCAAACACAGTGGTGACATGTGGATGCTTACGGGACCTTTTAAAATGGCAGTCCAGATGACTATGCACAGAGATGCCCTCTTGCTCTTCCCCCACCTCACTGTAAACCTCTACTTCTTCATCCCCCTCTCATGTAATTGCCTATTGACAGTTGGGGAGAGAGGGCACCTGAATGTCCAAGGATGCAATCTCACGCCCATCCCTTTCAGAGTCATTCCTGACTAGCAAATCTATGAGTGTCCACGTCTCCCTCTGTCTTTCTTCTCATGGGTTCACCCAACTTCCTTATTGAGCCTCCCATACATCTGTCTAGTCACAATCTGGGCTGGTGCAGCCTGGATTCTCTGGGTGGCACGATCTCACTTGCCCTCCTTTTTATGGCATGCCCAGATAGGAAGGGCCCCTGGCTCCTTTCTCCCATAACTTGAAGCATATTCACCCCTCCATTCCCTTTCAAACTTCTTACCCTGAGCACTGCCACAATTGCCAACAGAAGTGTGACCTGTTCTGAATTCCCTAGAGAGCAGGTAACTTGCCTCTGGTTTATTCACAAGTTGGTATGTGGCCTGCAACCTTGAGTATCTGTCAGCAGGCAGAGGCGTTGCTGCTGTGGTATCATCTTCTGAGCTGTGATCGTCTTCCTCCTGTATCCAGTCCTCTTTCCCAGAAAGGGGTCAGAAAAGTTGAAGAAGGTTTGGAATTCCCGCTCCTGAGAGGCAGCCAGTCCTGTGAAACACCAACTCATACCTGCTCGGCAAACTGATTGTAGAGCCTTCATAGCCATCAGGAAGCAGAGCGCTGGTTGCCACGCCAAACAATCCATGGAACTCCCTTGAATGGTGATCGTATATGAAAATATGGGTTCCCTCACACTACTGACTCAAGATTCAAGGGTGCACTCTATCCATCTTTGAATGGAAAACCACACTGACAGAAGCAATCGTGGATTTCGTGCTTGTTGCTATCCCTGCTACCTTGAGATAACTGCTGTTCTCAAGAGGCTTGGATGAATGGCCACTAAGCATGGAAGGTCGCTCACTTGATTGAAGCCTTAACTGTGCTATGACCCCAGTGGTCTCTGGGAGTTGATCGAATCCTCATTTCACTTTCATCATCCCTGGACCTCCGACCCCTTGACAGCCCGCCAGCATCGCTTCCTTATATAATCTGTTAAGACCTGCTTGGTGGTCGTTGTAGTCTCCGCCTACAACTCTTCGACTCAGCTTTCTTTCTCTGTCTGGTCTCTAGGATACTGATCTGCATAGTGGCCTCTTCCACCCCTCTCCAAACTTGGAAAATTGTGTCTTCGAGATGAGCCCAAATGGTGGGTTGAAGCTTCGCGCTCCCTCATCAGGTTTGGCAATGATTGCACTGCTGCGGGAAAAGCTTGAAACTTTCAATGCACATTTTGCAACAAATATCTCTTTCTTCATTCTGCTCTCTCTTGCTCATGCTGCCACTGGACTAGAAGGATTCATGAATCCATACCATTTCCAAGGTGATAACCTCTTGGTTCGACACTGGACCAAGCTAGTATCTTGCCGGGAGTATTCAGGCTTTCCTTCGCCAATTGAAGGACTTCATTCCTTCCTTCCTTTATAGCAGAACGGGAAACACCCAGCTTGCTTGTTCTTCATCCACTACTTGGTAGCATTCTTCACCAGAGGACCTTGCTGGGGTACGGCATGACCTGTACAATGAATTTGCTTCTGTGTTGTAATCAATGGTTGGGTGGGTGTTGAATGGATGCAGCTATCACGACCTTGATGCACCTGAAGATGAAGTTACAGTTATTGACTACCGCAGCTTGTAAGTTCCAGTGACCTGAATTTTGAAATCTGTTACTAAACTGTTTGCAAGATCACCAGGGGCCCTCTCTTCTCCAATTGTGTGGCAGCCCACTCCATTATCTACTTGAGCCTTTGGATGTTGACAGATTTGACTTACCACTACTAGTGGCTGATTGATGCTCAAGGCATGCAGAGTGAGTTTACTTGAATGGGAAGCCCTCATAGATCTGTTGCTAATTTGTGGTTAGTGGGAATGGCTGTCCGAACTGTAAATTGTGAAGAGGCTAATCTTTGGTAAGGTTAGTTTTATCAATCTGACAGATCTCCCCATGGGTATGTTCCCCAAGGGATGTGCCACTGTATTGCACAATTGGAAGAAATTTGAACTTTCACTGAATGGTTTCCATGTGCAAGTTTGACATGATACCAACTGTTATCTGCGGTTATGAATTATGAACCAATGAGGTCACTTGTCAGTAGGACTATAATGTTTCTCAACCATTTTTCAAAATTGTGATTTTTCTGTCATTGAGGGGGTTTTATGGTAATGAATCTGTATTCCCAGAAACTTTGTAGGATGTAAAGAAGTTTGTCCATCCTGCAAATGTGGGCTTTTGGCTTCTGTTAGTACGGTCTTCTTCCTGATGTTTACAAGGTTCTTGGGAGAATCAGCTTGGACTTAACAACCCGCTGATTCATTTCCTGATTCAACCTATTTCAGCCTATTTTGCCCTCTTATCAAACTTGGGCCTGATATGCATATTGAATTCTGTAAGTTAGCTCGTGGGTGCAAGAGAGAGAGTTAGCTTGGTCTTCGCAGGCCAGTCTTAGCATTGAGTATCCTCAAATTTGAGTATTGAAAAAATTCAAAAGTGAGAATAGTCAATAATTGCTTCTTCAGTACTACCCTCATATAGTTGAGCATCATGTCAAAGACTGTTCTTTACTTAGACATAGACCTATCTAGGGTTGGTGCTGGAATCCATTGAAAGAACAAGACGACAACACTAAAATGCTACTGTGCTATTTTGTATAGTTTGAGAACTAGTGAACTCAAGGATAATAAAGTAGGAGGAAAGCAAGGAAGTTGTCTACAAAATATGGAGCACTACACTGAAAAAGAGTTGGTCACCAATTAAAATACAACCCTCAACCTGCTGATCTGCATTCCCTTCTCTGCAAGTCAACCAATGTAGTATCAACCAAGACAATGAGTCTAATCTGATCAAGCAATGGTGAGCAGCCTGATGTCTCTGACACCTGTGACACCTGTTCACTCTTAATTTCCCTTGTTGACAGCGCTGTTCACATTTTTTCCAACAAGAGATGTTGACCCCCTCAGAGGACCTAATATGTCCATATATTTACAATGGTTCTGTAGAATGGTCTTGGACGACCATATATTACTTCCATTGGACCTAAGTAATGCTACACATGATGCATAGTAAAATTACAAACTCATGAAAACAGTTTCAGTGAAAGCAATTTCCTTTCCTTGAGTTTCAGTGATGACAACTCAAGGAAAGGAAATTGCTTTCATCGGGTGGCACCGACCTGGTAACTATCAACAGACATTTCAAGATAAAAGAGGAGAGCTGGGACATGGAATACAAACCCTGGTTGAGCTGGGAGCTTCTTGGTGACCGGTGCTGTGTCTCCCTTTTCGCATGCATTGCTTGCTTCACCAGTAATCTCCACCAGCACCTTGGAAGTGGTGAAAGCGGTTGGTATCTTGGTATGAACAACTGCTTGCCTGACAATGAACTTGGTGGCGATGTGGCAGTCACCCCACACCCAGAGGTTCTTGATAATAGAGAAGGGCGTCCTTTGGGGGGTGGGGGGGCGGGGGGAGGTGCTGATCAGAGCAAAAGCAATGGCTGGCTGCTTACTCTAGTGAAATTCCTATTGCTCCTCCTTTACATACAAAGTGCATGTCAGGCTCATACCCAGCCCAGCCTCCTTCATCCATCCAGAGAATCTCTGCAGCTCAGCCTATGATTCTCTAATCTGTGGATGTGATTTGTCTGCTAGAATTCATCCATCCTGTTTCCAACCTCAATGCAGCTGCATCCTTCCTCCTTCCTTTCTGACACCTCTGTCCTGCATCATTTGTCTCACCTTCACCGTATCGTCCCACCTGCCAGCTGCTGCGTAGATGTTTGATAACACCACATAAGTTGCAGCATCCTGTGGATTCAACTTGAGCAGGCATTTGGCTGCATGTTCTGCTAGCTCTACATTGCCATGAATCCGGCAAGCACCAAGCAAGGCACCCCACACTGAAGCATCTGGATGGATTTGCATTTCATTAATGAACTTTTCTGCCTCATCGAATCGTCCTGCACGGCCAAAAAGGCCCACAATGCAGCCAAAATGCTGCACTGATGGAGCGAGGCCATAGACTTGACCCATGGAATCAAAGTAGTGACGGTCTTCATCCACTAGACCTACATGGTTACATGCTGATTGATACAGTCCGGTTTCAACCCCTCCTGTTGCATTTGGTCAAACAGTTGCACAGCCTCCCTACCACACCCATGCTGAGCATATGCTGCGATCATCACAGTCCATGAAACCACATTTCTTTGAGCAATATTGTCGAACACTTGACGTGCATCCTGTATGCTCCCACATTTTGCATACATGTGGATGAGGGTATTGTCCAGATGTATGCATGATACAATGCCAGCATTCGTGATTTGACTATGGACCTCTTTTCCCTTTTCCAAGGCTTCCATGCTGGCACACGCATCGACAACGCAAATGTATGTGACTTTGTTGGGTGTCACCCCTTCCCGTATCATTTGCTCATAAGTTTCAAAAGCCTCCATACCACACTTATGCTGAGCATATCCTGCAATCATTGCATTCCATGAGACCACATCCCGTTCAGTCATGTTGTCGAACACTAGAAATGCATGCTTTAGGCTCCCGCATTTCGCATACATATTGAGAAGGGTTGTCTCCAAATTAAGATATGATGCAATTCCAGCTTTGATAATGTTCATATGGACCTGTTTGCCTTTTTCTAGGCATCCCAGGTTTGCACATGCATCAATGACGCCAATGAATGTGGCCTCCGTGGGAGTCACTCCATCCCGTATCATTGTCTCGTACATTTTGAAAGCCTCCATACCAAAACCATTTTGAGTATATCCTGTGATCATTGCATTCCATGAGACCACATCTCGTTGAGCCATATTGTCAAACACTTGACGTGCATACTCCGTACTCCTGCATTTGGCATACATACTAACAAGAGCATTATCCAAATCAACATATGGTGCAATTCCAGCTTTGATGATGTCAGCATGGACCTGTTTGCCCTTTTCCACGTCTGCCAGGCTGGCACACGCATTGAGAACGCAAATGAATAGAACATTGTTGGGCGCCACACCATCCCGAATCATTTGCTCATAGGTCTTGAAGGCTTCCATACCACACCCTTGCTGAGCATATCCAGCAATCATTGCACTCCAGGAGATTACATCTTGTTGAACCATATTGTCGAACACTCGTTGGGCATCCTCCATGTGCCCACACTTGGCATACATGTTGACAAGGGCGGTCTCGACTATCATATCCGGTGTAGCTCTAGCTTTAATATGCCCCTTTCATGTGCCCACATTTGGCATACATGTTAACAAGGGTATTTTCCAAAGTTATGAAAGACGCAATTCCAGCTTTCATGATGTCAGCATGGACCTCTTTGCCCTTTTCCAAGTCTCGTAGGCTGGCACACGCATTGACAACGGAAATGAATGTGACCTTGCTGGGCATCACTGCTTCCCGTATCATTTGCTCATACAATTGGAGAGCCTCCTTACCCCATCCATGCTGAGCATATCCTGAGATCATCACATTCTATGAGACCACATCTCGTTCATCCATAGTGTCAAACACACTACGTGCATTTCTTATGCTCCCACATTTAACATACATGGCAGCAAGGGCAGTGCCAAGAATGACATCTGACACGATTCCAGCCGTGACGATGTTAGCATGGACCTCCTTGCCCTTATCCAGGTCTCCTAAACTGGCACACGCCTTGGCAACAGAAATGAACGTAACCTTGTTGGGTGTCATCCCTTCCTGCATCATTTGCTGATAGACCTCAAAGGCCTCCCTAACACATCCATACTTCACATATACTGCCATCATCGTAGTCCATGTAAACACATCACGTTTAGGGATTGTGTCAAACAAATGGCGTGCATCCACCACGCTTCCACACTTCACATACATGTTGACAAGGGTGTCAAGTACAAATAAGTTCGGCGTGTATTTACTTTGAATAATGTGGGTGTGCACCTGCTTTCCCCTTTCAAGGTCTCTAGTTTTGATACACTCCCGCAAGACACAAACATAAGTATCCGAGTCTGGCCAAACGTCTTGTTTGTTCAGAATGTACAGCGCCTCTTTCAGCTCTCCTGCCTTACATAGTGTCCTCACATCCTCAAAAGTGCCAGAAAAGCTGTTGACAATCCGCTCCCTTGCTCCTCTTTCAAAAGGAGTGATCATGGCGGAAGTTCTAATCCTGCCATCCTGTCTGATTCAAGAACCTTAGTATAGAGTTTTCCAACTAGACTCCCAAAATATATCTCAAATCTCCTCAGGGCCTCAAGACAGATTTCTGATCAAGACAGGCTTGTTGCTGCTTGTTCCAACAATTGCATCTGATTCAACCCTGCAATCCTGCCTGATTCAAGACTCTTACTATAAGCTTTTCAAGTCAGACTCCCAAAATACATCTCAAATCTCCTCAGAACCTCAAAACTCTCATCAAGACAGGCCACATATTAGCAGGTCTACAAAACTAGTCCTGCAGATACATCGTTATTTTGCTGATGATCCAAGGTATCCAACTCAAACAGATAGAATTGGTACTCTTTATTCTCAATGTATGAGATGTCCTAAACGTCCTCAATCAAGATATCCTCACCTTATCAAACCTGATAGTGCACCACTGTGAAAGATCTGAGAAGTAGTCTTGCCAGAGCTGTTCTGTGATGGCTTGACCTGTGTAAGACTACAAGAACATGAGAATTTTGCCTCACTCAAACTTCAAGAAGATGCAGTCAGCTCCACATAAGAAGACACATCTGTGAGGAGGTGGTATTCAAACTCAGTTATCACTCCCATCATCAGAGTCAGTTACACAATCTCCACATCAAAACATGCATTGGCTCAACATGCCATGAGCATAGGATGTACCCAGCTTGTACCATGTAAGAAGTCGAGATATAGCATGGACTACTCCTCGGACACCCTCGGATTGGGAGAGAGGCCAGTACTCTCCTCTCCCTCTTTTTTTGAATAATAAACAGAAGGGGACAGAGGCCCCAAAATGAATTCAAAGCGCAAGGAGAAATAAACCTTGCCAAACAACAGGGGCCGCAGCACTAAAAACAGAAAAGATAGAGAAAAGAGGGACAAAGCCAAAGCCCCATAGCCCCAAACCAACCACTGGGCCAGCAGGAGCGGAGAACCAAGGGATCCACGCACTCTCTCCTCTCTTTTATGACATTGCCCTGGCATGAGCATTTATTTCTCAAGACCACCTGCACAAGGTGCTAATCAGTTGCCTGATTTTCCAGTATTTTGTTGTGTTCTCCACCGTGGTTGCTTGCTATCTTTCTCTGCCCTTTCACAAGCATGATGTGACTGGCAGTGCCATCACCAACACAGTTCCCATCTGTGTCAGACTGGGACTGGAGAACGAGTGTTAGAATCAACAAAGTATTTTCTGGCATGATGTTTACCCACCCTTACACAAATACTCAATTCCCTGTGGTATCCACAACAAGGTCCAGGGGGTTACTATCCCAGAGGAACCATGTGTTCAAGGGTTTCTCATTGCCGATATTCGTAGGAACTGCCCATGAGAACATCCTTCTCCGCCATTATCCATCCTTCATTGAGACAGGCATTGCGTTGAAGGAATCACGACACTGCTGTCACATCCGGGTCACTAGCCCTATAATCTTACTCTGACAAAGAACCTGGTGGAAGGAGAACAACGTTGTTGTTGACGATTACACTCACGTTTCTCTAGATTCCCATTTATGCCCACAAAGTGAATCCCTAGCTGGGTCCTGGAGCACTCCGCGCAAGAGGCTACCAGAATGTACCTTTCTTGAGTCTCCCTGCAGGCTGAGGAGGCGTCACAACCATCACTTGCAAGGGTCTCGGGCACGGCGTTGCCAAGGTGGACGCCGGGTTCAGCTCCACGGCCCGGTCCATTAATCTGCTGCACGATGTGAGGCCTCCCGCCCTTTCACCCAAGAAGACAGGGCCTTCGATAAGTCTTCCGATTGCGCGAACAGAAGTTGCTCCGAGTACGCTGTCGAAAAGAAAAGAGGAAACGAGTAGCAACAAAACCGCAACACGAATGAGATCGAAGGGGACTACTACAGATTTCAAGCCATCGTGGCACTGGGGAACCTTCAAATCATGAAACGAAATCAACCCTAATTCTTTGGATGGGCAACTTTGCAAGGTCGAAAATGCCAAGAGTAGTGAATGCGTTGGCCAGCGTTGAGCCCTCGTCCTCAGGTGAGATAGAGTTTGCAGGTGATCGTTTGCCCATGTGTGACGGCCCGAAAGATTTCGCAACTGTCGTTGATTCCCCCCTGCATTTCTTGGTTTGAAAGTATGAAGTGTCCCCTGAAAAGCTAACCTCAGCCCATGTCCATGTCAGCTCCGCATCCGTCCAACTCCAGCGTTTCCCCTCGCGGGGATGGTAGCGTGCTGCTGAGCGTACGGGTTGACGCAACATTGAAGGCCCTCTCATTTCCTTCCGAGGAATGGGTGGGAGGCGTTGTGTCATGCAGCAGATTGACGGGTCAGGCTGTGGAGCTGAAATGGACAAATGCAAGGGCTGAGACGGTTACAAATGATGGTTCTGCCGACTCCCCACTCTCCCTGGATTTCAAACAGAGGTGGATATATTTGAGTATCTGCTCAGTTTTCTGGTTATCTGAATTGTGTGCTTTTGCAGCGATCTGGGTTCAAATTGGCTTGTCCTGGTCTCACAACGGCTGGTGAGTATACACGACACCGTAGTTCTCCTCCATCAGCTGCTTCAATTCCTCCTGAATATTTGAAGCTTCTGGTATAGTATGGTCCTCTGAGGAATGATTGAGAAAGAGACTCCTTACATGTCTAGCTTGCGTCGATGGACCCTTTCTCCCAGGGTAGGAATCATTACTGGGCGTTCTGGTTATCATGCCGAGGACTCAAATCCTATAGCAGGACCAGTGCAGAGCCAAATTTGCCAGTGTGTGAATATAGGCATAGAAAGATCCTTGAAGGTGGGCTTTGTTCCCCTGAAGGCGTACATAAATGGCATAGCTCTTGTGCACAATCAGTTAGAAGAGGTGGTATAGGCCTGGCACCAGGGAAAAAGGTAATGCTGCTCTAGCCCTGACAATTGGCACCGCCAGTCACGCTGTGCGTGGAGAGAGCCCAGAGAGCCAGAGAGAATTAGGATCTGCTGAAAATCTATGTGTTGCTGGTGTTTTGATGCAGGTCAAGCTGTAAGTATCGAACGGCTTTGGCAGGACATCACCTCTGATCCGTTGCAGTGGTGGAACAACAGGTCTGATAAGGTGAGGCTATCTTAACTGTTACCCAAAGCATTCATCGGTCCTAGAACAAAAGCATGTTAATCCCTTGTTTTACAAAGCAGGGATGAAGCTAAAAAGTGGACAATGGTTTCAATTACTTCACTCAGTGAGAATTGATGATCTGTGTCTGGGTTTTTTGTCAGATGATTTTTGTGAATCCACAGTATCTTGAAGTTGTTTTGTGGCAGACTCTTGTCAAAAGACTCTCGCTTGTAGAGTTTCTGTGGTTATAGCCAGGTCTATACAAGGTGGTAGTTAAACTATTGCTGCCCATTTGCAGTGTGGTGCTTTTCATGAAAAACTCAAGATTACCAGACAGTATACGAAAAAGGTGCTTTGAATTGGAAGTCAGTTAAATGCTGCTTGCAGAGCTAGCTACCTTGACTCCATTTTCAGCAAAATGTCATCATGGATGGATGTCATTGTATGGCTATCATTCTGGTGTGAACATGGAGCTCCATTAGAGGAATGTCAATATGAGTGGCAATCAATCTAGCTTGGTAGTTACCCTTGTTTCATGTTTGCTGTGGGTATGAGGAATAGAAAGAGACTTGCTGAAATGGTCTCTGAAGCTACACTCGCACAAGAGAGACTGCCCCAATCAGAATCTGGCAAAGTTAGCATTTTTTATCAAGTTCTGGCATGCAGGCCTAGCAATGAGCATAGAACAGCTTTGGCATGGGTTTTTCTCAGATCCTTTGCAGTGGTCAGACAAGGTAAGGCTATCTTCATCTAGGACATGGAAGAGTTTGGCAAGGAGGGCTTGTAAATTTGGCATGCTGATGTTGTGTGGAATGTCTCTCCGCTTAACATCCCTCTTTGTTTTCGAAATGCAACCAACTGTTGGTATCAGTAGGTTGTTATTCTTTGGTGGTTGTACCCTGGTCTTTGCAAGGCTTTCATTGATGCTATATGGTTGTTCAGCTGCAACATCGTGGTTTGCACAGAGAACTCCAGATTG
Organism: Takakia lepidozioides; assembly: GCA_030704615.1. Lineage (NCBI taxonomy): Eukaryota > Viridiplantae > Streptophyta > Takakiopsida > Takakiales > Takakiaceae > Takakia > Takakia lepidozioides. The sequence goes on along the minus strand of CM060732.1, from coordinate 42,208,749 downwards.
CCGACATAACCACACAAAGGAGGTCCTTTGGATTGAGAATTGGTCGAACCCTCCTTGGGTGAAATCAGAGCTAGCTGCACGTCAAGCACAACGAGGTGATGATTACACCATGGAGCTCCAGGCCAAGAATACAACAGGTTTTGTTTTGATGCTGATTATGCATTCTAACCTCAAAAAACAGAATTGGCCAGGTCATAGGCAATCTAGATGACTTTAGTAGTCTTTGCAACTTTGCTAATGTGTTGTAAGCAGCCTGCCCTCATCCTTCTAAGTCCCTAGGAGCTTTCAGATACATCATTTGAGTTTGAGTCTACAGGTTTGAGGATATAGGCTTGTAACTTAGAATCACGGGTCATGCAGGAAGGCAGGGGTGAATCAAGCACAGTTGGTTGTTGGACAGAAATTTAGTGGAAGGGATAGCACCTTCACTATCATCACTTCTATTGAAAAAGAACGACAAGAGGGACGTATCGAGGACTCCTCTTGTGCTTGTGGGGTTGTGAGGGAACTATGTAAGACAGGATGACTGAAAGAGGCGCTGCACATTTTGAACAATCAAGGCATTAGGGCAGACTCCAATACTTATCTGTCTCTCTTGCAGGAGTGCATCAGAATGAAAGGCCTTGCAGAGGGAACGCAGGTGCATGCCCACATTGTTCAAAGTGGATTTGAGCCAAGCATCTTTCTACTCAGCACCGTTGTCAAAATGTATGCCAAATGTGGGAGTGTTGTGGCTGCACGCCGAGTATTTGACAAAATGTCTCAACGAGATCTGTGTTCATGGACAATAATGATGTCAGGATATGCCAAGCATGGGCATACTGAGGAGGCTTTTGAAATGTAGGAGCAAGTGCAACGAGAGGGGGTCATGCCTGACAGAGTCACGTTCATTTGTGTTCTCAGTGTGTGTGCTAGCCTAGGAGCCCTGCAAAAGGGTAAAGACATCCATTCTGACATAATCAAAGCTGGAATTGTGTCCTATGTCCTTGTTGACATGTATGCCAAATGTGGAAGCATGAGGGATGCACATCACGTATTTGACAATATGGCCAAACCAGATGTGGTATCATGGAATGCCATGATAACAGAATATGCTCAACACGGTTGTGGCAGGGAGGCGCTTTCAATATCTATGAACAAATGCAACAACAAGGTGTGAAGCCCGACAGAGTCACATTCGTTTGTGTTATCAATGCTTGTGCCAGCCTAGGAGCCCTGGAAATGGGGAAAGTCGTCCATGGTGACATTATTAAAGCTGGAATTGCACCATATATAACTTTGGAGACTGCCCTTGTTGACATGTACGCCAAATGCGGGAGCATGAGGGATGCGCAACAAGTATTTGAGAGTATGGCTAAGCAAAATGTGGTCTCATGGAGTGTGATGATAGCAGGATATGCCCAACATGGGCTTGGTAGGGAGCCTGTCCAATTCTACGAGCAGATGCAACAGGAGGGGGTGAAGCCCAACAAGGTCACTTCATTTGTGTTCTCAATGCATGTTCCAACCTAGGAGCCCTGGAAGAGGGCAGAGAGGTCCATGGCGACATCATCAAAACTGGAACTGCATCATATCTAAATTTGGAGAAAAGAAAAGAAAAGAAAACTCTGAAGACACTTTTCTTTTCTTTTTTTTAAGAAAAGAAAAATCTGTGGACACTACTATAGTGCACAACAGCAGCTATGTTTATCAGTATGCTGTTTAAGGCCTTGGCCTTCAGTCACTATATAAACTGAGTCTTTGGAGCGGCTTACCATTGTGTGTGCGTCTGCGTGAGCTTGCTATAGATTTGGGAAGGGAGGAAGAGGTTTAGGTCCATCTAAAGGATTAATTGCTTGCAATGAAGACTGTGCAACGAATTCGTATGGTGCCTTCCCTCTTGTTTCTGATTTTGTTAGTAGGGAGTGTGCAAGCTGCAAGTGAAGGTCTTGGGAACAAGCATGATTCAGAGGGTGTAGTGCTAAGTGATTTGGACCTCAACAACAAACCTAGTGATCCTAGTCCTTTGAGTAGTTTTGGGCCTTCTGCTGGTCATGATCTTGGAGCCCTAGGAAGTCCTCTAGGGCCCGATGGTGACGGTTCTCAGAGTAGAAATCCAAGCGATGAAGGAATTCCTGATGGAGGTATTGGCAATAACCTCAATAGTAGTGAAAAAAGTCATGGAAGTTTTGGACATGTCGGAGATTATCCCACTATCGGCGGCCTCGGTCCAGGATTTCCCAGTGGTGGCCTTCCAGGATATCCTAGTGGTGGCTTTCCATTATATCCCAGTGGTGGCCTTCCAGGATATCCCAGTGGTGGCTTTCCAGGATATCCCAGCGGTGGCTTTCCAGGAGGACATCCCAGTGGCGGAGGAGGAAGTATTGGACATTTCGGAGGTGATCCCAATTTGTTTCCCGGCGGCGGTAGTCCAGGATTTCCCAGTGGTGGCTTTCCAGGATATCCTAGTATTGGCTTTCCAGGACATCCCATTGGTGGCTTTCCAGGATATCCCAGTGGTGGCTTTCCAGGATATCCCAGTGGTGGCTTTCCAGGACATCCCAGTGGCGGAGGAGGAAGTATTGGACATTTCGGAGGTGATCCCGGTTTGTTTCCCGGCGGCGGCAGTCCAGGATTTCCCAGTGGTGGCTTTCCAGGATTTCCCATTGGTGGCTTTCCAGGATATCCCACTGCTGGCTTTCCAGGATTTCCCGGTGTGCCTCCTCTAGAAGCTATGGCATGGGCAAGTGGGTATGGTAATCTGAAGTACTTCGACGCTAAACATCCATTCCTAGGCCATCCTCCTCCGTTTGGAAGTTTTGGACATTTTGGAGGTTATCCCGGTTTGTTCCCCGGCGCCGGCGGTCCAGGATTTCCCAGTGGTGGCTTTCCAAGATATCCCAGTGGCATAGGAGGAAGTATTGGACACTTTCGGAGGTGATCTCGGTTTGTTTCCCGGTGGCGGCAGTCCAGGATATCCCAGTGGTGACTTTCCAGGATATCCCAGTGGTGGCGTTCCAGGATATCCCGTTGTGCCTCCTCCACGAGTTGCAACATGTGCAAGTACTGGTTATGGTAATGAGGTTTATTGCGTTACTAAATATCCATAGTACCATTCTCCTCAGTTAGAAACTATGGCATGGGCAAGTGGTCATGGTTATCCATGATTTCCAGTAGGAGTAGGATGGATTCTGTATCAGACCCTTCGAGGCTGCAAGATTGCCTAGTCTGCACAGAAGTGTAGCTAGCTGAAACATTCAAAGTTTTTTTTATCTTGTATGTCAGCCATTTCATTTGAATGAATCAAGAGTTGTCATGGACTGAGTTTTCTTTCCCCACAGTCACTGTTGTATGATTGTTGGTATGGATCAGTAGAAAACAAGCGATCTTAGAGCAGATTTGTAAAATAGATTTTCAAAATAGATTTTTGTTTTCTTTGTTTTTTCTGGCCAAAAATGTGGCGATGATGACATGGTGACCATGGTGTGTCACTATGGCATCCTATTCCTAGTATCCGACCTTTAGTAGTCACTAGAATTATACATACACAACGCCCCAGAGGGGAATAATATAGGCACAAGGGCTAGCCTTAGCGGGTGGGGATTTGACTGCAGGCCCTGCCAAGGGCATCCAGTCTTGAAGGATAGATGAGAGGGACATGGGCTGCTGGTTGCTCTAGGCTGAAAACCAAATAGCTGGTCGGAATGATGTCGGGAAAGGTGCAGTATTATTCAGTATTGATGAATGCTATGGTGGCTATTAGTGATTGCTCATGAGCTGGGAGGAGTGAAACTTCTGACCGATAGTGGTTCAGCCTCCTGCCTACGGTCGCACTGAGTACACGGCATACTACACGGTATGCTTCACCTGATTAGGAACCTGATTCAAGTCCCTGTAATCGATGTTCAGCTGGCGTTCGTCTGCCATCCCTACACTGTTTTGTAGTAGGGGGGAATGCCGACAGGGAATGTGATTGAGAATTGAGAAGGGGGAATTTTTGTCTTTGGGATAAGTGATGGAAAGGCAGCCATTTCGTAGAACTATGCACTCACTCTAATGAGGGGAGCAAACCTCAAATACATTTTCCCATAATAGCTACTGCAGTCGCATTTGTTCTTGGACATTGTACAATGGCAAAATGGGTTCTTTCCAATGTGGTTACTTCCAAGAAACTTTTGAAGATGATTTGCCAATCTTCTATGCTTCCTATGCAAATCCAATTTTGCATTGCCAACACTTATGCCAAGCCAGACTGATTTCCAGTCCAAAGATATCTGTGTCAGATGTAAAGTCTCTCTCACTCCCTCTCTCCTTCAGTGTGGTTCAGTGTGGTCAGGAAAGCAAGTGCGGCCGAAATAGTCACTCAAACAGGGTCAGCAACCTGACACAAGAAACGCCTAATGCATTGATAACCTGGACAGTAGAGGCTGAAGAATGCAAACCTGGTGAAACCAAAGCGACCAACCTAAATCATTGTGCAAAACAGACTTGACCTGTTCTCTACTGTAATTCTATATTTCCGGATGTCATCATGGACCTGTTTCCCTTTTTCCAGAGCTCTCAGGCGCATGCATTGAGAATACAAGTGAATGTGACCCTGTCGGGCGTCACCCCATCCTGTTGCATTTTCTCATACATCTTGAAAGCTTCCGTAGCCTCCCCATGCTGAGCATATCGTGCTATTAACGAACTCTCGTTTAGCCATACTGTCGAACACTTGACGCGCCGTCTTCGCGCTATTCTCCAAACTCATATAGGACGCAATTCCAGCTTTCATGGTGCTGCACCTCTTTGCCGTTTTCCAGGGCTCCTAGGCATTGAGATCACAAACAAACGTGAGTGTGGAATTTACAGAATTGTTAGATACGTAGCAGAAAGCATGGATCCACTGAAACCCAAGGGAGGGAGAGGCTGCCGAAGCCGCACAAGTAAGAGCTTCCTTCTCTTTATTCAGTTGAAGATTTTCGTTGCCTGCATCATTGAGGCCTCAACTCTTAGGCATCCCTTGGACAGTGGTTGCTTTGGCTCTCTTTAACTAGTTTGCCTCATACTTCGTTCTTGTTTTACCCTTTTGCCCCATAAGCTCTTTGAGCTTTCTGCAGACTTCATGATGTACCATTTCATTTCTCATGAATGTTTGCTTGTTTCACCAGATCCCCACGAGGACAATTCAATCTTATGTGATGGAATCCATTGGCATCGCACATACTTCCATTAACTTGGTGGCAGTGTGTGCCAGTGACCACACAAACAATAATTAGCGAGGCCGAGGATAGGCATCAAAGTGCATGACATCACTAATCCAGCCTTCTTTCAGATCAGCATGGATGTCATTAATGTGTGGATATTGCAATTCAGCTTCTACAACAAAAGTAAGCACCGGTTCTCCAGCTGCACCCTGGCTCCTTTCTGACTCTATTGCTTGACTGTCCAACCTTCCAAGGGCAGCATAGATATTTAACAGCAGCAACTAAGTGGGAGCATGCCATAGATCCAACTGAGAAGGCATTCTAGCTTCAGTCGCTATGAATTCTGCAGACAGCAAGCAACACCCCCACACCCCAGCATGCTTTGCTGACATTTTATTGATAAAACCCTCTGCACCATCTACTCACCCTGCACAACCAATAAGGATCCACCCACACGGACATCATGGCCTGACTCCAAGATAGGAGTCAGCCCATGATGTAGATTCATGAAATGGAAGCAGTGATGGCCTTCATCCAGTGGGCCCACATGACTACAGGCAGAGAAGAAGAGACATGAATGAGCCACTAAAATTTGTGTTGCATTTGCACAAACAGTTGAATGGCCTCCTTACATACCCAGAGGCCATATATGGGCAACATCACACTCCAAGACACCATATCTCATGGAGATTGTAGAACACTGACAGACATTGCTCCACATTTAGCATACATAGGAATTCTGCAGAATGATATCTGGCAGAATTCATGTCAGCATGGACCTCTCTGCAATTTCCCATCACCTTGTTGGGCTTCACTCCTTCCTGTACCATTTGTCGTATCCATCTCGAAAGCCTTCCTCCCCACAGCCATACTGAGCATATCCTGTCATCATCAGATTCTGCGCATATGTCAAACACTTCATGGACATCCTTGAATGATCATTGAAACAAAACCGATGGTGCACATGACATTAGCACCATTGTCAGATTTTGCTCCACCTTATACTATGCCACCTAGCAGTGTGTTCATGTACAAAGTTTCAAGCCAGCATCAACTCAAAGGACCTGATTTTTGCACTCAGGTGTGTACTCTGGTGATATTGGACATCTCTCAAACCAACAGTGGGCAGCTGAGCAGCCATAGCTTCACAACACCTTGATAGACCAATCTCCAGGAATCATTAAACAACACCTTTGACATCCTACTGATAGCAAGCTGCCTACTCATTTCAGCTCCACAGCCTGCCCCTTTAGTTTGTTGCATGATGTGGGCCTTCTTCTCGACTCACCCCAGGGAGAAGACATGAGATTCCCCTTCAAACACAGGAGAAGGGTGCTGCAAGCCATGCACTTGCGAGCAAGCAAGCAAGGAGTCACAAAGCAAAGCAAGGTGAGCACTACATACAATTTACCACTAAAGCTATCCTTTGTAAATTGCTGGGATGACTGATTCCCAGATCTACCACTAAATGATAAATTAATCTATTTGTTGACTGAAAAATTCACCTAGTTGCATGCATAAACTACAGAGAAGGATGGAGGCAGCAGGGGGAGGGCCAGGTGGGGCAAGAGAATTCTCACCAAAACTTCATCATGCTGCACCCGCAGTGGCTTTGAATCTACCCTAGTGAATCACCATACTGCTCGCACCCCAGAACCTTCCAGGAATAAATGGGTGTGCCAACCATGCTCTCTCAGTCCCAAAAGAAGAGCTGGCAGGTGTATCTCTGTCTCCTTGTATGCTTGCTCTAAGACCGCTCCGCAGGCTCCCTCACAGCCACTCAAGTGCTCTGTATCCTTGCTTAGTCTCGCAACGTGGGCAGCCAACAACCAACCACGGACAGCATCCTCCCCTGTTGCTAATTGGTGTAACACCAGGTCTGTTGACTTCTCCCCAAAGCTCAACAAAAACCGTTCATTTTGGAACCTCTGTTTTACCTTAGCAAGTTTTGTAGGTGTACCAATGGCTCTACACAGAGGGACGCCGACTTGTACGTTTCCAGCATCCTCGTGCAGTCCGACCGGCAATATCAGACGTTCTCTGGACCGGAGTTCGGCAGGCCGCGAAACAGAGCCAGTCTGCAGATCCTCCCCATGCACCATGCAACCACAATTGTCATCTGTCAATACTCCCCTCCTCTCACGCAAATAAATACATGCGTAATACAGACTTTATGGGATGGAATCACTTCAGTTATTGTAAAACCTGAGACAAACTCGAAGCGCCAGAGCTACATAAAAATGGAGAACCTCCAGAAGAGAGAGAGGGAGGAGACCTTCATAAAGTCAGCCACCAGCATGGCAGTGCGTTGTGCATTGAGTGTATTGATAGGGGCTGCCCGCATCTCCTGTGTCACACTATACAAATGGATGGCTGAAAGCAGAGGTGCCAATAACAACTGCCACATCACCACAGTAAATCGCCTCTGAGCAAAGAAGTTTGGAAAAGGTTTCATGAGGACCTCGAGGAGTTAGAGTTGGTTCTTTTGAACACTGCCAACAGGAACAATAATAAGAGAGGCAGAGAGCTACATACCTTTCCTTGGATGGAAGCACCAAAGTTAGAAGCCAGATGAATTCCCACACCGAGCCCCAGTACATTAGATAGTGTTGAGATTGCTTCTCCCTTAGCATATAAATCACTCAGGTTGCCTTCTTTGACAAAAGATGAATATACTGGCAACCTCGTTGCCCTTGCCGAAACCAGTGCCATCCCCTGAAAGAGTTCCACTTGTCAACAATCACCTTTAGGGTAAAGAAAAGGCAAGCAAACCAGAGTAAGCCTGAAGGAAGAGAAGGACAGATAGACACCTAGAGTACCTTCGCAAGGTTGGCCATGCCAGCGACAGGTAGAAAGTGCTGAGGGCACATCGGCGACAAAACCTCTAATCCTGCACCTATGTCATACATAACATCCGCTGTTTCCCATACCCACCCACAAGCAATTGAAAACCACCCAAGGCCCTGTTAGCCTAATTTGTTGCTTGGAAAGTGCCACACTTCTAACCAAATCCTAGCCAAATAACTGTCAGTCCACAATTGCTGTGGGGCAACCAAATACGTCCCCACAGTCTCCTTCAGGGTAGATCTCTTACCATGGGGGCATTATTCAACGAGAGAGAACAGTTTTCCTTTTCTAGACATACTCCTCAAAATATGTAGGTGTATTGGCTTTTACCAAAAATACGCCATCGCTTCGGCTCAGAATCCATGCGAGCCCCCATGCTGCTGCACACCAGCTTTCCTATGTGTTGCATCCCATCCTTTAGCACCTGTGCATGGATAGTCAATCCTGACACCTTATCCTCTGCAGAATGGGGGAGCCCTTGTTCCCTCTCCTCTCAAATCTAGCTCCACTTGACCTGGGGGTGTACTGCCACAAGGCTACAGAAGCTCTTACTGGGCCTCCCGCAGAAAAATCAATTTCTCCTTTTTCTCTTTTCCTTCTTGTCATTCCTACTGTATGTGTTTTGTGGTACTATTCTGGCCATTAGGCCCTTTCGGCCTCCTGAGGATACAATAAGCATGTTCACTCGTGGTGAAAATTGAGCAGTCTTCAACCAAACTCGCCTACATTGACCCAAAATATCCCAAAAGATACTAGCATGATTACCATGGAACAATGCCCCCTAATGAACTGGCTGGAATACCAGATTTCCCTATCTACCATGTGATCATCAGGAGAAGAAAAAGCAAATCAGACTAACCCAGCTCACAATGGTCGCCTGTGCAGGTGTTGGCCTTAACCCTGCAGCAAATAGCAAAGACTGTACCCCAGCACCCAGAGAGAAATCCTCAATCAATCTATCTTACACATTGATGTGTGAAAGGTACAAGTGGTTAGAGCAATGGTCTGCCAGACCAAAAAGGCCCATGGAAGGGGATAGACAAGAAAACATGCTTGTGCAGACGGCGTAAGGGAGTGCATGTGCGCCATGGCAAACACAAGGCCCCCTAATGGATTGCCTTGATGGGTTTCCAACCTCCCGACTGAATGATAGTATAATCGCCTGTATGAGAGTGGTATTCCAAGTGAAAATTGCATAGAGTGATAGACTGTCAGGGAAACACCAAGAGATCTTTTGATGACTACCTAAGAGGTTGCAGAGACCTGAGTAGAAAGAACTGAGAGAGCAGCACTGGCAAAATGCTGCACAGCACGATGCTGACTGTATGCCAAATATCCCTCCGCCACACTGCCACCCAGCCAAACAGCTCTACCTCAACTTCATGCAAAACTAGTTCCACTTTGGCCAACCACACAGAAAATCAAGACCCAGCAGGATCACCCAGAGTCTAAAAAGTCTTTTAGGGGAGCAAACCAAGTAACACGAATCATACCTATGGGGGTATCCAAGGGGGAAAAACCGACTCAAAAAGCTGTCCACTACCTTTTGCACAGGCAGTCTTGTATCCTTCAGCAACCTTGCCTGCACAGTGCAGAAGTTAAACATTAAAGGTTTCCTTTGCCTGCATCTTTGGGTACCGTTTGGTGCCACTTGGAGTGTGGTTTCTATGTCTTCTCGGCCCTTCCGGCACCCTGTGGACATTACAAAGTTTCTTCATTCCATTCCTTCTTCTCTGACTTTCTGTCTCAGACTCTCTGAGCTTCTCATGCACATCTTCTTTTTCTCTCTCTGGCCAGGTATCTAGAGCTATGCTAGTTTGTTATGCATTCTTGTCCCACAGCTCTTAAGGTGTTCAATGGACAATATAAAGTTTGACTGTTTATTTCTCTCTCAGTTACAGCAAGCACTCAGTTACAGCTCTTTGTGACTCATAGTGCAACCACAGCTGTATCACAACTGTGTCTACTAAATTTGCACTGCTGAGATCAACTTCATTCTATGATGTCAGTGCCACCATGAACTGTCTTTCTTCAGAATCAAACCACCATTTTTGCAAGGCTAACACACAGCCTTCTGAAGCCTGTGACACTTATGGACGGCCATGACTCAGCTGTACAAATTGATATTTACAAACATGTAAGACTGTGATTAACTAGTTATTTTCTGTGGATGAGCATAAACATTCAAAGAAGACCAAAAAAAATGAGCGCCTGACTCCTTCCATGTGCTGGGCGTAGTTTCAAAATTTATCAGACAACATCATAATCCAATAAACTCTTGACATCACTTACACAACATCACATGGAAAAATGCTAAACCACATTAGGTCCAGGGTTCAGTAGGGTTTAAAGTCATTAAAAGAATACTGCTGACAGTCCAGCAGAATATTCTCATGCACCCCCATTCTATCCCAGCTCTGAGAGTAATTGAGTTGTTTCAGTAACAGGCAAATTAGCCATAGATGTAAAGAAATCCTACATTAGATATGGAATTCAAATCAGCAGGATACCTCCTGGAAGGAAAAGGACGAATCTACTTTCGTGACTGCGAGTACTGAGTTTTCCATCAAAATAAGTGCGCTTCGATGGGAGCGGCACCTAAAGATAGATTCTTAAGAGCCCAATCCCTCATCAAAAGTTTATAGAACGGCCTACCTGGAGAGGACTGACTGATTGTGGACCAGTGAATGTATATTCCCGCCGCACATTGTCAGCCGCTTCAATCCAGCAGCGTTCTAAGGAAAGAATCTCTGTGCGCTCACTCTCTTCAGCATATTTGTGCGAGAGTGCAGCTTCCATCTTTCGATGTTTGAGTCCATACTTCATACCGCCCTGGGCATCCGCCGCCCTCGCAGATATACTCGCCAGTGGTAGCTGGCTCACTGATGGACGGCCCAGCAACGAGGCAATGTCAAGCTCTAGAGGCCCTGCCGGATGTGTTTTCAATCCAGTCAGAAAGTTACGAGAATTCGTGACTCCTGCAAAGAACTCGCCCCTCAACTCTTCAGGACGGCGGACACGAAAGTCCTCTGACGTGCCAGGCAGTTTCGGGCGGACCGTCTCATCATTATCTGGCCATGGTGATGGAGACATTCGGGCATCCTATATAAAAATGTCGGCTCCTCCACTTTCTACGTGTAAGTCCACGCACACATTCCACTTCTGCAATCGTCTCCCTACTCGGTACAAAGCACACTGACCATGCCTCTGAACTCCCCGTCACAATATCGTTCATAACACGGTCCCTGTATACCCAGACCACGTCAAGAACCACAATACCTCCGTATGCTCTCTCCCTCTACATCCCAAACGAAAGCAAGGTCTAATGAGCACATCGACAACCACTGCCGCCTCCAGAAACCATACCCGAAAGAAAACGGGGAAAAGAGACAGATTAAGCATAAGGAGAGGGACAGAAAAACAAGACACTAATCGTAACTTACAAACACGAGAGGAAGACCAGAGCTCACACAAGCAGGAGAGATCCGCAGGGCCGAAGATAGCACCCTCCACGAGATGCTGATGAGACCCCTTTCGTCCCCCAAACCCTAAACCCCGAACCCCCTAGCCTACTACCGGTAACCGCACACAGAAAAGGAACAATAGGGCCAGGCAGGAGCACTGTACTTCCAGTCATGTCAAATGCCAGTCTTTAAATCACTTTCATGCAATTAGGGTGTTGGCTGAAAAGCAAACTTGCTCTGCATTTTGGGGATCACTTGCACAAGGCATACCTTTTGAGTCCCAAGTTAACCCCAGACTTAGTGCAGAAGGAAAGAATGAGATTGAGATGCCCCTATACAGACAAAGAAAGCTCATGGCAAGAAGCGTAAGTAATACTGTCTAACAACAAATCAGAATGATGAAACAAAAAGACACAAAGTCGAAGTGGTGAAGTCTGAATTTCAGTGAAGAGCTCTCTTTTGAGAACTCTATGAACAATGCTGCAGGGAAAGTCCATAATCAACAACAATAAAGTACAAGGACTGATGAGAGAATGCACAAACAGGCTGTAAATGTTTGATTTATTGATGTTTCGCAGCTTCCTTAGGTTATTCTTGTATAGGGGTGGTCACAAACTCTCACAGAATCCTCCAATCAAAGATATCCGGTCTATTCTAAATCAATCTCAAGTGCTCCACCCAATCCTTTCTAATCTCTTTGCAACTCCCTTCTGAACATCTCCTCATTATCGTATGTAACATACCTGGAATTGGACTACCAAACAATCTAAGGATATGCCAGCTTTGGAGAGACATTCTGTAGCTAGATCAATTCTGTGGCTGTGGCAAATGGCTATACTTATCATTCCCCTTAACGTTCACCTATCCAAATGTATGTAATCAGTCTCTAACAGCTATGTGTGGAAACCAGTTTGTGCATGGGTGCAGGGTCAGGGGTCACAGGCTTGGCTATGTGCTAATCAAGATTTGAGCCCTTCACTTGGCACATGCATTCCTTACACCTTGGATGTCTATAGATGCTACGAGCAACTGGACGAACTGAAATCCTTTTACTCTCCTGCACTGTTTTCCTAACCCTCTCTTCAAACTGGTTCCATTCAATGGTGGCACTCTCTTCAAAGATACTTGTCAAGCGCTTCTTGTTGGGGCGGATTGTTGGGGATTGCCCACCCCCGTAGTATATACGATGCCCAGCAACCAAAGACGAGAGTTGGCTTCCCGAGTCCGACATGGCAAACACATCAGCTGCAACACATCCTAAGTAATCCAGAGCTGCTAACTGCAATCCCTCCCCCACCCCCACCACTGGCAAACATCAATGCAAATTATCTTTGCACCCTCATTTTCTCTTTGTATATCCTATTGTTGGGTTGAAAGCCCTTTTGAGAAAGTGTGCTACTCATTGCAGCAAAAGTGTTCACTTTGTTGAAGTTCCTTCTGGACCGACCTTGTCGTAGCGAATTTGGGCTGAGTTTCATTCCCGAGTGGATCAGATCCGATGACCAGATCAGAGAAAGAGTTACTGCCAGGCAGAGCAGAGCAAGGTCCTTAAGGACATCCAACTACCTAGTGAATCTTCACACTAAAACAAAGGAAGGGAAGAGCAACAGGGCGCCGAGGGTGATGGGATTGACAGGCTCTAACTTGCCTATCCAACAGAGTAGCCCAGCCCTTCACTCCCATAACTCAAGGGCTTACACATAGAACACATACCTGAGATGAATGATTGACGAAAGGTGCTATTTCTGCCTCTGTCAAAAGGTTCTCTTTGGTCACTATATTAGGGAACAGATTTGTGAGCGCCACCATCCTTGCTTGCCCACCATATACATGGGACCCTGCCAAATAAATCCGTGTTCCTCGCTTGAAGCCAAGTGCCACCAGCATCGAGACAACCTCTTCCGGCATCAAAGGACACTTTCCAAGCTCTCTTTGTCTTGACGCTATGACCAATCTGTACCATGGAGTTGGTTGTTCCAGCCACATAAATGAGAATAAAGTGCAGAAGTTTATCAAAGATCTACAATGAGCCCTTAATTTCCCCCTGATTATTAGTCCGGACACGGATGTTCTACGTGCAGTATTGATGCAGATGGTGAGGTGCACTTACTTGCCACTCTGTTCAAACTTCGTAAGAGTAGGGAAATGAATAGCTCGATATGCACTTAGTTCCTCCCTCTCCGTCACACCTCCACCAAAATAGCACATTGAATAAGCAGCCATGTCCACCTCAAATCTCATGTGCAAAGCCAAGTACTTGGGAGTGCTCAAGGTACCATTTTCTTTCTTAACAGAATCTGCCACAGAACAATGTATGTTTCAGAGTCCCATAATTTGCATGAATAACAATTACATAAAACCAGCTGTACCAATTGGCTTAAATACTTGAGCTGTGACCATGCCACAATCCATCTCAAACAAACATTGCACCTTCCGTTATGAACTTGACAAGGCTTTAAGCAGATAGCCCAGTGGATGGGGCATGTGGCCACACATCAGGTCCATACTTCGATATGCTCAATGGTCCACTCAGCAGCGGGAGGGACAATCACATTGCGCAGGTGGGTACCTTAAGGCTTGAGTCTCTAGGTAATGAATAAGGTAATAATGACCAGACACTGGACACTGAGTTCCTGCGAGAACCTGTAGGTTTATATGGCAACATATTAGTCACTAGAAAGCTCAGGTGTGGATATACTCTGTTTACCTGTAGTTAGACCATTTCCATCCAAAATAATACTGTCTTCCAGGGGACCCCATTGAGGCCTTCTGTCCCGCATTCGCTGGACAATTAAATCTCCCGTCTCTTGCAACTTTGGAAGAAAGCGCAATGCATGGAAATTGCACCGGCACCGCAGTCTCTGCAAATAGTAACCTCATCTCTTCAATGCATGACTTCAGGCACTTAAAATTAGAGGTAGAAATTGACAGGAACAACTGAGTATAGCTGCACAACTTCAGTGTCTAAAAAGAACGGTTCCTCGGGAAACTTTGTCACTAAATCTGACTAACCAATATCCAACTGGGTCTTAATCACAGCATCAGCTAAATACAGAAGTAACCCGCTATTGTTTATATGGAAATTACTTGTAAACTTGATGAAACACTACTCACTTTCCACCTAAGGGCAAACCTACCAGGGTAGTTCTTCTAGGGAAATACAGACTTCCTCACAATTTCGTCATGTCAAGTCAAGAGCACTCCCACACTTTTTTTTAAAGGAAAATACGGCATTCTTTTTGAGTGAATCCTTTCAAAACCTTGTCATCCCCATTTTGGTTCTTTTCTTACTTTGTGAAACTGACTATTCACCACAGATCCAGCATCCCAAGATTCCAATCCAGGTAAAGGAGCCCAGCTAAACCCCATTCTAACCAGAGAAGAAATGGTCCCCACTGGCCAGCGTTGGTACCTCCTGACCTGCTATGGCCACAGGAGGCACTTACTCTAAATACTCTGGTCTACCTTGGTGAACAATGCTCTGTCCACAACTGGGTGGACCAGGTTAGAGTACATGACCCATCAACCACGACCAAACAGGTTGTTTGAATACTGAAGGCCCATATGATATGGCCAAGTACCTTAGGCACCATACCACTGAACTACTACAATACAAAGGTAAATGTGCGCATATGTGAGAGCCTAGTAGGCTTTGAGAGGTAATCACATTCGAGATGTAATCAGAGATACGATCAGAATGCCAATTCCAAGGTAAAGAAGAACTTTCACAGATGAAAACAGAAGGCACAAGAAAAGTGACAATGAAGAGAGGAAAATCGAAGTACAGTCATACCAAAGTAGCAACAAAATAAGGAGAAAGGAAACCAAGACGAACATTCTCTCCAAAGTCAAACTAAGAGTACAAGACCACTGCACCACATCTTGTCTAACAGCGACCACACGTTATAAGTCCCCAGTGATGTCATAGTAAAGATGGAAGATTCCTCTGTGAAAATGGGGTATAGAATTGACATAAAGACCTGAATTTCAGACCCAATCAATACCTGAATGTCGAAGGGGACAGGGTCGAAGGAGAGGCGATTCCCAAAACCCAAAAAGTGGACAACACGAGTGCGAAGTAACTGAGGTAGAATATTCAGGAGATAAAAGCTGGGTTTGGCTTCCTTTGGAACCTCCATATCTGTCACCTACATTGTCACGTCAGCAAAGCCACCACCGCCATGCTTTGGAGAACAACCGAGGCGCAACTCAAGAAGTTTCAAGGCAGTCCATAAGAAACACAGATCAAGGTGCAAGGTAGTGATGTCATCAAGCCATATTCGTGGACACAGTTTCATTTGACCAAAGAAAGGGAGGGAAAGGCAGAGCTTGCCATGTTGGAGGCTCACAAGTAACTAAACAAAACATGCAAAGATGGTGCAGCCATATCCGTAAAAAATTTCCAGAGCTGCTCTCAGAGAATCTTGAGTCGTAGTTGCAGTTTGGTGGAATAGAGATCTAATTTGCCAATTAAGGGTTCTTCTGTCCAAGCAAAAGTTTTTGCAGAGCAATGATTGAGTTTTGATGCCCAGAATGCAGGATGCAACAAATGCTGTGACTGCTGAACTCTGGAATTGAGAATCAGGATCCAGGAGAGCTTACGAGGCTGCCAATCGCCTCAAGATCCAAGGACTGCAGCTCCAAGGGTAGATCAGCCACAATTTGCACATCATCTTTCAGATAATTGATGAAGAAGCTCTCTTCATAAATGTCTCCAAACTGACTGCAAACCCCAGCCTCCATGGAAACCGGTGTCTTGAGGAAAGCCATGAAACAGAAGAGAAAAAGAAACTCCTGGACAACTGTTTCTTGATATATGTCCATGAACTAGCTCCACCATGCTCCCACTTAAATGATTGCAACAATGCGTTCAGAGTGACTCATATGCAACAATGCAAAAGAGAGGGTTGTGTAGCAGACAAGCACCTTGCATCCCTCCAAACACTGTTGAACAGGAATCGGGGAAGAACCAGAGTGGCATTCAGCAGGCGTGCCACTGCCACGGCATTACAGACCTGAAACTCCCTTCCTCAAACATCAATATCTCCTCTGGTTGGTTAATATTGATATCGACGGAAGTACTGTGTGTGTACTACTGATGGACCAGAAATGTGTTAGACCACCTTAACATCAGAAAAGCTGTAATTGGCACCAGTGTGTAATCTATTGATGTAGCTGACAAATGTAAGTGACCACTTATCAGAGTAGATTCAAGCAAGGAGACTAAAGATTCTGTAGCAAACACCCCCTGAAAGTTCCCAAAAGGAGGCTCACACTGATTGTGCGCCCAACACCTAACTATTTCCTCATTATGTTCACAAAATGCACTCCTTTGAAATGAAGTGTCAAAAGTATTTTTGCCACGCTACGGCGAACTTATCACCAATAATTGTACTGATTGCTACCAAATGCTCTAGATTTGAGCAAGACAAACACCTATCAGCATCTTTGAATTCTAATTCTTCTGCCAAGAAGAGTAGTAGTAGTTCCGGCAGATGACCAAATACAATGCCCACCCTTCCCTTGATAATCCTAGCTTTTCATACACTTTCCTCACTTTTCCTCTGAGGTTTGGCTTGTGAAAATTCTCTGAATGAGGAGAACAGACCAGGAGGGATATCAGATCATCTTTTAGAAGCCTCAGTATGCCAAGTTTACATAAGGTAGAACCGATCAAGTTTGCTATTAATTAATACTATGACTACCTGCTCATACACCACCTTGGTTAACATTTCACCTCACAATGAAGCAAAAAGACCAGCAACTGTCCCTCCAAAGCACAGAGCCCAGGGCCAAAGTAGGAAATATCCACATCCTCATGCACATCTATGGTGCAGAAGGCTTCAGTGCATTGACATGGGACATAAATTTCATGACTCAATCCTGATCATGCGTTCCTAGTAAGATAGGGGGGGGAAAGAAACCAAATACAACCTAAACAGGTCAGGGCATACCGCAACACGTTGCTGGTTAAGGCCACCATTGGCACTGATCATGATGTATCCTGTGCTTTTCTGTGGCTCTGGGGGTCCTGCCAATCATAATCATCAACTTGTTACATCTGACATTTCCAAGCTATCCCTACGCCATTATGAATTTAGTCATTGTGAAACTACTATAAATCCACCAATGGTAATTCTTACATGGGCCCGCTTGCAGACATTTCCGATATCATGGAGGGAAACAAACTCACTCTCCTCTCTACGCCTGCCCTCGTGTCACTACACTGTGAGTATCGATGCACCCACAGCCATGTGTGACCTTGGTGATAGTTGAAGTCTACACTAGCAGTGCTGGGATTATGCTTTCCATAATGAGGTCAATTCCAGCCCTTGAATAACACTCAATCAGCCCTGCAATCGGAGTGTTGTTGGTTGTGCCTTAACACTCTATTGGGCTCAGTTATCAGCTGTGTAAGTGCTGTGTGGGGACATATGTCCATTATGGAATCATAACCTTCACAGGGTACAGTCAGTCCTCATCGTTTATTTCCAATACATTAAGGCACCTTGAGGTTCCCGCAGCAAACCTTGTCACTTTCTGGCAGCAAGAATGGTTACTCGAAGAACCCTTCTTCTGGGTTACCTTTTTAGATTGCTACAATAGGACAGAAACTGACCTGTATGGCCTGGGGTTTGGTGATCAGCACATGGACTCCAAGTCAAACCCTCCTGGAATGGTTCTTCCCATAGCCCCTCTGGCTCTTTCTTTGTCTCTCCCTGCACAGAAATAAGTAAGACTTACTTGAGCAGAAGTAGAAGGTTAGCCTCTCCATGTAGCCAGTATGCACCTCAAGTTTACAGAAAAGGTACAATGTGCCCTCCACATGGATCAGGAGGTTGATCCTGTTGTCCATCATCTGCAATCATGGTATATTTCTTATGGAGAAGCAATATGCCACAACTTCAACTATGACTTTTGCAGACCAACCTGTGCCTTAGTGATGATGTATAAAGCTATCAATTCACATGCTACGCGAAACTGCAAATCAGACCGTTGTCTCTTCAAGCATCCATTTAGTGCTTGTCTTCTTGATGTTGTTCTCATCCCATAAGCTCTTTGGGCTTCAAGTCGACATTATAAACTTTCCTTCTTGATGTTGATCCATAATTTTCGGGCTGCTTGTTGAGGGCCCCGATTTCTTATTTACTGTTTTCTTTTGTTCCACATTCCATAAGTTTCTTTCTTCTTCTTTTTGTTCTTCTGGTCCCATAGGCCACTTGCAGACAATATAAAGTTGGTGCTTCCTTTAATCTTTTCTCTCTTCCTGCACGAGGCATTCACCCTTAGACAATCACTCGAACAATAGTTTTTATCTCTGACTCTGGTTTCCTGTTTTCTTTCATGTTTTTCTTTCCATTTTGTCCCATAAGCTCTATGAGCTTTCCGCGGACGTTATAAAGCACCATTTCATTTCATTTCATTTCTCTTCTTTCTGTCCTTATCAACAATGTACTTAAAGCATTCCCTTATGCTGGGCAGAGTAAGAAAGGAAAGGGAAAATATTACCTCAGCAAGCACATGCGCAGCTAGTGAGAGGAGCCGCTCATACATAACAGCAGGGGGTTTTGGGCCTTTGACATACCCTGCCTGTCATGCACAACAGTGAGCAAGTCAGTCCTCTCTTTTTTGTCCTCCATCCAAACAACTGCGAGCCTATGGAAACAAGGTCATCATGAGTACATCTGTCCATTCCTAGACACAAAAACATACTTCAAAGCTCTGACAACTGTACAATATCGCACAGCCATGTGGAACAGAACATTTGCTCAAGTTACAATTTAGGAGCTGCCCAAATTACAGCCAATACAGTGGTCCACCTGCAAATGGGCTGACTTGTGAAAAAGTCCCTGGGCTGTCTCATGGAAATGAGACAGAAACCACCAATCAACCGCAAACCAGGCAAATATGAGCACTAGTGAGAGCACTCCTCCATTCTTCCATAACCGTCGCCTTTTCCTCCCAGAACCTTGAAATCCTGTCAGGCTCTTTGTTGGAGTGAAACGATGACTGTATGAATGACGACCAGGTGAATGAACTGGTGACCTTGGTCTAGGACTTAATTTGCTGGATTCTGGCAATGCAACTTCTGGCAACAAAGAGCGGGGCGACCGAGGGACTGGAGAGTGGGGCCTTGCAGGAATTTCAAACGAAGGTGAAGCTTGTCCTCTGGCACCAACTTGTCTACTGCGCGTGGTGGGTGATGATGGTCTGGGCAGTGGGGAAGTTGACCATTGCAATCTGTCTGAATTTGAGCGCTGCAACAGGCCAGCAGGATTCCTGGAGGGGCTCCCAAACCTCTCTGGTACAAGTGATTCAGACCTTTGAAAGACTGAATCTGCCCTGATGTCCCGCGATGACAACGACAGCCTAGACGGAGACCTCTGCTCCCGAACTTTCAGGGCAAACTCAAAAGCAGAGGGGTCCTCAGTTGGTTCAACAGGACCCATCTCTCAACACTATCCCTTGAACCTCGGGTGTAGATCCCAGTCCAAAGCTCCGAAGAGAAAACACATAATGGACCACTCTTACACTGTCCACGCTTCCATCTTCCAAATTTTACATTTTCAAGCGATGATCCAGAGCCTGTTGCAGGTGTCACTGTTGAAGAATCACAATCGACACAAGATCTCACTGACAAAACAAGCCTGGGTGGATGATCGAAGAAGCAAGTGTGCAAGAATACAGACAGACATTGTCCCATCAAGAAACCTTCTCAGTAATCCAGAAGGCCTACACGCATTGCCAGCTCCAAACAGAATCCCACGACTCCAGGCCTGGAATTGGCAAGTATCGATGGAAGTTCTCATACATTTTTGCATCAATATCTTTTCTTGCAGAATCCTCATACAGTGTATTTAAATTAATAAGTTTCACTTAAATATGCTTGGATCTTCCTTGAATATTGAGATTCTGCCTGGAATTATATACCAAACTGATTTGAAAGAACTAGGGTTACCAGGCATTAGTAGCCATGTAACTTGAAGGAGGAAATAGTTGCAGCAATGTTTTTGAGATACTTACAGACAGAGAAACAGGGAATAGTGACGGAACTATGCTTTTACCACACAAAATTCTTTCCTTCACGTTCCACCACCGCTAATCTACTAGAGACGAGGAGGATAGATGCTCGAATGTGGTAAAACAGTCCCCCAATATAGTATCAACGAAAGAACGTGGCAAATTTACCTTGAATTAGCCGGCTCCAGTTTGGCTACATTGATTCGTCTTTCAATGTGCTAATGGTTGAAAGACATGCAGGGAAAGACATAGCCCGGCTACACTTAGTCCATCGCTACCTGTTCGTTGGGCGACCCTGGATTAGAGAAAGAGAAACAAGGAAAGGAAGAAAGAGCGAGAATATGCCCAAGAATAGGATCTTACTTCAAGTTCTACTACTATCACTGGTGAGTATGGAAGCATGGAAGAGCAAAATTCTTAAATTATTCCGCCATCACAGATATGATCAGTCCGCCTAGATTTCATAAAAGAGACGAAGGTAAATGGAGAAGACACTCATTTCTTCCTTCAGTTTCCACATGGATATTTTCCGACTAAGATCCAAGAAAATTCTTCGATTTCGCTCAATTATGCATGACCTTGCACCCCTACTCTGCCTGGTAATCTCATGTTGATACAAGGTAAACAGACCAAAGCAGAAACACATACAAACACACAGACAGATCTTGCTCTAACTTGACCTCCGTTACACGTAGAATGCTTGGCTACGCTCATTTACTAGCCCCGTGATCTTATTGGTGAAAAACGTGCAACGAATATCGACAGTTAAACGAAAACATGAAGATAGAAATAGACTCAAATACTGCGAATCAGACACAGAGAAATGTTGAATTCTCCATTAGATTCCACCACCGAATTTCCCGGACTTCGCAACACCTACAAAAACAGAGTGTGCAGTAACAAACGTGAAACTGTCGCAACACATACCGATGAAACACTCAGCTACTCTCAATTATTCCCAAAACTTCCACCACCGAACTTCTTTGATCAACTAGCACATGAAAGAAAGGGAGATAAGGAGACCTGATGCACTGCCAGCAGAGGAGGAGGAAGCGGAACTGTTTGTATTCCAAAACTTGCAGCCCCGAAGCTTTCCGCGCAAGGAGCCGCACATCTTGAGCCAAACTTTTGATTCCACATTCAAGAACGGAAGGCCGAGCATGCCAACAGACGTGCCGCGCGCACGTGGCTGCACGACATCAATCACCGCATACTTTACCATACAATACCCATAACTTACGTGTTTCCTTTTCTTGTTTTGTTGGCCCTGAAGAACTAGGCAAAAAACATCTCACGAGCCATTCAATGATGGACAAGTATTGGCTGAAATGTGTGGATGAAGATGAAGTCTGTGAATGAAGTTCTCGGTTTTCATTCACATTCCCGTGCTGACCACAATAGTTTCCATTCATAGGTACAAATGCAGGACCAGGAAGAGAGCCTTCCCAGGCTGGGGCAAACGGTTTGTGGAGGTTAAATCAAGACGTGTGTAGATACCTAGAATGTTAGGAAAAAAAAAAAAAAAAAGGTTCAACACATATAGATGAAATGTGTAAATAGGATGTAATTCATCTAGTGAAGTTGGTGCATGTGGTCATTGAGGGTTTCATCCAGCACGAGATTTTCTTGTAATACAACAAGGGACGACTTGCATGAATTCCATGCATTTGTCTTACAATCAGTTGGTGGTTAAGTTGGATGGAGCACTCATTGCCACCCGGGTGATTTTGGGTTCAAATCCTGCTACCTTGTCTGGTGTGGTATAATCTTCTCCCCTTTCCCTTGGGCAATGTCACTCTAGCAGCCTTAGGTAAGGTTACTTTGAAAGATCTCCTCTAACTACGATGCAGTGGTCTGATCTGTCCGCGGTCCTTCCAAGTGTGTCCATTTCCTCTTAAATTTTCATTTGTTTTTAAATCAAACCTCTATATAGCTTCCATATTATTTTATAGGTATATGAAGTAAAAAAGTATGATGCCTCCCAAAGGAAGCATAAATTATGGTGTCTCCTGACTTGGATGGTGGAGTCTGGACACCTTTGTGACACCAACCGGTGGATTGAACCACAACCACTTTCTGCCCAAAACAACTTGGTTGTCTATACATATAACATCTACTTTTTTTCCATGCAATAGTCGATAGCTCTGGATAGTGCAATCAGTGCCACCCTAATGATTTGGGGTCAAATCTGGCTACCTTGATGGATGTGGTATGCTCTTCTCCCCCTTCCCTTGGGCGGTGTCCCACGACGAGGTTACTCTGAAAGAGGTTGTTTTATTTTTTCCTCTCACAATAATTAAGGGGCCTGATTTGTGAGCTGTTGCTCGAGGTGTTTCACTTTGATTTTTTTAACAAATATTTAATTAATTAATTAATAATCCGCCTCATTTTTCTCCCCCTCGCTATCGAACATATTCCGTCACTTTATTATATCTAGATGTGGCTACTTTACTTCCAAACTTGGTTGGACCCAGCCATCAGAAGCTCATCAGCATACGTTTCTTTGTGCACGAGCATGGACCCTCAAGGTCCACAAAACACAGATTTTTCATCTTTACCGGCCAGCCAACCGGTTGGTATCGGTGATGAAAAAGTCATCTACGAGGTCATCAAGAGGACCCTTTAGGAGGTCACCAAGAGGTCATCTATATCTCGAGCATCCTTCTATGCACCTGACCTACTATCCAAACAGACAAAAATGGTTGGGTCCGCACAACACTTTCGTTATAGGGCAGCCCGGCCTGGCCACTATGTCGACGTGTTTGTAGTGCACCCCAATAAAATGGGATAGAGGCAGGGTGTCGAGTGACCGAGTCTAAGAGAATTGAATGTAATGACTTTTTGACCTCCATGTGTCAACAATTGCAGACCCACCACGACCTGCTATGGCTGCAATTGGCCACTACGGATAATGTCAACTAGCAACAATTAGTCTCTTACAAAATTTCCTGTACAAGAGGATTGAAGGAAAAAAACAGCAGACAAAATATGGATCCACATTGATTATAATGGAAGATCATAGTGAATTGATTCACGTAATCAATATATGAAGCGAGACGTTTGTTTTGATTTGTCACGTTGAGATGTCCCAAACTGGTGCTTAGTATCATTGGAAAGCCCTCGACGAGGAGGGGTGCACGGGCTTGGTCTCATGATTTTTGGACCTACAGTGTGGGAGATGTGGAATTTCAAGTACTTTGGGTCGCTGGAAATTCCCGAAAAATAGCAAAGTGGGAATCCCTGGGACAATGGTTGGAGCCTCCACATGATAGATATCAAGAGAAGGTCTCCGGTTCAAATCTGTCGTAGGCTCTGTGGAGAAAAAAATGATTAGATATGGCTTGCTTCATATGTTGATGCGCTTGGATATAGATGACACTGGACACTTGGGCCAATGATATAGGCTACCCTAAATCAAGGGAAAGGTCTCCGGTTCAAATCTGGTCCTAGGCTCTGTGGGAAAAATAAATAAAATGAGTAGACTAAGATGACTTAGATGACATTGGACACTTGGGCCAACGGACTTGGATACATAGGAGATTGCACTTGGGTTTAAATTTCAATTCTTCGCACATAGGCCACTCGCACAAGCTGCCCTAGATCTCCCAAAAGTGGGGTATCTGGGGATTGCACTTGGACATAGATGACACTGGACACAGCTTGGGCCAACGGCACAAGCTACCCTAGTTCTTGTGAAAATCGCATCAAACACAGTTGTTCTTAGTATTGAAACTAGCCCATGGTACATCAAGCCCTAAATTTATATTAGTTGGACCAATATTCAAATCATGTCATGAACGAGGATCATAACTGGTTTTGTAAGTTTTTTTGGTGTAACCTTGGGCTTGCTTAGAGTTTAAAAAAATCCAAAATTCGGCGAATGGTACTTGTCAAAAACTCGGCTCTTCGTTCTTTCTTTGAATACATTTCTAGTCTAGTTCTAAGTTGGAGAAGAAACCTCCTTCAGGTTCGAGAACAATGGTTGAGCTCTAAGGCATTCTAAATCCAGGGAACTTACATCTTGAGCGTTTGTGTTGGGGGCCACAGATTTGGCCCAAAGAACCAAGTCCAGGCACGGAGAGGCTCCCACAACTTCGGGACCCTTACCAAGAGTGGAAGAGATTGGAGTGGAAGAGGAGCTGGGGGGAACCCAATTACCCCTTATTCTAGAACTGGTTCCAAATCCTGACCTCTTTTTGTGAGAAGAAGCATCTCTAGAAGCCATGAGGAAGGAAAGAAAGAACTTCACAGGGCAAGAAACGAGCACACAAGGAGGAGTAAGAAGGCGCGGCGGAAGAGGGCAACGTATCATCTTAAATGGGAAGCCAAGATAACCTCCCCACGTCCCAAGTGAGGTTCGCCACCTCACTTGGCACATGGAACCAAATGAAGTCCCAATGCCAACAAAATACAAATATAAATGTATAATGTCCTAATTAGTTAGAAATAACTATTTCTAACTAATCACAAACAAAACCATGACAGCTGTCGTGCACCTAAGCATCGTGCCACAACATACATCGTTGTCTAACCACACTTCCTAGCATATATTCCTAGAAAGCCACGCCACAATTGCCCCCCTAGTTGGTGATTAGGTCCCTCTAACACCGGATAGCTTGCGAGTATCCACCCCAATAAGATCATCGCTTGGTCTTTGATCGCACAAGTCCCAACACCTGAAGTCAATAGATCAAGAAGCCGGGTGCAAACGTAGCCCCATCGTTAGTCGCCTTCATACAATCCATGATCTTCAGTTGAGTATCCATGGCATTGAAGCCCCACTAGCTAGACCTTGGGTCACTTGTCCGCCTCACCATTGTCATGCCCACTACCTCTGTCCAAGGCATCGTGGACACAATCATTCTCCGATATGAACCTCCTCAAGTGGCGGTGTCAAGCATCCCATGTGCCACCCCCTTGAGCATTTGTCATACACCAACATGGTTGCGGCGCCACCAGCATGCCCACATAGCATGCAACGCAACCCTGCAGGTACCACTGCAAGGTTTGGATCTATCCTCCCATCCACATGTGGAAGGTGACATGGCGCACAATTGCGCACATGGTCCTTCCATACCATGCCATCTCGACCCTCCAGAATCAACACTCCTGAAGGCAACACCTCCCTGACCCTTAGAATCACACGTCATGTGGTGATATCCAAAATCGTAGGTGTTGTCTGCTGCAGATACACATAGTCCCCAGGGTGGAAACGCCGAACACTTGGCCGATATCCCCCTCCACGTATAGTGGCGTACCTCAATGTGTATCCGGATCATCAAGGTTGAGAACTATTGCAGCCTCCATGCGAATAGATGCAGGCAAATCCGGCTCTCGGCCGAAAAGAAGAAAGTAAGGTGAGAAGGAGGCAAGTGAAGCTTGTTTGCTGAACCTATAGCCCATAGCTAGCCAAGGCAGTTGAAGGTCCCAATCTCCTAGGTGTCCCTTCTGCAAACCGTACTTGCGCAAAACCTCTCTTGACTGTCCGGACAACTCTCTCTGCCAAGCCATCAGCCTCGGGATGATCCCGAGAAGTAGTGCGGTGATCTATCAAGGAACTCATTGGGAACTCGTGGGAACGCATGAGAACGCGTGGGAACATTGTCCCAGAGTTGGGAGCACCACCATTGTCCAATCGGATGAACTATTGAACCAGTGGATGAAACTCGGCGCTCTTGGATGAGAATCGGTTGCAAAGAATGAAATTGCGCCAGCGGATGAACTATCGCACTATCGGATGAAAACTCGCGACGACGGATGAAATCTCGTCAGCGGATTAACTATTGCGCTATCGGATGCAAAATCGCGGCGAGGACAGCTGCAAGAGAACCTAGGCAAGTAAGGGTGCATCAGGTGCAGCCCCAGCCAAGAAGAAAATGAAACTGCGTCAGCGGATGAAATCGTGGCAGCAGATGAACTATCGCGCTATCGGATGAAAAATCACGGCGACGGATGAAACTGCGTCAGCAGATGAACTATCGTGCCATCGGATGAAAAATCACGGCGACGGATGAAACTGCGCCAATGGATGAAATATCGCACCGACGGATGACCTATCGCGGCGGATGAAGTATCGAACCTGCGGATAAGAAATCGTGGTTTTGGATGAAATTTGGTCAGTGACGGATGAAAAATCGACTGACTCTGGATATTTTTGGAGCCTTTTGGGGGCTTGTTTGAGGACTATTTGGGGCTATTGAGGCCAATATCTTGCAGGTATTGGGGCCTGCTTTGAGGACTATTTGGGGTCTATTGAAGCCAATATCTTGCAGGCTTGTGGAGCCTGTTTGGGGTTGTTTGAAGGACTATTTGGGGTCCTTTGAGGCCAATGTTTGGCAGGCCTGTGGAGCCTTGTGAGGGCTGGTTGGAGGACGATTGGAGGTCCTTGGAAGCCCATATTGGGCAGGCTTGTGGAGTTTTCTAAGAGCTCTTTGGGGGACTATTAGAGGTCCTTGGAGGCCAATACTTGGCAGATTTGAAGAGCTTCTTAAGGGCTGTTTGGAGGCCATATTCGGCAGGCTTGTGGAGCCATTGTGGGGGCTGGTTGGAGACCCTAGAGGCCACTAATTGGTGGGCGCCTAGGGCATTTTGGTGGACTGTTTAGAGTCCAAGTTTGTGAACTTCTTGAACCTCGGTGGGTCTATGTTAGGGGCTGATTGAGGGCAGATTTCAGAAGTTCATGGCAATAATTTGAGGGCTTTTGAGAGTTATTTGAGAGGTCCTTTAAGGATAGTCTTATCTATTGCTTGAGCAAGAGTGAGTATGAAGATAGGGGGAGTAATGGGATGAGAGCATTATGGGCTTAGAGATTGCTTTAGCTTCCCTTCTCTATAGTCTTCCATCATTCTTGTAGACCAAAGCTTTTCCGTAAGCGGAGGCAGAGCTAGTTTGGATAGAAACTTGGTCATTTTGCAGGTTTATTGAAGCCGCAAGGAGATCGATGGATTTAAGCTGTGGGAGGTGTTGTTGTTTGAGTTTCCTGTGTTTGGATCCTCCTCCCACACATGCATGCTTGACTGTGCGCCATGCTCGTTTGGTT
The DNA here is from genome assembly GCA_030704615.1 of Takakia lepidozioides. Taxonomy (NCBI): domain Eukaryota; kingdom Viridiplantae; phylum Streptophyta; class Takakiopsida; order Takakiales; family Takakiaceae; genus Takakia; species Takakia lepidozioides. The sequence goes on along the minus strand of CM060732.1, from coordinate 42,181,210 downwards.
TGGGCGCTTGCTTTTATAGGTGGTTGTGCCGAAAATATTGTGGCCGGCCAATCCTAGAGCGTGCTTTCGGTGGTGAGGCCGGGGTGATGATCAGCAGACCATCATTGTTTCTCTTATGGTAAGGCTGGGTTGATGACCAGCAGACCATAGGAGTGCATGCGGTGGATGCAGGTGCAGGTGCAGGTTCAGAATAGGAACCTAGTATTCCAAACCATAAGCCGCAATAGGTACCCGGTTACCTTGTGGAAATGAGGATTAGAGACGAGTTGATAGCCGGTTTGAGTGTGAGTTTTCATCACGGAGGTGCCACCAGTTGCTGAGGATAGTGCCGGTACGAGCACTAGCGATACTTGTGGGTATACAAGACGAGGTGTGCAGTTTAGGCCACCTTCACCTTCAGTGTCTTCTGAGGAAGGTTCAGATTCAGAGTTAGGAGGATTCTCGCCGAGGGTGCAAGCCATTTCCGTGCCATTGTTGTGGGATACGATGGAGGAAATGTATGGAGCTACCAAGGGGCCACGTTGGTACTCGGGAGCTGTGGGCACCATCAAGCTTGATGATTTCATACATGAGTTTGATAGTTGGTGTGATTTGCAGCAGATGCGCAATCCACAACTGTTTACGTCTTTTATGGCGTGGAAGGGGCTGTTTCAGCACATTGAGGGGCCGCCTATGGATGACTACCATGAGTTTAGGTGGGGAAATGAGGTGGGAATTGAGGAGTGACGAAAATATTGGTCACCTGACTATATCTCCATCACTAGAGGCATAAGGGCAGCGGCGATACCAGTAGCTACACCAACATCCCCAACTACAAGCACTAGTAGTGGGACAAGTAAAGATGGAGCTGGGAAATCCACCCAAGCTCCTGCTACAGCACCAGCACCCGTGCCTGCCTTTAACCCAGTTGTGGAGTTCTTCGAGGAGTTGAGGAGAAACTACCAGGGGATAATGATAGAGAAATTGCAGAGCTTGCAAGAGTTATAGCGCAAGCCTACTAAGAGTTTGAGAAAGGCTTACACGCGCATGAGGCGATTGATAAATTGACCCAAGGGGTTACGGAAGCTCAAGCAGTCCAATTCTGGTATGGGATATTAGACAAGAAGCAAAGGAGAAGGGTGCGGGATGCAACTCTCCTACAAGTGGACCAACCTGTCACGGACATAGCCCAGAAGAACATACCAGGAGTAAATACCAGAAGTTATCAAGTTACCATGTTATCGGAAGTTACCATGACTTACCGTGATTTACCATGATCTACCATGATTTACCATTACTTATCAAGTTACCGAGAGTTTACCAAATTACCAAGAGTAACTTGGGAAACTACTCAGGAAGCTTCATTTGGAGGAAACTTCTCCATCAAGAAACCTTTGTTTAATCTTGGAAGCTTCTCCAGCAAGAAACCTCCATAGAGGAAGCTTCTTGGGGAAGCTTCTTAGTAGCCAGTATATATAGGAGGCGAGTTTGGACACTCTTCAGTCTCGCCAACACCAGTTCAAGCTACTCTTGTTTCCAGTTCCCAGTTATCTGAAACTCCAGTCCAGTTTCCAGCATTCCAGTATTCAAGTCGTGTTCCAATATCTTGTACTCTTGTTCATTGTTATAAAGATCGTCTTGATTCCTATTTACTCATCGTGCCCTCAGTCACGCCGACCTTGACTTCTTGTCTAGCCTTGTACCTCTAGTTTTATCTCTTGTTGTGTTTAGTCATATTCTCGTCCTTGACAGTAACCCACCTTAGCAAACGTGTTTTTGCTGGCAGAGCGGATAGAGCTCAATATGGTGGAGGAGCGAGTGGTCATGGTGGGGTTTGGTAAGGAGACACAATGAAGCGGGGCTCCTAGCCAACAACAACCACTACCCCAACGTGCTCAAGGCAACAAGAGGGCTCAGACAAAGCCCAGGAAAGGACAGAGATGATCTCAATTTCAGAGGTCACTTCCTTCATTCTCTGGCCAACAATAGTCGGGTATGACATGTTGGGATTGTGGAGGACCCCATGTTAAGAGAGATTGCCCGGAGAGAGACAAAGGGCCGGTACAGGCACAACCTACACAACTACAGTGCGGACATTGTGGCAAGTATGGACATGAGGAGGCCCATTGTTATGACTTGCATCCTGAGCTACGGCCAGGCCAGTTCCAAGGGAACAATGGTGGCCGAGAACGAGACAATGTAGTCCAGAGAGGTAGATGAGGCAGAGATCGCGGTGGAGGTCGTAACCAAAACCAGGGAGCACAAGGTTAAGGTCAAGGTCATGACCAAGGCATGGTAGATACCCAGCTAGAGCAACGTCTTGCTACCATGGCCACTACGCATATTGCACCAGCTCCAAGGCCTGAGGTTCAAGCCCTACTTGCACAACCGCCTATGCCTAAGGAAGACCAGATTGGTACGGGCTTCATGTGTGGAGCCGCACTTGCAAGACCATTGCATGTGGACTCTGCAGTTGCTATCACTCGAGCAACAACGCGTGCTTCTGAGCCAAGAGGAGCAGATGTGGATTTTGATCCACAAAGATGGGAAGCAAGTCGACAGACAAGGCTTCCACAGTCTTTCACATTGGCTGAGACAGTGCCAACTACGCCATCAATGGTACCCGCTCACCGAAGTATATCAGAGGTAGAGCCACGAGTACCAGTGGGAAGAGTTGGTGACGTGGCTCGGGAAATGCCAGTGGGTGGTGCTGCAAAGCAGGGTGCAGTTAGTACATTGTTGGGGGCGGCTACGGCAGTTTGCCAAGCTCCATTGTTTTCTGCGATGACCATTGCAATGCCGGGGATTCGGCGAGCTGCTATGTTCAGACTAGCAGCTAGACTCTGTGAGAGTGGTAATGCATTGGCACTATCTGCGGGGATAGCGGATAATGTGCAGTGCATGGATGTCATGGACTCAAGGGTGAAGACAGCCACAGCTGCACCATGGCAAGCGGCAGCTGCAAGGTTGCAGGAGTTGTCAGCTAGACCAGCCATTGAACGTTGTATGGTGACTCTTGGGGTAGTCCTGGTGGACAATCAGGATGGTGTGTTTCAGTTGGGTGGCCCAGCCGGAAGGAAATATAGGCCACTACGGGTCTTGTTGGACCCGGGAGCATAACCATTGATATTGGGAAGAGTAGCAATTGCAGGTTTGGGCCTTATAGAGGCGGATTTGGAGCCTTGCCCTTTCCAAATTCAAACATCTTTGGGTGGTTCAGATAAGGCACGAGGGATTACACGCCATGAGCTCTTCATTCGATTGCAGCTAGATCATCCTACGGATGGCTCAGTCATGAGAGCCAAAGCCATTGTTACGGATGCGATGTCCTATGATGTGCTTGTTGGTGGGGCTGTGTTATACCCCATGGGCTTTACTTTGGACTTTTGGGAGGAAACGGCATCCTATAGGCCGGAATGGCAGTCAGGAGATGGTCGACGTGCACTGCTCTCAGTGTGGTTTATTGGGAATGTAGCGGTGGATCAAATGAACATGATGCCCACATTGGCTGCATTTTCAAGGGTAGTGGCTTGGGGTGGTGAGCTCTTGGAGGGCAATAGCCATGCAGATGATGGGCCATCACCTAATGATGACAAACAATTGGCATACAAGGCTGATCTGCTTCCTCATGTGCCTGTGCATATTCCACTGTGGAGTACGGTTGGGAATTTGCATCGAGTAGCAGGTGAGTGTGTGCACCAAGCATGGCAGCAGGCCTTTCCATTGATGAGTGAGGGGAGTTCAGTGACATCACCTGGACCTCCTGAGTTAGCTCCTTTGGACACAGTGCCCATTACCTGGCAACCACCTGATTCAGGGATTTGTTTGCTAGACCTGTTTGGAGGCATGAGCACTGGGCTTGCAGGAGTGTTGCAAGCAGGGATTAAAGTACGCAAATATTTGTATGTGGAGAAGGATGAGATTGCTCGGCGTATTTCCATGCGCCACATTGCCTTGCTCACACACTGGTATCCTGAGTTGTTGCCTCTCTCAGCAGTTCAAGGGTATCAAAAGGCCTTGCCAACAGACATTACTTTGCTGGGGGCGGATGATTTGCAGCGGCATGGTTCCATTGACTTGGTGATAGCCGGATGGCCTTGCCAAGGACACCCTCCTGCAGGTCATGGGAATGGCTTGCATGATGCACGATCGCATTTGTTTTGGGAGATGTTGCGAGTGTTGCGGGACTTCAGACGAGGCAAGTGCAACCTCTAGGCTATATCTTGGAGAATGTTCCTCTTATGGGGGATTCTCGGGCCAGGGTAATGGCCAGTGTGCATCAGGTGCGGTCTTGGATTGAATCGGCTGTGCTATTGGATGCAGCAGCGGTGGGATCATGCTTGCATCGACCTCGATTGTGGTGGACCAATCTTGCACCACCAGAGCTGCTCAAGAGAGCATACAATTCCATTCATCGGTCACCCAATCTCACGGTTGAGGGCATTTTGGACCAAGGGAGATAACCATAGAGGGTGCGACATGATGACCGTCCACCTCTAGCAGTGGTCAATCAAGTGGGGCAGCCACGTGCGGCCTTGCCTACGCTCATGAGCTTTCCCTCGTCTCATGCTTTCCGAGACAATGGTCCTGGGTTGATTTGGGACAATGTGCTACAGCAATGAGCCCAATGCGGATGAGGGAGAGCGGGCAATGGGATTTGTCACCGGAACTACAGATGTGTCAGCTCTGTCAGAGGCATCACGCCGCCACATGTTGGGTCAAGCAATGGATCTAAATTGCTTGACATGGATAATTGGCTTGTGCATGGCTGAGCAACGGAGATTGCAAGCATTGATGGCTACTTCTGCACTCCCATTGGATAGTGCATTCTCCCTGCCAACCGGAACGGTTGAGGCAGTGAGTGGGGGCGAGCACAGGATCGAGGGTTGCAAACACCCATGGCAGATGCGCAAAGAGAGAGTCATTAGATCTCTCAAGCAGCAGTATGAGGAGTGGGGAGAGCCATGGACTGAGGATCAGTTGGAGGCCAAGGTTTTTGAAGAGGTTGAGAATGTTTCTTGCTCAGAGGATGTTCTGAAGGTGGCTACGGCGGAGCAAGTGGAGGCTACGCCACAGTCAGATTGGGCGGACAAGGCCCAAGAGGTTGCTATCTAGTAACCAAAGGATTCGTCTCATACCTCCAAGCCTGGTGTACCCAAGGTTGCAGTCACTGAGGACAATTGGGAACCAGATGTTGGACCTACAGTCACCGGAGGAGAGAGACGGAGGATCCAGCGATTTCTAAGGGCTTATAAGAATTGCTTTGCCTTCGGATTGAAGGATTTGGATAGTTTGAAGGGTCAGGAGATTTGTATTGATTTGGCAAGTGACACGCCAATCTTTCGAAGGCCCTACCGGTATAGTGACATGAAGAGGTCATTGATCCAGTCACGGACTATGGAGTTGTTCGAAGCTGGATTGATGGAGTTGTCAGGCGGGGAGTATGCCTCGGCAACGGTGATGCCAGCTAAGAAGGATATCTATGGCAATTGGACCGAAAGAAGGATGTGTGGGGACTATCGTCCTGTGAACCGTCAGACTAAGTCCGATAGATATGTCATGTCAACTCCAGAGGAGATCTTTGATGCCATTGGGCATGCAAAGGTGTTTAACACATTGGACTTGCGATCCGGTTACCACCAGTTGCCAATCAAAGAGGCTGACAAGCAAAAGACGGCATTCTGGGGGATTGACCAATATGGGAAGGATTGTTTGTACCAATGGCGGTTCTTACCATTTGGGTTGAAGAATACTCCTGCAGAGTTTCAGAGGGTCATGGATAGGATTCTTGTGGGGCTAGACTTCGCTCGGTAGCGCACGGGTTGAAACTGCATCCCGGAAAGTGCAAGTTCTTCCACAATCAGATTGAGTATCTGAGCCACATGATATACCTTAGAGGATTGGGTTTTCAATAGACAAAAGTGGAGATCATTGCATGCATTCCACGCCCCATGGATGTGAGCAGAGTTTGTGCTTTCATGGGATTGGCAAACTACTATCGACGGTTTGTCAAGGCATTTAGCAGCATTGCAAAGGCTCTTACCAAGTTGACCAAGGTGGGTCAGGAGTGGCAGTGGGAGGAGGAAGCAGGAGCAAGCCTTTGAGGAACTCAAGGCTCGATTGACTTCTGCACATATTCTGAGGCGGCCTATTCGGGGGCGGCCTTTCCAGCTACATACGGATTGGAGTATGCTGGGGATTGGAGCAGTGCTCACACAGGTGGATGGTGAGGGAAGAGAGTTCGTAGTGGCATATGCTAGCCGCTCAAACAATGATGCCGAGGCAAAGTATAGTTCCTATGAAGGGGAGTGTCTAGCTGCAATATGGGCAGTGGCACATTTCAGATGCTACCTCTATGGCAATCTCTTCACCCTTGTCATGGATCACCAACCATTGAAGTGGTTGATGGAGTCAGACAAGCTTACAGGGAAGCTTGCACGGTGGGCACTTATGCTTCAAGAGTACGACTTCCAGGTGGTGCATCGAGCCGGTATTGTCAATCGGGATGCAGATGGATTGAGTCGTAATCCATGCACGAGCGAGCATGATGATACTAAAGCTCGGTGGCATGGGAAGACGGATGAGGAGATGGTGCCAGGATGACATGCATCGGCCTTTTTGTGCATTCTAGCAATGGGAGCTCAAGCTGGTCCATCCCATACGATTGGTCATGTAGATAGCGTGCATGATGATCCAGAGACTAGTGAGGAGTTTGGTGGTGCTAAGAATGTGCATGAAGATGCAGTAGTGTTGGCATACCTTCGTACCGAAGAGACAGCAGCCAGTGTGATTGCTAAGGAGAGGGATCGAGTCCTACAACGAGCCAAGATGTTCAAGTGGGAGGGGACTTACCTACTCCGGGTATAGGAGGATGGACGAGTGAGGATTGTGCCTCATCCAACACAACGAGCGCGTACGCCATGCCCATGAGGAGTTGGGACATTTTGGGGTGCGGCGCACTCATAGTTTGCTGCAAGCGCAGTATTGGTGGCGGGGCATGCACACAGATGTGCAACAGTTAGTGGCAAGGTGCATGATGTGTGATAGAGTGCGGGCTTCTTTCAACGCCCCTACTCCACAATTGCATCATTTACCCATTATGGGTTTGGGCTATCGTTGGAGTCTTGACTTCGCAGGCCCATTGCCATTGACGATTCGCCACAACAAGTATGTGTTGGTGTTGGTGTTGGTGGAACACTTCTCCAAATGGATTGAACTGGTGACATTGTCTGACAAGGCAAGTGAGGGGGCTGCGTATGCATTCTTAGATCGAGTGCTTAGCGATTTTGGAGCTCCAGCCGAGGTACTCACGGACCAGGGGAGAGAGTTCTCGGGGGAGTTTCAGGCTTTGTGTGAGGGCGTTCTCACGCGTTCCCTTGAGTTCCTAAGGAGTTCACACGCGTTCCCAAGCGTTCCCAAGCTAGGGTTTGCGCCGCTTTGCCTCTGCGATTGCTGCAACGAGCTATGGCTTCTATGGAGTAACCAGAGGTGTTGTTCTTGGTTTCTTGAGCATTAATAGGCCACCAAGAGTGCCTCTAACTCCCTGAGCAAGCTATTTGTCACACAACAAGCTCTCTTTTTCTATGGAACTTATTGAAACAAGCATAGAACAAACTATTGAGCTTTCTATGGCATACCCTCTTCTAGCCATCACATGCACTCATAGTGCTTCCTTCCATAGTGCTTCCTTCCATGGCCATAGTGCACATCTTAGAGCTCCTAATCCAGCCCTGCACTTGCTACTTCCATGGACATGCTCTTCCCAAGCTTGGGATTGAAACCCCAACTCAAAGCATGCTCTACAAATACACTATTTTGCCCCAAAGAGAAATCAGATGTCTACCTCCACTCATAGCTCTCCTAAGCTGAAGTTGAAGACTCCCACAAGCTGAAACCATGCTCCACACATGCACCGCTTGCTTCCTTAACACCTGAGCTCTTCTTGAACTCCTCAAACCCTGCAACACTTGCAGAACAAGAGCTTCTTCACAAGCTCTCAAACTTTTCAATGGGGCTCTCCTTGAAGACCTCCTCTTGTACATAAACACCACAAGGCTTTCTTCTTGCAAACCCTGCAACACCTTGTATCTTAAGAGCTATCTATCAAGCTCTCTTCCACACACAAGTGCTAACTATGCTAACACCTTGCACTCATAGATATAAGCAGGTCTTCTTCTAGTGATACGGAAATGGTGAAAAGAGGAGAAACCACTCTATCACGTTATATAAGTCAAGCCAATGGCACATTTGCTAAAGGACTCCACCATACAGACCTCACCCACTCTTCATCTCAAGTACTAGAGTTATGGCGGCGAGAGAGGCCTCGGGAGGCTCGACTAGAAGAAGACGAGCCTGCCTACGTCTTACGTGGAGATAACCTCCCCACGTCCCAAGTGAGGTTCGCCACCTCACTTGGCACATGGAACCAAATGAAGTCCCAATGCCAACAAAATACAAATATAAATGTATAATGTCCTAATTAGTTAGAAATAACTATTTCTAACTAATCACAAACAAAACCATGACACGGTCCTCTTCTGCCACTCCGAGACACTTGGTTCTCCTGCACGGCTGCACCCCAACAGGTTATATACGTCACTGAGACCTGCAGAGACAAAATCGTTGGTCATGCTCTAAACTTATGCCCTCAATCTCAGACAATAGTGCGAGCCCAAAAACACTTGGTTTCAGTCAAAGGGGGTCAATACACTCCGATCAGAGTCTGCATGTGGTCGAGCTCGGATAAATGCGTGAACCCCAAGAAGCCGCATGGGTTGGAAATTACCGAATGGCTGAGCAAAAATCTGTTCCTATGGATTGAAGGCAAGTGTCACGGACTAGCCCAGAGGAACTTATCAGGAGTAAATACCAGAAGTTACCAAGTTACCATGTTACCGAAAGTTACCATGACTTACCGTGATCTACCATGATCTACCATGATTTACCATTACTTACCAAGTTACCGGGAGTTTACCAAATTACAAAGAGTAACTTGGGAAACTGCTCAGGAAGCTTCCTTTGGAGGAAACTTCTCCATCAAGAAACCTTTGTTTAATCTTGGAAACTTCTCCAGCAAGCAACCTCCATAGGGAAAGCTTCTTAGGGAAGCTTCTTAGTAGCCAATATATATAGGAGGCGAGACTGGACACTCTTCAGTCTCGCCAACACCAGTTCAAGCTACTCTTGTTTCCAGTTCCCAGTACTACAGTCCAATTCCCAGTATTCTAGCCCAGTTTCAAGGATCTAGTACTCCAGTCCAGTTTCCAGCATTCCAGTATTCAAGTCGTGTTCCAATATCTTGTACTCTTGTTCATTGTTATAAATATCGTCTTGATTCCTATTTACTCATCGTGCATTCGGCCACGCCGACCTTGATTTCTTGTCTGATCTCTTGTTTGTGTTCAGTCATGTTCTTGTCCTTGACAGTTTGGCGAGACTAAAGTTTTTTCCTTAGTTAGTTAAGATGGAAGGCACATTTGCGGAAATGGTCGCCACATTGCAAAGTCTTCAGCTCCAGATGCAAGAACTTCGTGCCTCTATTGCCCAACTACAAACTGATCAGTCTCAAGACCTTGACAATGCTCTCAACAATTTGCAACAACAAATTTCAGAGTTGAAGGAGTCGAACAATGGATCTTCAACCTTACGAGTCCCTACTACAAGAAATCCTACAGCAACGGTTCCTCCAAATCTTCAACAGATTACAAGGGAACCAAAGGTCAGCATGTCCGAGAAATTTGATGGGACGAGATCAAGATTTCGCGGTTTTGTTCAACAAGTACGATTGTTCCTACGACTACATTCATAACGCTACTCTGATGAAGGTATTCAAGTGGGATTCGTGGGCACCATTCTATCAGGCACTACCCTATCTTGGTTTGCACCGCTATCAGAGAAAAATTCGCATTTACTATACAATTTTGAAGCGTTCATGTCCGAGTTTACTGCAATATTTGGAGAGAATGATAGAAAGAGAGTTGCTAAGACAAAGATGCGAAATCTTCGACAAAGAGCACGTCCAGCTTCCGTTTATGCTGCCGAATTTCGATAACTTGCGTGCGACCTCGACTGGAATGAGAAGAGCCTCATTAGTCAATTTGATGTGGCCTAAAAGAGGATGTTAATGATTTGTTGCTGACAATGCCAAACGTGAGTACACTGAGCGAATTCATCACCCAAGTCATTGCATGCGATAATCGTTTGTTCGAAAGACGTCAAGATAAACGATCTGGATGGTCGACGACGCACCATGCCGCTGCTACTACGACACCAAATACAACAATCCATCAGACATCCAGTAATGATCATATGCAGATTGATGCTGTCCGATTCAAGCCATTGACGCCACAAGAAAAACAAATATGGCGCTCGAATGGATTATGCCTTTATTGCGGAGAAGAGGCTCACATGGCATTAAACTGCCCCAACAAGAGAAGATTCAAAACTCGGGGCACCACTCAAGTGTTCAATACGAGAAGGTCGAAAAACGAAGATGTCCAGTCACAGTAGGGACTATGCGGCTGGACACCCCAATTTCCTCAAAAAAAAAAAAATCTTTTTCTACCTCTAGACCCTGTACCTTGTTTCATAGTTCCAATAAAGATCAGGATGCAAAATCGAGACATCTCCGTAGAAGCACTTTTGGACTCGGCGCTTCAGTGTGTTTTATTAACAAAGACTTTGCGAAGCAACACAATTTAACGCTCGTAAGAAAGAAATTCTCGGCCCCTGTTGAAGTCATCGATGGACGACCGTTAGCATCAGGGAATATTGACCATGAAACTCGACCCCTTGAAGTGAAGCTTAAAAATCAAGCATCACAGATTGTTTTCAATGTCATCCAGTCTCCAACGAATCGTGTGATCCTTGGACTTCCCTGGTTTGTCCTTCATAATCCTGACATCGACTGGCGATCACGAAAAATTTCGGCAAGACAAAAATGCAAAAGTACCAAAGGTATTCAACCCTTGTTTCTTGGAGCTAAAGCCTTCATGAGAGCTACGAAGAAAGACGCGACATTTGCACTTTATGCGACTCCGATCAAAACCACAACATACTAAGGTACTTCGACATTACCCATTCAATATCAAGATTTCAAGGACGCATTCGAGAAGAAAAATGTAGACATTTTGTCAGAACATCGACCTTATGATTGTGCAATTGAGTTGCAAGAAGGATCTCAACCACCATTCGGCCCAATCTACAATTTATCTCAGACGGAGCTGGTTGCTTTACGCGAATACATTGATGAAAATTTGTCAATAAATTTCATTCAACATTCAAAATCACCCGCGGGAGCGCCTATCTTATTTGTGAAGAAGAAGGGCAGATCGTTACGCATGTGTGTGGACTATTGTGGGCTCAACAAAGTCACTGTAAAAAATTGTTACCCACTACCGCTGATTTCCGGACTCCTTGAACAACTTAGACGAGCAAATTTTTTCATAAATATCAACTTGAGAGGAGCTTACAACCTTGTACAAATAAAAGAAGGAGATGAATGGAAGACTGCTTTTCGCACAAGGTATGGATATTTCGAATACAGTGTTATGCCTTTCGGTCTTACAAATGCTCCAACAATTTTTCAACACATGATGAATGACATCTTTCGAGAATTTTTAGATGACTTTGTAGTCATCTATTTGGACGACATTTTGATATTTTCACAGAATGAAAAAGAACCTGGTCGCCATGTACGCCTTGTCCTTGATAAATTGAGAGAAAAAAAACTATATGCCAAGTTGGAAAAATGACTTTTCCACCAATCTGAAGTCAAATTTTTGGGCTACATTATTTCCGACAAATGAGTCTTTATGGATCAGAAGAAAATACAAACCATCATCGAGTGGATTAAACCAACTTCGGTCCGAGATGTATAATGTTTTCTAGGATTTGCAAATTTCTATAGAATCTTCATCCATGACTAATCCAAAATTGCTGCACCAATGACACGACTCACAGGGAAGGACAAATTTGTATGGAACGAGAAGGCTGACCAAACATTTGAAAGACTGAAGCAGGCATTTACAACGGCTCCAATACTGGTACATGCAGATCCATCTAAACCATTATTTTTGGAAGCAGATGCATCGGACTTTGCATTTGGCGCGGTACTCTCTCAATACGGTACAGATGACCGACTTCATCCTGTTGGTTTTCGTTCTCGCAAATTTTCCGCTGCGGAGATCAATTATGAAATCCATGACAAAGAACTTCTAGCGATTATCGATGCTTTTGAAGAGTGTCGTCATCTATTGGATGGAGCTCAACATCAGGTCACTGTCTATACCGATCATAAAAACCTCGAGTATTTTATGAGTGCTCGTGTTTTGAATCGACGTCAAGCGAGATGAAGTATGTCACTAGCAAAGTTTGATTTTGTTATTACCTACCGTCCCGAACATCTTCAAGGAAAATCAGATGCTCTTTCTCGACGATCGTATCTTGCGCCAAAAGAAGAGGATGCAGCTTTTGACCAACAAAAATCCATCATCTTGAAACCAGTAAATCTCCAATTGAATAGGCTATCCATGTCCACCTATGACGATGCAGAGATCATAAAGGAGATTTAGGAAGCACTAAAGAACGACCAATTTGCTACCACACTACAAAGTCAACTAAATCAACAACGAGATAACCCACATGTTACAAACGACTTCGAGTTCAAAGATGACTTACTTTATTTCAAGGGACTTCTCTATGTACCTCCAGGACCTACACGACTTCGAATTCTTCAAACGTGTCATGATCTTCCGGTTGCAGGACATTTCGGCTTCAACAAAACAATGGAATTGATATCCAGGGACTATTGGTGGCCGCAGATGTGGAAACTCGTGAAAGAATTTATAAAATCTTGCGACACGTGTGCTAGAGCGAAAGGACCATGACATCGACCTTTCGGCCCTCTTCAACCATTACCCATTCCCAAGGGTCCATGGTCGTCCGTGTCTATGGACTTTATTACGGACCTTCCAACCTCCAAGACCACCAATTCAATCCTTGTTATTGTAGATCGTTTTACGAAGATGACACATTTCATTCCATGTAATAAGACGGTTACCGGCGAGGAAACTGCAAGACTCTTCCTCAATAATATTTACCGCATTCATGGATTCCCGAAGGACATCGTATCTGATCGAGGACCACAGTTCATATCAAATTTCTGGAGGGGATTATTTCACATATTGGATACTAAGATCAACCTCTCTACAGCTAATCATCCAGAGACTGATATTCAAACCGAACGTATAAACCAGATTTTGGAGCAGTATCTTCGCTGTACGATAAATTATCACCAAGATAATTGGACGGACCTTTTGTCATTGGCTGAGTTTGCCTACAACAACACTATACATTCTTCGACCAAGCAAACTTCATTTTTCTCCAATTATGGTCATCATCCTCGAGCAAACCCTTTCCACATGAAGACTGTTGGAAGCCCTGCTGCAGAAAACCTTGCTACTCATCTTGCTACGATTCACAAGGAGCTTACATCCCACCTCGCAGAAGCTCAAAAACAATACAAGGAGTATGCAGATCAACGCCGCCAACTCCAACCCCAGTTCAAGGTCGGAGATTGTGTGTGGCTTCTTCGACGGGATATACAAACCTCGCGACCATCAAGGAAGTTGGATTATCAACGCCTGGGACCATTCAAAAATATTCGACAAATAAATGCGGTCAGTTTTCGGATTGAACTCCCTAAAAACCTTAGCATGCCCGATGGCATCAAAGATCTCCTCTGGTGTTGGCATGACATACTTATCGGACTTGGTCTGACGATTTACAGGCCGGTAATCACCGCACATACGTCTCTCCGTCCAATTGCCATAGACATCATTCTTGGCTGGCATCACTGTGGCTCAAGCATACTCTCCACCAGAGAGCTCCACCAAACCTGCCTCCCAGAGATCTTGAGTCCTCATCTGAATCAAAGCCCATACTAGAATTGGACTGCCTGAGCTTCTGTAACCCCTTGGGTTACATTTATCAATCGCCTCATGCGAGTGAAAGCCTCCCTCAAGCTCTCAGTAGGCTTCCGTTGGAACTCTTGCTCCGCAACTTCTTGGTAGTTCCCTCTCAACTCTTCGAAGAACTTCACAACATGGTTGAAGGCAGGCACGGGTACTGGTGCTGGTGCGGTAGTGGCTTGGGTGGACGTCGTAGCTACGATACCACCAGTCCTACTAGTCCCACTGCTGCTTGCTGAAGCTGCCGGTGCAACGACAGATGTAGCCACTGCCCTCGTGATTCTAGTGCCCCTAGTGATGGAGACATAGTCGGGTGACCAGTACATCCTCCACTCCTCGATCTCAACCTCATGCCCCCGCCTGAACTCATGGTAATCGTCCATAGGCGGCCCCTCAAGGTGCTGAAACAACCCCTTCCATGCCATGAAAGGCGTAAATAGTTGTGGATTGCGCATTTGCTGCAAATCACACCAACTATCAAACTCTTGGATAAAATCATCCAACTTGATGGTGCCCACTGCCCCAGAGTACCTTCGTGGCCCCTTGGTAGCTCCATACATCTCTCCCATTGTGTCCCACAACAATAGCAAGGAAACAACTTGCACCGCCGGTATGAATCCTCCTGATTCACAATCCCAATCAGAACCTTCCGTAGAAGACACAGGAGGTGAAGGTGGCCTAAACTACACACCTGGTCTCGTGTATGCGCATCCATCCAGTCTTTCATGTTTCATTATTGGAGTTGTATCATCCATCGAATATTCCAGGGAGTGTCTCTGTACCACTTCAACCAATCGAAGTCAATCAGGAAATTGAGTATGAAGTCGACGAAGTCCTAGACTCTCGCTTCAAGTATAAACGTCTTGAGTATTTCATACATTGGAAAGGCTATGACATCAGCGAACGAACGTGAGAACATTCATCCAACCTCGCCAATGAATCTGACAAAGTCCAAGAGTTTCATCAATGATATCCAGCTAAGCCCCGAGCTACACGTCCATAAGATGTCAGATGTCAGATGTCAGTCAAGTTAGCTTCAAGGTGAAGACTCCACATTCAATGTACCTGATACACGCTAAGGAAGGATGAACACCACACATCAGTATATATAGCTACACTTCCAGCACTCTTGCATCTTGTATTGGCAGTATGGAGTCGCAGGAACCAGATACATTGGAGTTGTACACCAGTTCAAGCTACTCTTGTTTCCAGTTTCCAGTACTCTAGCCCAGTTTCCAGCATTCCAGTATTCAAGTCGTGTTCCAATATCTTGTACTCTTGTTCATTGTTATAAAGATTGTCTTGATTCCTATTTACTCATCGTGCATTCGGCCACGCCAACCTTGACTTCTTGTCTGATCTCTTGTTTGTGTTCAGCCATGTTCTTGTCCTTGACAGCAAGCCCCTTATGGCCCTTAGTTTGGATCCAAAAGAGTGGTCTTGGAGAACAAGTGGGTCTCTTTCACTCCTCCAGTACACTGCGAAAAAAGGCTATAAATGCCTCAATGCCTCTCCCCTCCTCATTTCCAAATGGGATGTCATATGGAGGCCCTACAATTTCCATGAAGAACATTGGAAAGAAATCTGGAATGGAATTTGGGTGAAAACGAGACTTGCAAAGATTAGCGCGTTCATTTGGCAGGTGGCGAACAGAATCCTCAAAGTTGGCGTTGGCTCCAATTCTCAGATGCTCTCATATATATGCAGGTGTTGTTCGTTGGGGGACATGGTGGAATCGATTGAGCACTACCTCATTTACTGTAAAATTCCATCCAAAATCTGGCCTATTCTCAACTTGGTCCTTCGAACCTGGGCACCGACCCCTCTCTCGCCCACAACCTTGCTACTCAACTTCGATCCATCAACAAAACATCTTGCATCATCTTGCCAGACGTCTGAAACAATCAGAGCTGCTGGGCTATGGCACATATGGAAAACAAGATGCCAATGGACCTTTAACAACTTCAATTGCACGATTTCAATGCTGTTGGCTATGGTTTTTTTAACTATGCTCAAACTAAGGCTAGGAAAGCTTGGTTGAAATTGACTACATACATCGCCAGACATCCTGAGGCTCAATTTACTCTCCACAGGACCTTCAAAGATTCCTGGGCCAAGCAGGGAATCCTCTGCTCCAGCCCTTCGCCAGACACTTGTACATGGAGTTCAACCCTTCAGTGCTGGGGAGGTAGGAGCGCGTTTTTTCCCTAACTCCCCCGGATTTCGAGAAGGACATTAACTGGAAGCACCGCCCGGGAAGGAGCTCAGTGAAGCTCAGGTTCGACAAGTAAATTGGACCTCCTTGCTAGTCGGCTCTACTACACACTCGCAACTTTTCGCAAGCTAGGGTCTAAGGGGTAGCCTTATGGTTACATATGTAGTGTCTCTACCATTTTGTATGCTCACTCTCACTTTTGCATTCATTTTTTGGCACCCTGCATGGTAAGGGGTTGGTCGATAATGGTCGCCCATATTCCATCCCGTCATTGGCCTCTTAGGCTTATTCCATGGTTTTCTAGTTAATTCTAGGCTCTCGCTATTTTATATAACAGTCTCTCTAGCATTGGTCTGGGCTCATCCCATGCGCCTACCAAGGTCGACCCCCAGATCATACAATACCTACATGGTTAACGTGTATGCCGATCTCACGCACCATGCACTTGCCCCGCTAGACTATGCCCGGATATCCTACTAGTCTACGGACTCCCCATTAACGCTTCCTCTCCCATTGTCCCTTCCAGAGCCATTACCATACACTTCATAGAATTTACATACTGCCATGACCGCTTTCCAAGCTCCTCTATCCTAAAAAAAAGCCAAAAATATGCGTCACTTATCACTGCTATCCGCTGCCGGGGTTGGGTCACAGGCCCGCTTACTGTCATCACCGCTGGCACCAGAGGGGGTATACATAATGCCAACATTTCTGCACTTCAAAACAACTTTAAACTCCCTATCACTTCTATCTATAAATGCTTCAAAGCGATATACCTCACGGCGCTTCGCTCCCTACCTGGCTACCCGGTGTCCCCTGGATACCTACTTTCTTTATAGGGCCCACCCCCGAAAGAGGGGCAGTAGCCGTAAGGCGAAGTGGCTTTTAGTTACGCCGGCCTCGGCCGGAGTCTTCTCTCTTTCTCAGCTCATCCCTCATCCTCCAAATGTATTATAGTACTTTATGGTATCAATGGGTTTATTTTTTCCCTTTAATAAACTAAATGGCTTACGTCCTTGGTTTTTTTTTTTTTTTAAAGAAAAAATATGAGACTGATAAGTTGTATCGTATCATTGCTGATCATGAGCATGTTTCTTCACATTAGGATAGAAAGGTAATAGATAATCGAGGTAATAGATAATAATGAAACAAAGCAAAATGTGACTACTAATATACTATGGTATGCAATGTACTAGATAATGGCCACCGGGCGGACTTCAATGCAGAGTCATTTGTGGTGGAGATGATAGAAAGATCGTTTGCGCTTTCCAGACTCCACGAGGAAGAAGAAGTGCCAAGATACAAGATACCCTAGATTTTTTTATTTACCCTTTTTATTTATCCTCAACTATTAAACATTTACTTGTGGATAAAGGGTATATGGGAATTATTTACACTTCAGACGGGTAAGGGTAAGGGTATCAGATTTTTTTTATTTTTTTATTTTTTTTCTTTCGGACTATTTTATTTACCCGTGTAAATGAAATGGGCCAACCCGGGTAAATCATTTACCTCTACCCTGATTCACCTGCCGGATAAATCCGGGTAAATGATTTACCCTTGGTATCAACGTGTCAAGTGTCAACCATGAAGCAGGGTATCAACTAGGGTATTAAAGAATCAACCCGGCTGGTTTCCCTGGGGTTTGGAAAGTACTTGGGAGGGTGAGACTGGCTGCTCAGTGCTCCCTGGTCGATTTCACAGACCACTGCAAAATCTCCAGACTATAGACACAATTTTGTTCAGCATCTGAGTAGTTTGGACATGGTCTACTTTCCTCATTGTGTGGAGCCCAATGGAGCCCAATGTGACTTGCATGAGTGTTCTTGAAAGCTCACTAGCACTCCTCCATAAAGGAACTGGCCAAAGTGTTGATGGCTGTCGGATTTTCCGGCAGGAAGGCCTTCCGGAGAGCATGGAGCAGCGCTGGCATGAGTTTTTTAAAGATCCTTCAGATTGGTGGGACAATCGCAAGGTGTGGCCTCTTAGTGTACGATGTGAAGAAGTTTTACCCGTTCTGCAAATGTAGACTCTTCCTATCAGTATCATTTTTTCTGCTGTTTACAAGGTGCTTGGGAGGGTCAGCTTGGTCTTAGGAGGCCGTGTTTAAACCTATGGCTGCTCAGCTACATCGTGGTTGTGTTCTCGCAGACCAACCCGAGATCACCTGACTAAGGACCCAAGCATCACACACAAGAGGTGTTTTTGGGTTGATGGTTGGTTGAATCCACCGTGGGTGAAAGAAAAGCTAGCTGCTTTCATGGCACAAGGTCCAGGACAATGTGGTACCTTCTTCTTCAACACATTTCGGCCTGTTTTGCTCTCTTGTCAGAGTAGTCACTGTTTTCTCATGTTGAATTCTGCAAAGTAGCACGTAGTCATGGTTTGGAGTGATTTTGACAATGTGGCAACATGAAATATCCAAAAACAGATAACATAGACGAGGAGAAGCTTTGGGATGAATATTTTTCGGACTCCAGTCAATGGTGGGACAATCGAGGAGAAAAGGTGAATGCCTGTTAGATTACAGAAAAGCAGACAACAGGATGCATTACAAAGCTTTCTTGGAAATCGTCAACCTCTCAGTCCCCATCACACCTTTCAAGTCTTGGGAGCAATTCAGCAAAGGAGCTAGTGTCATAAGTAGGGTTCTCAGGCTGTCATTGTCAGCTGCTAGGGATGGAGTGTGGGTCCAGATTCATCTGAGAGGGCCGGATTTCAAGCACAAGTTTACCTATGACTTCCTCTGGATTGATAGCTACAAGAAACCTGCATGGGTAGATGGCCAGCTGGAAGCAGCAGCAGCACAATTGATAAAATCAGGCACGTCCACCATGACCAGAGCTTCCGAAAGAAGGCCAAGAGAGGGAGTCCACCATGCCCCTTCTGGCACTTCTTGGCATGTGAGGATGCTATGTGAGGAAGAGCAACTGAAAGAGGCTCTACTGACTTTAAACCAAGGAGGCATTTCAGCAGATTCAGATACTTATGTCCGTCTCTTGCATAACTCCATCAAGATGAAAGGCCTGGAAGCCGGAAAGCAGGTGCACACTCATATTATCCAAAGTGGATTCAAGCCAAACGTTTTTCTATACAATACCCTTGTCAACATGTATATTAAGTGCGGGAGCATCGTGGATGCACACCAAGTGTTCAAGAAAATGCCTGAACGAGGTTTGATCACGTGGAATATAATGATTGCAGGATTCACCAAGCATGGGTGTGGTAGGAATGCTTTGGAGACATATGAGCAAATGATGCGGGAAGGGGTGAAGCCCAACCACATTACGTTTGTTTGCGTTTGCAATGCGTGTACGGGTCTGGCAGCCCTGGAAAAGGGCAAAGAGGTCCATGGTGACATCATCAAAGCTGGAATTGTACCAGATGTCGTGTTGAACACTGCCCTGATGAACATGTATGCCAAATGTGGGAGCATCAAGGATGCAAAGGGAGTGTTCGACATTATGGCTCAACGAAATGTGGTGTCGTGGAATGCAATGATCGCAGGATACAGCCAGCATGGGTGCGCGATGGAGGCTTTGGAGACCTATGAGCAAATGATGCAGAAGGGGGTGAAGCCAGACCAGGTCACGTTCGTTTGCGTTTGCAATGCATGTGCAAGCCTGGCAGCCCTGCAAAAGGGCAAAGAGGTCCATGGTGACATAGTCAAAGCTGGAATTGTACCAGATGTCATTCTGAACAATACCCTCGTCGACATGTATGCCAAATGTGGGTGCATTGAGGATGCAAAGCGAGTGTTTGACAGTATAGCTGCACGAGATGTGGTGTCATGGAACACGATGATCGCAGGGTATGCAAAGCAGGGGCGTGCGATGGAGGCTTTGGAGACCTATGAGCAAATGATGCGGGAAGGGGTGAAGCCCAACCACATCACGTTTGTTTGTGTTTGCAATGCATGTGCAAGCCTGGAAGCCCTGAAAAAGGGTAAAGAGGTCCATGCTGACATCATCAAAGCTGGGATTGTACCAGGTGTCATTCTGAACACTGCAATGGTGGACATGTATGCGAAATGTGGGAGCATTGACGATGCAAAGGGAGTGTTTGCCAATATGGCTAAACGAAATGTGGTGTCCTGGAGTGCAATGATCACAGCATATGCACAGCAGGGGGACGGGATGGAGGCTTTGGAGACGTATGAGCAAATGATGCGGGAAGGGGTGAAGCCCGACATCATCGTGTTTGTTTCCGTTTGCAATGTGTGTGCGAGCCTGGCAGCCATGGAAAAGGGCAAAGAGGTTCACGGTGACATCCTCAAAGCTGGAATTGTACCAGATGTTTCTCTGAACACTGCTCTATTGAACATGTATGTCAAATGTGGAAACATCAAGGATGCAAAGGGATTGTTTGACCACATGGCTGAACGAGATGTGATGTCATGGAATGCAATGATCGCAGGATATGCACAGCAGGGGTGTGGGATGGAGGCTTTGGAGACCTATGAGCAAATGATGTGGGAAGGGGTGAAACCCAACCACGCCACGTTTGTTTGCGTTTGCAATGCATGTGCAAGCCTGGCGGCCCTGGAAAGGGGCAAAGAGGTCCATGGTGACATCGTGAAAGCTGGAATTGTTCCCGATGTCATTCTGAACACTGCCCTGGTGGACATGTATGCCAAATGCGGGAGCATTGAAGATGCAAAGGTAGTGTTTGACAATGTGGCTGAACGAGATGTGGTGTCGTGGTGCGCGATGATCGCAGGATATGCACAGCAGGGGCACGGGATAGAGGCTTTGGAGACCTATGAGCAAATGATGCGAGAAGGGGTGAAGCCTGACCACGTCATGTTTGTTTGCATTTGCAATGCGTGTGCAAGCCTGGGAGCCCTGGATAAGGGCAAAGAGATCCATGGTGACATCGTCAAAGCTGGAATTGTACCGGATGTCATTCTGAACAATACCCTCGTGGACATGTATGCCAAATGTGGGAGCATTGAAGATGCAAAGGGAGTGTTCAACAATATGGCTGAGCGAAATGAGGTGTCGTGGAACGTGATGATCGCAGGACATGCACAGCAGGGGCGCGGATTGGAGGCTTTGGAGACCTATGAGCAAATGATGTGGGAAGGGGTGAAACCTGACCACATCACGTTTGTTTGCGTTTGCAATGCATGTGCGAGCCTGGCAGCCCTGGAGAAGGGCAAAGAGGTCCATGGTTGCATCTTCAAAGCTGGAATTGTACCAGATGTCATTCTGAACACTGCCCTGGTGGATATGTATGCGAAATGCGGGAGCATTGAGGATGCAAAGGGAGTGTTCGACAAGATGGCTGAACGAGATGTGGTGTCCTGGAACAGGATGATCACAGGATATGCACAGCAGGGGCGCGTGATGGAGGCTTTGGAGACCTATGAGCAAATGATGCGGGAAGGGGTGAAGCCCAACCACATCACATTTGCTTGCGTTTGCAATGCCTGTGCAAGACTGGCAGCCCTGGAAAAGGGCAAAGAGGTCCATGGTGACATCGTCAAAGCTGGAATTGTGCCAGATGTCATTCTGAACAATACCCTTGTGGACATGTATGCCAAATGTGGGTGCTTTGAGGATGCAAAGCGAGTGTTCAACCGTATGGTTGATCGAGATGTGGTGTCATGGAACACGTTGATCGCTGGTTATGCACAGCAGGGGGGCGGGATGGAGGCTTTGGAGACGTATGAGCAAATGATGCGGGAAGGGCTGAAGCCCAACCACATCACGTTTGTTTGCGTTTGCAATGCGTGTGCGAACCTGGCGGCCCTGGAGAAGGGCAAAGAGGTCCATGGTGACATCATCAAAGCTGGAATTGTACCAGATGTCATTCTGAACAATACCCTTATGGACATGTATGCGAAATGTGGGTGCATCCAGGATGCAAAGGAAGTGTTCAACAGTATGCCCGAACGAGATCTGGTGTCCTGGAATGGGATGTTCGCAGGATATGCCCAGCATGGTTGTCATAGGGAAGTCCTGCAACTATTTGAAGGAATGCAGAAGGAAGGCTTGAAGCCGGACAGTATCACCTTTACATGTGTTCTCTCTGCATGCAGCCACGTTGGCCTACTGGATGAAGGAAGACGCTACTTTCATTCCCTGAGTCAAGATCATGGTGTCATTCCAACAGTCAAGCACTTTGGCTGCATGGTGGACCTTCTTGGACGTGCTGGGCGATTGGATGAGGCTGAGGACCTCATTAATAAAATGCCAATCAAACCGGATGCTGTGGTGTGGAAGGCCTTGCTGGGTGCCTGCAGAATCCATGGCGATGTGGGGATGGCTGAACGTGCGGCAACATCTATTCTCAAGTGGGATGAACAGGACGCCGCGACTTATGTGTTGCTATCAACCATCTATGCCGCAGCTGGCAGGTGGGATGATAGTGCAAAGGTTAGTAAAATGATGAAGGTCAGAGAGGCTCGAAAGGTGCCAGGTCGCTGCTGCATTGAGGTTGGTGACAGGTTGCACACCTTTGTTGTAGATGACAAATTGCATCCCAAAATGAAGGAAATCCATGCTGAGCTGAGAAGATTGTCTGGGCAGATGGAGGAGGCAGGGTATGTGCATGACACGCGCTTTGTATTGCATGATGTGGGGGAGGAGCAAAAGGAGTTTTCTCTTTGCCACCACAGTGAGAAGCTGGCCATTGGTTTTGGGCTGATCAGCACTGCCCCTAGGACGCCTCTCCGTCTCATCAAGAATCTCCAGGTGTGTGGTGACTGCCACACCTACATCAAGTTCATCTCAAAGGTTGTTGGCCGAGCAATTGTTGTACGGGACACAAATTGCTTTCACCACTTTGAAGATGGGGTTTGTTCTTGTGGGGACTACTGGTGAATTGAAATTTCTGGACAGATGCGAGTGTTTGGCTTCAGTCTTCGATCTGTTTAGTCCCCCTGTTCATCCACCATCTCCTGAGAATATATGTACTATTGAGAGCATTTCCTGCAGCATATCTCCAGGAAATGGTAGTAGGGTCTTCCCAGCATAGGTGGGCCCATAATTGCATTTGACTGTGGCAGGTAATGAGTGACGGGGAGAGTGACTGACTCTAGTGAAAGGAAATCAGAGTGATGTCCTTATTCATTACCAATTACAATCGGCAATGAGCTTGATTAGAGGGGCAGCCTTGTGCACAAGTTTGTTCAGCATCTTAAGTTTGGACATGTTTATATGTGTCTTGTGGTCCTGCTTCAGATAGGGCCCTTGACTAAGTTGCATGAATGTTGTCAAAAGCTAGCCTTAATCCACCAAGATCGAATCCCATGGTGACCACTTCAAAGTTCACATAGTGATTGTGATGGTGTTTGGGTTTTCTGTTATTGATTGATGCAGCATAAAATGGATTTGCATGACTCCCTCACACTAGAACATCTGTTTGTGCTTGTTGGAGTTCAAGGTTCGGGGGAAAGAGTCCACCTAAGTACTCCATGGACTCCAGAACACAATTGCCTACAGCTTGAGACCAGATTTGAGAGCATGTAACTGTACAAATTGTAGTAAACAACTGTGCATAGTTTCGTGCAACAATAGGTGATACTGCTAGTGTCCCGAGATTGTGTGTGCTTCTCATTCTTTTTCTTCAAGTACTGTTGAATATCTCAAATTTGGGCCGAAAACTTATTTGCGAAGCCATGTTGTTTGGTGTATGTTGATACAATTACACCAAATCAAGTGATATGTGAATAATGAGAAGAAGATATATTGGGTTCATTGCTCCTCCTATGGCTGTGGCACCCTTGAGGTCATCACAGGAACCACTTTGTGACATGTCATTAGCCGTGTGGTGCTCAACTCTTGTGCTAAGGGTGGGATTCTCTTTTCGTCATTAGTGCATTATTTTTTGGGAGAAAGTCGCATGCAGACAAGATCGACAGGTCGAGAGTGCTCCGGATTTTCAAGTCACTAGCCTTTCACCCAAAGCACTATTCCAACCCTTCTCTCTAAACTACAAAGTTCAATACAATCCATACACCTTAGAAACTTCAATGCAGTACATATTACACTGCTATAAGTAATACCAGAAAACGGTCCCCATGTCGGGTACACCTTCACTAAAGGTTTTCATGTTGATTTTATGAGGTTGATTAGAGGGATGTGGAGTCAACATAACTTGAAGTTTGTGCCATCCAATCAAAGATAGCAGCATGTCACTTGACATCCTGGGAAGATGCTCAACTATGTGGCAGTTTCTAATATTCTGAATCACATTTGATGTTGAAATTAGATGATCAAAATAATAGAAAATAAAGAGTAAATGAGATAAAACAACCCAGAAAAAAACCACAAAGGCAAATGCATGGGGAGCAACCGGAACCAGAACACCAATTTTTGTGGAGCTAAGAGAGCAAGTTGATTTCTACAAATGATGATGACACCCCCCACATGTATTCCAAGGGAAGATAATAATGTAAGAACTTAATGCACACGTGCAGCCTCTGACAGGACGGTATGCCGGTTTCTGGCATGTCAAAGCTTCCCCACCCTCTCTTGAGAGTGACATGGAACTGAAGGAGAGTCAACTCCAGTGGGGGTTACTCTGGGTCACACGACGAGGTGTGTAACTCCACTCGGGGTTACACAGAATGGAGTGTAGCTCCAGTCGGTGTAACCCCCACCCGGTCTCGAGATTTGACTAAGGTAGATGAACCTAATTCAAACCACTTTCTAAAATGGACCCCTAGAAAAATACATTAAACCAAACAGATGCGAACTGTGAAAGGCGCTTTCATTAAGAGTGGTCCAGATTAGATCATGTGCTGGGCTGCAGGTCGTGGTCACTTTTGGGACGGTGGTGGGTCCCCATGCATATGGAGATGGACAGGTTCAATAGTTATTGGAGCTCATTTTCTTAGGAATGAAAGGTTTATTTTACATAATTGCATGAGCAGTTTGCATAACTTGATCACATTTTAAGTATAGATTAGTCAGTAAAGGGATTAAAAGCCTGCACTTTAAGGACATTAAGCCGTCACTGTTGGGTTGACCTTTGGTCCAGAATAATACCCTCTACTGGCCCACAATAGGTATTTTATGTATTTTCACTTTGGATATTTTCCAATATTATGGATTTTGTCATTTGTCATTTTTTTTTTTGCAATAATTCTGATTTACATTTGCCACGTTAGAAAAATATCAGTACCCAAGGTGTATCTCTCAATTCTGCTGTGTTTCTTAAATGAGCCAGAATAGGTTCATCTACCTTAAGTCCAAATGTGGCTAAGTATAAAATGGACTAACTAGAGTTACATGAGAAACCAGGGATAAAGAGGGTTACTCAGATTGGCTAATACCTAGGTTACACTGCAAGAACCACCCATCAGGAACTGAACCTGAAGACTTGTCCCCTGCAATGCTATCACCTTACCATTATGCTACCCACCACAACATGAAACCTGCCTGGATTCTTAAGTATTTAATAGTGAAACCGAAGTAAGAGGGGGTGGGGAGGATTTGACAGGAGCCCCGCCAGAGGAGCCTAGGCTGCCGGAATCTGGTGAAAGTACCGTCAGATCGCACACATCCATTAAGTTCTTACATTATTCCGAAGTTGTTTGAAAATTGGGATGGCATGCAAAAGTCGCAATTACATGCAGGGCCCACTTGGCACTACATGGAAATCTGAAAGAACTCTATACAATGGAAGTCATTGATAAAACTGAGAGAAATTGAATATAAGAGAGCTGAAGGGATAAATCTGACTGGAACTGAATATAGTGAAATTACAGCACTCACCAAGTTAGGAATGAATGGGTAGCAATACTGAAAATGGCTATTTATTGGGGAGGATATGATCTTGATAGATAGGTATACACTGGGGAAGGTGCATCAGGAGAAAACAATTGATGCATGGTCCCTCTCTCCTTAGGGAGGAGCCAATATTAAATAAACCTTAGCCATGTCGACCGCACCTTTGGCCATCTTGACTAATGATATTTCGTAAAACATTCTGGTGACGACCGAAGGTTGGAGACTAGTTTTAGTGCAAAGCAGGAATAAGGTGCCATTCTGCCACGTCCTTGTCATGCCACATCATCATTGCCATATCATCGCTGTAATTTGTTTAAAGCTGCTCGGACTACCCAATATTTAGATATTTAAAAATAAAATAAAAATGATGTCATCCGATCTCTGCCATGTTCTGGAGGTCAGCGTATAGTCTTGAAGTTGCCCGAATTTCGAAAAAGAAAAACCTGAATTATGAAAATCATGTCAAATCTGCTCTAATATATATATATATCTTTGGTTGTCCACATATTCAATGTAAATGTTATATCACTTCCAAATATTACTTTGAATTCGTGGTAAGTACGTTTCAATTTATTAATTCTTTATGATAATACATATAAATATAATAATGATAATAGCTAATGAAATGTTAAAACTCTTCAAATTGAATTTTTGTGTATTGTCTATATTTTGGACAGTTAAAAATGCAATATTTGCGTATTTGCCTTATGGCGGCCTTCGGGCATGTAAGGGTTTAATTTTTTCTCTTCCATAATTCTTAAATAAAATTCTTAGGGGTTACCTATTAAAATAATAAATGATTGACTATCAATATATTATAACCACACATCTATAAAATTAAACAATTTTGTTATTGAAAATGAAATGAGTATCAACATCGTTAATACATTATTATTGCAGAAAAGTAAAACAACGCATAAAATGGAGGATCCTAGGAATAATGTATGGAATTAATGCCAACATGTGATCTCTGATAAGACGGTAGGCTGAGATTCTCCAACATATTGAATTTTCCTCACCAAGTCTTGAGAATAACATGGAGCTGAAGGGAGTGTAACTTCAAACGGGGTGACAATGACATAGAAGGAGTGTAAACTCCAGTAAGGGTTATCGTGGAACGAAGTGTAACCCGACTTGGGGCTACACGGCAGGAAGTGTAACTCCACTCGGTGTAACCCACACTTAGTCTTGAGATTCGACTAAGTCCAAATTTGGCTAAGTTTGAAATGGACTAAGAGGAGTTACTCCACTCGGTGTAACCCACACTTAATCTTGAGATTCCACTAAGTCCAAATTTGGCTAAGTTTGAAATGGACTAAGAGGAGTTACATAATACAGTGGAGTGACACGAACCATAGAAGCCAAGGGTGACATCACCACTCATCAAAAATCAAACCTTCCACCTCATTGCCTCCATTACCATCACTTTACCAATAAGACTATAAGTTATTCATCACTGTCTAACAATCTCTCGCATTCTAAATTCAGTAATAGTGGATCCACGTTAACATAATGTGGGTTGACAAGGGACTTGCGACTTGCCAAAAGAGCCCACGTCGCCTAAATCTGGCGAACATACCATCAAATCATATGCCTAAATGATATTGTTACATTGTTCCTAATTTTTTTGCATAATATATATTTCCAATCGAATGTGCTCCCCCTCTGGACACCAGTGGTGATGATAGTCAAAGGGGCGGTGTTCCATCCATGGCCACCAAGGGCTAAAATGAGCAATTCATATTTTTCACATTTGTACATAATTGATTGATTAGGGTCTCTATCATGAGAAAATGTAAATGCTCTTATATGCATGGTGAGGGAGGGGTGTGGACTAGTGTTGTGCGGGTAAATCATTTACCCGGATTTACTTGACGAATAAAACAAGATAAGGGTAAATGATTTACCCGGGTTGGCCCATTTCTTATACTTACCCTTCAGACGGGTAAATAATCTGAGATACCCTTATCCTTACCCATTTGAAGGGTAAATAATTTCCATATACCCTTTATCCGCGAGAAAGTTTAAATTTTTGGAGGATAAATAGCAAGAGGATTAAAAAACAAAACTCTTCTTCGTCCGTAAGTCCGTAAGTATCAGAGCCTTCACTCAAGGGTCCCTTGTGCAAGTGTCCTCCCTCTATCACCATCTCCAAGGGCGTACCAATGTCGCGTACCATATTATGTCTTCATCTCTATGAATAGCTTTGGGTTTGTGTCAAGAGTCACTTTGCTTTAGAGTGGGTGGGCAGTTTCCAATGCTATCAACTCAACCTGGATCTCGGAGGCACTAGTTTTGTGGACGAGGCACTTGTACATGGTCTTATTTGGTTTTGTTTGATTATTATCTTTGGTGTGAAGAAACGAAGAAACATGCTCATGCTCATCCCTCATATTATTCACAACAGATGATATAATCAGCTTCATACTAAACCAAAAATATACCAAGAATTAATTACCTTAATTAATTAGTTATATTTTTGAGTTGAGCATAACAAACAAAAAAAACTCTATATCCTTCAATATATCTTTTACTTACCCGGCAGATATAGAAAGAGTAAATCAAATATCCTTCAAACCAGGTACTATTTATCCTTACCCGATCAAAAATATTGGTATTTACCCGTTATCTGTAGGATAAACAAATGGACATATAGATAATTTACCCTTACCCGGAGGATAAGTAATCCTCCGATTTCTATTTACCCTTACCCGAAGCATAAGCAAAAATCCATTTATCCGCACAACATTGGTGTGGAGTGGACCTGTTGGTATGGTTGCCGAAAGAGGTAATCCATGGATAAGTAGAATATCGATAGTGGCCTGCTTTGCTCTGGGGTGTTTCCGCTAACAAACAAAATAATAATTTCGCGCCCTTTTTATTCTTCGGTTTTGTGGTGGCCCAAAATTGGCCGCCAACAGCCGGGCGTTAGGGATGACATGGCCACCACGCTGTGCGTGCCAAGGTAAGTGATAGTAAACGGAGAGGCCCGACAGGATATAACATTACTGTGGAGATCCTGATTGAGAAGAGAGGCAGAGGAGCAGCCACCACATTGCGGTGATGCAGCCGAGATTCCGATTCCCTGCATTGCCGACCAAATCTCTGAATCCCGAGCAGAGTTTGGAGAGGTATGTAGGTACTGAGCTTGTGTAGAGCAGAAGGATAACACTGCCAAACCAAACGATAAATGAGTGGCCTACCACGAACTTACAGTTGCCAATGATGAAGAGGTGTAGGGAGTGAAGTGATTTTGCAGAGAGGGGCAAAGGTTTTGTACAAGAATTGTTGGTGGTTTATGTGGCGTGTTTTCTTGGTTGCGTTGGGACAGCTAGTGTAGAGGGAGTGGAAGGGGTTGTCATGGTGTGCGATTGTAGAGCTTTGGTGATGGAGAGGACATATCGGTTGGACATTGGTTGTCTGGCTTTGTTTTAGTCTGAACTGCGCTCTTTCCACTGGGCAATTCTACGGTGAAATGTGTATTAGTTTTGAAGGTTTTGCAGTGTGCAGTGTATCACAGGGCACAAGAGCCTTGGATAGAATCGGAGACAGGTTTATTCACAGCTAGAAATGCGTATGCACATTGGACGGTGGAGGACGGTGACGGCGAGCATGCTTTTTGTGTAAGATAATTCTCTCAGCACCAATCCTTTGGAGGAAAGAAGGAGAGTTGAGGAGCGGTGAGGGTTCGATTAAGAAGGGGAGATTGACAAGAGTTGTATTGCAACATTGTGACGCGACAGCTCTTGGAGTGGTGCTGAGGCTATATGGGAAGGTGGACTTATAAGGGGACAAGAAAGAGACCTCCAGGGGCACAGCTGCGAGAATCGGGTCTCAGGGTTTAGAGTCTGGCTGATTTGAGACGGGTCAGTGAGAATTGTCTGAAATTTCTCAGCTACAAGCGAGGAAGCGGTAAGAAATTTGAGGGAAATGGACGAAGACATGGTGAGTGTGGAATTGCATTATTATGGAGGGCACGAGTGCACTGGGCGCATGACGAAAGAGGAATTGTTGAACTCAATTAAAGGCAATGTCGGAGTGGAAGTCTACACAACCAGAGGCTCACATGTTGCATCAGTCTTCTTCCGCCATCAGGACGCAGCCGTTGCTGCACTTGAAGCGTTGTGGGGTCGCCGCCTGCAAGGCTTTCATTCGATAACCCCTGTGCTGGGCATCGTTTCATCTTCCCGCAAGGAAGTCGTGGGATTATGCGAACGGAGGGAGAGGGCACAGCGGGGAGAAGCCTGTCTGCCTGCCAATACGTTGACGGAAAGAATAAATGAGGGGGTTGGGCGTGCATTCATAGCTTACATGAAGGGATTGCTGGAAGGTGATCTTGTCGCGGAGCGCAAGCTTGAAGTAGATGAATTGTATCAACAGGTCAAGGAGTCCGAGAAGAAAAGTCGGGTGGGTCGCTCAAGGCACAGAGGTCCAACATTGGGCGAGTTTGAGCAGCGAAAACTGGTCATCGCAGAGCTTAACAGACAACTGGAGCAGTCTTATGATCGCCTTATGGAGTTCACCGAAGCCATTAACTTCCTTACTTCCATTGTGATGTCCCGAGGTTACCAAGACAATCCCATTGAAGGCACACACAATGGGATCGGGAAGAAGCTGTTCAGTTTGGGCAAGGATTGGGACTGGCAGCAGCTTCTGTGCATTGTGGAAAGGGAATGTGGGCGCCTGAGAGCTGGATTGCCACTTTATTCCCGCAGGCAGGAGATTCTTGCTAAGATATTTGCCCATAAGGTTGGCTCTTGATCTGTTCCTGTATTTTTGCATCTTTCTGTCCCTAATTGTGGTTGAGTCCACGTCATCTCTCTTTGTCAGGCTTCCCTCTAGTTTGGACCAGACTGGGGGTGGGGAATATTCCTTGGACTTGCTGCGACGAGGTTCTTCTGGATGGTTGAGCAGATCCCAGCCTCTCCATTTTCACAGAGTGGCAGGGAGTTTGACTGGGGTCAGTTATGTTGTGAGCCAGCTTCGTTGAGTATTTCAGACAGGGGATGTCTTTCTGTTCTCCTTGAGCAGTTCATGACGATCGACATATGAATACTCAGAGCATATCATTGTGAATCCTCTTTGCATGATGAATCCTTTGAAAGAGACCACTCCAATATTCTGACTCGTTTTAGCTCCACAACAGGAAGGTACCGGTGGGGCTTTTGAAGCTGACAGAGAATCCAATTGTCACCCCCAGCCATTTCGCCTGTCGTGTTCCAGAGAATAGACAATGGTTTACACACTTATTTTGTTTCTTCCAAAGACCAGCACCTGCCCTACTTCTTTTCATCTTTGTTCTCCTTCTCCTGCTATTGTCTATGCATTGAGCCTGTTGTGAATGAAGGAATTAAGGGGCATTTACCATGTGGACTCTTTGAACTATGTTAACAATAGTGGAGGGCCTTCTCAAATAAAATGCTGATGGTCTCTGTATATCAGGCAGTGGTGCTCATAGGAGAGACTGGGTCAGGAAAAAGTACCCAGATAGTTCAGTACTTGGCAGACGCAGGGTTCGGACGAGAGGGTCAATCTATTGCGTGCACGCAGCCCCGCAAGGTGGCGGCGATGGCACTGACTCAGCGTGTGACAGAGGAATCTAGGGGATGCAGTCGGCATCCATTTCCTGTAGGCTGCATCACCATGGCTAGCACCCGCAAAACCCACTTGGCTGAGATAACGTACACCACCGACCATTTGTTGCTGCAACTGTGCCTCAAGGACCCCCATCTCACGGATTTCAGTTTGGTGGTGGTGGATGAAGCACATGAGCGAAGCCTGAATACAGACCTTCTCCTGGGTAGTGACATCTAACTCTCCTCACCTCCCTGCTGCTGTCATTCTGTTTGTCACAAACAAGTCTGCAAGTCTTGCAACATGGAAACTGTATGAAAACTTGGAATCAACTGTATGATGGGTTGGGTGGTAAGTGGGCGAGACAGGCCAGCTAGACCATCAAGCTTAAACATAAGGTGAAGGAGAATTGGTTTGTGCACTTTGAGTTCCAGTCTAAAGAACTACTGTTGCCTGTTATGAGGCTCCAATACATATGTCACCTTTGTCTTGCTAAACATTTAAAGGCTTTGTATTTTGTGTTTTGCAATTCCTTGTGACCTTAATTCTACTTTCTTGTGTGCCTCGTAAAAGGCAGTGTTTTGACTCTTTCATGACCTTCCTTGAATCAATTATCTATTCCTTCTCCTTTCTGGTCTCTCACAGGAATGCTGAAGACTTGTTTGTCCAAGCGGATGGATTTGAAACTTGTCATAATGTCAGCAACTGCCGACGCCGAGTTGTTATCTGGTTACTTTGGGGGTTGCCCAATCTTGCACGTGCCAGGCCGTAATTTTCCCGTTGATGTGAAGTATGATCCGGATGATACCGAAAAGATGGGAGATTCCAGGGATCTTAATCATGCGCAATATGTGGGTCATGTGCTCAAGAAAGTGGCAGCCATTCATGCACTTTCTGAAGAAGGCGGAATTCTTGCATTTCTCACTTCACAGGTGGCATGCACATTGACTTGACAATCTGATCATGTCAGTCTGTCTGAGACAGAGGTGGTCATTAGACTCTTGCACTACCCCAGTTTGGGTGAATAATGTGGCAAGGGACTGTAAGAGGGGTTGCACTTACTGCTCTTGCCACAGTGCATATTAATGATCACGTTATGGTGACTGCCAAATTTCCTAAAAGATGGCATCCAACCATAGCATGGATTTCAGGTTTAAGAGAGAGGGTTGCCAAGGCCGATTAATTTTTTTCAATGTCTCTTTTATTGTTCTACTGGATTGCTGCCTATTTCTGGTCTGTAAGATGGAGGATTTCCTATGTTGTCTACACATTTTGTGTAACTAGGCAGCCGTCGTAACCTCTAAAAAACATTCTTGGGTCTCTTTCCAGGTTATTTTGTTGGACCAGATCCCTTGCATTAGAAGCTAAGATATGTTTTGAACACTGGAATCACCGAGTTATGTTTTGGATTGGTTGATGGACAGGCGGAGGTCGAGTGGGCATGCAGCCAGGCATGCTTTGGGGCCACGGCCCTTGTCCTCCCTTTGCACGGGAAGCTACAGCATGAGGACCAGCAGCGAGTCTTTCAGGTGGCCGCTGCAGGACAGCGCAAGATTGTGTTTGCCACCAACATTGCTGAAACTTCACTAACCATCCCAGGTGTGCGCTTTGCGGTGGATTCTGGCATGGTCAAGGAAAGCACCTTTGATTCACACACTGGTATGAATGTCCTCAAAGTATGTGAAATTGATAGAAGTGCAGCAATCCAGCGGGCTGGCCGTGCTGGGCGCACACAGGCAGGAATCTGCTATCGGCTTTACAGTGAGGCTGACTTTCAGGCGATGGCTCCACACCGAAAGCCGGAAATTCAGCGCGTGCACTTGGGGCTTGCAATCTTGAAGCTTTTGGCCCTTGGCATTCGAGATCTCAACAGTTTTGACTTTGTTCAGGCACCAGAACCGGCAGCAATCTGGCTGGCAGTGTGCAAGTTGAACCAATTAGGGGCCATACAGGAGGCTAGAGAGGGCTCTGGTGAGTGGTTTTTGACAGCGCTTGGGTTGCAGCTGGTGAAATTGGCAGTGGAACCAAAGCTTGGAAGAATTTTGTTAGACAGTATTCACCAGGGGTGTGGCCGGGAAGGCCTAGTGATTGCAGCACTCATGTCGAACCATGGTACTGTCTTTTTCCGAGCAGGTACTGAGGAAGAGAAAGCCCGTGCCGATCGCCTGAAAATGCGGTTTTGTCACCCCCATGGGGACCTCTTCACTCTCTTGTCAGTCTACAGAGAATGGGAAGCCGTTGCTGTTAAGGAGCGCAACAAGTGGTGTATAACCAACAGCATCAATGCCAAAGCCATTCGCCGTTGCAGAGATTCTATGAAGGAAATGGAGACCTGTCTGAAGTTTGAGCTCAAAATTGGCGTGTCACCTGACTGGGTTTGGTTGCCGGAAGCTATGGAGGGATTCAGTGTGAACCTCAGAAAGATCATACTATCAGCAATGGTGGAAAATTTGGCAGTCTTTTCAGGCCATGATAGACTGGGGTACGATGTTGTCTCTTTGAAGCAGCAGGCCTATCTTCATCCTTCAACTGCAGTTTTGGTCTATGGGGGCATGCCCAAGTGGATTATATTTGGAGACCTTCTCAGGACCACCAGAGACTTCTTGATTTCTGTGACTGTAATAGAACCTGAGTGGATCTTAGAGTTAGAGCCGAAGCCTTCCTATGATGTCTTTGCCTTAAAAAACGGCATTATGGAGAAGCTGGTGTTTTCTAATCAGGGTGCAGCTCTCTTGAAGCGTTTGCATGGAAGACATGTCATGAATCTGGTGAAAGAAATCCAGGAAGAAGGTCGTGATCGCAGGTGTCTGATTGAGCCTTGTTACGAGCGAAACGAGCTTTCAGTGTTTGTTACCCCTGAGCAGCAGGAACGAGCATGCAAGGTGGTGACTAAGGCCCTTGTGAGGGAGAAAAGGTGGATGGTCAACGAATGCCTGGAAAAACATTTGGTTGACAACGCAGTCAGCAATTTTAGCTCCCCGGTTCTGGTGTTTGGTGCAGGTGCGACTATTCGAGAAGTGTTGATGCCAGGGGAATTTTGCAGCCTAGAAGTGCTGACCTCTGATCGTACTCAACTTGATGACAAGGAGCTTCTCAGCACTTTTGACCAGTGTGGAGAAGGCATTGCTGGCTTCCGCAAGTTTGCAAGGATTGCCGGGAGGGATTCAGGAGACGAAGGGAAAAGGTGGGGAGTGATCAGTTACAGCTCCTCAAAATCAGCCATCTTTGCTCTGGAGCAGTTGAATGGAGCAGAAGTTGGTGTATGCATGTTGCAGTTACGTCCACTGACAAGCCTGTGCTCACCTTCTGGCCGGCCCCATTTTCCAGCTGTAAAGGCAACACTCGTGTGGCCGCGGCGTCGCCGGAGAGGCATTGCATTCATTCACTGTGCTGAGGAAGACGTTCCTCATATTGTACAGTGTTGTGATGGGAGACTTATCTTTGGCAATGCGATTAACTGCGAGCCTCACCAATCAAATAGGGGCAGTGTGTTTGTGGGGAATCTCAGTAGGGAAGTGGATGAGAGTGCCCTCCGTCAAGCCCTGGAGGAATTTACTGATCGTCCGTTGTTGGATGTTGTGATGCCCCGGGGGCCACCACCTTTACTTGAGCTTCCAGGGAGTGAATATAAGATGATTCTTGCCAGAGAGATTGCCCCTAGTGTCCCACTTGACAAATGCCAGGTGATTGTGCACGATCCGGGCCCCAAAGATTTTGAGGTTAGGGCACACCTTCGATTTGATGAAAGTGTTCATGAAAAAGCAACTGAAGTATTGGCCAGCTTAACAGGGCTGGTAATTCCTGGATTCCAACCCTGGCAGACCATAAGCGTTCTCCAAACGTTTTCCAGCATTGTGTTCTGCCATGCCCAAATCTTCGCTGTGCTAAATGCAGAGATCCGAGATCTAATAGAAGCTCTTTCTCAGCAGAATGAGGGTGCAAAGCTTTGGCTTGTGGGTAATGAAAGGGTTGGAGGGAAGCGCATTTTTATTCAGGCCAGCAGTCTTGCGGCTGTTGCGCGGTGTAAGTCAGCCTTGGATAAGCTGATGGAAGGAACACTTGTGACAGACCCCCACCTTAACCCAGCGGCAATGCAGCTGCTATTTACCAGAGAGGGCCGCTGCATCACAAAACAAGTGGAGACGCAGACCCGAACCCATATTCTTTGCGACTGGCGCAGCCACACGGCCAAAGTGTTTGGGCCCAAAGAGAACAGAGAGAGTGCATTGACCCTGGTGGTTTCCAGGCTGGTAGAGTTAGAGAGGAAGGATAAGAGTCGGCAAATTGCCCTTTTTGGGGAGGGGATGCCCCAAGGATTGATGCGTGAGGTAGTGAGGCAATATGGGGCAGATTTAACAGGCCTCAGGAAAGTGGCCGGGGGAATTCCCCTGAGCATTGACCACCGGAATCACATCCTCTCGGTGCATGGCGACAAAGACACTGTGGCTAAAGTTCAGAGAGCCATTGCTGACGTTGCGTACTCTCTTAGTGGTCCGGAACATAGATTTAAGGAGTTCAGGTTTGAGGACGTGGATGAAGAGGCTTGTGGGATCTGCTTTTGTTCAGTTGATGATAGGTATCAGTTGGAGGGCTGCGGTCATTCGTTCTGCAAATCATGCCTTGTGGACCAAGTAAATTCTGTGATTCGCCATCGTGAGGGCTTCCCTCTTTCTTGCGCACATGAAGGTTGCTCCCAGCTCTTCCTATTGGCAGATATTGCGCTGCTTGTTAACCCCAGGCAGGGGGAGGAGCTCCAGACTGCATCACTGTCAGCCTATGTGGCAGCCAGCCAGGGTGTCTACAGGTTCTGCACCACTCCCGATTGCCCATTGATCTATCGAATTTCCGAGTTTGGATCCCTGTATGCATGCCCTGCTTGCGGTGTTCAACTTTGTACCTCGTGCCATGTCGAGTTTCATGCGGGGCTCTCATGTTCAGAGTACCAAACATACAAGCTGGACCCTGACGCATCACTGCATGCTTGGCGGACCGGGAAAGATGTAAAGAATTGCCCTTCTTGCAATAGCATCATTGAAAAGATTGACGGCTGTAATCACATGACTTGCAAATGCGGGAAACATGTCTGCTGGGTTTGCTTGGAGTCCTTTCAAGAGTCAGCTGGTTGTTATGCCCACTTGACTGCCATACATGGCGGGTATAGGTGATGTACTTGAAGCCGGATATTTGTCAGCGTTGTTTCCCGTGGATCTCATCTAATGTCATAACAGAAATTCTTGCTTCAGACATGGAGGGAGCAAGACGGAGAGACAACATTTTTGTAGGATTGAATTAGACTGTTCATAATTTGTCCTCATACCAGACCATCGCACCCTTGTGGGGGTGAAGAGAGAGAGAGAGAGATAAACTAACTTCATTCATGATATACATATGTGGTAAACGTGTGACCTTGAGATGCTCTCTGTGTCTTCACAGTCAGTAGGCAAGCTTTGGGATGAACCACATGCTCTTTCTCCATAAACTCTTTCTTTCTCCAATTTTAGATTCCTAAAAGTACTTGGTCATCTCACGCGAACACAAATCTTCTAACAAATGTTTGATCCCTTTTGCACTCGCAAATTTGTTTTTGGAGAGGTCAAATACATGGCTCAACTGTTATGCCACAGCAATTCCTAAGTTTTCACCCTTCAAACCTGCAGGAATCTTTTGATCAGTGACATTCGGAGATTGGTTCCTTGATAGGACTGTGCTCAGTAAATCTCCGGAGTCTGGACCTTCAATTTCCTTTACTTTTGATATTCATACTTACCAGGGCAACAGTAGCACTGTGAGGGTGTAGAATATAGAACCCAACAAAATGTTCTAAAACTGGAAGAAAGCACCACCCTCTCAAAAAGTGAGTGGCTGTCCATCAGAACACCAGTACAAGTCGAAAGGACACTCTGGATCCAACCCCATTAGGATCCCACCCAAATTTCTGTTCTTCAAACTGAAACATAGTAAATTTGGGTCATCAGATGAGAGAAATTTAGTGCAAAAGCGCACTAAATTGGTTAAATTGGTTAAATTTGGCTACAGAGAATCTACCACCCAATGGACACTATCCAGAGAAACTGTGGCAAAGCAGTGATCAAGTTTGAAATTTGAAAGCTTGTGATTGATGGGTGGGGAGGTTGTTCACCCTCTTCCCATTCAATCAACATACACGCAACCTGCACACACTTCATGATTGTGTCATATTCCTGTCATACACTTATACCCAAGTTTCCAAAGTCAGCACTTTCTCAGGATTCATTCTCCTCCTACTCTCTATTCCTGCTTTGTCCAACTGGGCTATCAATCTCATTGAAGAGACTACATCATCTTCTGGATGGATGATGAATATAGCTAATCACCCATCCAGCTGCAGCCAGGCAATCAAGGCCAAACTACCCAGATTCCATGCCTTGATATGCGTGTCAGGCTCTTTGTATATCCTGTCACAAAGGTACACAGCACACACATACCCACACTCCTTTTAATCCAACACCCGAACCCCAGTTTAAGTTGAACTTACAAGTTACATGTCTGCACTCCTCCCCACTCCTCACTACACACCATGGCAGCTGCTTGCTACTTGCTACCCAAAATGGTGGTCTTTCCTATGTTTTGTTTCCAATACTTATGTGTTTCCGTTTTTTTCCACGGCCGGACGCGACAAGCTCAATCCTTGCCGCTCCGCAACAATTTCATGACGCTTGCGCACACACACCCCAATCACATCCGCAACTTGCACCACCGTCCGCATCCGGATTTCCACTCCGACTTGAGCATCCGCAACTTGCGTTGCGTCGCTCCGCATCCAGCTCCGACTTGGAACAACAACAACAACAACAACAAAATGGGGGTTGTTGGCAACGAGGACTGCGGACTTCCTCACCCTTGTTCCGACAAGCCACCCCAGGCTCACCCCTGGTAAGTGGCGATTCCTCGGCGAAACCCTCGTCGCCCTGGCGAACTGTCACAGTGACGGCGATGTGTGGCGATGGGGCTGCAGGCCGTGGCAGGCTGGCAATAGCCGGGGGGGCAGTGCGACGGCGACGGCGACGGCGACGCCTCGCCGGTCCGTCACTGTTTCCCGCCCCGATCACCATCAAATCCCGGTATGTATACGGCATCGGGCGGTACGCGTACGTATAATGTACTGTACCCTCGCCGTGTTTCTCGATCGTTGCCATTGCCGGTACCGGGATGCAGGTACGTATTCTCGATCAGATACCTACACGGATACACCCTAGGATAGGGCCACAGCGAATACCTGTACAGCACATGTACTCGGATACATACGGTCCACCTACGCGTACTGGCACCGAAAATGAAAATTGGCCGAATTTAATAAGGTATAGTAGAAAACTATTATACTTTCCGTACCTGTCCTGCTGCAGTGCAGCGTTCATCTGGTGGGGTTCATCCATCCAGTGGCAGAGCTATGAAAAAGGAATGATTGAGAGGCGCGGTGGCAGGCTTTGGCAGGCAAGACGTGCGAGCAGGGATGGCAGGACAGGGCCTTGCCTATTAAATAATAGCCTGCCTATTATCCCATATTCAATGCCCTCACTGGCCGTGCGGACAAAGACCGACGCGTTACGCCATGCCGCCCTACTAACTGCAGCCCTAACGACCAGCCACCGCACTGCTTCGTCCACTCTGCCCTTCTGCTGTGGTCCCCGGTTCCATTCCCCATAAACACACCTGAAGAAGGTTCTGCTGGAAATCCGGAGCATCTTTTTGACTTCGTGATTTTACACGGCGCCGGAGATATGACACGTGGAGATGTTCCGCCGCGACATTTTGTCAGTCTCTACCGCGGGCCGTTCGATAGCTGCTTTGGCCTTTTGAATAGTTTTACGCCAGAGACAATTTGAAATTATTATATCGCCGAGCATATACCGTCTGCCACTCTCTGCGGAATTAAATGCGGGGGTGGCGATGGATGACATGTCGGGTACAGCCGGCGCGTCATAAATCAACTCATGAGCATTAACCAACTGACAGTCGATGAGACTGTCCTTTGTGGATGAAAAGCGGATTCCAACGTAGACGACCATATGCAGTATCTCAGGCTGGTTTCGATATAGGTAATAACGTAATAACCACTTATATTTAGCGGTAGCTGACGCGGTAGAACAACCAATTTGCATCCGGGATTTGAGCCCTAGATCATCAGCTGGGCAGTAGACATGTGCCATATCCAGGGGGAGCAATAATGAACCAACAAGGACTTGGCTGACTTTTTCCAGGCGATAAGGTTTCGGGTTCAAATTATGGGATCCCGTTCTCTTAACATGTTTTCTTCGGCGAAATGGATGCAAGTAGAACATATGATGATGGGCATGAGTGGCGCGGTGCCAGGTTTAGCAGCCATGGGTGTCACGGCTATAGAAGAGAGAGAGAGACCATTAATGGCGAAACCACCCTACGTACCGCGACCCTGCCGTACCAGTACGTGCCAAAATACGCCAGCTTTACGCGACGCTTTGTCGTATTGTACACCGTACAAGTTTTACACGGCATCGGGGCAGCACTATGCGACGTGAATGCGATGGATGGATGGATGGATGGATGGCATGTGGGGCACATGACGATGGTATGACAAAGGTACAGGCAGAGATTGATTGCAACATCCAACCCGCGATGATAGTGACGTGACGATCCCACCCCGTCACGTCACATGTCGCTTCGATGCTCAATTTCTCACTTTTATCGCCCTTGCCCACGTAGCACCTGGAACTGTGGATGAATCATCGGCCGCGGATGTGGATGAAGTTTTCTGGAACTGATTACCTGTGAAAATAGAATAGGCAGGTTTTGCCAAGTGTGGTCCCGGGTTCGAATCCCGTTGTTGCACGGAGCTCGAGATTGGGGCTCCAGTTTGGAAACCATATATTATAATAAGGAATGTTCCTGCGTCGCCGTACTCCAGTGACCGGCAGCTGGCCGGGAAACTGGGTTGCCGGGGAGTGTAAGGCCGGCGCCGGCGGCGCGCACGTCGGGAGGACATCGCGCGGCGGCGGCGCGCGCGGGGTCAAAAACGTGGCGTGGATGTGGCCCTGCGGCCCCGCCGGCGGCTGCATCGCCGGCCACACATTGCCGGCGTGGCGTTTTTCAAAGCCGCGATTGGGCGGGCCCGGCCCAGCCCGCTTGTCGGCTGCCTGCCCTCCCTGGCCTTGTTTATCTGCCCTTTTGTTGTGCCTGTTTCTTACCTGCCCGTGTGAATGCCGGGGCGTTGTTTTCCTGTTTTTACACACCGCCTTTATGGTCCGTGGGGTTTCGCCGCCCGGGTTCGGCGGTTTGTTGGCGAAACCGGGGGTGGGGTTGGCTATATCGAGCGATTTGGATGAATGACGTCTGCTCGGTTGCCGGCAGGCCCCGCACAGTGGGACCGCGCCGTACATCCACGGAGAGGAGCCCGCACCATTCATTTGGCTACTTTATCTTGACAGCTTTGGGTTGCGGATGACAGCGCGGATGAGAAACAGGGTCGACATCGTGGAAAGGAGACAAGCGACAGGATGGTTGTGAGAAGGGGTTAATAAAAATAATAAATTGGCGCGGTGTGCTCCTGAAATGAAGGTGAGGAGACGTCGCCAGGATTCGAGCTCGGGTGGCAGGCCTGCACTATCCAGATGGTGGACTTCGATACACGTGCGCAATGATATGTGCGCAAATAGAAAGAACATCGAAGCTGGGCGACAAATCCAAAAAAAACAACGTGAATGGTTTATTGTGGTCAGAGCCTGGAAATATGGCGGGGCAGGATTTGAGCTCAAGACTTGGGCGCACCGTGCCTCGGGATGCTCGTGCACCCATCTGTTCATGTATGCATCCATGCCATGTGGTGGTGCATGCATGGAGTCCCATGGGCTGGCCGAAGCTGCCCGGAAAAGTGTGGTTAGCTGCCCGCTGCGTCCTCTGCGTCTGCCTTTCTCCTCTCGCTCACTCCAGCGCTTGTCTCTCAAAGGAAGGGCCTGCCATGGCGGCATGAACTGCTGACAGTAGGGTTGTGAAACGCCGGAGTTTGTGTGGAGATTGTGTGAAGGATCTACGTGATGAGGTGGTGTGGAACACTGCTGCTGCAAAATTTTCATTTCTACGTCTTCAGCTCAGCTATTGCTTGGAGAATGCATCTTTGCTTAGCAGCCTGAAAGGGTGGGATGTGGGGTTTGAGTGCTTGAAAGAAAGCACGCTCTTTGAACGTGGGATCCTACCTCTCTCTGACACTTGAGGTCCCGCAGCCTTCTTACTGAAGCCTCTTATTTCTGGTGCTTATGTGTGGTGGAAGACTGCGGAAGAGGCGGTGTAGTACTAGGAGATGATAGTTGGAGAATGAGGGAGAGCGTCATGGTAGATTGGCGTTCATCTAACAAGCTCTGGTTTGCTTTTTAACACCTGATCGGCAGGGACGTCAAGGACAAGTCTTGGAAGGCTGAAAGAGAGAGGCAAGACGAACGGGAGTGCAGGTGCTCGGAGGGAGAGTGCGGGATGTGGAATTAGTGAAGCTGATCTGGGGGGAGGCAATGACATGCATGGGCAGCAAAGCGAGGAGAGGCAGAAGCAGCACATGTGGTCCTCCCCTTCACAACGCTCCCCTCCTGGCAAACTTGCCGACTCCTCTGCCTCTACATCAACATCCTACTCTACCAAGGTGCTTGCGTGAGCCTTGCGGACCTCTGGAAGATCTGAACTACTAAACTACACCAGTCAGTTTGTACGTCAACAGTTCAAGCGTTGTCTCAGGATATGCAGCTGCACCCTTTGCGTGTCGTTCGTAAATCGTGGACAACGATCTGTACTCGTGTTGATGATTGGGATTCCTTCATGTCTGTTTGCTTGTTTTTGGGGTGGGGAGGACTTCGGTTTGGAATGTATGCGATTCTTGGCTTCTGTGCAGAGGATGATGCCAGATGCCACGAGGAGGTTGCAATCCAGTCGTGTGACTATCTGACTTGACAATATTTGGCTGGCGATGTGGTTTTCCGGGGTCCTCGCTGGCAGATAGATTGCCATATTAGAACTACTCTCTGGAATGAAGTCCTGATCCCACCCCGTCGGTGCTGTGTCGGGTGGGAGTTGCCGATCCCTTTGATCAGCATATACTTGTGAGGTTGGCGATGACATATTTGTATCCCGTGCTTATAGTAGGGGCTCGGGACGTCTCGGTGGTTAAGGTCCTCACTGTGAGTGGAAGACATCTTCAGGAACCTGTGTTGTATGAGGTGATGGTGGATAGAGTCTCCATACTCTGAGGCAACCTAGTACATCTGGCGGTTATTCCATCAGATCTTGTGGATCAGGTGCTTTGGCGACATGCTGGGCGACGTTCGCTCAGCCTCTACAACCTGACTTGTTCATATCATTGTCCGTGACCATTACATAGGCACGAATAGTTAGGCAGCATACTCCTCAGCGCGCACATGGGTAAAGTTTCTTGCGAAGATCCCGTCTTACTGACCGGTTCATCCAAGCTGGACGGTTTATGGCCAATGCAAACTGTGTCTCAGCTGAAATGAAAACCAGGCAGGGAATCTAGCTGTGGATCTCAGTCGTAGGCTTTGTTCGATGCCGCATACGTGAATAGTACAAATCTACAAGGGCTCGACCCTCGTCCTAATAGCATCAATGCAATATGCGAGAAGAACTTGGTTGGTCTCTGAAGTTGATCTGTCATACATAGATTTGCGTTTGTCATTTTGTGGCTGGATCATCCAGCTCTTTGGGAAAGTCTACACCTGCTTCTTTCTTTTTTCTGACAGTGTGGGTCAGTTCTAAATACTTTGGAGTACCCTAAGTTCATTGCCCATGGTGAAGGAATTTGAAGTTATTTTCACAAGTGTTTTACCTGGTATTAAGTGCCTGCTGCCCTTGGCACTAGGGGAAATGTGTCACTGTGACTGAACTTCATCCAGTAGATTTTGAACTCATCACAATGGGGCGTGGATCCTGCCATGCTTGCCCATGGTTGGAACTCATGCTGGTCAGTTTTGAGATTTTTCCCTCAGGTTCCAATGGCTTTGCTTCAAGTGGGATGTGGCTCATAGTTTGCTCTGCTTCTGACCTAGGGGTTAGAGTGTGGTCTATCAAAACCAGTGAGCTACAATTCTCTGAGGTTTCTTAGTGGTGTCGATGTACTGGCATGCCAATGATGTCATTTGCAAGTCATGGACGGGGTTTGTGTCTTTCCCCAGTAATTATGTGAGGGACTCAGTCTGGTCACATCTGGTGGACTGGACGTCAACAACTTGATGGCCCTGATGTTTTAATCCTTTTGGCAGGGAGGTCGCACTCTCAACATTGGAGACACTGCACTTTTTCAGGCAGGGAATGCTCCTC
Organism: Takakia lepidozioides; assembly: GCA_030704615.1. Taxonomy (NCBI): domain Eukaryota; kingdom Viridiplantae; phylum Streptophyta; class Takakiopsida; order Takakiales; family Takakiaceae; genus Takakia; species Takakia lepidozioides. The sequence goes on along the minus strand of CM060732.1, from coordinate 42,137,405 downwards.
CATTCATTGGAATACTGCGCAAGGTGACAAAGCTGACTACTGATAAAGAGGAGCAAGTAAAGCTATGCGTCAATTGGCTCTACAGGCCAGCTGACATAAAGTTGGCAAAAGGGGTTCTGCTTGAGGCTGCCCCAAACGAGATTTTCTATTCCTTCCATAAGGATGATATATCAGCTGCAACATTATTGCATCCATGTAAGGTTGCATTTCTTCGAAAGGGGGTGGAGCTTCCAGCAGGAGTGTCCTCATTTGTCTGTAGGCGAGTTTATGACACTGCCAGCAAGTGCTTGTGGTGGCTCACAGATCGTGACTACACTGATGTGAGTTGGTTTCATCTTGCACTTTGTCTGCTTCTTTTTGTGAATTGTGTGAACAGTCACCTGCATTCCTGTCTTACTTCCAAGCAGGAAGAGGAAGTGGTATCTCAGACTCGAATAATGTCCATGCATTGACTCATTTCCCACTAATTGGTGTAGATCATGTTTTATGTTCTCTAATATGGTTAGCCTCAAAGTCTCGGAACATAGCCTGGAGTCTATATGGCAGATCCTTGACTTGTTTGCCCACAACCAAAGTGAGGACCTGCAGAGATTTAGGGCTGTGCTCGGTGCTTTTCTACCGTCTGGTACTGTGATCTTCATTTCTATTTCTTTTATTTCTTATGCCAAAATCCTGAACTTCTCTTGCCAGCGTTCCCGCTTATTTGTGAGTATTCTGGAATATTTTAGCCAGTTTACTGACTTTTTTCTCAAACCATATGTGGGCTGTATCTGCTGGATAGAAGATCATGTCTACTGGCACAGACTGAGGTTGTTCGTTTAGTGGCACTCCAGTTGTCACCTCCACTGCCCAGTAACTATGAAGAGGGGTTTTTCCTGCAGGAACGACAGGATGAGGTAGATCAACTGCTGGAGAGGACAAAGCTAGAGATGCAGGCAACCGTCCAATCAGGAGGGCCTTCACCAAGAACTTTGACTGGACCCACCTCTTCAGTGCAACTTAAATCAAGTCTGGACACAGTGCAAAATGTGCCATTTTCTGTTCCAGGAAAGGGGAAGAAGAGAGAGTGTGCTGATCAGAATCTGGACCCTAGCAAACGCGAACGAACTGTGAAGCCTGAAGACTGTGATGCAAGCCTGTTGAAGTGGGACCGCAGCATGAAGCCTGAAGAGATTGCTACTATCACTGATAAAGACGGACTCGCAAATGTGGCGGGTGTGGAGCGCTTGGTGCAGCTTATGCAGCAGGATCAGAATGATGGTACCAGGAAGGTGGCAGATCTCACTGCTCGCCGAACCATGCTCGCAGGGGTGATTGCAGCAACGGAGAAGGATGATTGCCTGAACCGGTTTGTGCAGTTGGGAGGATTGAAATTGCTAGATGAGTGGCTGCAGGATGCCCACAAAGGGAAAGTGGGAGACGGTGGCAGCCCTAAAGAAGGGGACAAAGTTGTGGAGGAGTTGCTATTGGCACTCCTCCGTGCGCTAGATAGACTGCCAGTGGATCTTGATGCCTTGAAAACTTGCGTTGTTGGCAAATCTGTCAACCACCTGCGCAGTCACAAGAATTTGGAGATCCAGAAAAAAGCTAGAAAGCTGGTAGATATTTGGAAGAAGCGAGTGGATGCTGAAATGAAGTTGTCTGGTGAAGGAAAGTCTGGATCTGGCCATATCATTTCATGGTCTTACAAGCAGTCATCTGCAGATCTTGTGCACTCCCATCTGACGAAGGGGACAGGAGGGGCACCAGAGGTTGCTGTGAAGAGCTCTGGAGCATTTGCAGGGAATGTCAAGGCCAGTCCGAATGGCTCATGCTCTGGGGATACTTCTGTGAAGCCAGTGAGCATGTCTGCCGGGAAAACTGGTTCGGTTCTCTCCACCAGTCTTCCAGCCTTGAAAGACAGTAATACAAAGGTGTCGGCTGCTAACCTCTCTCCAGACTTGCCTGGACTCCAAGTGAAAGAAGAGAAAAGCAGCAGTTCGAGTCAATCCCAAAGCAATGGTTTGTCATGGGGAAGTGGGGCTGGGAAAGGTGTCAATTTAGTATGGAAAGATGATGCCAAGAATTCAACATTCTCTGCTAATGCTAATGCTAAAATTCCTAGCTCAGGCGGGTCACGACTCCCTAATGTCCACACCAAAGGGTTCTTGGGGGCAAGCCTATCTGGCGGCATGAAGGAGGTTGGGGCTGGGAAACCTCTCGTTTGGAGCAGGAATGCAGCTACAGAGAAAGCAGGTGGCTCAGTTGCTCCACCAGATAGAACAGTGACAGATGTTGCAAGGGATACCCCCAATTCTCAGCAGAGATTGGTTGTTAGACTTCCAAATCCTGGACGGAGCCCCGCACGTATGAGTGGGGGTACTGTGAGTGGGGGTACGGTCGATGTTACTCCATCAACAAGCAGAAGCTCGTCACCAAGTGTGCCAGAAAGGCATCCAGCTGCAGGTTCATCTGATGCAGTGGAGGGGAAGAGTAGGCCACAAGTAGGAGTTCAAGTGTCAGCTTCGTCAGAAACTGGCACTGATTCCAGGGTTGGGAGTGGGGGGAAATCTGGAGCTGGTGTGGGGGATGACAGGAGCAAATCCCAGAATACCACGGGAGCTGACAGTGTCTTGGAGTGTGAGAAGACAGGGAATGATGCAAGCCGTCTTGGAAGAACAACCTCGAGTCTGGAGGCAGAACGTGATAGGAAAGAAACACAAACCTCCCATAGCAGCCCAGGTTGCAACCCCACTTACTCACAGAGAGGCCCTATTGATGGAGCTGATGATGGTGGGAAGGAGTCACAAGCAGCTGCTGGGGGAGTTTCTGTCGAGGGTGCACCGCCTAGTCATTCTGAGTCTTCAGCCATGGAGGTGGATGATGGAGGAATGAGCTTGCTAGCAACTGTTGCAGCTGCAGCTGAGGAGTCTGTGGCTGGAAACCTCGATGGAAACACTGTAAGAGGAGAGGTGATGAAAGGGGAACTGGAGGTAAAAGCTAGATCGTCATCAGAGGCTGGTCCTTTACTTGGAATTGTAAATTCTGGAAATGGGCAGGTGGGTATGGATATTAAAGAGGGTGCTGAGGACAGAGATCGTTCAGCACCAGGAGGAGTGGATAGTCCTGCTGATCATGATTTGTCAACAGCAAAAGGCATCAGTGGTGGAGGAAAGAATGAAAAGGAGCAAACTGAAGAAGGAAATGTGGGAAGACAAAGTTCTATGCATGATGTGGGTGCAAAGCTGGGCATGGAGGGTTTGTCTGTGGAGGAAGGAAGAGAAGAAAGGGGGGAGGGGATTCTCATTTCTGGTGAAGAGGGAGGTCAGTCTGGTGAACGCTCTGTTAATATGTCGAACGCAGCTAAATTGATGGTGGAACAGCCGATGGATACCAAACCAGTAGATGAAGGCAGTGCCAAAGCTGTTGAGCTGTCCTGCTTGAAGGAGTACAAAAGTACCAGTACACATGCAGTGGAAAGCAAGGCTGGAGGTTGTGATGGGCATTTAGGTGGGAAGTTCGGGAAGAGTAGCTCTGTCACAGAGGAGAAGAAATTGTTATTGACTAATTCAAAAGGAGGTAAGTCTGCTTTGGAGCACTGCAATGGCTTAAGTGTTGGAGGGATGGATTACAGGCCCAATGGAGGAGTTGGCATCATGGATTCGCGACTGCAAGATGAAAAGGATGCTAAGAAAAGAGGTCAAGAAGCAGGCCAGCGGTTTGGCAGGAGGGTGGACAGTGATGTCCAGAAGACCCTTGATCTTGTACCAGGATTTCCTGAGGAAGATGTATTGGAGGTTGCCCGGCAGGCTGCGAATGAGGTGGAACAAATGGAGAGGTATGGTAAACCTGTATCTAGCACTTCGTCTGACAGAGATGGAGGGGATGCAAGAGCTTTGAGCACAGCGGTGAATTGTTCTGAAGCTAGAGATGGCTGTGTACTTGAGGCAGCTGCTGCAAAGGAGCATAAACGGAAGCCTTTAAATGGCACTGAAGAGAAGCTGAGGGAGTCTGGCAGTGATGCCTGGGATCGGCGACATGTAGCTAGCAGCGGTGCAGCTCACCCTGATGGCAGTCAAGACACAATACTCGAAAGGAAAGAAGTGGCAGCAGATATTGTGAAGACGATTGGCTCTAAGGTGGGGGAAGAAGCAGATGAAGTGACAAATATTGAAGTTTCCCCGGAGAGAAAGAGCTCTATGTTGAGAATAGAAGAAATGGATTCAGTGTTGGAGGGAGGTCTAGAGGAGAAGAGACGACTGTTGAGGAGCCCATCTACTCAGCTTGTGGGTGTGCCTGGTCCAGTGTCTCCTTTCCCTGTGATGAACCATGTAGCAAAGCCTGCTGCTCGCAGCTTACAGGGAGGTGAGCCTACCACACCGGAGCGAGCTGCTGAAGTAACTGGACCTAGTGATGGTGCTGTTGGCGGCAGCGATGTTTCAGAGAGGCTAGATTTTGACTTGAATGAAGGCTTGGCAGCTGATGATAGTCCCCAGGATGATGCAGCCACTTCTCCCCCTGCCTCTGCAGCGCTTCCTGTGGTACCGTCCTATCCCATTCCCTCTGCAGCAACCACAAGTTCTGTGGCAGCACCAATCGCCGTGCTGGCTGCCACTAAAGGACCATTCATACCCCCAGCAAGCCCAATGTGGATCAAGCGGGAACTTGGCTGGAAAGGCTCTGCTGCAACTAGTGCATTCCGTCCAGCCGAGCCACGCCGAACGCCCGATGGGCAACAATCTGCTGCTGCAGAAAGCAGTATAGCTTCAGATGGTAACCTGGCTTTGAATGCAAATGGTGCAAAGCGAGCTCGGCCACCCTTGGAATTTGATCTGAATGTGGCAGATGACATAGTGATGGAGGATGTTGATGTGGCGGCGACCACTCTTTCATCCCAAGGAAGTGTGCTGGGAATGTCATTGCACAGTCTGTCTGTTCCCTCCAGCTCTGTTTCTGGTTTATCTTTACTCAAGCCCGAGAGCTCAAGTTCTGCTCACCCTTCTTCTAATGGTGGTGGGGCTTTGCCGTCCACCTCTCAACAAGCCCCTTCCAACAGTGGTTATGGTGCTGCTAGGCCGAACTTGCATCTGGATCTTAATCGCATGGATGATAGTGAGGAGAGTGGGATGCCACTCTCAGCAGAAATACGAGCTGCTGAAGGTGTTGGGTCTTCTGCACGGAGCAACAATAGCACCTCACAGCCACCCAGACGCATGATGGACTTTGATCTTAATGATGGTCCTTCTTTTGAGGAGTCTAACGGAAATGAGCCTGCGTTGCATCCTTTCATTTTGAGAAAACAACCGGGCAATCTTCCAATGCCAGTGGTTGTGGCAGGGTTGAGGATGGGAGAAAATATGGGCTTGTCTCCCTGGCTTTCTGCACCCAACAACAGTTTTTCAGCAGTGGCTATGCCAGGCTTTTCGTCTGCCAGGACACCGGAACCTCCATACTCAGCTGCTGCGGCACAGTCCTTTTTGAATGCCAGTGCTGGTAATGGATCTGTTGCTGTGGCTAGCCCCTTCAGTGGCGAGATTTACCGGGGGGGCCCGGCACTCTCATCCTCACCAGCTGTTGTCTACCCCCCAGCCGAGAGAGTGACATTTGGTGGTTATGGTCCATTCCCGTTGTTTGGGGGTTCTGGTTTTCTTCCTTCATCTGTTCCGTTTACAGCTACTTCTGCTCCATATGGTGATTCTTCTGGATCAGCACCTTTTGCAGGGGCCTCCTCACAGTTAGTCAGCCCAGCGACTGTCACATCATCTTCATACATACGACCACCTTATTTAATGGGCATGCCGGAGGTGCCACCAGTGGAGAACAATAGTGGTGCATGGGCGAGGGCAAGCCTAGATTTAAATGCGGGTCCAGAATCCACAGACACTGATGGAGGGAGAGAGGATATGATTCATGGGAGGTTGCCACCTATCCATCCAGGCGTAGTTGCTTTCAATGAGCAAATGAAGGCTCTCTCCCAAGTGGCGGCCTCAAGCAACCCTGGTGTGTATCCTCCTTACAAAAGGAAAGAGCCGGAGGGAGGCTGGGATCTCTACAGGGGGCCTGGATTCAAGCAAACAGCCTGGCGATGACATTTCTGCCACCTTGACTGTGTATAGTCTTTTTTGGAAGCATTCTAAACCAAGTGCTGGGTGCCCTGCAGCGGTACTCTCAAAAGGATTGCTGCAAGGAAGCCTCCGCATGGCGTGCCGCCTACCAAGGAACGACGAGTTAATTGCCTTCAGGGTGGACATGCATCCGTCCTTTTGGCCGTGGAGGCCTTGTCTCTTCTCCCAGAACAACTCGTGAGATCCAGCACTCAAATCGTGGAGAGTGATTCTGAGTGGGGAGCTGCAACAGGAGGAAGGCAAAGTTCTGGGAATGGTTGGTAAAAATTCTTGTGGTGGTTCCATGTCTAAGTGGAATGTTGCTGGAGTTCCCCCTCCCTCCATGGAACAATTTGTTCATAGCTGGCAGTCACAGCCTTGTGCTTTAGTTTCTATCCTCTGTAATTGTATGTTCTTAGGATTGTAGGAAATGAACTCTCACATGTTGCTGGCAGCCTTATCTGTGGGTGGCATCTGTACACGTCACATTAGGTGAATGGATGCATGCGCGCCTCATTGTGCTGCCTACAATCACACTCTTTGCATCTCGCACCCTTTCTTACACCCTGGGCCTTTCTTTGGAAAGTTCTAATTGCTCACTATTGAATCAATGATCTCACACACCATGGCAGGTGCGATCTTTCTGGACCAATGGAGGTCACAGGGTAACTGAATACCTCAGTTGACTGCTCCATGGCTGGTCAGTCTTCTACAACTGAAATGACAAGTACATGTGTAACAGATCTTTGTAGTGCCAAGTTCTGGCATTCTGAACCGACTCAATCGAGGGTGTTGAGAATATCTGGGCATGCAACATTTGCAAACACCAACTTCAAAGAAAATCTGAAGGAACCCAATCAGCAGAGTGCCTCCCCATAGCAGCAGCGGGGTTGCTGGTAGAAGTTTTCCAACACACGAGCCACATCGATGATGCCAACACTTCGATGGGCATGTACACTACCCTCTATTGTCATAAGACAATTCATCAGAACTCTGTACCTTGTGACAGTGCCAGTGTTGAAAAGAGCACTTGGTGCTGTTTGGTAGCCAGACTGACAGAGAGGATTGTAAAACTTCGATCCTGTAGTCAACACAATGCTAGCCATATCTTTTGTTTGATCTGCTTGGGACTGGATTTTCCATCATCCTTGGCCTCCAGGACAGTATCGACAGCCTGTGTAACACACAATCTATGTACTGCCTCTTATGTCTGCATAGATAGGAAATTTTCGGTACTGATTCTCATCTGATTTCAGTCCAGCAGCAGGCTACCACAGAGGCAGTAAAGGATACACCATAAAACTATGGGCTCTTCGGCTGCTCGCCACTTGCTTGCTCTCTAACCTTGCCCAGGTCTCTCGAGAGCATGAAGCATGTTTACGGAGCCAGCTTTTGCTTTGTCCCTTGTTTCAGTACCAGTGGCCACGATGGAAGGGGTGAGGGCGCTGAATGATGCTTTATGGTCCCCCAAGCAGCATATACTCCCATTCCTTGAGGAGTGCCAATTCTCCCAGAGCATTAAGCTGCAGATGGAGGCCTGCTTTGCATAAATAACGATCGACCCTAGTTAGGGGAACATCTACACCAGGTCTGCATCCCTCTCTTGAACTGCTGTAAAGAACTGTCGGCTGCCCCTTATGCACTGTGTTCAACCCTTTACCCAAGCCCTTGGACATATAATTTGGTAGTAGACAGATGCGCCTGGACTTTGCATGACGCAAGTGTACGACGCAATCTGTGGCTCCTGCGAATGAATCTGGATTCTGGAAGCACGAGTTTGAATTTAAGTTACCCGAAAATATGTGTTTGACTCAAAAGTGGGAGGAAGATCGTGGAGACTCGAGAGGGCCTGACCAAATGCTGCACGATTTCTTGTATAATTCACCTCACATTCAACGGCTAGCAGTGGCATCCCATTGGGTGCAAAGGACTCTCAACACTCATAGCAGCAGTGGATCGCGTGCATGACTTGGTGCAATGATCAAGGGTTTACTTCCTGAGCTAGAGACACCCCACCAGTCTCTCAATCATCGCTGTGTCAGCGGTCAAATTTCGTCGCACAAGTCTAATTTGAGTAAGAATATGCCTCTTACCTTGCAGTAATCGACGATGAATTTCGTGGGACCCTGCAAAAAACAAGGCATAGCCAGCAACTATAATGAACTCATTTCGAAGATTATTATGTAAGTATGTGCCTTGAACACGAGCACTTGTTCCTACACACATGTCCTCCCAACTACATCGACCCTGACTGTCTATGAGGTAATTCTAAACTCTGCAAGGTACTGTCAATGAGCTTGCTTTAATTGCCATATGGAACGCAGACAATTCTGGCTGTGGAGAAAAGAGTTTAAATGATTTTGAATCTGTTCTCCTACAGCTTCTTTCAACTTTCAACCTTCATTGCAAAATCTGCACCTTTGGCCACCTTTCATTCATAACTGAAAAAACATGCTAAGATGTACAAAACTTCACTCTTGTTGAATTATGCTCCCGACTATATCCCCCAACTCCACCTAAAAATTTGATGAAATTGTGCTGTTGAGAAGAATCTTATAAATAATACAAAGCAGAAAGATTTACAATTCTTGTCGGAGTTCCTGAATGGCTTAGCCAATTGGGTCCAGCTTTCAGAAGAACTTACTCATCATGGTCATCACCTTCTCCTGATTTTCTAGAGTTTTTGGGACCAAAGTTTCATATACCTCCTTTGTAGTGATCTGAAGGGGGTTCAAACCAGCGTTTTTTTTTTCATTTAAGAACTTGAGCCACGTTGGCTCCTGGCTAGCCTATTAGGAAGATCAATTGGACTCTCTGGCATGCGATCTCGAACCGGTGGCTACTGTCAAGAATGTTTGATGAGTTTTATGCGAACTCAACTCATGTAGTGTTCGGTTTGTGGGAGCGACAAGGGAGGTAATTTTTTCTAAGTAACAACGACACTGCATATTGCAAAGCCTAGCACAACTCTGTCACATGGATACAATCCATTGACAAATATCACTAATCTTGTCCAAGATCAGCAAGTCTGCTCAAAGACTCATGTGCCACTACAAGAGGCTGTGCAAGTCTACTTAAATGGAGGTGCATGACACGGATACTAGGCGGGTAAGCGAAACCTAAATGAGAGTTCCCTCCATAGCTTGACCCTTTGGCGAAAGCGGCAAGACCTTGAACCCAAGGCTTTGCTCCTTGCGCTGGCAGGGTGGTAGGTTTCTAGAAATCGATAGGCAAGATCATTTGGATCTAATGAACCCAAATGGCATGTGGCTCTTTCCATGTGCGACAGTTGTCTAGACGACGTCCTCATTGCAACGACATGATGGCATTAGGGAGGGCAGTAATGCGAAACAATGCCATATTTTAACCCATAATTCCTTTGTAAATTTCGTGAGGCCAATTTCTGGATCGAAAAGTGGCGAAATTTCGCGCAAATAAAAACGCTGGTTCAAACACTACATTTTCTGGCACCTTTTTTGTTTTGGGAAACAACGGGGCGTTTCGTGGACCAGATCCCAATGTGTTCAATCAACCTGGGAACATTATTGTGATTGAATCCATGCCTTCTTGTTCCTCAGGGCTTATACAATTGGCCAACCCTCTGAAGCTCGGGTCGGCCCTACCAACCCGGGTACCCCCTGCCACTGCAACGCCGTGCAGAGGGCGGGATCCCCACACCCTCGGTTTCGTCGTCGGAGCGTGCCATCTGCGACCGCAGTGGGGCAAGGCATATCCACACGTGATATGCCCGCATGTCGAGAAATTGGGCTCCGAGCAATGGCCCATAATTTCCCGGAGAGTCTTCCACTCGCACTCAAGCAAGTGTCACGAGAAAGCTCGGTCCGAGCAACAAGTTTGGCTTTTGCAGCATGTCAATAAAGTCAAAATCCAGGAGGATATTTCCATCCGAAAGAAGAGGTGCGACCCAAATTTGGGTTGCAAGCCCCCTGATGATCCGGCTTATGCTTCACTTGTTTCGAGTGGAATGAAGCAGCCCGCCAGCGTAAAACCCCCTGCTGACTACTGCCATGCACAAACCTAAATTTTGTCGGCATATGTTCTCACCTAGGGAGAGCAGACAGTCCTGAGGAGGGCTTCTCCGTAGCTGGTGTCTGATTTTTAATCGATGTCATGCTATGGCGTAAGCTCACCTGATAATAGGGTTAGTCGTTGTCCAATTCATGAGTTTGGGGTTTATCTAAGTCATGAGCGGTTGTCCCAATGGGCAGCACACTCGCTTTGCAAAAGCTTCTGGAGACCTAAGTTTGCTGTATCATCTTTCGCACCACTGAGTGATGGATAATTGCTTTTCAGCTCACATTAGGCCCACAGCCCTGTAATACTGCTCACTATCAATCACTGCTGTCTACCATGTATAGGAAAGAAAATAACCCTGGAATGCCAGAAATCTGGGTCGGATTCACGGAGTTATACATATCTGCCCCCAGAAGCTCCACAAACTATGATGTCAAGTGGAAACTGTATACCCTGCATACCCAACAGCCATCAACCAGGCCGTCAACAATGTCAGGCCCAACAATCTTCTTTACCTTTCAGAATTTGCATCACAGACTTATGATATACTAAGGTTTGTCCTCAGGAAGCCCTTTGGTAGGCTGTGCAACAAACCTCCAAAATGCATCCTTTCTCTTCACTCCAACCCAGCATCCTATAGCATACCTGACCACACTCAACCAATGCAATCTTACATAGAAGCTCACTTTGGATGTAATATCTATCCCCCCTACCAAACTGGAACAGGTATAAATCTCATAATGTACCACAGTGCGGGATGCTTTCTTTCCTTTGCTTTTTGTTTCCTCTCTCTTGGATTTTTCCATTTTGTCGCATAAGCTCTTTGAGCTTTCCGCGGACGTAATAAAGTACCATTTCATTTCATTTCAGGCAGCCAGTATCAGTATGACCCCCACATAGAATGCACTATCCCTGTTCTAGACTACCTCTGGAGTAACAGTGAGTAGGGCATTTATCACTAGTGGGGAGGTAAGTGAATTTGTCAACACAGCACATAACAAGGGCGTCTATCTATCAGCGAGTCCCTCCTTCGCTCCACATTGGCCTCCACATTGGCCTTTATCTATGAACATCCAACGTGCCTTGCAATCTACCTGCAAGATGCACTCAGCCTTCACAGCTCATTTGCGTCGTTCTTTGGTTCTGTGAATCCATTTCATCAAGCCAAACTTACTCTATGCTTCCATTCTTTTTTGTGGGGCTCCCGCGAGACAGAACAGTTTCTTTCTTCTTTCTTTGTTTCTTTCCTCCCTGCTGGATCTCCCCATCATTGCTCCTACCCTCTCCCTCTCACTCTTTTTGTGCTGTGAGGAATTTGGTTTAGGGTGGGTGATGCCACCATACCAGCCCTTTTGTTTGCCGATGACTTCGAAGGCTAGAGGCTTACGTCAGTAAATGTGCAGTGGTGGCATTGAACGACAGAGGAGAGGGAGGAAGTGATCCCAAGTGGCAGTGGGGTAGCCAGGAGATTCCGGTCCTCCCTTCCTACACATACCTGGGCGATGAGTTTTCCTCCATCTGTGACTGGGATGCACATATTCAGAAAGTTGTTCAAACTAGCAACGTAAAGCACTGGGTCTCACTAATTTTTTCCACTGCAGAGGGATCAACTCTGAGGTCAAGAAAACCATGCTTTGTCACGTTATTAGACCTGCCTTGGAGTACGCATCTGCAATATGGGTTGATAACTCCAACCAGGCTAAGTCTCTAGGATCCATTCAAGTGGGGTGCTTAAGGAGTGCATGTCAGCATGCTCCAAAACAGCCAATGTGGCTGTTCGGGGTGAATTTGGCATCCCTTCCTTAAGCTCCCGACGAGATGAATTCAAGGTCAGATGGTGGGGTCAGCTGCAACATATGTCCAACAACAGTAATCCTAAGTTAATTGACTCTATATCTTGGAAACAGGACCGCCCTGTCAAACAGGCGAAGTCCTGGCAGAAGAGAGTAGAAGAGATTCTCAAGGATCTGAATCTTAATCCGCAAGTCTTGACCCTGCTGGATAATCTGACTTAGAGGCTGTAGTAAACAAAGCCATGTCTGTTGCCAGGAAATTGTCTGATGAAAATGAAGTTAGGCAGAAAACCTCCCTGAACTTGTTTCCAGTCTGTACATGGGGGAGGACATCATGGATGACCTCAAAGGTCTACCCACTCTCGGCACTAGACTGAAATTTAAAGTCAGGGCGGGAAGCCTACCTTTGAACAGCAAACAGAAGCAGAGAGGAAAGGGAGAGTGCAATTGCCCGTTGAGTGGGCAACCTGAAGACGATATTCATTTTCTGATTCACTGTCCGGGGTTCTCTCACCAGAGAGACGCTCTCCTCAAATCTATCAAGGGAATTGTGCCTGTACCTCTGTTTACCGACTTGGAAAGTCTCAAGCCTGAGCCAAAAGCCCAGGCCCTTTTGGGGCCTGGTTATTGGGCAAACCACACACAGCAGATTGATGCTTGTGTGAAGGGATTTCTAGAGGATGTCTGGAAAACCTGGATCAATTGTTTATTTCAAGGTAAGTCTTACTACCGATGTCAGCCCCTGTCGGAGGTACGTTCTGTCCCTTGGTGTTCCGCTCAGAGTCGGGGTGGGATCAATGGCCACAAGGCTACGGCAAACAATATCTTATGAGTACATTCTTTTTGTGCTGTGTGTGTCAAGACAAGGTCTGTCCATGGGTTACACCAAAGTGAGACCAAATCTACACAGAGCAAACACAGGAGAAATAGCAGCCAATGTCACTCCCCTAGGCCTTTGATCATGCAAACTTGTGACGTAATTGTCAAAAGCAAATGCATCTCATTAGGCAATTCCACCATCCCAACATCCAAAGGTGATCAACTCCTGATTAAAACACAATCACTTAAAGAACTACATGGCAAAGCATAAGCATCCAGGGACCCTTCATTGACCAGGGACATGTCATAAGAGAAAAGTGGACATGTCAGAAGAAAGAACATCGCATAAAGATGGAAAAAGCACAAAGGAAAGAAAATCTCTAGGAGAGAATCCGAAGGCGAGTAAGAAGAGATCATTTGAAAGCCACCAGCAGAGTTAGTGAGACCACTTCATGAAATCATCAAGCCCCCCATACAATCAACATGTCAGCGCGAGGGCACAGTGCCAAATGATACGTGTTTACCAGAACTATCTTGACACCCCAATCCTGCAGCTCATCACCTGTAAGCCCCTTACATTTTTCCTGCGATGTTTCCATGCAATTTGAAAAACCTATGAAATCATTAGCAGTGGGCTTGCCCATCACTCTCTTAGTTGCCTCAGTAGATGTTTTGACTAGGGTCACGGGGACGTTTCCCCGCAGTTACCCTTTACCGTGGCCACAGACATCCAGTGTACAGCCTATGCATCTTCCGTTCCCTGCTCACAAGCCCTAAATTCCCAGTTGGTAGCAGCACTCCACTAGAATCCATGCTTAAGGAAAAACTCCATGCAATTGAAAACCTATGAAATCCTTAGCAGTGGGCTTGCCCATCACTCTCTTAGTTGCTTCAGTAGCTTGTTTGCTAGGGTCACGGGGACGTTTCCCCGCAGTTACCCTTTACCGTGGCCACAGACATCCAGTGTACAGCCTAGTATGCTCTTCCGTTCCCTTTTTTTCCCTCACAGCCTAAATTCCCAGTTGGTGGTACAGCACTCCCTAGAATCCATGCTTAGGAAAAACTCTCTTGTATTAGGTGTTTCACCTCGGTGCAGTTCTAAGTTCAGGGTTTAGAGTTTTTCAGACTCGAGAGCCAGGAGAGAAACTTCATAACATACATGCGGTGCTCGAAAATGCAATTCAACTGAAGAGAAGAGAGAGAAGGTCGGATGTGACACAACCCTAAACCTTAAACCCTAAACGGTGGACAGATGTAATAGTGTGATTTTACTACTTGGGCCACATGTGCAACGCCGCATCAGGGGTTGCGTCGGAGGTGTCGGAAAACCCCTGGAGAGGGCTATGGCGGATCTGACATAGCAGGGCTTTGTGGATTCTTACGAAGGGGCCACGATGTCATCACACTGGTCCACCCTCCCATCGGGTAGGTGTATCCCTTCTCACTTGATTTTGAATACTTTTCTGACGTTCTGGCCCTCATTCTGCTGATCGGATACTTGGATTCCCCTGGTTTCCTGTTGCATCCTTGAACAAGTTCTCGTAGGTTTACATAAAGATTTCCTTTCGGAGGGCTCATGGAGTCGGGGAATGAATGCCAAGAGCTCCAATGAAACCACACACACACACACACACATTCTCTCATGGCCACAAGGCTACGGCAGTCGTCTTACGAGGGCATTCTCTCTCTCTGGGTGCATTTAGTCATCTGTTTCACATTTGTGTACGATAGACTTGGAATAGTGGTCGTGGTATCTTCCGCCAAATCAACGCTCACACATCCTATTCAGTAGGTTTACTGTGTCGTCATGGTCGCACTAATCGTTCGGTGTATTGTGGGAACAGACGAGTTTAGTCTGGTGGTTGTACTGCTTGAAGCCAATCCGTACTTTTGGGGAGGGAAATCCAGCGCTGGTGATCGAGCAAGCGGGACCACCGGCTTGACGTTCGAGCTATTTTTCCAGCATGTGAGATGACTTTAGTCTCTGATCACCTTGATATGATTGCTACGTCGATAGTTTGCCTGTATCATTGCAACTATTATGAGCTTTTGGGATGCCTGCCTAATCTGTTTGATTCTATCTACCCATGCAACGTTAAGAGGCCGATTGGAGTACGCATCTGCTGTGTGGGTCGACAATTCCAACCATGTGAACTCTCTAGAATCCAATCAGGTCGCAGTGCTCACAGAAAGCATGTCGGCTTCTTCTAGAACAGCTAATGTTGCTGCTCGGGGTGAGTTTGGCATACCGCCCTTAAGCTCTCGACGCCATGAATTCAAGGTCAGATGGTGGATTCAGTTGAATCTCATGCCTAATCCCAGATACACTAAGATAATCGAAGCTATTTCTTGGAAGTAAGACCGGCCAGGCTAAAGTCTTGGCAGGAAAGGGTAGAAGAGATTTTCATATATCTGCATATTAGTCCAGAAGAATTGACCCTACTGGCTGAAGCAACTTGGAGGTGATTGTGTCCAAAGCCATGTCTGCCCAAAGACTGTCAGATGAAGTTAGACATAAAACTTTCCTGAACTTGTTTCCAGTCTGTGACATGGGTGAGGACCTTAAGGATGATCTCAATGGCCTACCCACCCTCGGCCCAAGACTGTCATTTAAACTCAGGGTGGGAACCTTTGAACAAAAAACAGATGCAGAGAGGAATTAGGAGATTGTAATTGCCCGATGTGCAGCGCAGCCTGAAGACAATATGCACTTCTGATACTGATCCAGGATATTTTCACCAGAGAGTGACCTCTTCAGGACCATCAAGAACATTGTCCCTGCACCTCTAGTCACCAACTTTCAAAACCTTGAGGCTTGAGGCGCCTGGCCCTGTTGGGTCTAATTTCAGCTCATACACAGCAAGTTGATGCTTGTGTCGAAGGGCTTTCTAGAGGATATCTGGAAACCCCAAACTAGTTGTCTCTATCAAGGTAAGTCTCACTACTGGAGTGAGCCCCTCACATAGTAGTAAGCTGTTGCCTTTTGTTCCACACAAACTGGACGTGGGTTCTATGGCTACAAGGCTACAACATCTTATGAGTACATTTCTATCTGCCCATGTTAAATATTCACCACTACTACCGTCAGCTGCTTGGCTCCTGCACACACTACAATTTGACTAGTATGATCTAGAAAATGTTCTTCCTCCGTCCATCATCAGCCATGGCTGCCGGGCTCTGTCTGAAAGAGCTTGGTGTTTTTTTTCATGTGTCATGTGCTGATGTTCATCAACTGTGTCCTGCTCCTCAATCACCTGAACCGGCTTGTCATCATTGCCACTGGGGCAAGGGCATGGTATGTCTATGCCCTTCCCCCTCTAATGTTTGTCATTTCCCCCAAAAACTTCACCTCCAAACCATTGTGGAAAACAGAGATAGATGTACATACGAATCGCAGCAGCAGGGTCCTTCTCATATTTACTGCAGGTTTGTGAGACCTACTTCAAAGGATCATTGGCAGAAGGTTCGGCCTTATTGTGTAGAAATTTTCTTGTGATCGTACTGTTGGATTGTTAAGCATTCCTACCATATGTTTAGCTCTGTGTGCACTGTTAGATTGTATCTGGATCAAAGAGATGAGCGCATTTTCCTTTCGAATGCTGAACTGGAGTTTTGGAGATTAAAGAAAGTCATCATGGTCTGGGTTTTGAAAAAGTAGCTGCATTTGGAATCACTAAATCAGTTTGGCTCTTATCTGCTTGAAGTGTTCTTCGTGGAAGGGTTCTTATAAGGCTCATGCTTATCTCTGCTGGCTCACCGCTAGTTAAAAAGAGCATTGTCTTACGTTTTTTTTGACTGATGATGGTGTTTTCAGTTCTTTTGTGTATGACTCCTCAGCTACTGAAGGTGCTTCAAATGGGAGCGAGGCATTCAAAGGGAGGGACAGGAACCAGCATGAGTCGCGATCAAGTCAGATAATCCCACATGCGGAGTTTGTTGCAAAGGAGGAAGCAGCTGCTGAGGCAACTATGCTACCTGCAGAAAGTTGCCTTTCGCAGCTAACTGGATCACTTTCAATGGCATTGTGCTGTATCCGATGGGCCAATCGCTTTGGTATTTTGACTGGGTAAAGGATGACCATTGGAGAAGAGAGGGGAAAAACACAGGGCAGGAAACGTGGGGCAGTATGGAAGTTTGGGCTTGGGGATCTCTAATCCTTTTGAAAAGGGATGAAGGGATTTCCGAAGCAAATGAAAGAGCTCAACAGCGGTATGAGTGTTTTTGTGGTTATTTTGATGTTGACAGGTGGCAGGCAGGGGCTAGTACTGTGGCCCATGAGCTTTGTACAAAATTGTGTACTATGCACTCCTTTGACTTGGGGGCAATTCAGTTATATTAGTCTCTTGAAGTTGTCACGAGCTGATAGGCCGTGATGTACTCATCATAAGTTGCTACTGGATGTTGGGGAGCGCCTTTTATTCCCTTGCAATGTGTCCCCTGTTCACCTGTTGAATGTTGTTCATCATGCACCTACATTGATAGATTGCTTTAACATCCTCCCTTCCACAGACATTCAGAGAGTTTTGAGAGGGGTTCCTCCCCACCCACAACCTCGGGTGAGTTGCCTCTTGCCATTCACGAAAACTTAGATATGTGAGGTTATCACTGGTTGGGTTCTTTGGACCTCAGGATCTTGACAAGGAGGTAGACATAGATACTAGCTTGAGGCCTTATTTTGGTGAGCACCTTAAGCGTGCTTGTTCTGAAATTGCTTGTGATATCATGATTGATTAGCACTGTAGTTTGTCAAAGAGTCCTGAGTAACAAGAAAGTGCCACAGATGTTTATCCTTTTCATTCGTGGGAGAAAAATTACCCGCTCAGGGAGAACAGTGGTAAATCAGATTATGTGAAGACCTTGCCTCTCCAACCAACTTCCAAACCATCCGCAGGGACTAGTCTTGAAGTTTTTGACTGGTGAGATGGCAGAGATGGTGAACATGACATGGTGGGCTTCCTAACGAGATGCTTGCCTCACAGATACTGTGTCTGCAAGGTTCACCCGATGCTCCTCAACAGTAAGTAGGTTGCAGCTTTTTTTCTTTTTTTCTCTTCCAAATTTTCACATTTCAAGTCTGATCAAGAGTGCCCTCAAAAGATGAGTAGAGTGTGCTTGGGGAGTGCTGCAAAGGGTAAGGGGAATTTGGTCAGCTTGGACTGGCATGACTCTAATGACCATGGGAAGACCAAGGTGAGGGTCCATAGCTTTTTTCCCGGTGATCTTGGGTATTAGTCATGGACCTCAATAGTAGGTCCACTTGACCCAGGTGATAGAAACCACCCTAGAGTTTTTATCAGCCAGGACATTTGAACTTCACGCGTGATGAATTATCAGTGTCCACCACCACACCAAACCCCGTTGCAGAATGGCAATCAGCCACTTACACTATTATGATTGATAGTGCCCACTATACCATAGGGAGTGCAAATTGGACTGGCAGAACCTTGGTTTTTACAGGAACCGAATGTTTTGGATCCTGACATCTTCCTCGTGGTGATGATGGCAGATACATTGCAGTCATGAACTCCATCTTCTCGGCACAACGTTGCTTGGTAACGTGTACCTCTGTTTTGTCATATAATTGATATGTTTGTAGCCCCCGTTTGGAACTGGTGCTTTCTTAAAGACCAGACTGTTATAACTCCAGCAACCCAAATCAGTCCATGTTGGGGCATGTGCCTCTAGGCTGTGTTTTGTAGCAGTTTCCAGCAGATATTGTAGTGAACCATTGGGCTGGAGGTTGCTTGACCAGGCTGCTGGTAGGGGCTTCAGCTTACCCCATTGCTTAAATTCTGAGCCTTGGGAAAAAGGTCGGCATCAGACTTCTTGAAAATGGCCCACTTTGCAGCCACACTTACCCTTGCGTTGCTGCCAGGTTCCGATAGATGCTTGTGTTGTTGGAAGTCAGCACGCGGCTTTTCTGCAGCAGGTACATACCCTTTCTTTGCACACGGTTCCAGCTTCTTCAAGTTCTCCATTGGTATCTTCTTACTCATTGAAAATGACAAGTTCTACCGCTCTGAATCGAGAATTCTATTACATTTGAGTTCAGGTAACATCTCTAACTTAAATTCTTCCTTAGGAAAAATGTACTCCTGTTGCTTTCCTCATGCTGGTGGATGACAATAACGATCAGGGTCCATGGCTGAAGTTACGCAAGAGTGTATTGTGTTGGCCATGTGCAGGCATCACATATTACTGGAGGGATCTACATGAAGCCTCCTCAACTGGAAGGCCTTTTTGAGTATCTAACGGTATAGCCATTACAGGGCTTTTTTGGTGTAGCTCAATTCTGCAGGCTATTTTGGGTAGTGCCTGGAAAATCTCTTTTGAAGCCCAGGGGTGCTTTCTGACTGTAGTTATGTGGGCGACATGGTGGAGCTTCACTATGACCTCTTGACATGCTTTTGTTAGTGCAATCAATTTGGTGCTTTGTTCAGCCTAAGTTTATGGGCCACTTTTCCTGAAGGGGGAGAAGTGTCACTCCTCCTGTTTTGTTCTATTCATGCCCTGGGCCTTTGGGCTTCTTACTTTCTTACTTCTCTTTCATGGTTTCCCTTTTTGTGTACAAAACTATCTGCTTGAACCACGTGCCCCTCTGTTAGATTTGTCGAAATGTAAATTGAATGACGAACAAGACTTCATGAGTCTTACCATGGGAAAGGGTGGAACGGTATAGAATTGGTGTGACCCGAAGAACTCATTCAAATGTGGGAAAATCCCAGATGGTGTTTGCCACAGACCTACACTCACGCCGATTTTTGCAACTTCCACGACCGGTTGGTGTAGACTTTCGAGCTTCGTACTCCTCCTCACCTCCACCCACCCCTCCCTTCTGCCTCCTTGTACTTATAATATAGTGGGGCTCATCATTTATCTCATGTCATATATGTTTGGCTCTTCAAGGTGGCGATAAAGATGCAATTGAAGCCTTATCATTACTTTTCATTGATGACATTTTATTATCAATGCCTCTCGATTTGATAGGCTGATGTTGACTCTATTCATGGGGAAGGCAGGTGTTTTTGCCATAAGAAGACTATCGACATGGGCTTTGTATGCTCGGTTTGTCTCTCAATTTTTTGCAAGCATCACAATAGCTGCTCCACTTGCGGGTACATGTTGCCCTCCCAACTAAGTTCTTATGTGTCTCTAAGAAGAGCTTTAAATTGTTCCCAGGGTAGATGTCTCAGGGTTGAACGTAGGTTAACACCAGGTGTTATAACCAGTGCAGTCAGATCTTTTAGCACGGTTGAATGTTATGGATATGTTCTAATCCTGCTATTAGCTAGAGCCTTCCTAGTCAGGTTTGTTGCGTACATTAGCTCTTTCTTGCCAATGCCCATCAAGTTCTTTCTTGAAATGAAAGCCATATATCTGAGGCATTTTCCTGAAAGACGTTCTGGTTCTGGCAGAGCAAATTACACTGCAAGCAGAGCAGGGCTACCTCCGGTCGCCGGACATAAGCGGAAGGCTTCTGGCACTTGACGGTTTTGCCAAATGTTTTGTTCCTTTTAGTGACATCACAAGTTCATCTGATCGTACGGGGGCTGTATTATCCACAAGATTTGATGCTAGCCTTAAGCCCCTGTGCCAGGTCAAGCATTTGCGTTGTGTTGACTTATCTGACTTCCAGTGGAAGTGTACACAAGTGAAGAAGGGAGCTATTTGTGGAGCCATGTCACACATGAATGATTCCAGTCCAGACCATTTTTAGATGGATGCTGTGACAGTAGTGTCGCTCGAGCTATACTGAGATGGATTTATGCTCAATTCCTTGAGCATCTGAGTCATTTAAGTTGCTCCTGTTCCATTCTGAAGGCAATCTTGCAAAGTCACAAATCTAAACTGTACTACCAATGTAAGTGCCAGAAATGTTCATCATCTTGGTGGCTTAGACCCTTTTTTTTTTCTTTTTTTTTTGTTAAAGGGGATGTGAAGGACCGGATTCCTCTCTAGTCTTTATTCCCCATCAATGAATGTTATGACTCTGCGGGGATGAAGGTGACTGTTAGGTGACGGTTACAACGGATGTGTCAGTGATGAGCCTGTAAACTTGTCTTATATTAACCGGTAGTAGTATATTAAACAACAGCCTTGTTGGCGGCCTATCTGTTACGACATCTGGATAACAATATGAGGAGCCAATGAGTGACAGCCATCTGGCCAGGCAGATGAAGGATGAAAAGACTATTTAATCAAGGGGGACTTGAGCCCTGGTGTGCTGGTTTTGGAGTGTTCATCTCTGTGTGTACCTGCGTTGATGAAATTGTCTCAATGTATGGTGTGTGATTAAGTCTGGGGAATTGTCCCTTAGGATCTGCAGTCCTCTAGAGTAAGATCCCTCATCCTATGCATGCTCGCTCTACCGTAGCTATATTCCCACTTTAAGCGCCTCACCCCAGAGAAGAGAATCTTTGATGGGCGCCAGAATCTTGGTGAGAAGGTCGCAAGACTCTGTCAATCATCACCTGGACATTCTCTGTTGGTACGACAAGTAGAAGTAGGCTGACGGTGTGACAATGGCGGCGCCTTCCAATGTATGTTTGTGTTTGCTTCTAGCTACTGTCGTGCTTACTTGTGTCTTCGTGATTCACTGTGTTCTTGAGCGTCACAACAATGGCATCTTCATCGCGCACTCCCACTGAAGCTGAGCTCAACGCGTATTAGGAGACACCAGCGGGTAACTTTGAAGCAGTCTTGCTGGGTGTTGCGTGACTCTTGATCCCAAGCTCATTGTGGAGGTGGACTATCCTCCATGTGGGTGAACCATTTGAGCGGCCTGAGCTGGTTTTAGACACCGCCCTCAGATCATTGGGTTCGCGAGTTCGAGCTCACAGCTACCAAGGAGGGCCTTGAAGCTATACGCGTAACAAAAAGGAGGCTGCTGAGCAACGCCGCAAAGTCATTGAGGCACTGCAAGGTGCCAGAGCATCCAAACTTCTCCAATGCCTCTACGCTGCAGAAATTGACCACAAGCTTCCTCTTTCGGTAGTAAGGGCCGCCTACTTGCTGGTGAGACCTCCTGATTGGCCCGAGCTGGGGGTGCCGCAATTCACAGTTGCTGGTGAAGTCACCGTTGAGCTTGGGCTGCTTTCTTTCCACCCACCGACCGAGTCCAGTCCAGGCTCTGGGAGTTTTTGTTTGAGGCGGGCTCTCTTGTTTGGGCTAACAACTACCCCTCTCTGGAAACCTGAGCACAATGTCGAGTTGTCTTGGGAGGATCATGTAGTGGGCCTTCCAGTTTCTCGCTTTCCAAATACTGAGAACGACATCCTCATCGTTCCTGGTACTGATTTTCGTGCTGAGAGGGTGGCCTTCAGTCTTCCCAACGCCGTGGTCACAACTATCCCGTGCATACCTTTTGGCCAAGGAAGGATCATTCGCTCATTCCGTCCCGCGTGTCCTTTTGGCTTAAGATTGCTCGGGCTTGCCAGAGGCGGTGCACCAAGGACTGTCAGTTCAAAGGCCTAGAGCTGACTATGCAGCTCCTGCTGGACCATTTTTATCTCATCTAACAAAGCAAGAGACCACTCTGCAGATCCACCTTTGGTAATGGACACCCCATTAGTACATTCAGCCCCATGCATCATAGAAGAATGAGCTATTGCAGGCCCAACATTACCCTGTTTGGCAATTCTCAACCCCTCATTCGCTCGTCCATCATTTCAACCATATATGTCTTTTCACTCGGTAGCAGGCAAACCAGTGTAAGTAGGTCTTAAAGAACAGCACTGCGTTCAGTGGTAGGGGTATAGCCTTACTGATGTGGAGATTGAGGCGGTGTAATACTTCCAGATGCTCTCACCAGTTTTGTAAGGCCGGTCTGGTATAGTGTAGTTGATTGGTGTATCATACCTGAATAATTTAAGTGCCAACTGTTTGGCCACTCCCCATCTTAGCTCACCTTGATCCTTAATACTGGCTTCAAATAGATCACGAGCCTCAGCCTTTAGGCAAAAACAACAGGAATTGGTCACCATCGTAGCAGGCAGTTCATTAAATTCCACACTCATTTCGAAGAAGTTGAGACAATTCCTCAAGTATTGACCCACCTCATACTCTGGATATGGACGTTTGTGAGAACGTTGAGGGTCCTTTGCCTTGGTAACGGGCGCCACTCATCTAATTTTTGTCTAAAACAACTGTACAACCACGTAGGACAACTTGACAGTGTGGTCATAGCATCACAGATACCCTGGGTATCAAAGGTTGGCGTGTACCTGACGTGGTTGCATGAGTCCCTTGCAGATGATTAGCAGTGTCTGCCCCTAGAGGCTCCTCTAGAGATATAGTCTCGGACATGGGTTCAGGAAGAATTGGAGTATCAGCCCTTGCCTCATCGGCCGGCTCTTCCTCATCCAAATCATCAAAAAAATTCCAAGACTCACGAGCTCTAGTGGTCACAGGCATTTTGAATTGACAAACGCAAGGACACATCTCACCTTCATTTCCGACCTGGCACGGGCTGCATCTCGGGAGAATCCGTGCACATGCTTCATAAGCACAAGTTCGTGAGTTCATATCGTATTACTGAGTCGAATCTCACTGAGGTCACACCCACACATGCACGAGATATGAGGTCAAAGGTAAGAGGGTTGCGTGCTTCAATTGTGGGTCCCTGGAGCATTACACTAGATTTTGCACCTATGCTAATTTGGTTCCTGGTATGATTCAAGACTATGAAAAGGAAAAGAAGACAAAAACTTTAAACGAAGGAGACCGTCTGTAAAGGGGCCAGGCGGTCACCCAGTGGCAAACCCTGTGCGCAAAGAGCCCGTCATGACAGCTGTATTATCCCAAGAGTTCAAATTGATGCATTGCGCTGCTGATCGTAGTCTCAGAAGAGAGCGTGTGCACCCCCTCATGACCCAGTGTCATATATGACACCTATCTTTTCCATGTGTAGTACACCCAGGCTGCACCATTCCACTTACAATTGTTAGATTGTTGGGTTTGAAGTTGACCCCTACTACTGGCCGCATCGCAGTCAGCATTGCTGATGGCACCACATATCAATCCATTGGCCTGGTCACGGTGCCAGTGAAGGTGAGTAGCAAGTCTATTGTTCTGACTTGTATTGTCACATTAGGAGAACAGTTATTGTTAGGTCTTGACTGGATGAAGGGTGCAGTGCCACTATAGATGTTTCTTAGCAATGTGATGTGGCTACACCATGGGTGCCAAGTCGTGCAAGGTACATCTGAACTATGTGACTTTGCCAACAGGCTGTGCTAACACCCACCTATCCCAAATGAAGACCTTGGCTACAGAAGCACAGCAGGCTGCTGGACACAGTACCATGGACAACGCTATTTTGATTTTGCTAAGACAGCTCCCATGTGTTTGCATCAGTGGCAGCTTCCCCTCCCAGGTAAGAAGACTGGTGCTCCGCTAGCCATACCAAGTAATACTACCTTGTTGAGGAGCCCTATAGATTTTGAGATCCCTGCATACTCCCAAAAGATCGTCTCCACAGGGTTCACTTTTCTTAGTCCTCAAGGTCGGTATATAGAAATAGAGGGTTGGAAGAAGCTTATGTTGCAGAAACACTGCCTGGGTGCTTCTGGTGTTTTAGATAGAGGTTTTAGAGGGGAGCTTAGATTGATGGTTGCTAATCCAGAACGAATTCCCATTCGCATTCGCAAGGGCTAGGTAATCGCTCGTGGGCAGAAGCATGCTACAGTGGCTCACTTTGCGAAATTTTTGTCCAGTCTAAACTAGTCTACTTTCATTTATATCTTTTTTCATAGAAACTTTAAATTAGGTGTTGCAATTTATTTTTGTTATCAACTTAATTTGAGATCACCCAAAAATTGGTTTCCAAACAAAGCTGTTGTGTTTTGAAGATGAAAAATGAGAGTAAGATTAGAGTAGACTGGACAAAAGTGAGCCACTGTAGCATGCTTCTGCCCTCGTCTTTCAACCATTGCCCTAAACGATGTTTCAGAAATTCAGAGTGCCTAACGTTGCAAAATCTTGGGTTGGTTGATGATCCAGTGGATCATTTAGTCTTATTGTCTCAATCGGTTGCTGCACCCAAGGTAACACCTCTCACCAAGGAACTAGAGGCTCATTTTGCTGCTGTGGTGATTGATGGGCTCTGGTCTGACTGAAGTTGATAAAGTCAGTTTTTATTCTGTCATTAAGGAAAATCTTGATGTCTTCAGTCAGGGCTCTCAGGACCTCTGTGCTTTCTCATGACATTGTGACTGAAGGTTAGACCTATCAAACAATATGCCTATCGAGAGAGTGGAACGGAGAGGAGAATCATGCAAGAAGAGGTGAAAAAGATGTTAGACTCTGATGTCATCAAGCCTTCGGTATCACCTTGGGCCAGTCCCATCGTCTTGGTTGCAAAGAAGGATGGTTCCACCCGGTTCTGTGTTGACTTCAGACGTTTGAATACTTTAAACTAAAAGGATGTCTATCATTTACCTCGAATCAACGAAACCCTTGACCAACTGAATGGAGCCACCATTTTTTCCTCACAGGATTTGGCTGATGGTTTCTGGCAAGTGCCTTTGACAGACTCAGCCGAAGAAAAACTGCCTGCCTCAACCTGCAAATGGGATGTTTCAGTTTGAGACCATGCCATTTGTGCTTTCTAATGCCACTACAACCTTTCAATGCCCTGATGATATAGTGCTACATAATCTTCGATGGGAGTGTGCCCTGGTTTATGTGGATGACATTAACGTATACTCTCTAGTTTTGAGGCTCACATGGTGGATCTTCGAAGAGTCATATGCAGGTTACGAGCATCTGGGTTAAAGGTAAAGGCAAAAAAATGTGATCTCTGTATATCTAAGTTACGCTTTCTTGGTCATTTGTTGTCCGCTGCTGGTATAAGTCCTGATCCCTCTAAGATTGCCGCAGTTTGGGATTATCCAACTCCCAAGGACAAAAATTATATTAGGGCCTTTCTTGGACTGACATCCTACTATCGACGTTTTATCATGCATTTTGCTAAGATTGTTGTGCCACTGACACGTTTGTTATGTAAGGATGTCAGGTTCTTATGGAGTGATCATGAGCATCGTGCCTTTGAAAAGCTCAAAGTTGCTTTGACCACAGCCCCCTGTGCTCATTTTTCCCAACTTTGATGAGCCCTTTCTTTTGCAAACTGATGCTTTAGATATGGCTATCTCTGCTATTTTATGCCAGAAGAGAGATGGGAAGGAGCAGGTTGTAGCCTATGCTTCCAAAAGGCTAGATCGTCATGAGCGTAATTATAGTATTACAGACAAGGAAGGTCTTGCGGTTATCTTTGGGGTTAAGCATTTTACAATACTGCAAATAGGGGGGTTTAGCCACGCCGCGGCGTTGCTAAAGCCCCCTTTTTGGGGAGGGGGGAGGGACCCTTTTTCGCAAGCCCGTCGCAACGGCGTCGCTAGAATGTCGTCGCTATTTACCGATGGATGGGGTAGGGTTGCACACGTCAGTGACATCACGTCACGTCACGTCGCACCTGACGCTGACGCGACCAACGTCACGTCAGTTTTGCCGAAAAATCAGTAAAACATGAGTTAGGTGAAAAATATGTCACGTAGGTGGACACGTTGTATTCCAAGCGACGCTTTGGCAAGTGAATGAATTGTTTTATAAATTATTCCATCCGCCAATATTTGAGGTCATTTTAAAATCATTATTGTTAAATTGGTGCGACCTCCAAATGGTAGTGGTCGCAGAATTTATCTTAATTTTTAATAGTTGCGACCATCAGCAGAGGGGTTGTCGCAACTTTTTTTGTTTTTTAAAAATAGATGCGACCACCAGCAGGGGTGGTCGCATTTTTTCTTTTCTTAAACAGTTGCGACCACCGCTACTGATGGTCGCACAATTTTTATTTTATTTGTAATAGGTGCGACCACCATCAGGGGGGTGGTCGCAACATTTTTCTATTTTTTAATATCTGCGACCACCAGCATGGGGTGGTCGCAGCATTTTTCTGTTTTTTTAATAGGTGCGATCACCAGCAGGGGGTGGTCGCAGCAATTTTTTTATTTATTTTTAAATAATCTTTGTGACCACAAGCATGGAGGTGGTCGCAACATTTTTCTTTTTTTTAATAGGTGTGATCACCAGCAGGGGGGTGGTCGCAGCAATTTTCTGTTTTTTGATATCTGCGACCACCAGCATAAGGGTGGTCGCAGCAGTTTTTTTTTTTAAATAACATGCGACTTCCCCGTGCGACCTGGAGCGGTCGCAACATTGGATTCTGATTCGTCGAGCGTGTGAAGCTTGGAGGCTGGAGGGTATATAAGGTGTCACAATGCCCCTCACTTCTTTTGTGGCAAACAATTTTGTGGCGAGTGAATGTTCTCTATTCCTTGAGCAAGAGTGTAAGCCCAAGAGGAGGGTGCGGACCGTTTGCTGTTGTGGCTTCCACCAGAGCCACTGCCGAAAAGCACAATACTACATGGTGCATTGATCCACTTGGATTGATGCCGTAGTGTTGGGCCATCGCATTATGTTCTAACTTCTATTGCTCTTGACAAATCTACAAAGTACACTAGTGTTCTTCGTTCACCCTTAAGTCTGTGGTTAGGGTTTTGGGTGTGAGGATAAGGGAGGAGTGGATCCCTTGGTTCACCCGCACAAAAATGACGTTCTAGTTTTCAAAATAAATTAATTATTTTGTTATTCCACAAGATGATATAATTCACCCTCCAATCGACTATCACAAATCTGTGAACCCACATGATTGGTATCACCTCTCTGAGGGACCGAAAGGATGTCGACCAGGATACTACGTCCTAGTTCTTGACGTCGGTTACCTTGGTGAGGTTTACCTCCGAGATGGCCTGAGATCCCCTCCCGCAACCCATCCTTGTGTGTGCGCTGGAAAATTCAAGCTTGCAGTCCGAAATGGGGTGGACGACTTCCTGAAATGGATCCTTAAGCATTTTAAGGTCTACTTTTGGAACACTGGACCGTTAGAAAATGTCCTGGATATAGGGCTGGCTTTGTTTGGAAGAAGGTTTTAAAAGGTTAGGGAATTCAGCAATGAAAACTGCGTGAAGCATAGACAGACTTTCAGTGACGAATGGCCCAAATATCCGAGAGCGCCAATATATCTTAAACGTCTCTACGACCTTTTCACTGTAGTCGACAATGTAGCGTACAAATCAAACACACTTCTTATCAACACTGTAGAAAATATGTATAAGTCCTACTTGAACCCAAAGTCGATGGGTATCTTCCTTCCAAAATATAAAGCGCTCGTTGACCCATACAAGGACAAGTTTCTTCTGGATGAACTCAAACCGCACCTGGAAGAGTTGCGGTTATCCGGAAAAGACGCTGATATATTCAACGTGGAAAAACCCATAGGATGTCGACCTTATAATGACCCAAAGGTCAAATGCCTCTTGCTATGGGATTTGCAGTGACAGGTTTATCTTAGAAAACAAAAATTTCCTGACGCTTCCTTGGAACAGATTGAAACGTAGATGGTTGCTCTAGATTTTCCTGAACCGCGACTGTCCAATGGACGTTGCTCCCAACGTCAATCATGTCCTTGGTTTATCTTGATTACCACCTAAGTGGATGTATGAATTTCTCACAGATTGCAGCACTAGTTTCTCCAGTTGCGAAAGGATTGCGCTTGATAATTTTTTACCTAAATGGAGTTTTGTGCAAAGTCTTGAAGCACCAGAAGAGCTACAATGTCCCCCGAATGTCCAAGACAAACTACAGGATACCAGCTCTTGTTGGATTTCGACTTGTATATAGGCGGGAAAAATATCGTGAGATGTGGACAGAGTTGAACAAACATTTCCATCTAGGTATATGGAGCAGCATGATGTACAAGAACTTGCAGCCTGTCCTGGATTTTATGCTTCGGGGTCTTCCTCAGTCGGCATTCGTTATGTCTCAAGAAGATTGTATCTCAGGTCCTACTTCTGTCCACCCTCAATTTATATCAGAATACGACCCACCGGGTCTGTTCTTGAAGCCATTGATGACGGTCTGGCAAAGATTTGGTGGTCTGTACAATAGGAGTAACACTATATTCATTGACGATTCTACTATTAAGTGTGTGTTGAACCCGCCTGAATCCTGTCTGATTCTAAAATCGTTTGAATCCGTTGAGACGGACTCTTGCTATCTCCAGAAGGTTCTCCA
The DNA here is from genome assembly GCA_030704615.1 of Takakia lepidozioides. NCBI lineage: Eukaryota > Viridiplantae > Streptophyta > Takakiopsida > Takakiales > Takakiaceae > Takakia > Takakia lepidozioides. The sequence continues at coordinate 42,108,544 of CM060732.1, read as the reverse complement.
AAAATATTTGCTTGAAATGAAGAAATCTCGCACCGTTTCCAATTATCTCAGGGAAAAGAGGATAGGACTTAAGCCTTGTCAGAATGTTTCCACCGATCCCAAGTTTAAGCCTCTTTTGGATTATGTTGATGATTCTAATTACGGGAATCTCCGATATGATGCTTCAAAATAAAGATTTTATTGATCAACCACGTCTTTGATTCATTGTATATTTTTGATTGGTTTTTCTATAGGTTGTATTGTTTTTCTATAAAAACTGTTGTCTACTGGGATTTCCTTTTCAATCTGAATTGACATGGAATTGTTTGTTATCTCCTAGTCCCATTCATGCATTTCTCCACCCTATACCATCCCGATCCTCTGAGATACAGGCCTTTTCCAAAACTCGTCTCGGGGGCTTTTTCAAATCCGACAACCTCCACTGTGCAGTGGAGGTTATCCTGTGTCTGTACATTGACCTTGTAGTTCGTTTCTGCAGGTTCATGGAGATGTTGCCGATGCCAACTTTTTGTCGGGACCTCCATTGAAATCCTCCATATCAGAAATTCGTTGACAGAGGGACAACATTCATACTACCGTTGAGATTTCTGTCATCGACGGTGAAGCATCATCCAGACACTTGACTTCCCTTCAATTGCACGACCCTCTTCTTCAGTCCATTCCTGAAAATGATGTTCTGTCGCAAGATTGTTTAGGATTGAATGTCGAAGATGGAAGCCAACTTGACAAATGTGCAGGGGATTTCGTGGACCTCACTCTACAATCCTCACCCTCCATGTTAAGTGTCAAGGGTCTGAAATCTACCTCAAGAATGTCATCCACTGAGGACGCGGCTGAGGTTGCGGCTCCGCAGCACACTGTTGTCTCTCTTCCCTCCTTCTCTCCCCAGCACGAAGGTTGGACAGCCCAAATCAGAAGGAGTTAGGTAAAATTACTTATATCTGAATTCTAACTCGTCCTTTTGTTTTCCTTAGTACTGGGTCTGATGTTCTTGTTTTACTCCAGGCCATAAAATCTGCGGATTGTGACCTTCCTGTCAAACGACGTCTTCATTATAAATCTGTTCCGAGGTAATCCCTTCGTTACGTGTGAATTTCATTCAGGATGTGGAGTGCTCAAGGGACAATTTCCATTCCGTTCCCTTTCTCCGCAACCCTTTCGACAAGGACAAGGACGAAACTTCAATTGCAACTTCTCGGTTCCCGACCCTGCACTGTTGGCGCAATGTTCTGCACCGAGGAAGCGGAATAGGGCCCCCAAACCATTTCCATCTCTTCTACAAATCGGTTCCACCGGAGAGAAGTCCTTCGTCAGAGACAAAGCAGACTCGAGGAAGAAAAGGAATACCTCGGACATACCGAGGTCTCGTCAAAACATGTCCGTTGGGATGCCAAGCCCGCCAGTGAGACTTTCCAATAAAGCGACATCGATACTATTCGATATCATTTCTCCACTTTCTTCTCTTTTCTATTCGTTTGGTTATGCACTAATTAACTCCATCTTTTCTCAACAGGCGGGGATGCAGCACGATACCTTCATCAATTTCCCTCCGTACAAGGTACTTTCTTGAACCTCCACTTGGCAGTCGACGTTCCTCTTCTTAGCAATATAAACCGTCCTCTTGAAACCTTCCAAGCCAACAACATTGTGCAGCATTTTGCCATTTTCTGCACAATCGTGTTGATCTTCCATACACTCAATCATTCTGGGTCATGGGTATTTTCATGGCAGAAACACTAATGTCAGTGTGTGATTAACCTGGTCAGGATAACTTTGTCTCTCATCCTTTACATGCAACAGCGGGGAAGAGGAAACAGATGTTGTTAATTTTGAGTGTCAACGGATTCCTCTGCTACCGGCCACCCCCAACCGGCGGTGAATTGTTTAAGGAGAAATTTCGTTTCAGGAATGTGACACTTCAAGTTCCTGACAGACCGTTTGTGGTGCCTCGGCTTGGAGTCTTGGAGTTTCTGGACCTTGCATTGAAGCATTTTCACGTGGCCATTTGGTCATGTGTTGATAGAGGTGTTCTTTGTAGGATGTTGGAGAGCTTCGTCCCCACGAAAATAGCGAAGAAGTTTTGCTTCATATGGTCTGCTGAGGATTGTAAGGATACCACCGGTTATATCTGGACCGGGATGAAATATCTCGTGAAGGATATTCGAAGTGTTATTGTCAGGTACCCTGGTAGACCGTTTGCTACGCAGGGGCAAATACTTCTTGTAGATGATGAGCCATCAAAAGGCCTGCATTCGAAACCCACAAAATACTGGATTCTTCCCTTTCTCATTCAAGCCTTCACCAAACGGATTGCATGACCGGGATGATATGACAGAAGCAGTGTGGCCATATATATCGGAGATGGCTGGAGCTTCAACAGTCGTTGATTACATTAGCGAGAACCGGGCAAAGTGTTTTCATAAGCCTATTGATCGAGACCATGCCTGTTGGGCCTGGTATGGAAGATATCTTGATCCTCGTGTTTGGATCCCACGGAGGCTTCAAGGGCATCAAGTAGAGTTGGCAGTAACATTTCAGATGATAATGTCAGCCGGTTTCACCTTCCTGAAAGTATCTCCGTGTCCTCTGGTGCGGAGACCGTTGCAAGTGGCTGTGGTAACCGGAGGCGTCTTCGGACACATGCCTTGACTGTGAGCCATTTGGGAGGAGGCTCAGTATTATTAATGAGTTAGTATAAGCCGTAACGGTTCTATTGCTTCAGAATCTATGGCTTGTATGGCATTAAGTCCATGAACGGATGGACAGTTGACGTTCATTTTTCTGTTGGTCCATCGCCTTGAGTGATATAATCTCAAATAAAATATGAATGTTTCATATCATCAATCAAGTCCCGACAGACTCGTTTTCCATGTTGTCATCTTCATCACATGCCATCATTGTTTCATATTTGGTTCTGGCATTGTTCCATGTTTGTTTGTGTATGTCATTTTGGATATCGGAGCTCTCATCATTGTTTGATTCCTTGCATCCTCTCATTCCTTTTAATGAACGTCAACTTGGCAGTGGATGTTCATCTAAGACCACAATACATACTTGTATTTTTGCGTAGAATGTGTGGAGGATTATATAATTCGTTGTTATATAGTGCACAAATAGTCAAATAATTATAGATGTATCTCTTTATTTCTATTATAGTAATTATTCATATATCTTGTATTTCTGGACCAAACAAAAGTCCAGAATTAGTTAAAATAGAGTTACAAGTGCAGTCTCCAGATTTACATATGACGTAATTCCAGCTTTCAGGATGTCAGCATGGACCTCTTTACCTTTTCCCAAGGCTCCAAGGCTAGCAAATGCATTGAGTCTGCAAATAAATGTTACATGGTTGGGCATCACCCCTTCCAGTTCCATCTGCTCATAGATCTTGAAAGCCTCCCTACTAGACCCATCTTGTACGTATCATGCGATCATGGCACTCCATGAGACCACGTCTCCTTTAGTCATCTTGTCAAACACTTGATGCGCATCCTTCATGTTCCCACATTTGGCATACATGTCGATAGTGTATTCTCCAAAGTTATATCTGACCCAATCGAGTCAGCTTTGATGATGTCCTTGTGGACTTCTTTGCCCATTTCCAGGGCTCCTAGGCTGGCACAAGCCTTGAGAATGCAGATGCAGGTGACCATGTTGCGTGTCACCCCTTCCTGTTGCATTTTCTTATAAACCTCAAATGCCTCCCTACTACACCCATCCTGAGCGTACCCAGCGATCATGGCACTCCATGAGACCATATCTCTTACAGCCATACTCTTAAATACTTGTCGTGCGTCCATCATGCTCCTGCATTTGGCGGACATGTCAGCAAGGGCAGTTTCCAAGTTAATATATGACGCAATTCCAACTTTGAGAATGTTAGCATAGACCTCTTTGCCCTTTTCCAAGGCTCCTAGGCTTGCACTTGCGTTCAGAACACAGAGGTCGGAGGTTCGGAAAACAGGAAGCACCTTTGCTAAGTGCACAGAATGCGAGATGTTGAAGGACTTGATCAAGAAGTCAATTAAAAGGAGTTCCGAACAGGTCGCACATAAGCAGGCGCTTGATTTGCACTTGAGGCATCAAAAGTCATGCAGAAGGCTGTACCATAGCTGGAGGAATGAATCCGTTATGATTCCGGAGTTCCTATGTATTATTCACGATAAGATGGATCATAGGAAAACGGCTATTCCGAGGCTACAGACGACGAACAAGATGGTCTCGGGATTGGGTCAATTGCCTATCTCATTGACAGGAATGGTTACGCACGGACACGGTGATGGAGCTTACGCTCAATTTTCCCTTGAGTTCTGGAGAGGCAATTCAAACTTCACAATTGGGTCGCTGGCTCGGTGCCTGCGCCAACCGGAAAAGCCCACATGCCGGGAATCCAAGAACATTTTCGACACTGAAGTTCAAAATGATTTTTTTGAAATGCTCATGAGAGGTAAATCGAGATGTTTGGAGGCTTTGAAACCCTGCAGGCCGCATGATAAATGTGGTGCTCGACCACTTCCTAGACGACTTTATTTGCAGATGGACAACTCCTCCAATGACAATAAAAACATATGGATGCTTGCTTTCATATCCCTCCTCACTGCCAAAGATGTCTTTGAAGATATCCAGCTTGGTTTTCTCATGGTCGGGCACACCCATGAGGATATTGACGGATTCTTTAGCTATCTCTCGAAGAAGCTAAAGGAACGCATCACCTATATTCTTCCGGATTTGATGAGGTCATTCATGATCTCCCAATATATGCAATTCATTCCTCAAATCATTTAGGAGGTTCCTGACTTCAAGAAGTTTGTTAAGGGTTGTATTCATGACGGAAGGAGGCTTTGGTCGGGATCTCAAAGATGCACGTTTTTTGGTTTTTTAAGGATGCGGATGGCTGGCCCATTATGAAGTACAAGAAGTCAGCTATTGATTCGGAGTGGCTTCCTACAAACTCCAGCGTTAAGATGTGGAAGTCCAACCCTGATGGGACTCCAAATCTCCCTGAAGGAGACCCAGATGCCGTTCCAAGAAGACCGATATGGGGAGTCGGGGACGGCTCCTCAGAAAAACAGTCATTCATAAAAAATGGTATTAAGAAATACAGAGGGACCAAAGGAATGTTGTTTGACGATCATTACCAGGGTGTGATGGAACAATATGACCAATACTGGGGAAATATTCTCGACGAAGCCAATGTAGGACATTCCGGATCGTATTCAGCTTCTTGAGGGATTTTGGCCGAAAACAAATTCCTCAAACCATCGGAGGGATGGCATCCAGCCACAGATACTGGAAGATATAGAAAAAGAGGATGAAGTTCCAGAACCTTATTGTGGCCCTAGGTGCGAGCGTCCAAGGATATTCAGAAAGGGTTTTTTGTGCTCGTTCGCCCTCATGACCCAACGACGTGCCCGGTCTGGATGGGAATGGCAATTTCAGATATCATCCGAAAAAGGGAAGATCCTAATTTTAAGAAAGTGAAGGTGGAGTGGTGGAAATAAATAAATAAATAAACAACCTACTCTGCATTGCAGAATTAGCACCGTCCGGGGATCAAGATCTGCATGCAAGGGAAGACCAGCAGAGTGAGAACATCAGCAGGTGTGAAGATGACAAACAGCCGAGAAATGAGTGCTCAATGGATCCACGTGAACAATGCCGCCACGAAAAAATACGACAAGAAATAGCACCAAGAGAATTACAGCGGTGGAAGCAGTGAAGGCGCCCGCGAATTTGGAGGTGGCTAACCTTCAGCCAGATACCTGAAGGTTTCCTTCTAGCGAACCACTTTCCATCCATGGACTAAATGTTGAAGTCATTTCCGGTTTTTTGTTTTAAGATTTTTTTTTTTTAAATTACGTTTTTTTCCCTTCGTGTTTGCGTTGGGTGATCCTTCCCGTCTTCTTTTTCTGTCGCACTGAACCTCAAGTGGGCAGTGGACGTTCCTCTATTTTTTTTTTGTCGTGTTGGACTCTGCACTGCTGTACATTCTGTTCATCATATATTCGTGACATGGGGGATTCTGGCTTACAAAACAAACAGTGCACCCAAAAGAAAAAAAATTGCTGGCACAACCCCTGGATTCTTTATTTTCCAATCCGGACTTAATGTTTTTTTGCAATGTCTCGTTCTAGTGAATGCGAATCTTCCATATTTGTTTGTCCATTTATACCTTTACCATCACCTCTAAATCCTTACCCTTCGTTTTACCCTTCCCTTAACCCTTCCATAGGCTTAAGCCGGACACTTAGTACCCTAAACATTACTCTTACCATACACCAAAAACCTTTGTGTACTCCCATAAATCCAAACCCTAAACCCTTACCCTGGCCTTAATCCTTACCCTAAGCTTAAACCTGACACTTATTACCTTAAACCATTACTCTTACCATATACCAAAAACAAAGTTAAACCTTTATACTTTAAATGATGCTGATGCATCTACTTTGGATAAATTTGTTTCCAGCAAATAAAAAATTCATTACCCTGTATTTTTTTTATTTTTTTTTCAGGTTAATATAGGGTGTCCAATATTTGTTACCTGCTATAAAATATAAATAATATAGCCTACAAGAAAATATGTCATATTACAAAATTATGTAATAATAGGGTGGCCAAAAATTCAGAAAATAAAATTAATACCCCCATAGAAAATGCATATTTGCCTCACGTGCCTAGGAAACTAGATAGGGAGTGACCTCCCCGAAGTCTTCTATATTTGTTTGTCCCTTTGAACTATCTTAAATCCAAACCCTAAATCCTTACCCATTCCTTTACCCTGGCCTTAATCCTTACCCTAAGCTTAAGCCTGACACTTACTACCCTAAACCATTAGTACTCTTACCATATACCAAAAATCAGGTTAGTGTACTACCCTACTTACACTCCAAACCAAGTTATTGTACTACCATGTGTGAGTCTTCCATATTTGTTTGTCCCTTTCTACCCTAAATCCAAACCCTAAACCCTTACCCTTCCCTTTACCCTTCCCTTAATAATCCTTACCCCAAGCTTAAGCGTGACCCTTAACACCCTAAACCATTACTTTTACCATATATCAAACACAGAAGGGTTACCCTACTTATAATAAACTCCAAACCTTATTATACTACCATATTACCTCTTGTAAAATTTGTATCATTCTCTTAATGTTTTCTTTAATTTTGTTGGATAACGTATGATAGAATGATTACATGGATATCAAATTCCCCTTACATTTTTACATTCTACAGAGGTTCAGAGTCGTCCATATTTGTTTTTCTCTTTCTATCCTAAACCTTTTAAAACCCTAAACCCTTCTCCGAGTCACCACAAACTTGGACCTTATTGTACTTAATATATCTAGTTACACCCCAAACCTTATTTTACTACCCTAGTAGGTCATCTTCCTAATGTTTCAATACTTGATATAAGTTGATAGTAATTTTGATTGAATCTTCATGTTGACAAGCACAATATCCATAGACAATGCCATTGGAATGATGTTTTGGGTTTGAGAAGGGCAGTAAAATATTAAAATAGCTTGGTAGAGTACTATGAGTCACATTTGTTTATCGTGATTACATAATGTAATATTACATCATTCGACTTCCCAGTGGACGTTCAATGAATTGTTCAGTTACACTGCAACTTCACAAGCACTTCAATGTCAAATTGACATCTTATATGTTACATTTTGAAGCAAGTATGACATCACTTGTAATTTCACAAAGTTCAATCACACATTACTATCCAAGATATTATTAATATTTTAATTAATTTTAATTAAAATATATATTAAGTTTGGTCCGGATTTAAGCCAAAAGTCCAGAATTAGTTAAAATAGGGTTTTGTAGATATATAAGCCAAATGTGGGAGCTTAGAGGATGCGCGTGAAGTGTTTGACAGTATGGCTAAACATGATGTGGTCTCATGGAATGCGCTGATCATAGGCACGGGTGTGGTAGGGAGGCATGGGTGGGAAGTCAGCCCACAATTGCACTTGACTGAAGGGGTGATTTTTGACTGATTATGGTGACAGTGGATGGAAATCAGAGTGTTGTCCTAATTCTTGGGTTTGGGTGGTGGAGCTTCTCCAAAGCTTGAAGAAGGAAGTGAATACGAATTTTAATGAGCTTGATGAGAGGGGCAACCCTGTGCACAAGTTTGTTCAGCATCTTAAATTTGGACATGTTTGTTTGTTTCTCGTGGTGTGGCTTTGGATGGAGCCCTCGACAAACTTGCATGAATATTGTCAAAAGCTAGCCTTAACCCACCAAGATCCAATCCCATGGTGGATGCTTGAAAGTTCACATAGTGAATGTAAGGGTATTTGGGTATGTTGTTATTGATTGATGCGGCTTGTGAAAATTGAACATTGAAATACAGATCCGCCATTTTTCTTCCAGGAAAAAACAAAACACGGGGTCTCTGCATGTAACACCGTGGGGATGACCCACCCATTTTTTGTAAAAAATTGAACGTAGTTCTCGGACTTCGTCGCTAGTAATGCGGAGCAACGCGAAGCCCTAGTATACTTAGACTGCTTTTGTCATACATAGATGTATTGTAAGTGTGTTGGTTAGTCTGTAGTATCTTAGAAATGTTATAACGTGGAGGTCCTAGGTTCAAGTATGCATTGCCTAATATATGTAGAACAATGAACGTATTGCCATTGGACGGAGTCAATGGTCAACGCCGGAGTCAATGGTCAACAAGTTTTTGAAATTCAAATTCAAATTTTCCCACCTAAATTCAAATGTATCCCCCTAAACAGTGACGTCCGGAGGTCGTACTTTGCAACCCCTAGACGTCGCTAATTCGGCATCGCAGAGAAGGAAAGCAGCTGCGACCACCCATAGGTGCGACCGCTCCCTGGACACGTGGCAAGGCGTGAATGGGCAGCAGAGGCGGCCGCGCGCCAGGTCTTTCCAGGCAGTATATAAGGGCATACCCCTCATTCCCAACCCACTTTTTTACCTCTCTATGAGTGTGGTTCTGGGGCTTCTTGGAGTTTGAACGGTGGCCAGGACTAAGCATGGGGAGGGGAGAAAGTGGATTTGTGTGAGGGATGAGTTTTTTTTTTTTTTTCCTGGGACTGTGGGAGAGTTTGCTTTGGGTACTATACCAATAGAGGGTGAGGAAATTGGTCTGCTAATATATAAGGTTATCAATAGTCTGGGTTTAGTTTTCCGTTACAAAGCCACGTCTATTCCGTAGAGTACTTTCATCATGTCTAGAAACGTTGCTTCGAACGCAGTGTCAGGGGGTTCCTCGGGAAGTGGGCGTAAAGGTAGGAAGCGTAAACATGCACATGAACGGGATAGTCAGGTCAACAAAAAAGACTATCCAAGCGCAGAGGCCGCAAAGGTGGTAAAGCAAGTAGTGCTGGATTATTTGAAAGACAATGACATAATGCGTTTGAATCTTTTGTATGTCCGACATGGGAATGAGGGGTTCCTTAGATTCCAGCACAATATGGAGATGAGAATGAGGGAGGCTTTGGCCGGGGATGAATGGGAGGAGGACAGGGCAAAGTTCCAGTTCACGAAATGGATGGAGGACCGGACCCATGATGTCACATGGAATCTGAGGCAAACCATGGACAAGTTTGTTATGAGAACACCTGTAGCTGAAGGTCGCATGCCAACTTCGGAGGAGGAGTTGTTTGTGTTTGTGGATTGGTGGTCTGACATGGCAAAGGCCCACGCCAAACGACGTATGAAACCACTCTCATGGAAGACAAGGTCCTCGTCCGCGGATGTGGCATTGAACGTGAGACACATATCCACAAACGCACAGGTACAACAACTCGACGCGCCCAAACAGGGAGGGTATGGTACATTTCGGAGGGTTAGAATTGTTAGGAATCAATTCATTCCTCCATCTTGGGAGCTAGCAGGGAAAACGCCCAGGGAAACAAATGATAAGCTTGCCAAAGTCCAACATAACAATGAGGCGTTGGCTGTAAAGTTCCATCATTTCGGCATCATAAAGAATTTTGCATTGCATCCACGTCGAAATGGAGGTTACACACATTGGTGGAATGGGGGGACCATACGATCATAGTTGAGTATTGATAGGAAATGGGATAATGATCGGGATAACAGGGAGTTAATGGAACAACGGGGGACGGAGTAGAAAATGCAGGAGGTCAACCGACTGGTTCGATTCCGACAGAATCGCACCCAATTGGCATGTGCGCTTTTGCACATCATGCTCAACGTCCATAGTCACCACCTCTTACACAACGACATGTCCCCCGACAACATCTTGTTGCATTTTCCACAAGAGTCTGAAGATGTGTACATCGGGGTATGCGATTGGGGGGTGGCCTCCGCGACGGATGACCCAAAAACCACGTTGTACATTTTCGAGAGCAGAGACAAGATGATAAAGACTCTCGCACATAGATGGTGGATTGCACCTGAAATTGCAATTGTTCATAATGTAACCAACAACCAGTCAGATGGCACACCTCGTAGGCCCCCTCTAAACCGTGCCATCAGAGACCTTTGCAATTGGGAAGATAGCCCAGGTAATAAATGGGGGTAACACGTTCGATGCAAGCCTGTTCAACGATATGTCTACTGGAACCTGTTTTGCTTCCGCTCTGAAAAACTTGTGTGTAGACACAGTAGAGTTACGGTACAAACTAGAAAATGTTGTGAAGCATTTCATGACGGGGGCTATTCAATTGGCCTGAGCCCAAAAATTGCTGGAGGATGGATAGAAACTTGTAGACCTCTGACTGTACATCATGTTTGAATAAATTTTATTTTCAATTGTGTTTGTCTCGTACCATAATGTTTTAATGGTTTGTTACTTGGCCATGGCACTTGGGTCCATCATATGGGATAATCAAGCACCACACCCACGAATCTTGAAGAGTGACAGTGTACACCGGGTCAATGGGTGAACCAATCGTTCCCCTGCCAAATGATTTTAGATTGATTTGAAACTTTGGGAGTGTCTTGCACATGCTCTCTTAAAGTTACCGGACAAGTATGAGGTCAATCTAAAATGGTTCTAAGGGTGAACCAATAGTTCCCCTATTAAATGATTCATGATTGAAAATTGGTTGAAAGGTTTAACGAGTCGTTCGGGGGGCAAATGATTATTTCTTCGCTTGCAACTTTGTGTACGTGATTTGTACGTACTTAAGCACATATGGACCAAAATTGAACTTCAACAAAGTTGTTTGAATGGGTTATTCAAATTCATAAGGAGAAACAACCTTTCGTCTGTTTTTAATTCCATTCTGAAGCCATATGCTTGATAACAACATGAAGAGTTGCATACAAAATATCACCATGGACACACATCGTCTGCATCCAAAACACATTTTATTCCCTCATTTGCACTCCAAGGTGAAGTTATCTTCAACTTCATGCACTCTTCATATAGAGCTCTGCAATAGTGAGCATAGAGCAAAAGATGAACGTTTTTTTCCAAACATTTTTCTTTGGTACATTTTTTGGCAAGGATGTGGTGGTGTAAGGGTTCAACTCACAGAACAAAATCAAACCAAAAACAAAATCATTGCGCCCCACAATCCTATGCCCTCTAAATCATTTTATTTAGTAAAAATTCCAGTTCAATTCAAAATTGGATAAAAGGGTGAACGGAAACTTCCCCGATGAAATGATATTTTATTGCTCCGAAACTTTGCAAGTGTCTTCTACATGCCCTCTTACATGTCTTTGAGAAGTATGACATCAATCTAAAATGGTTTAAAAGGTGAACCAATCGTCCCCCTACCAAATGATTTTAAATTGATTTGAAACTTTGCAAGTGTCTTGTACATGCCCTCTTACAGGTCTTTCACAAGTTTCAAGTCAATCTAAAATGGTTGAAAGGGTGAATCAATCATGAACATATCAAATGAATTTGGAGTGCTTTAAAGCTTTGCAAGTGTCTTGCACATGCCATTTTAAAGGTACCGGACAAGTATGAGGTCAGTAAAATATGGTTGAAAGGGTGAACCAATTGTTCCCCTATCAAATGATTTTACATTGCTTTGAAGCTTTGCAAGCGTCAGCCACATGCCCTCCTACAAGTACCGGACAAGTATGACGTGAATAAAAAATGGTTGAAAGGGTGAACCAATCATTCCGCTATCAAATGATTTTATATTGCTTTGGATGTCATTGCTTTGGTAATTCTAGCCCCCCAATGGCCCATTGTAACCCTTGAATTACAATTCAAAATGCAATTCAAGCATATGCACAACAAGGGTGCGGGATGGAGGCTTTGGAGACCTATGAACAAATGATGTGCGAAGGGGTGAAAACCAACTGTGGACATTTGTTTGTGTTTGCAATGCGTGTGCAAGCCTGGGAGCTCTGGAAAAGGGGGAAGAGGTCCATGGTGACATCGTCAAAGCTGGAATTGTACCAAATGTCATCCTAATACTGCCCTGGTGGACATGTATGCCAAATGTGGGTGCATTAAGGATGTGAAGGGAGTTAATTTCAACCCTATGGCTGAATGAGATGTGGTGTTGTGGAACATGATGCTTGCAGGGGTATGCACAGCAGGGGCGTGGGATGGAGGCTTTGGAGACCTATAAGCAAATGATGTGCGAAGGGGTGAAGCCCAACCACAAACGTTTGTTTGCGTTTGCAATGCGTGTGCAAGCCTGCAGCCCTGAAAAATGGGAAAGAGGTCCATGGTGACATAGTCAAAGCTGGAATTGTACCAAATGGCATCCTGAACACTACCCTGGTGGACATGTATGCCAAATGTGGGTGCGTTAAGGATGCGAAGGGAGTTAATTTCAACACTATGGCTGAACGAGATGTGGTGTCGTGGAATACGATGCTTGCAGGGGTATGCACAGCAGGGGCGGATGGAGGCTTTGGAGACCTATGAGCAAATGATGGGGGAAGGGGTGAAGTGCAACCACATCACGTTTGTGTGCATTTGCAGTGTGTGTGCAAGCCTGGCAGCCTTGGAAAAGGGCAAAGAGGTGCATGCTTGCATCGCCAAAGCTGGAATCGTACCAGATGTGATTATGAACAATACTCTCGTGGACATGTATGCCAAATGTGGGAGCATTGAGGATGCTGAGGGAGTCTCAACAGTATGGCTGAACGAGATTTGGTGTCATGGAACGCCATGCTTGCAGGATATGCATAGCAGGGGCACGGGATGGAGGCTTTGGAGACCTATGAGCAAATGATGGGGGAAGGGGTGAAGTGCAACCACATCACGTTTGTGTGCGTTTGCAATGCTGGTGCAAGCCTGGCAGCCCTGGAAAAGGGCACAGGGTGCATGGTGACATCATCAAAGTTGAAATTGTACCAAATGTCATTCTGGACACTGCCCTGGTGGACATGTATGTGAAATGTGGGTGCATAGAGGATGCAAAGGGAGTATTTGACAATGTGGCTGAATGAAATGTGGTGTCATGGAATCCGATGATCGCAGGATTTGCCCAGCATGGTTGTCATAGGGAGGTCCTGCAACTATTTGAAGGAATGCAAAAGAACGGCTTGAAGCCGGACAATATCACCTTTATATGTGTTCTCTCTGCATGCAGCCACACTGGCCTACTGAATGAAAGAAGACACTATTTCGATTCCCTGAGTCATGAGCATGGTGTCACCCCGCCAGTAAAGCACTTTGGCTGCATGGTGGACCTTCTGGACGTGCGGGACAACTACATGAGGCAGTGGACCTGATTAATAAAATGCCAATCAATCCAGATGTTGTGGTGTGGAAGGCCTTGCTTGGTGCCTGCAGAATCCATGGCAATGTGAAGATGGTTGAATGTGTGGCAACATCTATCCTTAAGAGGGATGAACAGGATGCCGCAACTTATGTGTTGTTATATCAAACACCTATGTTGCAGCTGGCAGATGGGATGATACTGCAAAGGTGAGAAGAATGATGAAGGTCAGAGGGGTTAGAAAGGAGCCAGGTGACAAGTTGCATCCCAGAATTAAGGAAATCCATACTGAGCTGAGAAGATCGTCTGGGCAGATGAAGGCGGCGGGGTATGTGCCTGACACACGACGCTTTTTATTGCATGATGTGGAGGAAATGAATTTTCTCTTTGTCACCACAGTGAGAAGCTGACCATTGGTTTTGGGCTGATCAGCACGACTCATCAAGAATCTTCGACTGTGTGGATACTGCCACATCTCTACCAAATTCATCTCAAAGATTGTTGGCCGAGCAATTGTTGTATGGGACGCTAACTACTTTCCACCACTTCGAAGATGGGATTTGTTCTTGTGGTGATTACTGGTGAAATGATGTTTTATGAGAAAGATGCTAGTGTTTTGCTTCATTCATTGACTTTTGCCCCCATGTGCTGGAACATGTGTGGAGACACATTAGACGAATAAATCATTTGCCTCCCCATCGACGCGTTCACCCCTCAAGCTATTCCACAATGTAATTGAATTTAAATTCATTTTAAGCCAATAAATAGGTTTGTACTGCCTTTCATTGGGGGTTTCTGGCACGTATTGATTTTTTTTTTTGGCTCAATTTTGTTTTGCGGCTTTAAGCATCCCACCGCTACTCCCCCGCCAAAATTTGGACCAATCAAAAATGCCCCCAAAAAAAAGTGTTCTCTTCGCTCACTATTGTAGAACTCTCTATGAAGAGTGCATGAAGTTGAACACAAATCAAGTTTGGAGTGCAAAACGGGCAAGAAACTATGGTTTTGGGTCCAAATGAATTTTGATCGCTCCCAGATTTGGCACGCACGTTGCATATGGAGTCATTACACGCCCCATTCAAAAACATAATGAAAAAAAAAACATGAGCACGCAGTCCAACAAGTCCCAAAGTAATAGCAGATCCAATATAATACATTCGTGAGCGGATGGTTGCCCATCCAAATCATTTTTGTTTGCTTCCAAACTTTGCTAGTACGTTCGAGACACTCTCTCACAGGTCCCGGACTAATATCAGATCAATCGAAATTCATTCGATGGCTCAATGGATGGTTGGCCATCGAAATGATTTTGGTTCGCTTTGAGACTTGGCCACTATGTTCAATGTACCATGGAAGAGGCCTCAGAGTAATATGAGATCAACCGAAATTCGTTCAATGGGCCGACGGATGGTTGCCCATCCAAATGATTTTCGTTCGCTTTGAGACTTGGCTCAATGTACCCTCTGATAGGTCCCTATGTAATATGAGATCAATCGGTAATTGGTAATGTTAGTCCCTAAAATGGCCAACCCCGGCCGCCCCTCAAATTGTAATTTGAGCCCTTGAAATTGTCAATTCCAACCTCTCAAATTGCACTTCTAGGTCCTGAAATGGCAATTCCCGCCCCTCAAATTGCAACTGTAACCTGTGAAATGGCAATTGCTACTTGCAATCATCACACTCCACGGCACCACATCACGTTCAGCCACACTGTCAAACACTCCATTTGCATCCTCGATGCACCCACATTTGACATACATATCCTCCTAAACGTCATGTAACACAAAGCACGTGTCAGGAACATATCCCACCCCCTTCATCAGCCGAGACAATCTGCAGCTCAGCATGAATTTCCGGAATTTGTGGATGCAATTTGCCTCCTACAACAAAAGTATGCACCCTGTTGTCAACCTCAATGTAGCTGCACCCTGGCTCCTTTATGACAACATAAATGTTTGATAGCAACACATGAGCCGCAGAGTGCTCCGGATCGATCTTGAGAATGCTCTTTGCTACACGTTCTGCTATCTCCACATCTCTATAAACTCTGCAGGCACCAAGCAAGGCCGTCCATACCCCAACATCTGGCATGATTGGCATGTTGTTAATTAAGTCCTCTGCTTCATACAATCGCCCTGCACGGCCAAGAAAGTCCTACCATGCAGCTAAAATGCTCCACTGTAGCAGTGAGACCATGATCATGTCTCAAGGAATCAAAGCACTGATGGCTTTCATCCACAAGGCCCCCATGGCTGCATGCTGAAAAGACAGATATGAAGGTACTACTATTAGGCTTCAAGCCTTCCTGTTGCATCTGTTCCAATAGGAGCATTTCGATTGATCTCGTATTACACTGGGACGTATCAGAGGGTACATTGAACACACTGGCCAAGTTTCAGCGCGAACGAAAATCATTTGGATGGGCAACCATCCGTTGGCCCATTGAACGAATTTTGATTGATCTCATATTACTCTGGGGCCTCTTCCATGGTACATTGAACATAATGGCCAAGTGTCAAAGCGAACCAAAATCATTTCCATGGCCAACCATCCGTTGAGCCATCGAATGAATTTCGATTGATCTGATATTAGTCCGGGACCTGTGAGAGGGTGTCTCGAACGTACTAGCAAAGTTTGGAAGCAAACAAAAATGATTTGGATAGGCAACCATCCGCTCACCCATTGAATGTATTATGTTGGATCTGCTATTACTTTGGGACCTGTTGGACTGTGTTTCGCGTGCTCATGTTTTTTTTTTCATTCTGTTTTTGAATGGGGTGTGTAATGACTCCATATGCAACGTGCGTGCCAAATTTGGAGCGATCAAAATGCATTTGGACCCAAAACCACAGTTTCTTGCCCGTTTTGCACTCCAAACTTGATTTGTGTTCAACTTCATGCACTCTTCATAGAGAGTTTTGCAATAGTGAGCGAAGAGAACACTTTTTTTTTGGGGCATTTTTGATTGGTCCAAATTTTGGCGGGAGAGTAGCAGTGGGATGCTTGAAGCTGCACAACAAAATTGAGCCAAAAACAAAATCGATACGTGCCAGAAACCCCCAATGAAAGGCAGTGCAAGCCTATTTATTGGCTTAAAATTAATTTAAATTCAATTACATTATGGAATGGCTTGGTGTCGATGGGGAGGCAAATGATTTATTCGTCTGTTGTATCTCCGCACATGTTCAAGCACATGGGGGCAAAAGAGGGGCTTCAACCACATCCGTTCGATGGATGCAATAGCCGTGCACGCATTGCATGATTTTTTTTTTCGCAATGAACAAAAACCAGATGACAACTGAACGCCTCATTGGCCCATCGAACGAATTTCGATTGATCTCATATTACACTGGGACCTATCAAAGGGTACATTGAACACACTGGCCAAGTCTCAAAGCGAACGAAAATCATTTGGATGGACAACCATCCGTTGGCCCATTGAACAAATCTCGATTGATCTCATATTACTCTGGGGCCTCTTCCATGGTACATTGAATATATTGGCCAAGTCTCAAAGCGAACCAAAATCATTTGGAGGCAAATGATTTATTAGTCTGTTCATTTATTTGTGATTAATCGTTAATGGTGAAAAGGATAAACCAAAGGTTCCTTGATCAAAAAAAATTTGAATGATTTGAAATTTTGCCAATATGTTCTACATGCCTACATGGACCGGACAAGTATGAGATCAATCAAAAATGGTTCACAGGAGGAACCAATGGTTACTTGATGTACCAATTTATGAATGCTTTCAAACTTTGCCATTGCATTGTACATGCCCTCTTAAAGGTACCGAACAAGTATGAATTCGATTTAAAATATTGCAATGGGTGAACCAATGGTATCTTCATTCAACAATTTTTGATTGTTTTGAAACTTTGCCAGTATATTGTACATGCCCTCAAACAGGTACCGAACAAGTATGAGGTCATTCAAAAATGGTTCAAAGGATGAACCTCGTATTTCCAAAAATTACGTAGACTATACATTGGGTTGCACATTTAAGTTTTCGCAAATTGAGACCTTTGGCCTACTCCTTTTTCTAGCCTTTCTAGTCATCTTCATCTAGATTTATTACTTCGTTGTCGTCATCTCCAGATGTTGATGAAGATGCTCCGGGTGTAGAGGACGTGCCTCCACCAGTACGGAGAGCTCGAGCCTGGGCTCGAGTGGTCAAAGAAGGACCCAGTGTTGTGTGGTCCACCCTTGCCATCATGCGTAGCGTTCTAGGCGAGTGCTGACTCTCTTTCACATTTGCCAGAGCTGGGTGTGTCGCTCTTGCTACGGCTTCATGCAATTTTTCAATTAAATCCGATATGTTTGGAAGTGGCAAGAACACCCCTGGAATAGGGGCAACTTGGTCATGCCATGTGTTCTGCCAATACTTTACAACACTCGTGATGGCAGCCTTGAAATTGTCCAACACCTCCTCCTGCTGGGGGTCTCTGCACAACTCTGGCAGAAATGGCCCTTTATCCCGACGAGACAATATGTCTCATTCATATCCTCCCAACGGATGCTAGCGGCCTCCAACTCCCTCATAAATAGGTCTCTCCCAATCGGTTCGCGATTGTATGGGTCATTTTCCGCTGGCACCCATGGATCCTTAGGTAGTCGGAAGAATCTTTGTTTGGTACTGCTCCAATGCCCTCCCGACAAAAAAGCTTCTTTTGGACTGGGTCCCGTATGCCTCTAGCACGCACGGTTATTTCCCAGTTGGATGTCACCCAAAAGGTCACCGGATCTTTAACCCTAGTTAACGTCTTCGCATCCAAGGCGTGCATCTCTCTTGGAGCATCCCATGTCATTGTCTCCCCCTAGTGCTGCCAATTTAAAAAATCGTAAGGCGATACATCCAATGGCATGTTGTACCGGTTGTACTCGTATCCCGTGGGCATATTGTCTTGCAATCCAAACAACTCGTAGAAACGTCGATGGATTGGTCCACGGCAGTCAGGGCATTGGCTGGCTCACATGGCTGCCGATATGAGACATGCGGGATGGAACAAATGGCCACATGAACCAAGCATATAGCCTCCCTCCGGTCCGTAAGGGTTTAGGCACATTGTGCATACCGTACCATCTGTTACCCATGACGCTGGATTGCTCCGTGGTATCCACGTCCGTTTATCCTCATGAATGTAGGCTGACATCCTCGGCCTGCTGTCCCACTCCTCCTCTACTTCCAAATCCCAGTTTATGCTCTTATTGGTATCGGAAATTGTATGCATACAGTGCTCAAACATGGCATCCACATCACCCCATGTGGTGAATCCAGTGTACTTCGACGTGAATACATCACGCACAGTGAATTAGCGTAGATGCTATCTACGCTTCGATTCGACAAACGTGCTGCACGTTGGAGGGAGGACAACACTTCTTCTATCCGTGTTTCCCGCGATGCTAGATGGCCCGCCCATGTCACCCAATTCCGCCAATCCCTCTTCAACCATGGCCATGATCGGATTTGCATGGCATTTGAGTACCGATATGCAACAGCCCTAGCTTGCTCGTGTTTCCCCACAAGCTGCTCTAATTTATGTTCTTGGGCCGATGTAATTTGCACGGCAGAACATTCCTCAGTTTCCACTATGGGGTCCTTCCCTTTTCTTGCCTTCTCCGCCGCAAGTTTTTCTTCCTCAACCCTCGCCGAGTCCAGTTCAGGTGTTTGCACTTCATTCCCATGCCCGGCTTCAACCACATCCGTTCAATGGGTGCAATAGCTGTGCACGCATTGCAGGATTTTTTTTTCGCAATGAATAAAAACCAGATATTGAGTCAACCCCGTCGATGACGCGGTCAATGTCCATTGGTGGCATATTCAAACGCGCCAATATGTCTTGCTCGTTGGTGATTGGCCTCGGGTCCTGAAGCACACCGCGTACGCTGTCGAGAGTCCCCAACCCCATTCTTTCCAGCCCCCCTTACTACGTACTAACTTACTACCTATTAAATCAGTAAATAGGTGCGACTACCAGCAGGGGGGTGGTCGCAACATTTTTATTTTATTTTAACAGTTGCGACGACCGCTATTGGTGGTCGCACAATTGTTTTTTTTAAAATAGGTGCGACCACCAGGAGGTTGGTCCCATTGCACCTGTATGTATGTTTGGAGAGGCAGATGAAAAGCACATATATCGGCTCCCCATGGATTTGTGAAGGGGAAGATGAATGTTGGGAGCTGCACCTAGCCTTTGTGGCTTTCAAAACCATAATAGGAAATCAACAATGTAATGTAAAGGTAATGACGAAACACAAACACACGCACAACCACCAAACCCTTTCTTGGGTACACATATTCCACCATTTTTATTTCCGTACACGTATGCATGTACCCAAACTAAAACATGGATATCCATGGAAACATACTATACATCATGTGACAAAAGTTATAGTTGTACCTAGTTCCGTCTGGCACGACGACGATGGTATGATCTCACGCCTAGTACAAAATCTTCGTCCCCACTCACTTCACCCTCGTTCCCATGAT
This sequence comes from Takakia lepidozioides, assembly GCA_030704615.1. Lineage (NCBI taxonomy): Eukaryota > Viridiplantae > Streptophyta > Takakiopsida > Takakiales > Takakiaceae > Takakia > Takakia lepidozioides. Next base: position 42,088,403 of record CM060732.1, on the reverse strand, counting down.
CAGTGCTAAAATCATGATCTCCATCTGTTCTTTCGTTTTCAGAGGCAACTGGTCGTTGGACCTGTAGTCGTCCTCGGAGTACGTTCAGTTGTCTCTCTGGTCAATTTCCACTCCTATCATGAATACCATCTAAGGTATCAGGCCTGTTCACAGGTCGATCACCAACAAAAGGTTGCACAATTCTCTGCTGTTTCTGGGCTTGTCCCGGATTTCGTGGTGGCCTTGGAGCAGGTCTCGTATGAGGAAGGCTACTCGCATGTACATCAGAGGGGCCGACATGAGAGGAAGGGGCATGAGATGGACCTGCGAGGGTCGAGGAAGCACGGTTCACATACGGACGTCGTCGGGCTAGATGAAACGACAATGGCCGGTCGTCGTCATCCGATGGTTCGACTTGCAGAAGTCCCGCAGCAGAAGAAGCATCTCCCAGGATCGGAGTAGCGATGGAAGGAATTACATGAGGGGGAGAGAGACTAGATGGACTAGCATGGGATGGACCGGCTTGAGAAAGATAAACATGAGATGGAGAAGCACGGTTCACAGGAGCACGATGTCGGTGAAGGAATGACAACGGCCGGTTGTCATCATCCGACGATTCGACCTGCACATCTCCTGCAGTCCGTGGAACTCATGGTGGGGGAGAGTTGACCTCAACTTCATTGTTGAGAGTATGCTCCACTGGGGGAAATGGGTCCGCAATTGGGATGACACCATGTTGCAGTTCATCAACAACAAGGTCATCGAAGGATGGATGCATTGCAACATCATCGTCATTAAATTCATATGGGTCATGTGCCCACATCATCGGACCTATCCCAACCGTCAGAGTCGGAGTCCTTCGCGGCGTCGGTGTCATCATTGCTGCTAGATTGTACCTCTAAGGCAAATTCTTCAGACAACAGATTCTTCTCGTACCATGCAGATGCATCACTTGCTGTCCTCTCTTGCAGTAGCCTTCAATTCGTGTAGACATAAACCAATTTGTCACTGATAGGATTTAACCTGTTGCGAATCTTGTTGTGAACAAACGAGTAACTGCTCCAGTTCCGCTCACAGGACGAGGCAGAGCACACTTGAGCAAGAATACGCTTTGCAATGGGGCTAACGTTCTTGCTCCAGCTCCAATCAGATCCCACCATTCATGTGGCAACATGTTCATTGCTTTTGGATCCGGCATGTCATGAAAATGATTTTGGCGATCCGAGAAGCACTGGTACTCGGAAAAATCTCGCTCTGCCATGTTCAAGGGCGCGAGTTGCATGATGACCCGTACAAGCCCAACTTTGGCATCCACATCGTCTCTCAAATCCGTATTGTCCAGCAAGAATGGATTCAGCAAGGTCCCCGCATAATGCAAGTCCGTGCGAACCATCCGTTTGCGGTCGTAAAATGCATCCTCGGTCCTTGCCGCCAAATCATCGTCCATAGAAAGACGCCTCAAAGATTGCACGTGCTTCTCAAGGTTTTCCAATATCAACCATGCTTTATCCATTATTGGTTGTTTTCCATCAAACTCCCGCAAAGCAATCAACACCGGCTCCACTATGTACACAAAATTTGCACATTTCGCCCAGAAATCGTCGGAGCGAATGATTGCGCGGACCCTCCGACTTTTGCTCAAAGACTTGGACTTACGAGAGTCGCGTAAGGTGCCCACATACGCATCCCATTGAGGGTCAATGACCACCTGCTCCAGACCCGCCCTCACAGTCACCAGTCGATCCACCATCAAAAAGTTTGTGGCAAAGCGGGTTTCACCCGGGTTCCTAAGGCTGTATTTGGGTTCATGCTATCTAAATAATGCCAGAGGGATGTGATGTGTACGAAAAAACGTCACAACCGACTTTGCCCTTTTTACTAGTTGTTTCATCCATGATTCTTTTCCCCAATCCTCCAAAAGAAGATCAAAGATATAAGCAACACACCCTTGGTAATATAGATGGGGATATCGTACCATCAAAATATCGGCCATATTAACCATGTTAGATGCATTGTCCGTGTACACTTGGACAATTTTATCAGCTCCAATTTTATCGATGAAACTCGTCAACAACCCTGTTTGATAACGTGCATCTTTTCTCTCCCCGCTTGTGTCAACGGATCCCAAAAATTGTTCCCCCGTAGGACAGACCAGCATGACATTGAACAGTGGTCGATTAGTAACAGAACTCCAACCGTCCACACATATAGTGCTTCCATATTTCCGGAGAGAATCATCTGTCTTTTCATTCACCTTTTGGGTGAGGTCAGACATAACCTCTTCTAGCAATCATGTGCGGAGATCGCGATAACTCGGAGGTGTGTATGTGGACTTGGAATCGGATGTGGCTTTGATAGTAGCCACAAACGTAGGAAGCCTTGAGACATTGAACGGAATATTGGCCTCGTAAAAAAATTGGGTCCACTTTTTATCCAGAGTCCTCCTGTGCGACAAATTTAAGCCTTCTTGCATTGATTGTTGCCTCAATGGTCTGGTCCGTACAAGTGCTGGCGTACAATCGGGTGTTGCTCCTGACCCTCCGGCTTCTCCACGAACAACAGACGCCTCGCAAGAATCCCTTTGGATACAACTCTGAGGGACATTTTGATTCAAACCTGGAGTGTTTGGCTCAGAAGCCGCGGCCACAACATAGCTAAGATGGTTATGAAGTGTGTACCCGTTTCGGGGAGGGATTCCGAATTTGCTGCTGTGGCTGATCGCTCTCTTTTCATTAACGCTGAGCAACGACCATCTCCGACTCATCTCCTCCATCTCGCAACGTCGACTTGGCAGTGGAGTTTGCTTGTATGACCAGATCAAGTGGGCTGACCCTTATTGTTAAGTCCACCTGCCTCCTCACTGTTTGAGTCGCGATGGATTCTGTCCGGGTTTGTGTGATTTCCTCCAATTTCCGTTCATGGATCTATACGAATTTTTGTAACCGTCAGTCATATGTAAAGTGGAAGAAGGTTTGAAATATCAAGATACACATTAGATATTGGCAAAAACTCAACAAGAATACAACCAGATGCAATACACACAATTTGTTCCATTTATAATACTTAAAGACACCATAAATCTCCAGGTGTCATTCGTTACCTACATCCAAATTGACATGCTGGGAGACACTTTGAGAGTAAGTTGGGCTCTGAGTTCGGCCTTTGCCTTCGCTGTTTTTTCCGGGAGACGGGCTCTTACTCCTCGCTCTTTGTCCGCTGTCTTTTGTGGGACACGGGCTCTTTGACCTCGCTCTCTCTACCCTATCTTTTGCGGGAGACGGGGACATTGGTGCAGGCTCGTCCCCTTCTACAGGTTTGAACCAGTCTTCTGCACTCCCAACAATATTGCCGCCCACCTCGATTGAGCTAGCTTCCGCACCCCTTGAGGATGAAGCAGAATTACTTTTAGTTCTCTCGCTTGAACTCGACGAATCCACATCCAGAATCACGACCTTGTGGACCGCAACGTCTTGCGTGATGTTCTCAAGTCCATCCAGTGACTGAGTTCTGAAGTCCTGAATCACATCTAGGTGTCCAGCCTCCCAACGGTCTGCATTGTCTCCCGCGTGGCCCTCTTTGTCCTCGTTACCATCGATGCCCTCGTCTTCCTCTCCGTGTTCGGAATGTCCGCCTTCTTCTTCCAAGTCTTCATCTTCCTCCTCCTCATCCTCATCATCGTCTCCGCCGTCAAACTCTTCAGCAACATTGTCATTCTCAATTTGAAGCTTCTTAAAATTCGCTTCAACTTTTCTTTTGCAATTTTTTTTTTTGGTTGAGTGGTTGATGTCAAGCACTCGAATGTTTCTTGCCTGCAGATAAACCCAGTCAGTAAAACAGAGGACGTGTTCGATCAAAAATATAAAAATAGTTTTTAAAATGAAAAAAGGTTTTACACTTACATGAAGTGCGTACGTCAACATCACGCCTCCGAAGATGTTGACAGCGGACATCCCGTCTCGACAAAACAGGGAGGCCAAATAGTCATATGTGTCAACTCGTAGCTCATGATTATAAGTCCTGCACTCTTCTTCAAAAGCTGATGGCTTCTCAGAAGGCCCTTCCAGAATCAGCTAAATTGGCTCGATTAAGAGTACGGTGGCGATGTGCTCGTCTGGATTCTGAATCTCCTCAAGTGTCGCTGGAAATACATAGTCCAGGCACAGTACAGTCTGAGAGAAAGTCTTCGCTGTTTTTGTAAACATTTTCATACTCCCCTGGAACATAAAATCCCTGCCGGACAAGATACGATGTTCTTTCGGGACCATTTTGGATGTAGGAGACCAGATTGGCCGAGGACGGTTGCGTCGAGAAGAAAACAAAAGCACTCGTGTTCATTTTCTGAGCCACAAAAGCCTCCAGTATGTTCACATAATCCTTGGACTCAAATACCACAGAGTCATCTTCAGAAATTGTATTGACGAACACCATCGCTATGTTGTCAAACCGTTTCTTCGGTGCGAGTCACAGACGGGACTTGGCATCGGTGAATTTTGTTTCCCCCCGCATGAGAGCGTAATGAGACTTGAAACTCGCTGAAATAATCGCCATGGCATCCTCTCTATCCTCATAAGCTTTATTGATGGAGGAGACGTACTTAACAAAAGCGGCCGTGAGTGGTTTTGTCTCCATGTTCATCTTGATCTTGCTTTGGATGTAATCCGTCCCCAGTTTGTCTTTAAATGTTGAGAACTCTGCCTTATTGAAGTGGTACTTTTTCTTCACTTCACGCCACTCGTCCTTTGTGTACGGTTCCGTGCACTGTTTGCTCCTCCGAGGCCACCCCAACACTTCCATAACATTGTTGACTATAAACCGCGCATTTTCATGTCGTCCATGTACTTGTTCATGCCTTGAATTCATTTGTCTTGTCCCTTGTAATCTCAAATGATCAATTTCAGGTCCAGGATTTTCTGCGCAACTTTTATCAGCTGCCATCTGTTCAACCCTTGCAGCTTTGCGATAGCAGATTTCGTGAGCTGTTGTTGTTCACCCTTGTACTGTATCCCAAGTGGGTCGAGTAGCTTTCCCTGCTCCCAGTTTTTGGAAACATCTTCCCAAATCTTCCAAACGTTGTCGTCGCAAAGTACCAGGACCATTGCCTCCTTAATGCTACCCATTTCAAGTATCAAATGATAGGCAAACATGAACTCCTGCACATTCATCCACGGAAAAATTAGGTGTCACTCCGACAACAGAAGTATTATTTAGCACAAAATGAATGTGAATAGTAGATTTTTATTCCATAAATGCATACATTTCATTGTTTCGTCTCGGACTTGGTGGTGTGATCATTGTATTTCTTTGGCTTCCCCCTCAGGTTGAATAACATTCGCGCATGCGCAACTTTCTCCGGCATTGTTGTATCAAACTTTTGCGCCTTATTGGGATCGTTGAGGAGCTTTGACAACTTCAGGAGCCTTTGTTCATCGGTAGACCATACAATCTTCGCAGGCCACTCCCGGTAGTACTCCTTCAGTTCGCTGTCGGCAAGATCCTCGAGAAGTTCTTGCTACAAATAATGTAAAATGGGTGAGAGAGCTGAAAATGTAGGGACATATCCAATTTTGTTGTTCAACACCAACCTCCACTGCCCAGTGGAGGTTTGTTAAAAGAGAGGTCTGGGTGGAAGTGAAGTCCATTACCTTTGCTGCCACGATGGTGTGTTGTCCACGTATGACGAAGAACCTGGATATGTCCATTTCCTTCCATTGCTTCGGTCGCGATGAAATAATCTTCTCGGGATTGGAAGGGTTGATTGGCGTGAGATACACCGGATGTTTGGAGTCGAACAAATGAAGCTGGAATAGTCGCGCTTTCACTTCGTCCTTATGCTTGATATTTAACGGCCTATAAACCATGCTCCTTGGAGCTAGTTCCATCATGGAGACGTTCACAAGGAAGGTACTCTCGAATCCGAATGGAAATACGTCATTGTATTCCTTCGTGAGCCTCTCCTCCATCTTCTCGCATTTTTCCTTGTCGAAAATCTCCCCAGCTTTAGGTCTCTTGTTATCTGACATCAATGCTGGATCCTGATCCTCCTTCTATTTCTTCTTTCCTGCGGAAGTCCCGGCCTCATTGTCATCATTGCTGGATATCGACGACTTGTGTTTTCTCCTCTTCGGCTTTGATGCTTCCTCTAGTGTTCGTTTCTTGCGAATGTCGTTCACCATTGCGTGCAGAAGATCCAGAAAAATACTCCAAGCCCTCGACAAACCTACGTCGGTAAATACTGAGCCCTCGTCTGGAAATCTAAAACCCATTGCAATGCATTCACTCATCAACGACTTGTTCAGACGACCCACCTCCACTTTGAAACCAAACGTCCTGGGGGTTCTCGCATCCTCATGTAGGAACAAAACCAACATCGGGTTTTCCTCTTTAGATTCAAGCTCTATATCAAGAGCTTCTGCGTATTTTAAGTCTGTTATTACTCCAAGACTTCTGTAATGAAAAGACAGTTTGTGATCAGGAGGTGTACCGACAGGCACGATTCCCCAATCTGTCACCTCTGGGTTAAGCTCAAAAATTGCAGTATGCTCAGTTTTGAAATGTGAGGACTTCCGGCATACGAATGCGCCACAAATATCTCCAATCAATCCCGGGACGCAATCTGGTGGTGTAGGATGTCTTCTGTTACAACCAAACACAAATTCATTAGATAATCAAATAACAAGATCTCTCTTACTAGCATCCATCATTCCAAAAATAAGAACCTCCACTGGACAGTGGAGGTTCGTATGTACGAGGCTTTCTACATGAAATGGGAAATCCTCCATATTTTACAGATGTTGTAGAAAAAAGCTTTAATGAAAATAAGGCTCAGGAGCCATTGAGTACATCATCCTGAAACAGGACAAATCTACAATAGAAATCTTCGAACCTAATTCGTCCAAAAATTACTCAGGGACTTCTCGCACTATATTCAGACCATTCTATATTATATACCTAAGAACTACAAAATGCTCCTTCTGATATCTCTGAGTGTATCACGCGAATAGTCTGGAGGGGTATATTTTGGGGATCCGGTGATACTTTCAGGAGACGCAGGGGAGTATCTTGGAGATCCGGAGACGTCCAGGAGTTCCAAGACTCCCTGTCTCGTTGCAGTGTCCAGGGAGAAGTTTGGAGGGTAATATCCTGCAGATCCTGTTGTAGATTCAGGAGATGCTGGCGAGTAACCCGGAGATGCGGGATATCCAAAAATGGTCACTTGTATCGCCGCCAATGTGTCCGGGGAATAGTCTGGAGGGGTGTATGTCGGATAATCTTGGGAGTAGGCAGGAGATCCGTTGACATCATTATTTACATGAACGCTTTCTCTTATTTCCGCCAGAGTATACTTGGAGATGTCTTCAGGTGTATTGTTGGGAGATTCGGATGCGTTCCGCGGGGATTCTACGGTCACATTTTCATCAATCCCAGACACTTTGTTCGGCTCGGTAGACCCCCAATCTGGTTCCGAAACACCATGTTTTTGATCTGGATGGTCCGCTTCCATCACGTCTACCGAACACCGTCTCTTGCTCCAATTTAAGCTGACGGTCTTGTACTCATCGTCAGACACCGGTTCCCCACCCTCGCTCTTACTTCTCATACTGACATAAAAACTTATCAGAGTGTGTAACTGGCTGACCCAAAGAAATGTCGAACCTCCACCAGGTAGTGGAGGTTCCCAATTATCGTATCCCAGTCTCGTTGGAAAGTATGTGTCACACTTACAATGTTACACATATGATTCCATCACTCGTTCCCACATCGTCTCACACTCATTTTCATTTCTCCCGAAATTATCCGATTTCGTCCTAACGTGAAAAAATGTCTTTCAGCTTCCCCATACAAAATTCTCGCGAACCTCCATTGGGCAATGGAGGTTCCAGTTTTTGGTTCCTCATGTGCATGACATTGGTCTACGAATAGTCTACTCTGGCCTGCACGAAGCCTACTGTTAGCCTATGTCTAGTGTAGAATACAAGTAGACTAGGCTATCGTGGTTTTTCAGAATTGCCGAATTCGACAAAATGGATATGAAATGAAAATTGCCATTCAGAATTGAATTTGAATGGGAAGAAATGCATGAACTATTGACAAGAACAAACTAACGCTGGATTTGGGGATCAAGAAAACGGTTGAGAAATAAACAACCGGACATTTCCGAAACCATTGTCCTAAAAAAACCACCACATTGAACAAAACAAGCAATACAACCAGCACAATAATCTCCCGCCACCCTAAACCATTACCCTAATCGACCAGAACAAGCACACACAAAACCACCACACAAAACCACCCTACAAACCATCGGTGAATTGAACAACAACAGTGAAGCACTGAAGCATAGAATGGAGCAGGAGTGAAATAAATTGACAGAGAATGAAGCAAACAATGAAGCAGACAATGAAACATAAACCTAATGTGCACCGAAGCACGGACTGAAGCACTGAAGTACAGATGAGAGTGCACTGAAGACAGTGCAGTGTAACATAGAATGAAGCATGATCCAAACGAATTGAATCGAGAACAAACCACATGAATCGAGAGCAGGCCATACGAATTGAGAACAGGCCAACACAAAACATGAAACATAAGACGAAAAAATGGAGTTTTCAATGTTGTACCTGCTTGTGCCGGCCATTTTGGTGCCCCTGCAACCACAGTCCTTCGCTTGATACTCTCTTCCGCACCTCTGCATGCCGGTAATTGCACTGTGCTCTCGCCTCTGCACTCGTCAATCTCCACTCGCCACTGTCATGTCTCTCCTCCCCGCTCTTCTAAAAACACCTATTTCACTCTTTCACCTTTCACCCTCTGCTCTCTCTGCACTCGGCCAAATCTGCTCTCTTTCTCTCCACGCTCCAGTGTACAGTCTCTTTCTCTCCGCGCTCTAAAACTCTTCCCTTTCACGCTCTCCTCACTCAACAGTCAAGCTCTCACTCGCGCAGCGCTTACGCGTATAAAATAGGAAGCCCAAAGGCCGGGCTCAAAGAGCGCACCCCTTATAAGCGACCTTCAAGAATGATCTGAACCATCGCCTCCGTCCGAAATCGAACGGTCGCGCGGCCCAAATGGATGTTCTGCCACATCCACGCAAACTAACATTAATACTGTCCATCCACACAGATGAAATTAGTTCAACTTTTGTTCCAAATTGAATGACGAATGCACACACGTTTGAACAGACGACCGGACAGACGAATGAAAAAAGAACGAAATGACTGTAATGACGCCATTGGTCAGACTCTACAACCCTCACGCTTATAAAAATCTTAAAATAGATTCGAAGCCACCAAACGTTAACCCACGCCCCAAACGCCCATGTGACCACCCACGTGACACGCCTAGGCAGTCGTTTCGAACTCAATCTGCCAGAGGACACAACGCTGTACCTACGGATTCCTCACACTCTATAATCATTGTCTCATTATGAGCCGTCCACAATCACTTTCGGCTGTTAGCCGCCAGGCGTAAATATTCCTTGACAACACCCGCAAGTGCCATGTGACATACGGCTTTAAGGATAGTAGATGGCCCCTCGTGTCGGGCATTCCTCGATTTAAGGTCCAGAGCCACCATAGGGACTGCCCATTTATCGAGGGATACCCGACACGAGAGGTCCATCCCTACATTAAACATGTGTAAGCAAGCAAGGCACGACAGAGCATTCCGCACACCTGTAATGCACCACCCTTGCTGTCCAATGAAATGCGCCGGCATGTAATGCCCCGCCCTGCCCAAGTGTTTTATTCACTGTAACTGCACGATAAATATAAACAGAACAATCTCAAAGTGCTTTATGGTTCACCTCCGGATTCCTCCCAGCTAATTATAATGATCGATTGTTAATGTGCAGTCCAAAATTAGTTGTGGCGATTAGCCGCCTGACTTCATTTCTCCAGGCCACTTGTCAGAATCGACATCCTTCACGCTTATTCCAGAGTCTGCTGTCAGAGCCGCACGATAATGATGCCAAACATGTAGTTCTACTAATGTACAAGTACGATAGAATTCAGTCTGATTGCGGCCGTTATCGTTTGTTCCATAGTTAATGTGACAATGGCTGCTGTCAATAAATGAAAAATTGTGCACACTTTCAATGAAGCCGTGATTTTGCGAGTTGAAATAAGCCGTTCGATTCCGCCTTAATCCACGGTGGCCACAATCGATCCGGGAGAGAAAGCATACCATATTGCCATTGGAGCGATTCAAAGATGAAAGTTACATGTCACCTCTATATAACGTCCGACTCAACACAACACCAACTTCCCACTGTGAACCTCTCACTTGCTTCTTTTCTCTCACGCACCTCTCTGGACATCCTGCACCTCTCTGGACAACGTGTACCTCTTTGCCTGTCCTGCACCACTCTGCCCATAGAATACTTCTGAAGCAGCCTCTGAGTCTCTCCCTGCTTCCTTAGTCTCAAGTGTCAATTGCACATTTCTCACGTAGGATAGTATGATACTCATTTTTTTGTGTACTCACCATGTGCACCAGCTAAACTTGCTTTTGTTTGTCTAAAGTTACTCCCAAACCTCCACTGGGCAGTCGCCACATTAATATTCATCCATCCATAGAATCAATTTTTCATCCACAGAGGGCTTCTTCATTATCCATTGTTCATCCATGTGGTTGATTTTATCAACGGATATCATCCAACCTCCACTGTCCAGTGGAGGTTGGCATTTGTGACTTCATCTAACAGTTCAGATAGATGTAGTCTATACTCCAACCTCATACTCCAATTTAATTCCAATTGTTTTTCATCAGTCCCAGTGTACATCCAAACATTGACTTTACTTTCTCAAACCATATTGTTTTTCTCATTCAAAACCGTCGAAAAAGTTATACTTAAAGTTTCTCCTTTCGGTGGCACGACGTTCTTTCCTTCAGTTAATCTTCCGTCCTGTAATAGGATTTTACTGAACCTCCACTGCCCAATGGAGGTTACTAACTTCATGGGGTTCCAAGTAGGCAAAAAAGGTGTTTCTGTCGCTTCCTGGATCTCCTTCAGTTGTTGCCTCAGGAGATTGCCTGAATGTTTCTGGGGAAGGAACTTGCCACGGACACCACTTGTGTTCGTCCACCATTTCAGTTACCCTGATCTTTTGTGATGACGCATTTGGCTCCTGTCCTCTGCCTTATCGGCCCATGGATGCTGACACATTGATGGAGGCGATTGGGACTCCAGTTGTGTGGGACGTGTCCTGTGTTCGCACGCATGAAACTGTGGATTCAGCATCCCAGAGAAACCCAGGATGTCATTCCATCACAGAAGATAGTGATTATGAAGGACAAAGCACTGAAAGCAATGAAATTCCGTCAAACGGTGAGACTGAAGGGGATCTGCCTGTAGGTCTGGGGAGAGATTGTTGGAGAAACTTGTAGTGTCTTCTTCTAGGGCAGGACGGAAACGCCCTGTTCGAAGGCCGAATTCAGGCATGCATTCCTAACGAGATCATTCTGAATGACAAACTCGGAGATGACGATGTTGGGGTTTTGGTCACCAGAACAATCTCTGGAGAATCCGGTTCACTGATGTCGATTGTGAAATGGCCATTAACAAAAACAAGACTTCTTGAAAATGGCCGGATACTCTCCGTTGATCTCGAAAATTTCCTACAATCATGCAGTGACATGGAGAATGACGACCATGGTACAGGCGTAAAGAAAGCAGCATACAGGCATTTTACTAGGAAGAAGAAACCATCCAATATGGAGGACTCCAAAAAGTGCAAGAAAAATCTTACTTTGGATGAAGTGAGGTCGGTGAGCAGCAAACCTTGCTGCAAGCTTCAGTGCTGCCAGTATTTTGATTGGAGAAAAACCTTGGCAATTTGTACTGCATTTTGGGGTTTGTCATTCGATGAGAGGAGAAAACTTGGATTGAATGTTTCAAAACGACTTCACATTATGGATGGGTCATCGCGCAGGTCGTATGTTACGATAGAAGGTGTCGATGTTTGTGAGAAAGCATGGTGGATAATACACGGAATTGGAAGGTCAACGTACATGGAGTACAAAAAGCTCAGTAAAGAGGGCTGTTTGTCATCTTTCCACGGAAATTGTGGCGTCAAGTGGCCTCGACCAGGGACACTCCAGGCAGAGGGGAACATCATGTCCATTATCAATGCCAATACTGACCTTATGCCTCACAAAACACGTTGCATTGGAGAGGGACGTCGGGATACTTTGAGAATTTTGCCACCCAAAATGAACTCGAAAAGAATTCGAGATGAGTCCAACGAGGTGACTTTTATTCATTGTCCCCTTTTCCTTTTTCAAAATACTGTGGCTGATTTTATTCTTTTTGATGCCATCATGCTTTCTTGTTCTTCCACTTTGTAGAACCTCCACTGCCCAGTGGACGTTGACATTATTTAGGAGTTGGGGTGGAGACGAACAGACTGCTCGGTTTGAAAGGAGTCTCGTAGCCAGCTGTCACCCCTTCCCCAAGTTGCATCTTCTCATAGATCTCCAAAGCCTGCCTACCACACCCATTCAGGGCATATCTTGCAATCATGGTGTTCCATGAGACCACATCCCGTTGACCCATTTTATTAAACACTTGATGCGCATGCTTCATACTCCCTGATTTGGCATAGTACATGTCAGCAAGGGCAGTTTTCAAGTTTATGTTTGAAATAATGCCAGCTTTGATGATGTCTGCATGGACATTTTTTCCCTTTTCCAGAGCTCCTAGGCTACCACATGCATTAAGAATACAGATGAAAGTGACCCTGCTGGGAGTCACCCCCTCCCTTTGCATTTGCTCGTAGATCTTGAAAGCCTCCAAACCACATCCAACCTTGGTATATCCTGCTATCATTATGGTCCATAGAAACAAAGTTCGTTTAGGCATTTTGTCAAATTGCTGGCGCGCAGCCTCCACGCTTCCACACTTGGCATACATGTTGATGTTGGTGTTGAGCAGGCTTTAAATCCATTTTCGATAATGTAGGCATCCACCTGCTTTCCCTCTGTTAGGTCTTTCTTAATGATGCATTCCTGCAAGAGACAACCATAAAAATTGGAATCTACCCGAATGCTTTGTTAGGTCAAAATGTGCAGCAGTCTTCCTGCCTTACATAGTATCCTCACATCCTCATAAATGCTGGAAGATTTCTTGTTGACTCCCTCTCTTAACCCTTTTACCGAAGTAGTGGTCATGGTGGAGGCACTAGCCTTGCCACAAGTCTGGTGTCCAGCAAACAAATGTGCCTGATCTTCAACCCTGCCATCATGAATAACCCAAAACAAGGTTCCATATGAAGTAATTTCAGAAACTACCACTACATTCAAATCAGATATCCAAAACCACAAACATAGGAAATGAATTGAAACAAAAACAGCTCTTGTAACTGTGATTGGGCAGGAATCGAGCACCTCGTTGGGAGTCATTCTTTCATGTTGCATTAGCTCATACATCTTGAAAGCCTCCCTACCATACCCATGCTTGGCACACCCTGCTATCATTACATTCTATGTAGATATATCTCGGTCATGCATTCTTTCAAACACTTGGCGTGCATCCATGGTGCTCCCGCACTTGGAATACATGTTGATGAAGGAGTTAAGTAGAAAGATGGTTGCTTGCTTGGAACAGGGTACAACCAAGCATACAGAGCGTGTGCTCCTTCTCTGTGCTATAGAGACGCCCTCCAATTCGAACCTCCTGCAATCTTATTCAACTGCACATCTGTAAGCGAATGTTGCCAGCTGCACAGGTGTCGCTGCATCCGACTCATTCAAAGTGGGGTATCTGGGAATTGAATCTCTTGACAAATTTGGTTGTGGGAGTGGATTGTAGAGCGTAATGGGCTTGGAATCCTCAGACTGCAGCCAGTCCCCATTTTGAGATGAAAAACGGTTGTGCAGCATCCACCATGTAGGATCTTCCTCCGAGATCCGTGTGTGAAAGCCCTCCGCGCTCAAGCACGCGAGGACATCATCGTCCCTTCCCCGCGCTGCAAGACACTTGTTATTTTCGGGCATTTACCTCTGAAAGCTCTAAAAACTCCAAGAGAGCTCTTTGGCCGCTTGGCTCGATGGGCTCTTACCCTTCAGATATTTGACTATGATATATGTTACAAAAAGGGTAAAGAGAACACTAATGCGGATGCATTAACTAGATGAGAGACGAAAATTCCAGAGCCTTACACTACGCTTGATGATCTTACATCTGTATCCCATGCTAATGCTACTGTTCCGGATTGTGGCCAGGACCAAGTTCTCTCACTGTTTGTAGACACACGCGCTTCACCACCAGATCTTATGTCCACATGGGATCTGATGTCATTTGCTGCTGGATAGATTGTACAGGGTGTTGCATGAACTAGTTGTTACTAATGAAGCCTAGCTGGTGTCTTTCCCTTGTTTACTATTTCTGTTCCTGATTTGGCAGCCTGTCTTCTTTCACCCTATCCTTGGGACAGAGCTGTGCTCTCCAGTGTCTGCCTGTATTCACATTAGGCTGCCCTTTTCTTTTTGGCGTCTTGTTATTCTGGCTGGAGCTCACCGGGGCGGACACAAGTCAAGCTTGCACTAACCTGTGAGGGTCTTGTCATGTGTTACGCAGGCATGGACGATTTCCTGTACGAGGCTCTTCTCCACAAATGTAGACATCAGGCTCACTTACCTGGCATCCCTCCCAAGCTCATGCGATAGGTAAACTATCATGTCCCATCTCATCGGGAACATGAAGGGAAGCTGTTAATGGTACTTTTGGTTCGAGGGCAAGAACATGTTGTGGAGATTCCCAAAAGGAGTTCGGTACCTGCTCTATTAGAATTATTTCATGCTTCGACAACCAGCATGTAGCCCAGTGGTAATGGGCACATACCACGTTGGATGTGGTTGTGGGTTCAAACCACCGTCTGGTGTGTCATGAAGGTGTCCACCATCCTGCTGGAAGGCAGTAGCCCTTCGGGGTCAAGTGACACCATAAGTTACGCTCCCTTCGGGAGGCGTCATATATATATATATATATTTCATGCTTCACTCTATGTTGCACATTTAGGGGTACACAAGACCGTCAAAAGGTTGCAAGAAAAATACTATTGGAAGGGCCTACATCAGGATGTATCGACCTTCATTCATCAATGTGTGCCCTATCAGACTAAAACCCTGCTACCTAGAACACAAGCTCCTCTTCCACTTCAGCCAATCCCTATCACTGAATTCTTTGCTCGGGTTGGCCTTGATTTAGTCGGACCTCTCAAAACCACAGCTACTTTGCAGTAGCCACTGATTACTTGTCCAAATGGGTTGAGATCCGGCCTTTGGTTGCTAAGGATAGCGATGAAGTGACACAATTCTTTTTTGATGAAGTTATACTTAGGCATGCATGTCCTGCTGAGATACTAACTGACTAGGGGACCGAGTTTTGCAACCAATTGATGGAGGTCATTTGTTTCAACATTGGGGGTCAAGCATTGCTTGACTGCTCCCTATAATCCTCAGTGCAATGGGCTCACTGAAAGGTTTAATAAGACAATGTGCTAGCTCTTGGAAAAGAATGGGGCTCTCATTATGAGTGGGACAACACCTTGCCTGTGCTTATCTTTGCTTATAGAACTTCAGTTCATGTTAGCATTCGATTTTCTCCTTTTGAATTATTGTATGGTAGAAAGGCTAGGACCCCGTTACATGTCCCTGTCTTACAGGTGCAAGTGCATGAACCTCCCGATTGGGATCTGTTTTTGGAACAACTGACTGCTCACAGGTTGAGCTTGCGGGAGACTGCCAAGCACAACATTGCAGTGCCTCAGGTTGCCTAGGCTAAATACTACAACCGACGGGTGGTGTACTCTGAGAGTTTTGTCATCAGCCAGACCGTGTGTGTTCATCTTCAACCTGGCAAGCAGGTTTCCAAGGCCAAGCTTCGAATTGATGGGCCCTATTTGATTGCAGGATACTTCCTGGCAGGCAATATCGTTTGTTACCTCAACATGCCTCCACTGCTGCGCTCCAGGACACAGTTCATGTGTCTCAACTTGTCCCCTCTCGTTTGCAGTTCGACCTCACCTGTCTGAATGTTGAAAATCGACATGTGATTCTCACACCTCGCAAGCGGCGTGCGACAGAGGACCCTGCTGCTGACGATTCTTAGTATAGTGACAAATTGTTTTGGACTGGCTTTGTTTTGATTTGAGATCACTTGCTGGTAGTGTAGCTGTTTTGCTGGCCTCATCACCATGCACTTGGGATTTTTCCAGTGACGTGGTTTTATCCTTCGCTCAACTTGCAGTGGACATGTTTATTGCAGTAGCTCGCAGGAGCTCGCTTGCAAAGGCTTCACATATGTGAAGGACCAGATTCCTCTCTAGTCTTTATTCCCCATCAATGAATGTTATGACTCTACGGGGATGAAGGCGACTGTTACAACGGATGTGTCAGTGATGAGCCTATAAACTTGTCTTATATTAACCGGTAGTAGTATATTAAGCAACAGCCTTGTTGGCGGCCTAGCTGTCACGACATCTGGATAACAATATGAGGAGCCAATGAGTGACAGCCATCTGGCCAGGCAGATGAAGGATGAAAAGACTATTTAATCAAGGGGGACTTGAGCCCTGGTGTGCTGGTTTTGGATTGTTCATCTCTGTGTGTACCTGTGTGGATGAAAGTGTCTCAGTGTACGGTGTGTGATTAAGTCTGGGGAATCGTTCCTTAGGATCTGCAGTCCTCTAGAGTAAGATCCCTCATCCTATGCATAGCTATACTCCCCCTTTAAGCGCCTCCACCACAGAGGAAGGGAATCTCTGGTGGGCGCCAGAATCTGACTTCACAGGGATGAAGCCCGATTACTTTATTATAAGTGGGGAAAAATGGTACACTTGGATGATAATGGTTTGACAATCTGGGTTGGACATAAAACCCTGACTGAAAAAGTCACTGAGATAAAAATCCAAATTCATACCTCTGATTATTTTCAGACCAAACCACCAGTACATGGCACATGCTCTCAGGAAAGGAAGTGAAAGTATCTACACTGTGAAGGGCCGGTGTCCCCTCTATGTTTCCATGGCTTTTCTGCAGCAAGGTTAGTTTTTCCTTGCTCTTTTAATTCAATTTACCCCTTTCTCTTAAAAAAGAAAAAAGAAAAAGAACAAGTGAAAGAATCATGGTTTGGAACACCACAGTAACTTTGCCAATTGGCAAAGTGCCAAGAAATAGATGGGTGTAGTTCTCAGGTATTGGATCCCAGACTGGATAGCTTACTGACTGTCATCTGCTTCATTCTAATTTTGATATCCAACTCCTATTGGTTTATAGTGAGCTACTAATTAGCTATGCATCAGTTGAATAGTAGATCTAGTTTTGTTAACCAAGCAACCACAAGTGCACTAGCAGAGGACATCATCAACTCGACGGCTGATTCCACAGTGCAGAGAGAAGGGGAACATCTGCCTTCTAGATCTTGTGCCAACTAGGGTCTTAGATGGTATGCATAGTGCCAGCTAGGATAGTGTTCACTTGCGCGCAGGTGGACGATTTTGAATAAGTAGGTTCCCGCCTATGGCTAGCTTCTTCTGGTCTCGCACCTTAGGGGATATGTATCAAGGCTGCTTTGCGATCTGTGACGTATGCTTTCAATTTGCTAGTTATCAGATAGAACAGACTGTGTCTGTATGTCCATTCAAAGCTGTGTCGAAGCACTACATATAGACTGCATGTTTCTATTTGTGCTTTAGGTTATGGGCCCACATACGTTGTTAAAGCAATGTGGAGTAGTGAATTATTACAGCATTCACACTGTAGAGAGCGGAAGCGTGGTAGTTCTTTGAAGTTTCTTGATCAAGAAAGTACTGTCTAGAGCGCTTGCGATTAAGACTCAGTAAACATGTCATCGATCACGGAATACAAGGAATCGCTGGGGATAGAGAAGTTCAATGGAGATAATTTTTCGTTGTGGAAATTTCAGATGCAAATTATGTTTCAGGCACGAGAGATGTGGGAGATTGTGGATGGGAGTGACACTAAGAGTGCTACTACTGACAAAGTTCTGTGGGAGAAGAGGGACAAGAGAGCTGCCTTCGCCATTTTACAAGCCGTAGATAGAAGCCATATGCAGCAACTTGTGAACTGTGTGACCGCAACAGAGATGTGGTCTACCCTAATAACAGTCCATGAACAAGCCGCTGATGAGGATATCACTCACTTGCAAGAGAAGTTCTATCGTTGCCAGATGATAGAAGAGGATAGCATCGCATCATACTTTAGCAATATGTCTTCAATTAGGAGAAGATTACAGCGGTATATGAAAATGGTCGTGTAGAGATGAGAGAGAAGTCCAAGAATGGACGAGTCATGATGGAAGGAGTTAAGATAGGACAACTTTACAAGATGAATATGAAGGTAGTTGTTCCAAAGTCACACGCCAATTCTGTCCTAGAAGTTGGGAGCTCTACGTGTGAAGTCTCAAATCCTGAGAGGCCTACTGAGAAGAGTCCAAATGTTGTTACATTTTCTGAGAGAGGGATCAACAGATGGCATGAGCGCTTGGGACATGTCAGCACTGACATGATCAAGAAAATGGTGAGAGACAAACTAGTTGATGGCTTACAACTAGATTTAAAAGAAGAGCCAAGTTTTTGTACGGGTTGTGCATCTGGTAAAATACACCGACAGTCATTCCCAGTGAACAAAGAGAGAGAGCGGGCAAAGAGTCCTGGACAGTTTTATCATGCTGACTTGTGTGGTCCAATGTCAAAGGCATCTATAGGAGGAGCTCATTACATGGTACTGTTCAAAGATGATAACAGTAGTTACCGTGTGATTTACTGTATTAAGAACAAGAGTGAGACTCTTGACTGTTTCAAGCGATTGCAGAAGGAATCCAAAAGAGAGACAAGAAATAATATTACGAAACTGAGGTCCGACAGGGGTGGGGAGTTCATGAGCAAAGAGTTTCAAGCCTACTTGGAGCAGGAAGGCATTTGTCAAGAATTGACAGCACCCTATACCCCAGAACAGAACGGGGTTGCAGAACGAGATAATAGGACAATTATCGAAGCCACAAGATGCATGTTACATGCCAAGGGTCTTGATTTACATTTCTGGGGTGAAGCGGTTCATGTTGCAGTATATATCCTCAACCGAGTTGGGACAAGAACCTTGACCGATAAGACTGGCATTGCAGGCTTGGTGTGGTCGAAGGCCAGACTTACGGCATCTAAAGGTTTTTGGATGTATCGCCTATGTTCATATTCCAAAAGAGCTACGCCACAAATTGGATTCTAAGAGTAGATCCTGCATTTTTGTGGGATACAGCAAGGAGTCAGAAGCCTATCGGCTGTGGGATCCACTCATGAAGAAAATCGTGATTTCCAGAGATGTTTTATTCGATGAGGGAGAAAACCCTAAGTCTCATATGGCCGTTTTCAAGATACCTACAGGACCTGAGTTTGCTTATTTTCATACCAAAGAGGTTGAGAACACAATTCAGTCAGTGGGAGCTTCAATATCAGAGGGAGACAACTCAGTGGGAGTTGCTACACCAGAGGTTCACACTAGTTCAGTGGGAGATGCTACACCAGAGGGTGAAACTAATTCAGTGGGAGCTGTTACGTCCACCAGAGGTGCACACTAGTTCAGTGGGAGATCCATCTTCGTGTTCTGAGGAATCTGCAGGCATTCCACTTGAAGTTCATTTGGAAAATATTTCTGAGGAACCTGCTGATGAGTGCACCGAAGAACGTCGACCAAAACGCACCAGAGCAGCTCCACAACACTACGGTGATTGGGCACCAATTCGGGGAACTCATTACTCCTTTGTGGGAGTTACCGAATCATTGCCAGTAGAGCCACATACTTATAATGAGGTCATGCTCTCTCCTCACAGACGGCAGTGGGAGCAAGCCATGAAGGATGAATATGATTCATTATTGAAGAACAAAACATGGCAGATTGTTGATCTACCACATGACAGGAAAGCAATTAAGAGCAAGTGGGTTTTCAAAGTTAAACTTGGCTCAGATGGCTTGATTTCCAGGTTCAAGGCAAGGGTAGTTGCAAAAGGCTACTCTCAGAAACCAGGGATTGATTTTGCAGAGACTTATGCTCCAGTAGCGAAGTTTGAGTCTATAAGAACAGTATTGGCCATTGCAGCATCGGAGAATATGGAGATGAAACAGTTTGACATCAAGTCTGCATTTCTTCACGGCGATTTTGAGGAAGAAATTTTTATGGATCAGCCTCAAGGTTTTGTACCTGTTGGGACAGAGAAGCAAGTGTGCCGACTCCTAAAGAGTTTATATGGCTTACGACAAGCATCTAGAGCCTGGAATGTGAAGTTCCACGAGTTCTTGACTCGATACAATTTACAAGCCAGTTCTGCCGATCCCTGTGTGTACATTAGTTCCTCCCCACCGACACTAATCACCACAATTTATGTGGATGATGGATTAGGTTGCTGTGCTCAAGCAGCTAGATTGACGACATGGTGACCTATCTCAACCAAGTGTTCGAATGCACCGCGGGACCTGCCGATTGTTATGTGGGCCTGCGAATCACGATGAACAGAGGGTTGGGAATGATCTACTTGGATCAGACGCAATATATTTTGCGAGTGCTTAAACGGTTCGGCTATGACAACTGCAATCCACTCTCTACCCCGTGCGATCCAAATGTGCAATTATTTGCTACTCATGATGATTCTTCGGAGGAAAGAGAAGACAACTTTCCTTATCAAGAGATTCTTGGTTGTATCATGTTTGCCATGATAGGAAGTCGCCCGGATATTGCCTACGCAGTAAGTGCAGTCTCTAAGTTCTCATCTAACCCAAGACGCATCCATTGCACTGTTGTGAAACGGATACTACGGTATTTGAAGGGGACTGCTCACTTCGCTATATCTTACTCACGCAACAAAGAACCAAACCGGGTAATTGCCTATGCGGATGCTGACTATGGTGGTGACGGCGATGACAGAAAATCCAGAAGTGGTTGCACATTGATTTTGAATCAGGGACCTGTCATGTCATCCGGATATCTCGGAAGCAAACTTGCACTACTAGTAGCACCACCGAATCCGAATACATAGAAGCGTGTTTAACTGCAAAATGTTAGAATTGAGCAAGAACATGAACAAGAACTAAAGTCTTAGACTAAAGCTAAAACTAAAGCTCTCCTCCCAACCATAGAAGCCACCATCATACTCTTACACTTAGACTAGTGGCTTCATCCCCGAGCTTGTACAAGAAGGTCTCTAGAAAGTCCTACTTGGTCACTTCCACTTCCACTATGGTGACCATCCACCTTCTAGCCATTCACCTTCCAAAGGTGAGTTAAACAAGATAGTCTCTTAGACTTCTAAACCTTTGGCCTTCAAGACTCTTAGTCTTCTAGATATGTTTAATTACTTCCAACACTCCCACTCAATTAAACCATATCATTGAGCTGCTTCGTTTGTCTTCAGAGAAGAGACACCAAGTAAGGCTGAACACTTCATGTGTTTTGTTTGCGGTAGACTCTTCGTCAAAACATCCGCAACCATTGCATACAACTTCCCGTATGTAGTGATGTTGCACTTCATGGCAAACTTAACACTCAACAGTGCTTTGGTTTCTGGCAACAACATTTGATGATCGTTGGTGATAATGATTGTGTCATCCACATATAGAGCTATGACCACAAATTGCTCTCCCATCTTTTTCACATAGATGTTTGTGTCAGCAATGCTTCGTTCGAATCTTGCCTTTAAAAGGTAAACATCTATCCTAGCATACCAAGCTCGGGGACTTTGTTTGAGTCCATACAAACTCTTTTACAGCTTACACACAATATCACTTCCTCCTTGTACAAACCCTTCAGGTTGTCTCATGTAGATTTCTTCTTGTAGTTCTCCATTCAGAAATGCGGTCTTAACATCCATTTGATGAACTTCGTGATCATGTTGAGTTGCAAGAGCTAACAACACTCTGATAGAAGAAATCTTCACCACTGGTGAGAAGGTTTCATTGTAATCCACTCCTTGAATTTGTGCATAGCCTTTAGCTACAAGACGAGCTTTGTACCGGTAAATAAATCCATCAGCTTTGTACTTCAACTTGAAGATCCACTTGCAACCAATGGCTCTTCGTCCTGCAGGCAACCTAGTGAGTGTCCATGCTTTGTTTTGCATCAATGAATCCAACTCTGAGTTGATTGCTTCTTCTCATTGTAGTTTGTCTGGAGAGTGCATCGCTTCCTCATATGTAGCAGGCTCAACCACTTGTGATGCTTCTTCCATAACTTCAATGGCACTCATAGATGTAATCAGCCTACTAGGAGCTTTTCTTTCCCGCTGAGATCTCCTTAGAATTGACACATCTTCAACTTCATCTCTAGAGTCCATATCAACAAGTGGTTCACCAACTTCGACTCCTTGATCAACTCCATCAAGTTGAACACCTCCATCATTTGCTTCAGCCATTTCTTGTATTGGCTCCTCATAAGACTCCTCTTGGAAATGGTGTAATGACTCTAAGCTCATTTCCATGTCATCTTCTCCCACTACCAAATAGGGTATGAAGCCTTCATCAAACACTACGTCCCTACTGTGTTTGACAGCCTTAGTTGTCTCATTGAACAACTTATATCCCTTCACACCTTCTGTGTAGCCAATGAAGATGCATCATTCTAATTTGGAGTCAAGTTTCCTTCGCTTCTGAGTAGGGATATGGACATATGCACGACATCCAAAAATCCTACAATGAGCCACACTAGGCTTCTGACCACTCCATACCTCTTCTGGTGTATTTCCCAACACTGATTTGGTAGGTATTATGTTGTGAAGATATAGTGATCTATTCATCCGCTCAGCTACACCATTCTGCTCAGGTGTATATGGAACAGTAAGCTGTCGAGCTATTCCATTATCTTGACAAAACTGATTGAAAGCCTTTGAGATGTACTCACCGCCATTGTCAGATCTCAAAATCTTAAGAGGCTTTCCAGTTTATTTTTCTGCAAGTACTTTGAACTCCTTGAATTTCTCTAGCACTTGACTTTTCTGCCTTAGGAAATTCACCACAACCCTCCTTGACAAATTATCATTGAATGTCACAAAGTACCTTGCTCCTCCAAGTGATGTGGTTTGCATTGGTCCGCACACATCAGAATGTACAATCTCCAATATATTTGTGGCTCTTCGTCCACCATCCTTAGGAAATTGACCTCGATGTTACTTCCCTTCCAAGCAACCTTTGGATAGACGCATATCGCTCATCTCCTTCAATGGTAGTCCTTCCACAAGATGACTTGAGAGTTGCATCTGTCTCAACTTCTTAATGCTCACATGACCTAACCTTCTATGCCACAACTCTGTTTCTGACATGACAGGTGTAGATCCCAACTGTGGTGAAAATGTGGTAAGAGCACTAGAGACATGATATTGTAATCTATACTAGCAATTATCAAGGATAGCTCTTGCTACCATAGCTCCTGAGCTATCTGTGATAGTACAACTCTCATCTTGGAATACCACTCTGTATCCCTTTGCAATTTGCCTTACAGACAACAGGTTCTTTGTTAAAGTAGGGACATGTAGGATATTTTCCACCTCTATGGTTTCCCCTTCATTGAGCATAAGAGAGACTGAGCCTTCCCCACCAATGACATGCTTGCTATCATCTCCCAAAAGAACATATTGTGTAGGTGAAAGAGATCTATAGGATAATAAATGCTCTCTCTTTGAACTCATATGTTGAGATGCTTCTGAATCAACATACCACACATGCTTCTGTCTAGTAGTGGCTGAGAGAGACACAACAAATAGAATAGCATTCCTCTGATGAGTAGTTATGTTCCCTTGACTCTCTCTGCTGCGCTTATTTGCAATGCGCTTTCTACAATCCTTGATCATGTGACCAAGTTTTTTGCAATAAAAACACCTCACTTTGGTCTTTTGATCTTTGAGCTAGATTGAGGTTTCTGAAACCTCTGGGACTTCTGAGACATATGTGAAGGGAGTCTTCTATTCAAGACTACTCCAGTCTTGCCTGTGAACAAAGCTCTGTCTACCTCTGTAGACGTACCTTGATCTTTTTTTCTTGTTTCCTCCTTGAGGAGAAGTCCTATGACAACATCAATAGTTAAGTTGGTTTGTCCTGCTAGAGACACCACAAAACCATCAAAGGATTCAGGTAAGATTGCCAATAACACCACTGCGACGTGTTCATCAGTCACATTAGTTCCCACAGAGACTAATTGATCTCGCAACACACAAAACAAATTCAAGTGTTGTTCAACTGAGTCTGACTCGGTCATCTTCAGACCATAGAACTTTTGCGTCGCATACACTTGCGATGTGACATCATTTGTCTCATATATGCTTACTAGCTTGTCCCAAACATCCTTAGCATTCTTAGCACTTATAATGAGATGCAACTGATTGTCTCTCAAGCTTGTGATGATGCTAGCTCTTGCTTTCTGATCTTTCCTATCCCATATGGCTTGGCCAACAATAGTGTCAGGTCTTGGGACTGATCCATCAACCACTCCCCATAGATCTTTGTCTAGAAGAACCATCTCCATCCTAAACTTTTAGGTTTGATAGTTAGCTCTATTGAATCGATCTTCCACTCTCACATCTAATGCACTCGTCATAGACATAGAAGGAGGATTGCTAGAAGACGACGCTCTAGCCATAATCAAGTTCTCTCAATCTCAACTACCAACTCTCACCTAGAGAAGAATGGCTCTAATACCATGTTAGAATTGAGCAAGAACATGAACAAGAACTAAAGTCTTAGACTAAAGCTAAAACTAAAGCTCTCCTCCCAACCATAGAAGCCACCATCATACTCTTACACTTAGACTAGTGGCTTCACCCCCGAGCTTGTACAAGAAGGTCTCTAGAAAGTCCTACTTGGTCACTTCCACTTCCACTTCCACTATGGTGACCATCCACCTTCTAGCCATTCACCTTCCAAATGTGAGTTAAACAAGATAGTCTCTTAGACTTCTAAACCTTTGGCCTTCAAGACTCTTAGTCTTCTAGATATGTTTAATTACTTCCAACACAAAAAAAACTGTGTGGTATCGACGTTTATTGGAGGATCTTGGATTCCCTCAACTTGGACCTACTATATTGTTGAGTGATAGCCAAAGTGCCATCAAGATGGTTGCCAATCCAGAAACCCGAAGGAGAACAAAGCACATCGATATACAGTTTCATATTCTCCGAGAATACCAACAGAAGGGTCTCGTTTTGATGACTTACGTTTCTACCCACAATCAGATTGCTGATCTGCTTACTAACGCACTACCAGCAGAGACATTCTTCTATTTCAGAAGCTTACTCGGTCTGTTGCCAAGGACCGTCAATGAAGTGGGAGGATCAGTTTAGTGTTTGAAGTGTATCATTGACTATTCTCCCGATGAGTGGGAGTATTGGTTTATAGTGAGCTACTAATTAGTTGTGCATCAGTTGAATAGTAGATCTAGTTCTGTTAACCAAACATCTGTCTTCTAGATCTTGTGCCAACTAGGGTCTTAGATGGTATGCATAGTGCCAGCTAGGATAGTGTTCACTTGCGCGCAGGTGGACGATTTTGAATAAGTAGGTTCCCGCCTATGGCTAGCTTCTTCTGGTCTCGCACCTTAGGGGATATATATCAGGGCTGCTCTGCAATCTGTGACGTATGCTTTCAATTTGCTAGTTATCAGATAGAATAGACTGTGTCTGTATGTCCGTTCAAAGCTGTGTAGAAGCACTACATATAGACTGCATGTTTCTATTTGTGCTTTAACTCCTTCATCCTCAGCTTAAGAATTTGCCTCTTTATCTTGAGCACCATGAGCTCCATTTTCTTCCTAGAGTCCTGCCCCTGCCATAGGAGAACAAGCAGGAAAAATTGAGAAATATTTGGAAATAAAAAGACTAGGAGGTGAGGTATGGGCCTGCCTCATACATTTTGCTTTCCTCTTCTATCCTCTATCGCAGAAGATGAGTCGGTAAGGGCTGTTCCAAAGGCGTTCCAAAAACTTTGACCAAAAGGAGAACATGAGGTATAGGCCTGGCTCTTATCCTCTGCTATCCTCTATCACAAAAGAGTTACCAATAGGTGTTGTCCCAAAGAGTTCCAAAGATTGTTTAAGTTGATGAAAGCCCTACAATCAGTAAGTATTTACCTGATGGTCGCTTCCTGAATGTACTGGGATTTCGCCTTGGCTGGAGGATCTATCTCAGGAGTGTGTTCCGGAGTAGCATGCATTAGGAGTCAGCAAGAAAGCTGGATGCGCCAAAGGGATTGATGCTCTCCGTGCATCATCTGAGGTAAGCAAAGTGCCAGTTGCATGTGCCAATGGGATCTCCGATATTCCCTCTGAGATCCACCAATCTGATGCATCCTAACCACACATAAAAGCTACAGGTCTCCAATCCACAACACCCAGAAACAGTGGAACAATCCCAGGATGTTGTCTAGACCAAAAACCTACTTCTAGTTGCGTTTGGAATGAAATAGCTACACACCTCTACACATTACTTGAACCTCTACACAACAGCTAACACCACCTTCCCTTGATTTTGGCACCACTTTCAAGAGCAGATGAGGTACTGTTAGGAAGGAAGTAATTTTCACCATGCAAGGATGAAGAATGCAGTATACTACCTTCCGCATGACAGGAGCCGCTGGAAAGATGCATGGGCGCCGCCCTTGTGTGACCAGCAGAGCAGTCTCCTACTTCCACCAGGGTTGCAGGGGCTGGAGCAGATTTCTCTGGAACTTCGTGAGGGTTCTAGAGCATTCTCCCTCTTCCACCATGGTTGCAAGAGTTGGAGCTTTCTCAGAGAAAATTTTGCAGGTTCATTGGACGACAAGTTTATGTAAGGAGGGTGGTTTGGTTGTAAGGGATCAGAAGTCTGTTTTTCCATGCACTTGTATACTGCAACAAGCAATGGGTGAGTCACTGATAGGTCACTGATGCACTGATGTACTCGAGACGGTGATAGCGACTCCCCCTTGCAACCCTCTTGTTTCTATTTCTATTGTCGCTCTCATGTTACCCAAGAGCCCACTACAAATTCCAGTCTAGCATTTCTCCTACCTTTCATTTTATTTTCCTCCAACTTATGGGATGTCAGTAAAGTGGACCAACAGTGACTCTTTTTTATAAGGAGCTGAATTCTGGTGCTAAAATATAACAAGTGTAGACTGAAGTTTCATGGATGAACTTGGATGATTTATGAACTTTTTTTCTATGGATTATGGTGAATAAGAGTATCTGGATGAACTACAGGCATCCCCATCCATCCCACACATTTGTTTGAGATGGATGTCTGAAGGTCTCTCTTCAAATTGGGACATGCCCTATTTTCATCCATCATGACCAAAAGGGTGTGAAGCTAGTATTCCTGCTCCACCAATGATTCCTCTTCCTCTGTTATGCTGAGCTAATTAAGGGGGTATGTAGTCAGGTAAAGCCTGTATGCAAGGTAAGAAGGATAATCTGTAGAGGACCAGGAGCGCAGGTCTAGAATCTTCTCAACTACTTTACATTCATGAGCATGACTAGCTGACAGACACAGTACACTTCATCCACACTCAGAAAATCAACACCAAAGTACACGTATTGCTTTCTGGCTATGATTTTTTCCCCCCATAATTCCTTACAAGTAGCTGACCCATTTTCCAGGTCGAAATCTGACGATTTGTCTCGCCAGAGAAAAAAACACTGCCTCTCACTGAGGTGTACTTGAGGCTGGGTGCCTCAATGGGGGTGGTGAGGTTACTGTGAAAGAGGTTATTTTGTTCTCTCACTGATGTAGGGGCTAGGCGTTAAGTTTCCTTTAAAAAGAAGATAGTGAGTGTAGAATGAAGGAATTATCAGACAACACTCAACATTATTAAAGCTGCATTAGCATAACTGATGTGGTTTAATCGAAGTTCAAATCTATTTCTCAAGCTATGAATTTGTACTGGGAACAAGAGTTGATAAGAGATTAAAACTACAAACTAATTTATTGTTGGGTGCACATGGGTTGATGGGAGCTGCTCTGTACAGGTCTGTCGCCAGAGTAACAAACGTGTTTTGCAAAACTTTCCAGTGAGAACAACTGGCTGGCTTATAAAGGTATTAGAGAGGAAGGACCAAGAGTAGCACCATGCCATGATTCATGTTTTCCTGCCCACTCTCGCCCCACTTCACGTTCTCCTCTGGAATCTGGATCATAGTGCTGCAAGGTTCATTTTGGAAATTGTTGGGCATATGATCATGCTTCCAGCTTTGGGACCCAATGAGCAGCTTGTGTATGTCTCTTTGCTGCATGAGCGTTGAACCACATGTGTACTGTTTCTAGATACACAACAGAAAATGCATGTGTTGTCACCAAGTCTGCTGAAATGACCAAAGTGTCCGATTCCATGGGTCCTTTTCAAATTCAAATCGAGTGACAAAGGACTGCAACTTAGGACAAGTGATTTAAGACACATTTATCTTGCTGTGCTACATGGTCTGCACATACAATTTATTTTTGTTGTAGGGCTTGCAGCGTAGTCAGAGCCCACCAAAGTGAGTACTATCTAGGAGGCCGGGAAAGAGCAAAGCCCTCACTCCCTTGGGTGGGCAGGTAGGCCCACCCCATGCCGGAGCTCCTTCTGGAAGCTTCGACCACTTGTGTGTTTGCAGCCCTGCATCCCATTGCTACTCAAGAATAAAACCTTAACTGCCACCCATTCCTAACCTGCCATTTTGCTGCTCCCAGGCCGGACTCCCTGTTTTGGACCTTTAAAAACAATTTTTTCCAAGATTTCGGATACTTATAAGTTAGCCCTTTCTAGAGGCAGATCTGAAGCGCCACCGAAAATTCTTGATAACCACTTTCAGTTATAACTACCCATGAATGATTTGCAACAACCCAGGTCATAGGTCATATCGACCTGCCTTTAACTTGGGTGTGGAATCCAGTCAACCAGTTTGATTCCTAGCTTTTGATAATTATGAGGACCATATCAACAATGCCTACAGTCAACGATTCAAAGTTGCTTCATTCTAGCTTATTCTATCAGTCTAGCATAGCTGGACCATCGCTTTGGAATGTGGCCTGGTAAAACCTAGCCTTTGTGCAAATAAAAGCTAAAAGTGAAAACTCTAATGAAGCACAACCTTGACATACCATCACCTACTAAAGCATTTTAAGAGCTCTATTCAATTTGTGACCAGTCATCCTCTACTAGTTCCCTACGTGGACTTTGGCAGTTTGAAATGAAGAATCAATCAGATGTTATCGATCAGGAACCCATGAGTTAAAGCCTGGATGGCCCGGGTTTCTTTCTTGAAAGGTAAAGGGTCGAGTATGAAAATAGTGGGTAAAATCTAACTATATGTTTTCCTGTCTTTTTTATTATCGCATCCATGTGGAGGATGCACATGCCCAGTGCAGTAGGATAAATTATATCTGGTACAAATAATTTTATGAGATTCAGTGGAAGTAGAAAATGTGTGAACAGGCTACTGGTGTACATATGCCCAATGATGAAAATAGGTTTGGTAATCTTGTACATAATGGAAATGAACTTAAAAGTGTAACCAGCACATTTTCGTATAACTTAGCATCACTGTGACTACCTCAGAAAGTACATATCACTAGCACATTTGGTTGGACCTGTTCTGACCTCATTGGGTCATATTACTTCTGAAAACTACCAACACTTCTGGCAAGGAAAGACCTGGCAACGGATCCAGTAGATATCAACCCGACAGCACCTCCACTACAAGATCAATTTCGCCTCTCAACTGGCTGGAGCTGGTTGTGTCAAGGCCTGGCTGGATGTAGATACCTTTCCTCCAGGAGTAGACCTAGAAAAGCACAAATGGGCGGGAAGAAAAAATCGACTAGAGGAGAGGGCCCAGGAGTGCCCAAGAAGGCCAGAGACTGCCTTTGAGCAGGCCCAGAGTATCCTATCGTCTCCAACAAGTCATTGTTGACCACCACGGCAGCAGTACTCCCTTCACCATTACAGAAATTCTAACAGAAGCAGCACCTCAGCACAGTTTGGAGCAGCCGAAAACTCCTGCTACTACTGGTGAACAGGTTTGCCCAAGCCATCTGCCTACCTTGCTCTCTTATAACCACACAAACCTCACCACGATAGGAAAGGCAACCTCAGAAAAACCTCCTGAACAAGGGGGGAATTAAAATTATAACCCTATTTCCAGTTTCCACTCAAATCCCAGCCAGCTTCCTCGGCCCAAGCCCAAGAGAGCAGGGACCGCCCCGCCGCCAGCCAAACGGCACTCATGCAGACGTTAACCTCTCTCACGTGTGCAACTTCCGACGACCACGCCAAGAATTTAGAGGAGGCCTCTGGTGCCCTCATCGTCTTCATAAGATCCATTGCCAGAAAATGATTGCTTCCAATGCTGCTTCAGCCTTCAGGTGTCCCTAGATACTATCTAGGGACACCTGAAGGCTGAAGCAGCATTGGAAGCAATCAATGTAGAAGATACGTTGACAATCCTCCGTTAAATGTTGCGGCGGCATCGGATATACCTATCGCTCCTCCAGACTGACACTGCACCACCCTGCCTATATTCGTGTGCACGCCAACGTTCCCTGCATTGCCTCCACACCATACGACCATGCCTGTATTACCTTCACATACGAATACCAGTCATACCAATATCTATATACCTACTCTTGCTCTACGGTGATGCCGACAAATGCATATCATGACCAGGCCTATCCACATCATGACCAAGATAGGCACCCCATCCATGACCCATACACATATTATATAATATTATTACGTAATAAGTTTTTCTAAATAAGTTTTTAAAATTAATATACCAATAAATAAATAAACCCGGAAAAAGAAAAAGAAAATGGGAAAACCCGGCGTGGACTCAAGTGACGTGTAGGGCGGCAGCGCCCATAATGCAATGTCCCGGCTAGTGGCCGTCAGGTACCGCATCTCCGTCCCTGGGATTCCATCCGTTGCTCGACGCTTGACGCGGCTGAAACGTCCATAGCCGGATATATTTTTTCCCGTCGAATTGTGTGGAGACCCGTCGTCGAGGCGACGAACGACTCTTGGACGTCCAATATTTACCAAAACATGGGATGACTAGAGTGAGGAGGACTCGGTGAGGCCCACTCGAGAGCGGAATCCAGTCCACTTTCTTGCAGTAATGATATTGAGCGATGAGCATAAGATGATCTTCTCTAATCTGTTCTGCAAAGAGTAGCTTCAGTCCGTCAGCCTGCCAGTCGGCCTGAAGGTATTAGAGCTCTTCTCCTGGAAAAACATACAACTTTGCAGACAAACTGCAGTCAACAAAAGGACCTGACGCGCGTATACTGCGTTTGAAAGGACTATGATAGCAAGACTCAATTTCACTTCTCTGGAAGGGAGGATGTGAAGTCATGTGGCAGGAAAACTAGAATGCAGCCTGATGGCCTCTCTTATTTTATAGTCCCATACAGCACCGTCAAGAATTTTCCAAGTGCCGGGGGAGGGGGCGCGGTTGGAACGCTTGGCCCACCCCGAGTTGACAGGATACTGGAGTGTCTTTTGTGTAAAGCAAAGGACCCTCAAGAAGCACCTTGAAGTTTGAGGTTGGTGATGGGCAGAGCCGGAGCATCAAGTGTGGTAGAAGCGGAAGCCTCATGCAACCCATGTGACCTCATGACTTCTACTTGTCACTTCTTCCACAGTAGATATAATTGGACTATAGAAGATGAAAATACATCTAATGATTATGGATGCAGGCCTAATGATCTGTGATAATCTGTCGATTATTAGTGAGCCTCTCAATGTTCCGGCCCATATTGCTCCCAGGTGGTGTTCCCATAACTACTAAACGTGGATGGATGTTGGCATAACTGATTAAGCGACCTTACACTAGTCATCTACCAGATTCGAACCACATCATTCAACCAAATGTTTCAGATTTCTTCCATAGAAACTTACACTTAGAATGTACTCATAAGACTTTTTCTGCACCGAAACGGAGGGAATTGGCAAAGACCTAGAGAGTAACGGTTTGTAAGGAGAAGACCCATAAGACAGAGTTTGCAGTTACTTCTGAGATTGTGAGAAGTATAACCAAGCTAACTCTCACTCACAAGAGTACTTAATATAATGAGCACGTCATGCATAGAGAAGGCTTACTTACTGCGATACCTCTAGTGTTGAGATAAGAAGGTTAGATCCACTACTTCATAGATAAAGCTCTGGAGGACATGATGACCTCTTTGACATGGATTCACCTCTTCTGCTTCAGAGATTGACTTAGGTTGTTTGCACATCGAAATATGCATTTGATATTGACTGTCACATGATCTTTATAGCAGGAAGAGAGAGGGTTTCAAGATAAATGAAAAATTACAGAGAGTGAATCTCACTTGATCTTCATGACAGGTCTCAGCCCATGTTTTACCCAAAAGAGAAGATTTGGTACGAAGAAAAAGATGGTATGGACATTACTGGAGATTAACTGAAAGGATTAAGATGAGATTTGGGGCTTAGTAGGTTAAAGTGGCATATCATGCCTCACATTTGTTTTCTTCCTCCTTGGAGGGTTCTGGGTTCTGTTGAGTAAAGCTCTTCCTTTCCCCTGTGGGACCAAAAAAGGATTAAGGTGCCCATTGCTTATAGGCTCATACACACACAAGATGTCTGATACTGACTCTCACTTGATCCCTAATAAGAAAAAGATGCTATGGCATGGACCTGAAAAGATGGAGATGTCTGGACATTGCTCGTAGGTCTCATTACACAGATTAAAGGACCTACACAAGAAGTAGAACAACCCCATAATAACAACAATAACAAATACAGAGGCACAGCCTCTGAGAAGTTCCGTTTAGAAGAAGAACGTATCTCATTTCCAAATCATTACACCAAGGTTGCTTTATTGTCATGGTGTTTCTCTGGTCTAATAAGAGCAGATTGCAGGTTACCCTATTTTAAGACTTTCCTGAGGGTAAACTAGCAACTGCAAAACTATGTGCTGCAGCCCTCTAATTATTTAGTTTGTGCATACTTGTAATTTTTTGGGGGGACTATAGGGTGAAATATACCTCAGGCTCAGGCTCAGGGTCGTTTTGCTCCTTCTGACCATAATCTGCTCCTTGGGAAGAAATGCAAGCTGTAATGCCTCAGACTGCTGGAGTTAATGCTGGCTCCCTCCAAAAATTGAAGTACATTCCTGCTCTCTTCCTCTTGCCACAGCCACATATTGAGGAAGATTAGGGGGATCTGAATGAGTACCACCAGATTGCAGTGCCAGATTAGTGGCATATGTTGAAAGAGGCCTATGCCAGACATGATCACCACCAGATGGCAGTGTCCAATTAGTGGCTGGGTTGGTGGCATATATTGGAAGTGACCAATGGACATGATCACCAGGAGAGTGCAGTGCCGGGTTAATGGCTGGGTTAGCGGCATACAACTGAAAATACCGCATAAAATCAATGCACCACTGATCCAACATAGTCTGACTCCACCATAGGCTGTACCGCTGTGCTGCTTGGCTGGGGGTTTCAATTTCTTGACCGTCCAAAGAGGCACTGGAAAGGCCTGGAGGGGGGTTGAGGGGACCCTGTCCTTGACCACAAGGTGTTGCAGATGCCACCGTAGGCCTCAAAGCAGTAGGTTTAGTGGGCCTAATAAATGCACAGGGTTGGCCAAAATACATATCACCTTCACCTTCACAGCTAGGCTGTAGCTGAGTCTCCTCAGGGGGGAAAACCTCATCCGCTTCTGAAAGTCAACCATTAATCAGCCGTCAATACAAGAATTTCAAGTGCTAGAACTTAGCGACTAAACTTGGCCCTATTTCCTTCAGACTCTGTCAATTATAGCATGCGTACTTGCAAGCTGAAATGCTTTTACTTTCACGAGCATATTCATCATGCATCTAACCAGCCATGCACTGTAACGGCAACAATCTCAGAACCTTCAACATCCTTCCACCAGCTTTTCAAGAAGAGTACTTTAAGAAATGAAGCTTAAATTCATCCTCCAGAAATACTAAAAGACACCTATGAAGAGCAGTTAGCACTTGGAAGCAGTTGTAACAGTTAGAACTTAACCAGTTGAAAGCTGTCTCTTTTGGCATGCACATAAAATCCTACCTCTAGTGATCATTGGTCATTATATATGAGCTTATTTGGAAATTCTGAATCATCAGCTATCAATTAATTGATGTCTGAACTGGCCAAGTGCTTGGAAATTAATCCCCTAATTTGTTAATTTTTATGTTTTCAAAGCTCGAAAGTATCTCTATGTGGTCTTGAACTCAAATATGTACCTGTGATAGAAGTGGTCCTTGTTGTAGTTGGGCTCTTTGTTTCAGTTGCATGGGTCGGTTGAGTAATTTCCATATTTTGCAGCTTCAATGTCCTCATCTTCTCGGTGATGTCACTCCAGGTTATTAACCTGTCTTCAGGGTTTGAGCTTGGGTCTGCACCTAAACACATTGAACACATTCAGATCTTGCCACATTGAGATTATAGCCAAATGTCTGGTCAGGTACTTCAGCAGCATTACTAAAACTATGATCTTATGGTAGGGATGATCATCTTTACACCCTCATAAGTATGGCCTGTTATAAGTCTCTAATGAAGCATCTTACATGCATAACCAAGTTGTATGACAGTTTACAACTAGTTCAGAGCGTGAAAGCCTCAACTCTAAAAAAATGGATACCTACGAAATTCAATTTCTGAACATACCCATGTCGTCCTCCTCCTCTTCGAAGGAGGATGGGATTTGTCGTACACAACTGGTGTGCCATATAAGGTCAACCAAACTTTTGTTGCCTCTCTTTTTGGCTTCAATTGTAACTGCACTGCAAAACACAAAAACACTTCCTTCAGCTTATAACCATGTAACTGAACCATTAAGAAACGAGGAGCACAAAAAACCAATTAAAAAGCTGAACAAGTAGCTGATAAGACTTCGGATATGTCTCTGGTGCTGGGCACAGCTGCATTGGTCTCCAATATTCAACCGTAAGAGAGAATTTCGGTATAGCCAAAGCTATATTAACATGGAAAGAGTAGTGGTGGTGAACGCAATAATACGCACTCCGCAGCTTCGTCTTCCGTGTCAAAGAGGCCTATTGTTGTTGATCTGCAATGAAGAAAAAATGGTCAATTTCACGCAATAAAACAATCATCTGAAATATCATTTGTTACAAACATATCTGCAATAATATTGAGCCTTGAAATGCAGATTGGAGGGCTTGAACCCGAACACAAATTTTCCCTGGCTGCCCTCACAAATATATAATCAGTGAGGTACTTGGAAAGGACTGGCAAGTCGACTACGAAACACTAACTCCAGTGCTCAATACATCGCAGTCTATTCAAATATTAGACCTCTGGAGTGGAAAGGTGAGTTATAAAAAGACCGGGTGTTCCCCTGGAAACTAGATATACTTACTTCTTTCTCTTCTCCTTGTACTCAGCCATGTATTTTTTGCTTGGAAAGTGAATCTTCACGCATGGATATGGGGCTACAGCGCCCGGTCCCTTACTCTCCCGCCGAAGGTAAATGAGTATCTGTTTGGCTGGACGACCTCTCAACTGCAATCAGCCACATACATAATATTGTTAGTATCATTATGTTACCTTCTGGGCGCCTTTAAGTGTACCATTTTGCCGACAGCAAAGTATACATTATAAAGTGTGAAACTTAGATACTCTTACTTTGAGGAGGTCCTTTGCATAGCACTTGGCCTCAAAGTTTGTGAAGGCTTCTGGCCCTCGAAAGATAAGTGCTGCGATATCGAACAACCTAGTTCACATTGTCAACCAGGCAACATAGTGATATGTTAGATGATGGTACCTTGAAAAATTAAAATTTATATAATCTGACAGTTTCATTCTTTTCTGAATTCATCTCAAGAAAAGTAATGTTTGTACCTGGCGGCTGCTTCTTTTGTCTGTGATCTACCTGTGTGGAATATTGGACACGGCCAGCAGATGTTAAGTCAGGAAATGATAGACATACACTTACTAAAGCACAAAACCTTCAATGTACTAGCCATAACAGAATATCCCAGGTGAGTAAGAGCTATTTGGTTAAGCGCCCTTGCAAACAAAGAAATAAAAAGAATTGCGTCTAATTACTCATTAATGTCTGAAACCACAGTTCATATGCAAGGTCGAGAGAATTATTTCTATGATATACCAAGCATTGCTTGAGATAACTAACCAATGTAAATCTGTTTTTTTCTTCCAATCCTGGACCTGCCAAATATAGACACAATGTAAAGTGGAGAATTAGCTACTTGCATAGGTATTCTTCCACCTGCCTCTTGCAGTACACATATAACACCATAGACCAATTAGTAGCCTCACTAACTTGAAAATAAAAAGAGTAGCTTGCAGCTATGTCATAGATAATTAGGCCCTCTTCTATTGTTATTGTTCTTCTCATGTAGGACTCGGCCCATGCCAGAAAAGAACCTAAGCCCCTAAGAGCAAAGGCATCCATATAAATCTGAGCTGCATGTGAAAAAGTCTTGACTCAAATATGCCTTGGACAACCATGATGGAAGATGCTTTACCAGATGTGAGATTCCCAATGATGGGTTCGTTTGTAATAAGTGACGCCCTTGAGGTTGAACCTACTGCGTGGCCCACGGCTAGATTGACTGGATTTTCTTCTAGCCTTAGTTCGCGATGCTGCTGGTTCCATAAGAGCTTCATTCTGCTCACATCGTACATCCAAAGTCCCAATTTACAAGAGGTTCCCACATACTAGAAAGAAGAAGAATTGTCAAAGAAAAAAAAAGCTAGTGCTCACTAAATTTCTTAGGATCATATAAAAAGATGTAGGCATAACCTGCTGTGGAAGATTTTGTCTTATAGATATCTGGCTGAGAGTCCCGTGATCCAGCTGGCACCCATATTGATCGCTCTTCCCTCCTCCAAGGCTTTCCATCCCATGGGTTTGAACCATAGGGCATGATTGGCTGGAAAGACTGGAAGGATCGCCATTTCCCACATCAAGAGGAGTCACGGGATGTGACACATTGTTGAGTCCCTCATCCGGAGAATATTCCATGGAATATCCGGTTTCTGGTCCATAGTTGGACATTGCACTCTGCAAAGGCACTTCAGAGAACCCAGGGTGTGTGGGGAAGAAATTTGCTGTCATCGGTGTAAGATATTCCATGGCTATGTCTTGTTGAAGGTGGTTCACATGCAACATCCTTAGACTAGGACCGAGAACCAAACCTGCACAAACGTACAGGCGTAACAAACAGGCGTAAGAAAAAATTTGTGAAGTAGTTGCAGATTACTACTGACCCAGTACTGATATAACATTATTAGTTTTCCTCATGAGTACAGGAGTGAACCACTACAGGAGATTTA
This sequence comes from Takakia lepidozioides, assembly GCA_030704615.1. Classification (NCBI taxonomy): domain Eukaryota; kingdom Viridiplantae; phylum Streptophyta; class Takakiopsida; order Takakiales; family Takakiaceae; genus Takakia; species Takakia lepidozioides. The sequence continues at coordinate 42,051,106 of CM060732.1, read as the reverse complement.
TCAGGTCCCAAAAACACAAAGTTGGCTGAAGCCAGCACCATGGGAACTGAGGTTAATCCCCTCCCTTTTGCCTCCCATCTTGGGGAGAAATGACCAAAGAGAATGATTCGATCGCACTTAGGCTTAATCAGCTTGTTGTGCCTGCTTTGCCTTGTTTCCATCTCTATTTACGCACTGAAAATTGTGTTTTTCTTTGAAAAGGCCAAGGAAGCCGAGGAAAAAACGCTCATACATAAACAGCAGAGACTCCAACAATCACTGCAGGCGTTCCCCAAACCAGTTAGGGTGTCATGAGAACATGGTATCTAAGATTTGCGCATGTTGAATTCAGTACATCGTGGGCTTGTAAGTTGATAGCATTGTAATTAATTTCATGTTAGACGTACTGTTACCAAGCCTTCATTACTTGTTTCTTCCCTTAGGAGCGAGAAGTTTCTTGTGAGGCCAAAAACAGCTAGGTAATAATCTCAAGACTGTATGGTACGGACTCTCGACACGTTCTCATTGACTTAAAACTTGTTAATCTCTTGTATGCTAGGTCTGCTGAACCAACATTGCAGATACCAACCTCGCTTGCTAACTTGCAAAATGGAGGACTTCAAATTGAAAACTATACTGTACATTTATCTAACGCATGCTGAGGCGACCTGGTTCTTTATTCAATTTAGATGAAAAGAAGCCCTGGGGTGATAGCGAGAAAGAAGAGAGAGGACGTAGTATAAGTGGGGCCTCAGGATTCTCACCACCGATACCGCACCAGCACCTCGAACTTCACCACCACAGGACCGGATCCTCTAGCAGCGCAGCACCACCACCATTCCAGCAGGACACTCTCCACCCTTCACTGTGTAGTGTAGCCCAAGAACAGAGTCCTGAGCATCGTGGTCGCGACTGCCCAACACGAGAGACACAGAGAGAGAGAGACAGAGAGAGAGAGGCAATTCGACCCTGAGAGACTATGTAAAACACCATCGACTTAAGCCTTGCAACGTGGCGAACATCGGTTGAGAGGGTCAACGAAGTCAGGGGAGGCACAGTAGATCTTTTCTTTTACACAGACCCCTTCCTTGGCTCACCAGGGACGTCCTCCAACGCGGCCCATTAAGTCGCACGTGGCGCTCATGTAGACGTGACAAGACATGTCTCCTGATCCTGACCGTGGATATTAACAAGGGGCACATCCTGTCCGTCTACTTTCTACCACCTCACACCTGGTTCGAACCCCGGCACCACCATGCCGGTCAAGTGAGTTTAAATTAACTTGCTTATGTGTTAAGCTCTCCTCAATAATACGTTTTCTCTTGTCCCGAGGTGGGGACAATTAATTAAGAGGCTCAAGTGGAGGTTGGTGCAGCACCAATAATGCGACGTGCGTAGTGGGTGTCCCCATCCCAATCGAATATCCCCGTACTTCCATCCGACGGATACCGTCCGTTACTTATCGCTTCACTGTGCTGTCCCGTGGATGGCGGGATATTTTGTGGTGTGTGTGTGGCGGAGACCCTTCACACAAGCGCGGGAGTGTCATAACTTCACTCCAACTTTTTACAGTAATGATTCGAGTATAAGTTAAGATCGGAGTAAGCTGAGAGCCTAACAATCGGCCTGCAAAGAGTGAGCGCATCTCATTTGCAAGACTTATTAATGCTTCCAACAAAAGGAGCAGCTCAAGCAGGTAGTAGCCCACGCTGCATTCTCTTCGGCTGGAACACTGGGCTGTGTCTGAGAATTGGTGACATATATACTGCCCCTCTGGGTTCAAGAAGCATTCAGTATGAGCCCAACGGATGAACTCGCACTCAACTTGGCATTTAAACTGCCGAATTATCATCATCGAGACCTCTAAGTTTGATGTAGTGACATTTCCCATGTCCAGGTGTTTCAGAGTTTCTTATAAAGAAAGTTGTAGAGAACGGCTTTGTTAGGATGCATTGCCGGATCTCTGTTTTTATCCATTTAAGGGATTGAGCTAGATATGAATGGACCATGGTCTGAGAGGTCTGACAGGGCCTGCCTACTTAGCACCACATCAAGACCTACATTACAAAATCCTGTAAAAGACCTATTTAAGAAAATCAGAGGGGAAGGACTCATTCATGGTGGTCTTGGGTTTGGGCTATTTTTAACCTCTCAAATGTGAGTTCAAAGCTTACTAGGCTCTTACATGGATATATACACATAAATACTATGCATGGTGGTCAGGTGAGCAATCACCTGGTTTCAAAAAGCTCTATGTCTGTAAGGAAATCAGACAGGTAAGCTACTTTGTACATGTTTGTTGACCCTTCAGCAATGTTTACAGCTACCTCTTATGTATAATTTTAACCTATGAAATACATACACCATGTTCATACAGTAATGGTGAGAATTACGTGATGGGCCTCCAAGTTACAACTAAGTTACTAGTACAGCACCAGGCCTCCCCCATGGCAGGCAGGCGCGATTATGCAAAGGTTCTGGAAGTTACTCGCACTAGAGCAGGTAGCCCAGTGGTTGGGAGTTTTTGCCTTGCCTTTTCATAGCTCAGGTCTTCTAAGGTTCAAAATCCAATGGAAGGCAGTAGTCGCTTGGGATGAAGAGACACCATAATTTTCACTTCCTTGGGGAGCGTCAACCTCTTCTTTTTTGGACCGCGACTCTCTCCATTGGCAAACAAATTACTTCAAGACAAGTATACATGGATATTTCATCCATATTTATAATGGTTTCCAAAGGTGTAAGAACTTGGTGATCTCCCAGATTATCCTTACACCCGAGTTATTACAATAAGTTTGGCATGTACTCCGTGTTAAGTATATTATTAACCCAGCAGAGCCATGTTCAGCATTTTCCAACAGCACCACCAATACGGTTTCCTCAGTACAACTGTATCGAATGTTCAGCTCTTCGATCCATTATCGACTCGTCCAGTGCAGCTAGCATGGTTCCCGTGGGGGTCTGGGTCTTCGTTGAAGATGGGACGAAGCGGTCAAGGGCACTGACTACACTCAAGTGACAAGAGCGCGATCCGTGATGTCATCATAATGCTATCCATACTTCATAATTTCTCTGGTTTGAAAACTGCACTGGACTCAGACTGGACTCTGGACTAGTGATGATGGTCGTGTCGAGTCGGTCAGGCTGTTCGTCCCTCTTCTCCATTACTCTGATCTGCAAAATCGAATATGGCAGTCAATTGCAACAGTAGGACCACACACGTCTAAGCTGAACAAAAGGACTATGATACAACAAGACAAAACCTCACTCACGTCGAACTGCTCACGTCCAGAAGGGACAACGGGAGGTTACGCGGGAACTTGGAGGACACGGTCTTCTGATCGATTCTTAAGAAGGGAGTTGCAGACCTGTTGCAGAGTACTGCATCGATCAAAGCAAAACTCTTGCTTGGCACCGGTACAGTTTGCTAATAATATTGCAATTGCCGAACAGAAGGACTTCTGATACAACAAGACCGGACCTCACTCACGTCCACCTGCTCACGTCCTGCTACTGCAATCCAATTATTTGAACAAAGCAAAGACTCTTGCTTGGCACTGGTACTGTTTGCTGATATTGCAGGGCTCCCCCTTTCATGTAAGCCATGAAGCATACAGGAGAAACCATCCCCAGACCCACAGGCCATGAAACCAGACCACACTGGACAAGGTGGCAGGATTGGAGCCCCAAACCAGTGACACAAAGTGCTTTGTGTCACTCTCCAGCTGAGCTACCAGCTGCTGGTTAGATTTTATATTGCTAGAAAATCTATGGAGACCTTTCAGTTGAGCCAGATCGGATCCACCATCGGTAGTACAAAAGATGCTTAGATATCCCACATGTCAGCTTCCTGACATGTACATAACTTGATGGAAACCCATCATAGATGACTGCCAGCTACTCCACTTGCTTACATGTATTGCCCCAGAATAATATGCATTTGTCAAATTGGAAACTGGCAAGCTGAGCAATCACCTAAAAGCTTTTCAAAGCAATAGTAAGAATGATATGTAGTTCTTCTCACGTAATTTGGGACATTTAAGATTTGGGTCACTTAAATTTAAATTTAAATTTGGGTAATTTAAGTTTTTTAATAATAATAATAATAATCTAATTAATATATATATGTATAAGAGAGCTCAGTGGAGAGACGGATGGAGAAATGTACTAGTTAGATGGTTCAGGTTCCAAAGCTACATTCTTAAGGACCACCAAAGTAAGGTGGAGGGAGAAGAAGCCCCCCCCCCTTTCATATGCTGTCTCAAGGCGGTGGTGGAGCTTTCTAGAAAAGGGCCACTCCCTCATCCCATGAGAGCCTCATCCTACTTCTTTGGAATTCCTTGGAAACTAGAAGTAGAAGGAGGGGCCATCCTCTCACATATCCTACTTCTATACAAGCCTCTACACATGGCCTCACATATCCACCCATTCCAACACCCCTACCCTCCCTCCCCATTGGCCACTCCATTAATCCTCTTTTTTTTTCGACCTTCCAAAAAGAAGGGGCTTATAATTGGCATTTACATTAAATATGAGATAGTCTTGCATACAAAAAGAACTTGGAAAAAGTTACAAAGAGTTTTAGCATAGTACATACACTGCAGAACAATAGTAAAAATGATATCTAAATTACCATACAACAAAGGATAATGCTTATAAAAGTACGGTTAGTGAACTACGAATAAGCAACGTGCCATCAGATTAGTAAGACACTACTATGTGTTGAAACTGCATAATTGGAGAGATCCGATAGAGTGGCAGCTCTCTCTACAAGATCGGCATAGTACAATTGTCAAAGACGTGAAGCACGGATTCCCACATTCAAAAGAAAATCCAAGTAACGTCAATCATTTGCGAAAGATATGCTCCAAATACATTCAGCTCTGGTAAAATCCATTCCGCTGTTTTTAAACAGAACCACCAAAGACGCCGTAGGATAAAAATTGACCAGATTTTAACATACTAAATTTGTGCTTCGATCATTTTTTATGAATGAAGAACCACCTTTGATGTATTCATATAGTCTGTTCGGAATTCACAAATTGAAATCCAAGCTTGTCGATATATTTTAAACATTATCCAACCATACCGATAAAAGTATGGAAACACTTGCCCCTTAAAGCTATATACAATGCGCCACAGGAACCAGCTGCGCAATTTGCGGATCATCCCATCCAAGCTATTTTTTGATCAATTTGCTTAACATCAATGTTCAGGTTCGTTGAGACATATACTGTACAAACCATTTGCAAGTCAAGTAGAGAGAGAAAGAAGACTCCTGAAACTGGCGTAACTAAGAGCCATTTCGCTAGTAATGTAAATGTAAAAGGGCGTCACCCCTCTCCAACGCACGCAAACCAGATGGCAGAAATACAAACACGGTCGATGAACTGGTCGGTCTTCGAGCCAAGCATCTAATCACATCGATATCTGCAACTCATACTCCAATGGTAACACTTGAGCACTTCAATATCTTTTTCACACCTCTTGCTCTTATGTTTTCTTCTTCTCCCTGGCGACAGCCTTCATTCGCATCATAACAAAACAGTGAGCTTGAACAGTTGCCGGCCTGCACAAGAAATAAAGAACGAGTTGGGCCCACTGCGCAACCTTTTTGTCGTTCACCAGCCTCAACATTGTCACAATCCCACTCGCCCCCACCGTGATAGTCCTTCACGAGCCCAATCCTTGTTCCGTGCAGCACCTACAGCCGCTCTATACAAAAGTGCCTTCTCCCTTGTCTTTAATCTAGAACTAGCGCCCCACACCATCCTTATCTCTGTGGTCCCACTCCCTCTCACATCCTACTACTATGCTCGCTGCTACACATGCCCTCATATATCACGCATTCCAACCCCCTTCCTCCTTGCCTTTCCATTGGTCGCTTCATTGATCTCGCTTTCCCTTCATAAATAACCTCCTCCAAAATTTGGAACCCTAATTGAAGTATGACGCCTCCCGAAGGGAGTGTAACTTATGGTGTCTCTTCACCACAAGGGCTACTGCCTTCCAACGAGCCCTAATTACTAGTATTAGCCTTTAGGATTAATTAGAGACATTTGTCTTGTGCGAGGTGGCTATGGAAAGATTGCTTTGACTAGTTTGCATTTAGAGTTGGTGTTCATCATTTCCTTATCATATGCTTAGAGATAGAGTTGCTGCTTATAAGTGTCATTTGTATTTTTGTCAGATTCGGTTTATTTAACATAATTTAGCTTGATGTCATATGCTATCTTTCTCCACATGCTCAATTTTTAGTGTTATATTTAGTTTAGTCGTGTTTTATTAGGTGAACTTCTACTCATCATGAAGATATTTTTTGTTAAAAAATTACAAGGAAAATATGAGATATTGAGGCACAATTTATATACAAAATGTTGCGCATTTTGGGAAGGAGCTCGGATTTTGTACTTAACTCACATTTGGAAAGATTGGGATCTTTTCTCCATGCATGATGCTACGGATACCCTTGTTTCCAATGATCTCCATGCTTCATCGATCGCCTTACTATCTCTTCCGTTCAATCATATGGCCGCCCGGAAGTACTGCTCTAGCTCCAAGAGCTAGGTGTTGAGTGCCTTCCGATTTCGAACGCCCTCACCGCTGAAGTAAAAATATGCCATAAGCCCAGAACCTCATTGGTCTGTCATGTGCGCCCAAGAATATATTAGAATGTTGACACTAATGTCAAGTTTTTCCCTCTTTGTTGGGTTTCTTACTAAACAACATCGTACCGATAGACATTTGCTCACATACTAGGGCCAGCCATTCTTTTAGTGGCGAAAAATCGCCAGATTTCGACCTCAAAAAATACAATCGAACATTCTGTCGCAAATCCACTGTTTTTTCATGGATGAAATCGCCAAATTTCTCCAAATAAAAATTTAAATTATGGATGAATTCGGCAAATATGGATGATGGCACATAGGTGGATCAATTATAGTGGATGAACAGAATAATGGCTATTTCCTGCAAAACTCTGTAGCCACTCGTGCTCTTTTCGAAATTTCTTAAGAAAAACACAGACTTAGGGCACACCCTCGAAAGGGGCAGTAGCCTACTGACTAGGGCATACCCTAGAGGCGAAGTGGCTCTTAGTTACACGGGCTTCAGCCGGAGTCTTCTCTCGTTGATGAGGAGTTGATGGATGAGGAGCCACAAGTTTATTGGCGCCCATGTCATTTTGGGTGCACCATCACGTTGACCCTACACTCTTTGTATGAGTCGAAGTGAGACTCTGCCCACACGGTGAGTTCCGAGACTCCTCCACAACTTCCACCTACTTCCACTAAGCCCACTTGTGAGGTCCCCTACGTCCTTTAAGCCACCACCAGCCCACTCAGGGTCCCCACCGCTTACAAATGGACCCCTGCCTAAGGCAAAGGGCCGCGATATTGGGGGTCCCCACCGGCCACCGGTTGGGGGAGGCGTTCCCAGTCCTCGCCCTAGTTTAAGAAAGTGGAAATGATCTACAGCTCAATTATCTTAATTTTGACCAGTCTAAACATAAGTGCAATAGCTATTGACCTGGGTACTCGGGCTACTACCCTAATTCTCGCATTCTTCTTTGTTTCTTCATCTCTAGTTTGTAGTCTTTGCTCTCTTCCCTTGAACCCTTGGCTATGGGGTATCCCCTTTGTTAGCCTCCCATAGCTCCTTTGCACTTGCTTGTTTTCTCCTTGTGTCCACTTTTAAACCAATTATTTAACCACTTTTCTGGGAAAAAAAAGAGAAGGCAAAAAAGAAAAAGTTCAGTGTCAGTATAGTAGTATGAGCCCCCACTCTTCAGTTTAGCAGATTATTGTGAACATTATGGTAGGAAAACAACGATGTTAGATGCAAAACCCTGCACACAGAGATGACAGTCAGCAATTCATGTGTGACTACAGCTCTAAATCCTACCAAGCCCATCGCTCCCTGCATTTTTCTTTCATGTGGGCATTGGGATGAAGCGGTGGGGGCTCCAGATCTCCGTCCGGGGGAGTGACATAACTTCAACGTCGGTCCAATTTTTGGCAGTAGTGAAATTGAGTAATGATCAGTAAGTTAACATCACAGAAGAGGAGCCTCTGATCTAATCTGCCTGCGAAGCTACGCAAGCCGGTCGCTGAATGCCAGGGTCACTGGAGCTTTTCTCTTGGCATCTGATTTGCAGTAATGAAAAAGGACCTGAGGCGAGTATTCTGGAGCAGTGAGTGAAGCTTTTCTCCTGGCATCTGACTCACAAGACTTAGTACTGCAGTTCAACAAATTAAAAGGACCAAAAGCGGGGATATGCCGAGTTTCAAAGAGTACATGATACACGGAGACAATGCGTAGCCTGGAAGGGAGGATGTGAAGTCTGTGTGGCAGAAAATTAAACATACTGCTGCTCAAGGGCCTATGGACAGTCCTCTCGTAGTTCTTACTTAGTTCTTACAGAGTTATAAGTGTGGCCAGCCTCATAACTTCTAGTTGTCACTTCCACCATAGCAGATTTCTTGAGATTGGACTACAGAAATGGACGAACCCAAAGTAATTATGGTAATACAGGCCTTATAATGTCGATTACTGAGTTGTCCCTGCGCACATCGAGTGTAGTCACTTCGTCCGTTCTGCCCTCCCCAGGCTAATGTTCCCGGTGTTCCCATGAAGTTCCCTATTGTTCGGAACCGGGATGGATGTTGGCGCAAATGACTAATACATTCCAGTTTCATCTACCCCAGATGGTAATCCCAGTCATTCAGAATGCATCCATAGAACTCTAGTTGTTAAAACTAGATTGACAAAGACGGAGAGACTAACGAGACGACTGACGAAAGAGTTTTCTGCTTTTGAGATCATAAGACGAATAACCACATAAGCAAGCAGTGGTGCACATAAAAAGATTCATATAATCCTTTCGAGCATTGGATTCATGACATTGAGTCCAACAGTAAGGCGGGCTCACATCCTCAAACACAATTATACTACACATTGATTGCCTTTCCCACTTATTACTCTCACTCACAAGACACAACTGCACAGAGGAGGCTTTGTATGAACGATAACTACATAGGAAGCCTGCTAATTACTTGAGTTACATGAGGATTCAGGACATGATGAAAATCTTGATCATATGGCTTCACCGTTACCGCATCTTTACACGTTTGGACGCTGAGACTGACTGAAGAAACTAAGGTGCCCATGCTCCTACGTTCTATTATAGACAAAATGCCCTCCCAGATATTAACTGTCACTTGATCATTTGTTATAACAAGATTGAGCACGTGTGGCACGCAAAAGAAACCTCCATAACAAGGATGAGCCATATTCCACGGAAAAGACAAGGTCTAGTACCAAAAACAAATGGTTTGGATATTGTGACTGACAGATGAACTTCACATGCCCATGTAAAGTCTGGGTTGCTAGCCACCTTGGATAGAGCTTGCAGGATTCCGACTCTCGTTTGATCCGTTGCTCTTAGGTTGCATTACACACGAAGAAAATGAAATTGACCCTCAGTTAATCTTCATAACAAGGAGAAAACTGACATAATTGTGCAAACATAACTTCAAATTCAAGTTGGGTTTTATCGTAACTTGCACTTAGACGAAAGAAATGAAATGAAATATCACTTTATAGACCAAACAAACAGTTTACATCCGTTGAAGTGAGTCCCAAGAGTCATGGCATAAGGACTAAAGAGAGCACAAGACTTTTCCTCTTCATAGGAAAATTATATATATCATTACCCCTGCTCCAAGGGGATGAGGGCTTCACAGATGTCCTCAAACCATAGCATTGTTGCTAAGAGGCCAACATATATCATAAGTACCCCAGAACGGATGAGGGCTTCAAAGGAAGTCCTCAAGCAATATTCCAGGATGCTACTTTATGTTCAGTTATGAGAGAGTTACTAGACGCAGTAGTGACAGGTCTAAAACAAGACGAGTTGTGAAGTTTGACTGTACCAGTTTGGGATCTGGAGGGGGAAATGACCTAGGTTTATTATTCCCTCATCCACATTCTTCTCAATACAACCTAGGTCTTTATTACAATGGACTTATTGGAAGACCTGTTCTATACTGGCTTAGAGGATTAGTGACTGCAAGTATAAATGGTACTACGCATCCATGGAATGTACCTGGGCTCAGGGCCCATATTGGGTCACACGATGATCACCACCAGACTGTGCTGGATTAGAGGCCGGGGCAGTGGGATGCAACCGAAAATACCGCATAAAGTCAAGCTGCCACTGATCATCCACAAAATTACCGAGCCACCATGCTCGGCCAGCAGGGTGCGGTGCCACTTGAGGGTTGGGAGGTGGAGGAGCAGGCGGCGACGCTGTTTTCTTGTAACGCCTAAATGCTGTGGGGCGCCGGGACAGAAAGACGTAGTCTCCATCGGCAGGAGGAGGAACTGCGGTGGGCCGGGACACCATCACGTAGTCTCCACAAAGGAGACTAGTCTCAGCTGAAGAATCCATATCTGACAAACACACAATCCGCTGTTAAAATAGTTTTCAAGTGCGGGAACTTCTTGGCAAGTGACATTCCTGCTTCCAACTATCTCTAGGACAGGCAAACCTGGAAGCCAAGCCAACGTCTCTTGTATTCCATATAGATCGAATCATCCGATGTATGGTACATAACACAAGAGAAAATCATTACTTACAAGTATATATAAACCTACACGCAATAGTGGATGACCTACTTGTTACTTGATTAAGGCCATGGCCAGTCTGTCGTGCTGGAGCTGCGTATCGCCTGAAGGCACTAGGCTGCAGCTCAGCTTCCGCGGACTGTACATGCGTCTGGACAGGGGGAATCTGAGCCTCATGCACATCTGCAAGGTTAGCAAGCACACATTTATAATCGGCTCTTAACAAATTTTCAATTGTAGGGACTTCCAGTAAAGCATCCAATATATGATCATGCAGTGTCATGTAGCATAAACATTCCACTTGAGATTATCACTGAAAGATGTATATACCCGGGATGGAATTAGCCTGGGTCCTAGTAGACCGTGTGCTCCTCCTCCTAGTTGCAGGAGCAGGAGTGGGTGGAGCTTCATCGACTTCCATGGCCACTACGGTTGTACCTGATCTCCTCCTCCTTGTGATGGTACTGGTCTGCATCTGAGGCGTGTTTGAGGCTGGGTCTGTTATACCTACACACATTTATAAGATTATATAGTCAGTGTTCTAAGCTGAGTAAAATGACTAGCTGTGGAGTGGTTATGTTCCTCTCAAAGTCTCCTAGTTTTAAACATTGACTCATTCATATCCAGGACGTTCTATATTCACCAAGCTATCAAAATGTGCAAGTCTCAGGGGTAAGAAAATGGAGACCCATGAGATTCAACTTTGAAGCATACCCTCGAGTTCATCGTAAGAGGAGGGTATCCTTCTGACAATGCGTGTGTGATAGTAGTAATCTGCCACGATCTTATTCCCCCGCCTTATCGCTTCAGCTTCAATTGCCCTGGAAAACAACAGTGGGGAAATCAGTACACGGCAGACCCGAGTCTGAGGGAAATAATCATTGGTTGAGGGTGTTTTGACTCCTGAGCTCGGGTTGGAAGATGAAGAAAGCAGCCTACCTGAGCAGTACACTTTAGTCGCATTCACTCCCTGCCCTAAAAGCATATTGGCCTTCGACATTCAACAATTAAGAGCAAACAGTACTACGCTTTCCAGAGAATTTTCAATAGATCAACAAAGAAATTATAACATGGGACCAGCATTGGTGAAGGTGATGATAAGTACTCCGCAGCTGCCTCCTCTGTCTGGAACAGGCCTGGTAATCTCGTTGAACTGCAAGGGACAAAATAACGTCAAATTCACCTGACAAATCCCTGTTCCATATTCTACTTGATTCACCTTGTAGTCAGATAAAGGTCTATCATTTGCTCATATCCTCTCACCAAGCAAAACCACCGTGTGCATGCTAATGTATAAGTTCTAAGGCCTGGAAACACAAAGTGGAAGGCTTCCCTCAACTGACATGGGAATCAGTTGACCAGGTATTCAATTGCAGGCCAAAAGTTCACTTATACAGAGTCTACTTGTCTAATGACTTCAGCTAATTAAGAGCTCTTCAGGATCTATAAGTCCTAGGTCAAAACACATCTGCCCCTGCACACAGAAGGGAAGGTGTACGTAGAACACATACTGGGTCACATCAGTCTGGACACAAATGCTTACTCTTTCTTCTTCAAGTGCTTCTTGTAATGGGCCGTGTACAACTTGGTCCTAAAGTCCATCTTCACGCCCATATAGTTGGCCACAGCACCAGGCCCCTTGCTTTCGCGTCGCAGGTAATATATTACCTGGTCTGCAGGTAAATCTTTCAACTGCAATCACCCACGTACAATTGTTAGTGTTACGGTCTGTCTCAACCCTAATTAAGTAAACATTGTTTTCTACAGACCAACTTAGTACATACATCATAGTACAGAGTTATTAAGCTTACTTTGTCAAGGTCCTTTGCGTAGGCCTCCCTTTGGAAATTGGTTGCTGCTTCCCTGCCTCTGAATAGCAGCGCAGCAATGTCGTATATCCTTCTCAATCATTTTCAAACAAGCCACATCAGGATACTAATTATGTAATAAAATTGGAACCAGCATTCTCTAAAAACGAAAAAAAAAAACTAATTAGGGCAACAAGTAGGCCGTAGAGTTTGGAAGTTGGAATGTATTTCTAACTGCCCTAATAACAGGGGCAAGGATGTTGCCCTAACCCGGTTGACCCAACGATCCCTTTTATGGTTGGGTTGGTTACAATGGCTAGCACCCAACCCCTATTTGAACCCTGCCAACGATATCTACACCAGTTTGATTGATTCAATAAACTCAGCTTGTCGTGAGAACAAGCGTCTCTCATTTTCCTTAAAAGTGAGCCAAATTTTTTCTGAAACTGTATTGTTATTGTTTTCCAATCATCTCATTAACAGACTCAAGTGATGTATGTACCGTGCTGCATCCTCCCGTGTTTTGGACGCGCCTGTCATTTAACCAGCACTTGTTACGTCAGAACATGCTACTCGTACTAATCTTCAAAGAAGTCAGAAGCTTAGACTATGGAATAATGTGTGCACTAGTAACAGGGTTTCCAAGATAGGATCTTTGGGACAAGACTGCCCTGGATCATTGAAAGATTTTTCCACATCGCTACTTCTATGGGAACTGTCAAAGACTTTGCAGATGTCCAAGAAAGAGATTATTACAGAATGTTTTTAGGTTGTAAGCTATTTGTCCCTGGGAAATCCAACATCGTACTTGCATTCCGACAAGCCATTACATACGAGGCAACGGAAAGGATTCACCGACAAGAATCACATCACATACGAGGGCAACGAAAGGATTCACCGACAAGACCACATTACAGACCACATTACATACGAGGGCAACGAAACAAGAATCCCATTACATACGAGGACAACGAAAGGATTCACCGACAAGAATCACATCACATACGAGGGCAACGAAAGGATTCACCGACAAGAATCACATTACATACGAGGGCAACGAAACAATAATCCTATGATATACGAGGCAACGAAGCAAGAATCCTATGATGTACGAGGCAACTAAAGGACTAACCCAGATAGATCTGTTTGTTTGCGCCCCTGCCAAAGCACACACACAAGCAAGAGCATACAGTTTAATACACCTGGTACTCTTCCACCCTCCTTGCATGCACACCAGAGACCACTTGAACTTAGCCATATAATACCCTCTTCTACGGTTTTTCGTTCCAGAGAACAAAAGAACCTGAGCACTGTCAGTATACATGCATCTGACGTACTTGTAGCTGCATGTGAGAGAGCGCTCAGGGATCCTACTGCAACGTGTGGGGCAACCATGATTCAAGAGGCTTGGTACACAAAGATTATCAGATAGAAAATCATGACTAAATCCAGTTGAAAGAGACTGAGAGACATGCGGGAATCACTGACCAGATGTGGGACTCCCAGCGATTGGTGCGCTGGTAGTGAGTGACACCCCGGAAGTCGGAGCTCTTCGGCTTGGGCCCATGGCGGGATTGTCTTTTTCCCTTCAGACGCGTGGCTGGTTCCACAGAAGCCGCATCCTGTCGACATCCAGGTTTACAATGTCCCAATTGTCAGAGGTTTCAATATTTGGAAAGAACTCGCAAAGAAATTACAGATTAAAAGACATCCTAAAGGTCTCACAAAATGTGGTCCTGGGATCAATACAAATAGGCATGTAACCTCCGGACTGAGTGGGGCACCTGCTGTGCGAATATCTGTCTTGCAGCCAAGACCGAAGCAACATGATTCTGGCCGAGAGTCTCCCCACCGTAATAGTCGACCACCCCTTCTCCAGGTTGGTTTTCCATTCCAGGGGTGATTGTCATAGGAGATGGCTGCTGGGAAAGAGTACTTCCAGAATCGACGTTACTTCCTACACTCAATGCGCGCAACACCTCATGAGATGGCTGATCTGGGGAACAGAAGGAAGCACGTTCATGTGGTGACTGGACGTTGGAGCTCTCACTGTCCGACGGCGCCCCTTCAGGGACTATGGGGAAATACGTTTCGGTGATCGGTGTCTGTGGGTAGTATTCCATGTCTGCTTCTGCAGGGAGCTCATTAAGATTCCACATACTTGCAGCAAAAGGACGAGAAAAGCCAAACCTGCACAAAAGGAGAGAGAAAACTCTGTAAGGTAACCGCAGATTCTGCTGAGCTAGTACTGCTACGAGTCAAGATTCCTGTCTTAGTCTCTGCCTCTTTAATCAACAGCAATGCAGATCCACGATCACAAACTCCTACCTAGGGATCTCCACAACAAACCAAAGCTTCAGATGTAGAGAGAGAAGGAGACAGGATGCAGGCCCGGAAGGGCCACGTAGTGGTAATATAGAATGATCTGTCTTCCTCTCCTAATCTCTCGTGAGGAAACTGAACTGTATCTATAGAGACAGGCTCTGAGGGTCGAATTGGGCGAGACCTCCAACTGGTGAAGCTGGATCGAGCCGACTACAGCCTAAGAAGTACGTGGAATCAGCTACACAACATATGCAGCCGCTAAGCTGGTATACTATAGTCCATACTCTTCTGAAATTGTCAGTGACAGTTCACAGTAGTAGATCACAACTATAGCATGTCCTAAGTAAACAATAGGGGACGTTGAGGGACAAAGACAATGTTGGCTGAACCCAAGCTTCCACCTTTTCCACTCATCCTGTGCACAAACAAATAACCTGCAACACTACAGAATGACTAAAGAACTACAACAGTATACCTGTGTGAAGAAGCACAGTCCAGCAATACCTACCAAAGCTACTAACGGTGTATGAGACGCCATGTTTCAGCACCACAACATACAACCTTTACAAACTGTGTTTCTCTTCTAGAACGAAAGCATATCTAGAAGCAGAGTAAAACACTCTCTATCTCTTGCACATACACAAAACAAACAGAAACAGCCCACAGACACAAACAACCACCCCGTTCCCTCTGCAGTTAGTGCGTCGTGCACAAAACACATGTGCTCTCTACATTCAAGACGAATTCAGGACATCTGAGGGACATCTGAGAGACCCCTCGTCAGTTGCACGCAGTCGGACTACAAAATGCTTCTAGGCCCGTGAATGGATAGAACCGAGGAGGGACGCTGATCAGAGAGGGGACCCAGGAGTTCCCACGAACAGTACTGCAGACCACCACGACAGTACCTGATGTTGAGCACCTTCACAGTCCTCCCTCTCACAGCGCACTCACAAGAAAGCCCTGAGCAAACGAGAGCAAACGAGAAATGAGAGTGAGACTCAATCACGGGACTGCGCCCAGAAATATGCGAGAAGCTGCCTCCTTGCCCTCTCTCTCCACCCAACCACGTCCTGCCACGCGCCCGTCGGTCCTCGGTAGGAAAAATACATGCAACGTAGGTAAAAGATTTACTTGACCAGCTCCCACCTTTTACCCAACCCCTTCGTCTTTCCCGTCTTTAGGGCCGAGGGGTACGCACCCCCTCCGACAGGCCAGGGCGCGCCATTATGACACACGTGGCTCCCCGACACTCTCTGACGAAAAGTGTCGGCCCATCCTGGCCCTCCATACTCTTTCACGCGTGTGAGATCGTGCAGCAGTGTCAGAAGATAGGGACGAGCCCATCTGTGCAGCGAGTGCTGGGTTCAAACCCACACTGCTCCACCATCCACATTCGATTTGATACGATACCCAGTGATGTAGTGGGGCGGTTGGGTGTCCGCACATACATAGACAATCTTCCGGGAAATGGTCGCGCATAGGATACATCCTCACATACGTCCATAAATATTCCATTAAATGGTCGTGCATAGGATACATCCTCACATACGTCCATAAATATTCCATTAAAATGGTCGCGCATAGGACACATTGTATGTTTGCTTGCACCGGTCTGCAATATGTTATGTTGCCGGATATGTGGACAATAATCCGCTCAATGGGCGGCATATGATAGAGGTGTTGTATCTTTCCCACCAGGCCTCGGCTATCCTATGCTGCCAATTTGTAATGTCCCCGAGTTTGTACTCAGTGCTGACCATAACTGTGGTGCGAGGGCTTCGTTATGGATGAGCTCGGTTATTCATCAGTGAGGAGCAGCATCTGTTCAAATCCATTCATTTTTCATCCATGACTGGTGCGAGTGGATGGATGAGTCACCACTAGCCCCGATTATGTGTTAACCGGTCCTAGTGGATGGATGGGTCGCCCCCATCCTCAGCTATGTGGTAACCGGGGCGGAGTAGATGGATGGTGGATGACTCGCTTACATCATCCACGTCCTCACATAGTCCGTATATTGATACTTAGTACATACTGATACACAAAAAGGTCGCAACCGGGGGTATACGGTGATGACCATACATGATGGTACTGGTCAAAAGTGTATTGACCACGGCATGAAGGCATGAAGGCATCAAGCCATGACCCATGCGCATCCTGCGGCGCCTGCCAAATATAATAAATGATTAGTCATTTTCAGTGCAGGGAAACTAATAAAGAATTTCAAAAAAGGGACGGTGCATGTGTGAACACGAGGATTGGCACGGGACGGCCGGGCCAATAATACAACGTGGCCACGACGTGGTCCCGCTGCATGGCATATCCGTACCTCCATCCGACGGATTCCATCCGTCGCTGGCCGCCGGACGCGGCTGTCCCGTCCATGAGGGAGAGGAAGCCGGAATATTTCCGGTTGAGTAGGTGGAGGGTGGCCCGTCGTTCGAGCGACGAACGACGGGGCCCTACTGCAGCGCTCTCATCTTCAGAGGCAGATAAGAGAGGCTCAATCCTCGTGGTTAGCTGGTTGATCATCTGATTAAGCACTGGGCGGTTGATTCAAAGTCCACCGAGTGCAGAAGAGGCTTGTACATAAGCCGATGATCAGTTACGGCCCCAATCTGCAGGTACTGAAATTTCTGCACACAAGATTTAGAGCCCTCTGTGCTGCAGGCCCAGGGCTGTCAATTTAAATTGCGCAACTTGGTGACGTATTAATTTGTTATTTTGTCGTGAGACCGGAGAAGAAGGACGGGTTCCAGTCATGGCTGGTCCTCGTGGGGCACATGTACCAGGCAATTTTTTAAGCCTGAGTCGTTCTCAATAGAGGTGAGGCGGCAAGAAGAAAGTTCTTAGGAAGCAGCTTTGGTTGCGGAGAAGGGGTTGTGTACAAACAGCAGTTCACATCAACAGGCCATGTGAACTCTCAAAAGATCTACTGGACACTTTCCAGTAAATCGTGGGAGAATCGATCATGAATAACTAGACAGCTTGTCATTTCTTGCAGTAAATCTCTTCAGAATCGATTCCACAGAAATGGATCATTACAGATTAAATCGCGGTACTTGGATGCAGGCAGAGTGATAGTGAGTGACCAGTGAGCCCCACCCCATGTTGTTCCCAGTGTTCTCTGGAACCTACTGGAGACTTATTAGAACGACTTTGCGATGCACTAGCATTACACCGGACAAATCTCCCTTTCCTTCAAATGATAGGAGCAAGGTACTCCGACTCCTCTGTGATGCAATGATTTGGACGATGCCGACATATTTGTCTCGGCAAAACACAGCTAATGTCATTTGTGGCCGCATTGAAGTTATCCGTTCCCATGTTCCCCACAAGCATCTTCCTTGGGCCATATAATATACAGATAAATAAGGAGGATGGTAAATGGGAGTAAACTCTGGCTCCAATTACTTTAGAGAGTACGATCGCACTAAGTGTGGTCAGGATTAGGCCAACTCATTTGTTTTTTTCCTTTATATGTCGTCTCACTTCCTGTTGGATGCCATCCAGGCGCACTGGTTTCGTTTTGAGTCAAGCCCCGTTCTGAGAGCTGTGCGTTCTGAGCTCTGCGAGAGAAGGAGAGAGAGCCTGGCATAGCTCCAACTTCCTGTCCAGAACGATGGTCAATCCCAAGGTGAAGGAGTTCACCTTTCAGCAGATGGAGGGAACCAACTTCCTCCAGAGGATTGGAGTTCCAAGGAACCCTGGAAACGTGCAGCCGGAGCAAGCACCGCAAGCTCCTGCACCCACCGATGGGGAACATGGGGTTGCACAGACACTCGTGCACCTTGGCCTACCATCCTACGCAATGGAAGGTAGAAAATCACTCTCAATTTTAAGATTTGCCGTAGAAGGCAGAGTTAATTGCAGTGTTGCAGTTGTGTAAGTAATTACTCCTAGCTCTTTCAGTTTGACATCGTCAATCTTATATGTATGTTCAGGTAGTTTCTTGAGTTCATGAGATCAGAGATGATTATGCCGATGATCACACGGTTCTAGTGTTTCAGAGAGAGTCTTCTGAATTTCATGTTTCAAGAACGTTCTCTCTGTGGGACTGGCCACATGTAGAATGAGTACATTGGTGTTTCATTGTTTTCTTGGAGACAGAAGGTTATTCTTCCGAGGAGGAGGACCACACAATGTGCGAATCTGAGCTCAAGTCAGACTCGTCGGATGGCTCACAGGGATCGCAGATCCCACATAAAATGACCTCAGACGCTGCAGAGTCCTCTGCCCGTGGTTCACAGAGATCATCCATCCCCGTGGCACCTTCTCGTGCCCAGGAGCGGGCGGAGCGTCTGGAATCCGCCATGCGTGCTGCCCAGCAGGCACACAAGGTAAATCCCCCAAATTTCAGTCTTTGGAGCCCTTTACAGCCCTGCAGGTTGGTTGTTATCATTTCCTACTTCAGTGAAATAGCATTGACTTGTTTCTCCAAGATTTGCTCTTATGTTATTCTTGTTTTGGACATGTGCAGAAGGCTCTCCGGGCCGTGCAGCTCTCCATCTTGCGCATCAAGCGCGATATTATGGCACTGAAGGTGAAGGAGCTGGAGCTTCGGATCCAGCTGAAAGAATTAAAGCTTGATGCTATGACTGAGTAGACTCCCCTTCAGCAGAACTTACAGCCCGTTGAGGGACTAAGTTTCTGAGAATCTGTTTGCCTGAGGACACACTCAGAGAATTTGTGGCATATACAACGAGTTGCTTTCAAAGGCACTTGGAAGAAATAAAGATCAGGGCCTACAGAAATGACCAAAGGCTATGGCTGGCATCTCCCCCTGGTGGAGAGGAAATTTGACTCTTGCCTCTTTCCCCAATCACACAAAACAAATAGCATGTCAGGTCCACACTTGAGCACAATCAACCTGGCACCCGGCACCCTCATTGAGCAGAATCCACTAGACCAGAGAAGGTTCCAGTGATATTGCCACATGGTCATACCACACCATGGAACATCACGAGCTGTGAGGGAAGCTTCTCTGGTTTAGAGGATTCTGCTCAACGAGTCCACCCGGCGCCTCTTGGATCGTCCTGCTCTTCATACTGTCCTTAACATCTCCACATAATTTCATTTCAGGGCCGACAGAGATGACCAAAGGCTACAATCACACAAAACAAAAAACAAATAGCATGTCGGGTCCACACATTGAGCAGTATCCACTAAACCAGAGAAGGTTCCAGTGATATTGCCACATGGTCATACCACACCATGGAACATCATGAGCTGCGAGGGAAGCTTCTCTGGTTTAGTGGATTCTGCTCAACGAGTCCACCCGGCGCCTCTTGGATCGTCCTGCTCTTCTGTCCTTCACATCTCCAAAAATTTCATATCTACTCGATCTGAGTCCTTTCCGAAAACAACACTCATGGTGCATGCACACAGAATTGAAAAGATGTGTTACATGCCCAACTCTGAAGGGAATAATTGTGTGCAAAGGGCATAATTTTAGTAGGGTCCAGGCACATCGAACCTTACACCTCAAACAATTACTCTGAAACGTTCATATCGTAAGCAATTCAGAGTATGTTAGTAATCCACCAAGCGGAAGTTCCCATTGTTTTCAGCAATCGTTACCTGCATGCACAATTCAGAACGAGAATCATCTGTGTTGGTGCCAGGAGGGGGCCAGTTACTTTTGACCAGACCTTAGGCTAGATCTCAGTGTAACAACAAAGAGTCTTGCACCTTGTGCAGGACATTGCCCTGGGAATGTCATCGTGTGTGGAATTTAAGTCTATACATTGGTGAGGAGGAATGGTCCTTGTTTAAGACTACCCATCTCTTCGGATTCATAACAGTATACAAATTGGAAACCTGTAATGTTTGGCAGAACTGGATAAAGTATAGCTCTGAAGTTATTTGGCAGTAAAGGTTTCAATGTTGTTGGATACAGTGAAAATAAATTATTGAGTGTGAGAAGCAAAAGGACAAATATACCCCAACCGCTGCACGCAAGATAACACCAAGATTAATGCTGGACCTCATTGAGCACAAGTGATACTGCCACATGGTCATAACACACCATGGAACATCATGAGCTGTGAATCACCACAAAATAATTCCAAGTTTATGTACTTGAAGTATCATTCATGTTTTTGACACATTGTAAAAGTGGATGTGTCACCTTCTCTGCCAAACTGAAATAACGTGCAGAATACAATTGCCAGTGCGGGCCACGGTTGAGCATTTACTTAGTGTTGAAGGTTGTTCTTGTAAGAAGGGCCTGGGGTACATTTCCATTTGTACTGCAGGAATCTGCACAAGCAAATGCAGGTCAGACATTTCCAAAAGACACTCTGGAGTTAGTCGACTGTACTGTTGACAGCCAGACAATTCAAACATCTGAGATTTCAGGGGGTTTGTGGATTGGAAACATGTTGAAGTCGAGGTATCAGGCCCCTGCCGAGAAGATAGACTTGAAAAATTGTAAGTCTAAGAAATAACAGCAGATTATGTGATGTACGTTTTAAACTGTGACAATATCAAGTCAAAATTCCACATTAGCTCAATACCCAGACCTGACACCAATTTCAAAGAAGTTCTTGTGAGTCTGCGAAAGGACCAGTAAAAGCATTGTTTCGTAGGTGCCTGTCATTTCACCATCCGACCAGCAACATCAGAATCATGATAGTGGGCTATTATAGAGTTTCAGATTTAAACATGCTGGCTCACAATTGTTGAAGGTCTTTCATTGGCTCAAATCGGGTATCCTTTCAAGCCACGCTATTCAACGCCACAAACAACTTCGTGATAAATTTACATTCAAGGACAAATGATCACAACCTCCAGACCTAATTTCAGATTCATGGACTTCTATTCATTGCACGATTGTGAAACTTAATCAGCTCAATATGTGCACAAATAGTACGGAAATTTCAGATTAACCACTAGAAATGTATCACAGAATTTCAAGTGTCAGGTTCAAGATGCACCAAATATTTTTGACAAATGCAACCAATTTCAATAAAATGTCAGTTGAACTCTCAGAATCGGGAATCCTTTTCAAGTCATGATAACAGAAAGGTCTCCTATCCGGGCCCAATCAATTTTCTGTTTGAGAGCTTACTGATGTCCACCGCAACACGTATCATGAGGGATCCAACACTAAGGCAGTTGCTTTTACAAAGTAACCCATCGACTTTCAGATACATGAATGTCACTTAGAGGAAGCAGCTCATCCCGACATGCAACTTTCCACTGTTGATTTGAGTGACAGAAACAAGGAGGACATAAATACGAGGTGAGACTTACATGGTAGAGACCCTAGGAGGTGAGCTAGTGCTACAAGATGCCCAGTCTTATGGGTGGGGCAAGCATTCAAATTTGCCAGGACCGCAGCTGCACATCGCAAAATATCCCAGTTACAAGAAGAGATGGTCCTCAAATCAGTTTGGACCTTCTTGATATATACACAAGTTATCTGAACAACATATGCCTGTGCAATTTGGCAAGTGCTCACGTCCATTGTCAGGAAACCAGGACCGCCAACCAACTGGTACACATGTGGTCTGTGAATATAGGAATGTCTCCAGTATTGGCCAAGATTAGCAAAAAAACTGTACCTCATTGGAGAATTCATGAGCCCATTGTTGAGCATTTTGGTCAGATCTTGTACTGCCACATCTTGTCCATTATAGAGCGTCCATAGTAAAGAGAGCCAAACCCTCCTTGTACAATTTTCACTCTGAAGTCATTTGTTCCAGTCTTCACCTCGATCACTGCACACGCATGGGTTTGATCTCGACCCGATCCTTCCCCTCTGGATGCAGAACCTGATTTTAAAGAGAAATCAACGCATAAAAGAGAAGGAGGACGGAGACAGAAGGATAACGGCTGGCTACCAAAAGCATGAAGAATCCGCGAACTCCAAAAACAGCCATGTGATCTCTTAAGCAAGCAACTCGTTAGGGAGCTCACCTTGTTATAAATTCCTCTTAAAAAACATCCAGTATTCCCTCAGATCTTCTTCAAGGATGCAACTGGAAACCCCACGTATCCGCTCTTCAAAGATCCATTAAAAATAAGAAAAATACATAAATTGCTCAAGCTCAAGCGAGAAGGGGTATAAACCTACCAGATGGAGCGGCGGCCATTGCCGATGACTCGATGGCCCATTCCGAAGATCAAATCCGAAGAATAAATCCGAAGAACACATCAAGTTTTGCTGTGTGCGTGTGGAGGGATGCTCCCTGCCGAGTCGTCGTCCTCTTTCTCGGACTCAGGGTCTGGCTGTGTGGATGGATGATTCCCATTACCATCCGTCGGAATTGTTTGTCATCCGACAATTACAGGGCTTGTCCACGAGGGTCGAGCCCTAGACGTGTCGGGACGCGCAGACGAAAGTTCCAGATAGGAGAAACACAGCTTCCGTGACCCTGGCTGTTTTGTCCGCGTGTTTTTTCGGAATCCCTTGTCGCATGGATCTACTTCCACACATTCTGATCGAGGCCTCGCTGCGTGAAGATCTCTCTGTCTCTCAGAAGTTTGACGATCTGCGCGTGGGGATTTGGCATAGCATGCTTTTCTGCATGTGATTCTCAATGCATCGATGTGTTTTCATGCATCAGGTGTTGGAAGGTAGG
This sequence comes from Takakia lepidozioides, assembly GCA_030704615.1. NCBI lineage: Eukaryota > Viridiplantae > Streptophyta > Takakiopsida > Takakiales > Takakiaceae > Takakia > Takakia lepidozioides. The sequence goes on along the minus strand of CM060732.1, from coordinate 42,027,780 downwards.
ATGATCACAAAGCTCCAGCCTCTAGTGTGCAATCAAGGATTGAGGTAGATCATCCCCTTTGTGTGTCTGCCTATCATGTGCTCTCGATCATCACAGCTCTGCACCATGCCAGCAACGGAGTCGGATCATGAGGAATGATGAATCCCGACGGTGATAGCGACGTTCTCTAAAACCTGTCATCTTATCGAAGATGTGAGGTTCATTTTTAAATTTTTGCTTAGGCACCTTGATCTTTCTACTTACTTCATTATGTTCAGCTTCCGCCTCGGCTGAGCGCTCGTCTCAGCTCACCTAGTGTCTCTTTTTCAACACATTGCCTGGAGCTAGAGCTTGCAAGCGGGCGCAGTGGCTACGGACAGCTGGTGCATCAACCTGGAGTCGCAATCATGCTGACAAACGTTTTCCGCATTGTAAGTTAATCCCCCAGGACTTTTACGGGCTTTATTCTGTAATATTTTAAGCCTGGGCTTTTCAGGGTTTAGTCGGAAGCCGGCCAGCCTAGGTGACCTCAATGCAGGGTTCCACAGTGTATTCAGGAGCCTCACTTTGCGTTTGTCGGGGTACAGGGAGGACTTCAACAAATATCATGGTTCCAACTTCTACCAGAGGCCGAGCTCCTCTCTCCAAGTGTGGCCAGGTGTTCTCATCGTCGCTACTCTGCAGCTTTAGAAGTTTGACCATGCCGTCTGATCAGTCCATTGGTCAAAGATATTTCTTATCTCTCAAAATGTTCAGAAACAGTCCTCAAGGGGGAAGTAGTACTGCAAGCTAGTGGTTTCGTATGAATGCCCTTATGCTCACAGATAATGGAGGTACTTAGGGAGATTTCCCTTAAACCCTGTTAGAGGGTTTCTGGGGTAATCAGTTTCTGACAATCTCTCTTTCTCTGGCACTCTTCTGGAAATGTAGTTTTTTTTGTTGCTCTGTCCATGGGCCCCTGTGGTACATATTATACATGATTTCTGTATTTCCCTCTCTCTGTCCTTTCCACCCAAACTGAGCACAGATCTATGGCCACAAGGCTATGGCAAAAGACATCTTGTGAGTACATATCTCTGTTTTCTTGAAGATATAGGAAAATACCCCAGATCAAACTTCGCAAACCAAGAAATCCTGGATGGTAATTGAAGAATAGCCCACCCTGCCAGGGCGAGGGAATGAAGAATGGCTCCTCCCCTCAGTGTAATTGTTTCTGGGACACGTCAAAGCATTGCTGCATTCGTTTACTTCCTTGATTTCCCACTTTTTGATCAGGAGACTGAAAACACATCAAGAATCCTTTTCTGCTGGGACAATACTTATAGGGTGGCTGACTTCGAGCAATTGTCCAGTTTGACGTAAAATTGTCATGGAGTTAGTTTGAGTGGAGCTTGTTATTTGGATGGCTTGTGATGGCAGGAAGGAGAAGACACAGCAAGATGTTGCGACAATGGAGGTAGTGAAAGCACATATGAGGCTTCAGGAGGCAGGCCATCTTAGTAGCTGGACTCTCTCTGGTTTACCTTGGGAGCCTTCTGATGAACATGCGCTAGGTGCTTACCCTCTACCTCTGCCTCTATTGCACATATTGAGATGTTTTCTGTGGTGTATGGAGTAGATCATATCCAAAGGCGTAGGGCCCTATGTTCCGAATCTGAAAGTTCTGATACAGTTGTAGTTGTAAGATTTAAGTGTAGGCCAACTTACCATCTGACAAAACTGCTGCTATCATGTTTGATGAATCCCTCAAATCACAGATAACCTCTGCTTTGGTATGCAAGAGTGTCAGATATTCCAGGGTGCATCTCCTTCTGTGGCATCAGATGGCTCAACATTCACTCGAATGAGCAATCAAGTTTTTGGTTCTGGATTCACTCAGAACATAACTTTTGTGTGTACAAGTGTATACTTTTCACGAGTGCGTCTGTGAATGTGAATGCAGTGGATCTAGTCAAGCTATGGCTTTTCTTACCAGGACGGCATGAGGGCCTCAACCCTTCAGTCCACACAGCCATCTCTGGTCTTAAAGGTGCGATACACGAGGTTCTTTTCAAATGAATAGAAAGAAAGTCTTTACAATTTGGCTGGATCCTGAATTCAGACCACACTCTATTTCAATCTTCACATCTCAAAAGGAGACTGAGGGCCTGGAAACTTATGCATTCTGAAAGGGGCTGGGTGATAATATGGACTCCTCTGAGTTATAGGGATGCTACTATCAACAGATTCTATCTGAAGAGTGCCAATAGGTGAGCTGGTGAGAGGCTCTGCTTAGTTAACGAGAGAGTTTTCAGAGCTTCTTTTAGCATGACAATATCTGGGTGCCCAATTTGATGATAAACATAGTCTTGTGCTTGTCCATCCTGCTGTTTTCCTCTGCTTCCTGTGGCTATCATGTCCTTGGCTGACTGAAGACTAAAATCTTCCCGATGGACTGCCTGGTCCCATGGGAATATTTACATCTTTTTGTATTAATGTCTCTACCCCCACTTTTTGATTGATATAGTGGGACAACTTGGTTTCGGCCACTTTTCTAGCCTGGATTTCTGATTTCGAAAGTGGATAAAATCAATTGGCAAGAAAGGCTAATTTAATCTGGCAATTGTGCAGTTGTGGGAGAAGGGATATGGTGTGCACCTGGCATATGCAATGAAGTCTCGTCGGCTCTCTCTCAAGCACTGCAAAATCGCATTGAGAGGTGGATCCATTTTGGCCCATTCCTGATGATCTTTGGTGTATTAACAGTGGGTTGGTAGTGCAGAACTGAAGCCTCAGGTTTAAGTCTTCATGGCTCTGTAATGTGAGGTACTGTTTTGCGAACTTTATGCACCCAAGATCTAAGGATTCTTTGTGCAGGCGCTGCAAACACCCAACTCCTGCCAAGGTCTCCTGGTCTTGGGGGAGGGGATTATAGATATTGTGTAGATATAGGCATTTTATTGTTTGAGCCTTCCTCAGTAAATGTCATTTTTGTCCTCTCACTTCAGTTGAGATGTTTCGGTCACTCCTCTTAAGGAAGGGTGTTTACATGGACTATCTCATCTATTTTGGGTGGAAGTGTCATCTTAGATGAACATGGTGGCTCTGTGACAGGGCATTTCGAAGTCTTTCTTATGTTCGCTTTGGAGATGTTTTCGTGAAATGCCGCCGGCAAGGTTCCAGCGAGGCAAGTTTGAGGTAAGAAACCTTTCTCCTCAAATGGCATCTCACAACAGTGAGATGTTAGTCCTCGCCACTATTTTCTGCGGGTCTCGAGGAGTATTGAGTCAAAAGGGTCTGCCTTGGGATGATTGTAGGAAACCTATAGCAGTCTTTGGGTGTGGATTAAGCTGCAACAACTTGATACACTAGCCAGCAAATGGAGATGCTTAGACTGCTTGGTTTGGACCTAGTTTGGACTTGTGTTTGAATGGAAAGTAAGGGCCTTGAATCCAAGTTATTCATTATACTGGTAGTAGTCTAGCTCGGTTCTCTTTCTCTCAAGCCTAGTGTAACTTTTTTAGAAAAGAATTGTTGTCATAAGGGATTTTGAAGTAATGCACATAATCTATTCATGAATGTGTAGGGATCTCAAGGCAATTAAGCTTTCTCCATGTTTTCTATGGGGTGGTTTATGAGAGCAGGAAACCGCTGCCAAGCTGTGAACTGGTGTTTGCGGCTAGCGAGGAGGCCATCTTTGTACACGTGTTGGTGCGCCGAAAGTGCGTAGAGCACCTTGTGAGGCAATCATTACAAGCTAGATTTTTGCTTTCTTGCAGAGTGGCCCTGTAAAAGCAGAAGCAGAGCAGCTTAGAAGGTCCTGAACAAATTTGGAATTAGCTTATTTCTGGCATTCATTTCAATGAATGTTACATCTATTCTGCTGAGTTGCTATATCTAACATCGATGGTGTGTGAATTTGGTCATGGTTCTGTAACTCGAAACCAAAAACAAACGCTCATGCAGGTGTGATTCTGTTGCAGGAGAGTGAGACAGTTGGTTGCTAGTGATATGCAGGCAGTGCTTGCCCAGCAACGTTCAAATACTGTGCTATCTGAAGATAGTCTTCCAGGTCTTGCCCATGGTGCTTCTTTCACTTTCCTCTATGCTTGACAATGAACTGGAGAGTCCGACCCTGGCTACTATTCCCTCATCAACTGCATGAAATTTCATGTTCTGTCTTTCGGACGTGAGGATTGTAGGAGAAATGATCTACTTCATACCTGGTGGGTTTGTTTTCTAATACCTTTGAAAGATGCATCCTGTTGCAGTTGTGGTGGCCCCAAATGGGTTGAGTGGGCGGCTGAGTGGCTGCTGTCCGGGTGATGTCGTGAGTCAACTATACCGCAGGTAATCTTTTGTTGTATGTAATAGTAATAAGTATGTGGGCCCCTTAGCCAAGATGTACTTCGAGATCTTTTACTCTCTGTACTCATTTAATTTTTGGAAATGGTTAAGGCTGAAGGCAGCTGGAGATTTTGTGGTCTAGTACATTCAGTGGCCAAGTGAGCTTGAGTGATCATTGACGAGTGCCATTCAGCAATATAACACTAAGTCGCATGTACTGGTCAAGTTCTGATCTTGTATTTGTGTAGGATCATCCAATATGTAGCAGTGATATATTGTGTTTGATTTTTCGGAGATATGAACTGTAAATGTAGAGTTAAGATCTTATTATCATCTGTCTTCCACATGGAAGTCTGGATTATTAGTGTGGTTAGGGCGGTTAAAAGGTTTTGCGACCCAGGAGCTGTACCCTCTGCGGTGACATTGGAAGTGGCAAACCAGGAGCTCTTCTACTGTTCTTCTCAACAGCTTTCTAGAGGATATCAGCTACATAGATGTAACCCCAATATACACTGGGGAGGACTGCAGATCCTGGGCTGGCTGGCATGCGACCGCGCACACATACCCACACCCGCTGATTAGAGCTCCCCTACCCTGGGGTTTGCCCCCTGCTGTCACTGTTGCAGCAAGCTGCAGGCGTCGTCTTCATCCCTCCCGTTTCGTGTTTTTGCTGGAACTTCATCAAATGGAAATACGACAGCTCTGCAGTCATGCTATGCAGAAGTCTGGCTGGGCCAGCTGCCAGGAGGCACCAGGGCGCTAAGGCCATCTCTGACCAGGGTGAGTGCTAGATATGTAACCTCCCTGTTCTAAGGGTATTAGAACTGAAAGGACGATTCTCTTTAATTGTTCCCATCAGTGTCTAGGAATGAACAGATAGTAAAGGCTTCTACTTTGGTATACCACTTCCTCCAAGTCTACATGTGCAAAGGATGGTTTTGAGAAGCATGATTGGCATCCAAGAGAGAGATTTTGTAATGTACTTGTGAGAAATTGTTTGCTGTGGCCTTCTGGCCATAGACCCCACGCCCAGTCTGGGTGGAACAAGAGGGAACAGACACTACCGTTGTGAGGGGCTCACTCCAGTAAAGGGACTTGGTATAAGCAATTGGTTCGGGCTTTCCAGATTTCTCTAGAAAAGCCCTCAGACAAGCATCAGTCTGCAGTGTGTGAGCTGCCCAGCAATTAGATCCCAACAGGACCAGGGCTTTAGGCTCGATGAGAGAGATTGTACTCATAAGACGTTGTTTGCCGTAGCCTTGTGGCCATTGACCCCGCGCCCAGTTTGAGCGGGAACAAAAGGGACAGAACCTACCTCTGTCAGGGGCTGACGTTGGTAGTAAGACTTACCTCCATATATAGAATTAATCCGGGTTTTCCAGATATCCTCTAGAAATCCCTTCACACAAGCATCAATCTGCTGTGTGATTTGCCCAAAAACTAGGCCTCAGGAGGGCCTGGGCTTTTGGGTCAGCCTCGAGACTTTCAAAGTTGGTAAACAGGGGTACAGGCACAATTCCCTTAATAGATTTGAAGAGCGTCTCTTTGGTGAGAGAACCCCGGACAGTGTATCAGAAAATGAATACTGTCTTCAGATTGCCCACACAACGGGCAATTGCACTCTCCCTTTCCTCTCTGCTTCTGTTTGCTGTTCAAAGGTAGGCTTCCTGCCCTGAGTTTAAATTTCAGTCTAGTGCCGAGAGTGGGTAGACCCTTGAGGTCATCCAAGATGTCGATGAGAGATTGTACTCATAAGACGTTGTTTGCCGATGTCGATGAGAGAGAGAGAGAGAGATGAAAAGAAAGTGACTCTACAATGTAAAGGGGCCATGGCACAAATTAGAGGACAAAAAACCTTCTCGAAAAGCACCATCCATGGTCTAGCCTGGTGAGTCATGTAAAGAAGCCTAGATTGCCAAGTGTTGCATGCTGCAGTAGGTAGTATATTCCATCCTTGTGTTTCTACTGTTCTGAACGGATCCCTCAGCAACAATTATGGTGCTGACTACGTCAGGCTTTGGAGGGCAACGGGAAAGGGAGTCAGGACGAGAACAGGGAAGCAAGGGTATTGATATACCCGTTGGATGCGGTACTGGTGCCCATGCGCCCATTGGTTCCTGCCTGTAGCTACCTCCGAAGGTTTGTTTCTTTTCCTTTCATAGTTGTGCTGTCTGCGGATACAAATGAAGTTTGCTCCTTGATGTGGTTTTTTTAGTGAGATACCATGTTGCTTATTTACCGTGCCACTGGCAGAGTCTGATGAGGGTCAGTTTTAGGCAGACAGCATGTTGTTTGCTAATAATTTGCACTTACTGAAAGTTGGTGGTAAGGAATGTCTCTTCCTGTTACCTGCAGATGTTGGCTTGAAGATTTCGCAGGCACAAATTGGCTAGAGGATGGTGGGGATGAAGCGGATAGTACATTCTATAATAGGTACACTCACTGGTGGGGTGTCAATGTTTCTGCAGCGTTGAACATATTCATTTTATGCAATAAGGTGGTCATATTATGCCAAGTGAAGCATTTGCTTAGATGTGAAGCAAACAAATTTGCTCGAGTTGAAGTCATTTTCTGAAATCTCCTCAATTCAAACATGTTTGGGTTTATGCATCATCTCTGATGAAACTTTTACCGGGTCCCATTATTGTCATGTTGAGCAGGATTGGACCCCAAAATGGCCATAGAAAAGAGAAATCAAGCATTACAGGCACGGGGGCCAATGGATCAGGCCCAGCTCCAAGCAGTGGGGCTGGCACAAGCAGTGGGAGTGGGGCGAGCACTAACAGCAGCAGCAGTAGCCAGGGCAGCAGTGGCAGTTCCAGTTCCAGTGAAGCCGAAGCCTCGACAGGTTTTAGCCCTTTCTCAGAGTACTGCATTGCACTTGCTTGTTATAGCATATGCACGAGGTCCTGTCTGACAGAGGAGAGAACTTCTGCCTAAATCATGGAATCCAAATGGAATGCATAGAAGAAAAGAAGAAATAAACATTATTTATGCCTTGCAGATTGGACCTTAAGGGCCCATGGAGAGACAGTCGGGGGCTACAACACTACGCCATAATCACTGTGACTGATTGACACCTTTTGATTGTGCACAGGTGGGGGAGAGCTGGACGCAGATGCTGACTCTCTGGGCAGCAAGGCAGCTGGCATGGTGTCGTCAAAACACACCAACATGAGGACGGCACTTGCTACATCTCAGCAGTTAGATGCTGCTGTGGCTGATGTGAAGGTCTTGCAGGTACTCTCCAAGATAGATACATTCTCAGAATAGCGTCTGTGAGGTGTTTGAAAGTGGGATCTTAATGGAGCTTAAGAATATATAGATGAGTGTAATTGTCATTGGTCTCATGCAAGCCCTGTTGTGCGCCAGAAGGTGTTTCTACAATTGATGTCAAGGGTCCTCAAAAAGTTCTTGACTAGTTACCTTTGATTTGAACTTCCTTTGGCATTTTTACAAGAACATAGTTAACGTTTGGGACTGTGCAGGGGGCAAAAAGAGGGCGCACAAAAGCAATGGGTGTGGTCTCTGCGAGTGACCCACCCTTAAAAGCTGTCAAGCGAAGCAATAGCATTGGGACTGACATGTCAGTACTTGTAGAAGGGACAGTTAATGAAAAAAAGACGGTGGGGATTACTGGGGAGGCCAGTGCCTTGGGTTCGTCGAGCCTGGGAATTGGCACCCCAAGGGGAGGTGGAAGCCAGCTTGGGACCCCATGGGACCAGTGGAATGACGACGAGCATGGCATGGGGATGGGTATGGACATGCAAAGTGACGCTGACATCCTAGCAGAGTTTGGGGACTTCGGGGATTTCTTTGAAGATGATGGGCTTGGCTTTGGAGAGGTGAGTCATTTGTGCAAGTAAAATTTCAAGTTTTCAAGCCTAAGAATGAATTCTACTTTCAGGAGTTACAAATAGCCAATTACATTTAGAGTCACCTCCTTGTCATATCGTAAACATGCACATGACTGGATTATGATAACGTTTTGTGACAGAGAACTAACAGATCTTGCCTAGTTTGGCTTTTCTCAATGGTATTCATGAACATCAATCAATTGAGGCAGAAGATCAATTTTAAAGCAGCTATGATGCAAGAAACCTTTACTGTGTAATCCTTCACTTTACTGTGTAATTCCTAGGCTATGATATTGTTGTGGCATTACTTTGTTCAGTTACTCAGACAGTTGTGAAATGCAGTTATTGAATGGGTGGGGTTGGTCTGGCAGCCCCCTGACACAGCGGAGTCACAAGCACTGATGTTCTCGCTAGCCGATTGCGGAGACGGTACAAACACACCTGGCACTGTGTCTATGGACCCATCAGATCCCATGCTCCTTCCTATTCTGGACTTTCCCATGTTGGAGGCATTTGGAACACAACAGGGTTATGAGGTTCTGAGTGCCCGTGGCAGTAAGCCAAATATATTCAAGGACAATCCCCAAGCTTCAGCTGGTGTGCAGTCATCCCCCCAAGCACACGCCCTTGCCCAGGAGTCTCTGCCACAGGCAGAGGCGATGATGCTGTTTGCTCCAGGGTTTGAACCTGTTGACTTTCCAGGGGGAAAAGCTTTGTCTGCCAGCTCCACTGTTCCTAGGTGAGTCTCTTTTGACATTTTCAGAGGAGGGACACGAGGGGTGGCAGGAAGGAAAATGCATTACATGTCAATGAGAGTGTGAGAAACCATACTCCATTACTTGGCCCTGGGAAAGGTTGACTCATAAGGTTTGCTGTCAGATGGATGGAAATCTCCTGTAGCTGCACTTCCGCGAAGAAGGGAATGAGACACATAATGTAGGGATAGATGATGTCTTATACATCGTACATGGAAGCCATGTATGTAGGAGTTTCTATTTGCAAATTAAAATGATATTATCATATTAAAAATTGAATTTGATGTCAGACGAAATTACCAAGATTGTGTCTATCGGTCACTGAAGTCAGGTAGTGTTTAAGAAACATTGTAAGGAAGAGGGAGAGATGGAAAGAAAAGATATAGAGATTAAATTGAGGGTGTCACGGAGTCATAGACAGAAGTCAAGGAAGCAGTGTTTGTATGGTTCACTTCACTGACTTAGCTGTTGCTTCAGGCCTCCATACGTGCCAGAGTGCAGAAAAACAGCTGTGGTGTCACCAAGAACAGAGGTCTATAAATATACTGCGACACCCCCCCAGATTCCAAAACTGGAGAACTCAGATGGTGCCAAGTCTGACAGCCAGGATGATGCACTACCCATCGACTGCATGGAGAAAAAGACTAAAAGTGACCCAGGTGGGGAGTACATCCTTGTGTCTGCCATCCAAGGCACCAAGAAAGGGTCCCTGATCAGCCAGCCTTTAGCAAGGCAAAGTACAGGTGCGGATGTTGGGGAGGATAAAAATGTTGTGTCCAGGAATGGTGGGAAGGAACCCCAGTCTCAAGACGGATCTCTGACTACCTGGAATGGCAAAGGACCTTCCGGGCTGAAAAACACTGAGGGCAGGAATACATTTGCATCTCCAGTTGCTGCATTGGCAACCGACTTGGAGTGTGCGGTACTACAGGTCTCTATGTACCGCTCTCAAGATGGATTGTCCTCTTCTTCCAGCAATGGTATCCGTTCGGGAGGCTCGAGTCCAGGCAATGGGGGTACAAACGCTACCATCGTGGTAGCAAAGGAAAGCAGCTCTGAAATTACTCAGGTTGGATTGCAACTACTTACCTTGCTTAGGTTGATGTTGAGCTTTCAAAGTGGTTATTTAATCACGGAATTGATGACGAGTAATTGATAGAGATGCATTCCTAACGTAACAAAGCAGGATTCTTGAGGTAGCCCTGTTGTAAAGTGCTTGGAGGGATGCCTGAGGCCTACCATACCTTCCAATGTGAATGGTTTTATTTTTGAAGAATTTAAAAGGTCTCTGGTCTACTAAGTAGTTTTCTTCTAGGATCTCACCTTTTTAGTACTAAAAATAAGAATGGCCAGGTACAGTCTGATGCTCACCCTCTAGCAGGGAGGGGACCTTCAAGACCCCAGCAAGAGCGCCGGAAGAAGGTGCCAGAAAGGATTGCAGGACATGCTGATGATGACATTCATGAGGGTGGGCCTCGAGCCGCCCAAGTGGGTGTGTGGCGGCCTGTGGGAGGTCCCAAACTCTCACAACAACCCAAGGCCACCACTAGCACTGCCGCTGACACACGGCTAGGCGTGTCATGTAGTGCATGTCCTGCTGAGACTCTTGATGATGGATTGGTGGGCACTGCCAGGCAAAGCCAGTGGCAGGAGGTTCTGGATGCTATCCCTCTACTGGCTCAGCAGGCATCAATTGCTGTTGATGTTGCACTCGATGGGGAGGGTGGAGATGGCCCCTTAGGATGGCTAGCTTATGGGGAGCTGCAAAAGCTGCAGTGCCTGTGTGGGCCAGGTCAGAGCCATCAGGGCTGTGGGGGCATGCTTGCAGTCAGTCACTGCCTTGACCAGTCCGGGCTGGAGTTACCAGATCGCTTTGCTGCTGAGGTGTGCATTCACCTTCTCTTTGCAGTCAACCACTCGCACTCTTTACTGGTCCTCACCCCCCCTAATCAGTATTCCACCATTCAGCAGTTCAAAGACTGCCACTTTGATGAACAATTGTTTTGTGCTCCCTGAAATATTTCTTTATGATACTGACAAATATTAGGTTTAGAGTAAGCTAGATATTCTACCTGGTGGACCTCTTGATTTCTACCTGTAATGTACTACATCAATTTGTCCTATCCAATTCCTGTGCAGAGAGGCACCCACAAGTGACTGAAGGAAACCTTACTTGGTGAATTTTCAATTCATTGCAATAATGTTGAACACATTGTTAGGGGATTGATTGGGGTGCAGGTTTCTGCTGCAACAGTGGCCAACCTGCTCCAGTCAGATGTACGCTTAGTGATGTCGAATGCATTTGGAGAAGCCAGTACTGATGGGCCTCTGAGCCTCATTGAGTGGTGTAGAGGCAGGGTCCAATTGAGTGATGGGGGCCTCTTTGGGGAGAGTGCAAACACTGATTCAAAGGAAGTGACCAGCACAATTACAGTTGTTGGAGAACCCATTACCCCACCACAGTCTAGCGGGGGTCTGAAAGGTAGCGATATGGATACTGATGCTCGACGCAGCAGCAGCAGCAATCGGGCTGTAGAGGCCTCCTCACTCTCCGATCAGACTGATGCCTGCCCAAGGCGAGGGCAGGGTGAAAATCTGGGAATTGGCGGATTGGACACCCATGGATCCACAATCCTTGCTCTGCCAGTGCCTGCGCTACTTGTTGGGTACAACAAATAGCCTTGAAGATTCACATTGATGGAAGAGATGTGTGTGAGGCTGAATAGTTGCTCTGGCATGCAATAGAGAGGCCTGAGATACTAATCTGTGTTTGAACCATCTGTATGCCACACATCTACCTTTGGACTTAAACAGCAAAAACAGAGGTGGTGGGGCACAAGAGCGGGGGCAGTTGAACCACACTCACATTATCAGTGTAACCATTTTAGTATTTTCTGTTGGGTTCGATGTCACCTGTAAGTCGTAGGACTCCAGAATCTATGAAACTCTTATGATTGATTGTAGTATGCTAACATTGTACCTGAGGAAGATAGTAACTCGTACATTGGGGGTGGATGGCAGGTACCAAGAAGACTGGCTGAAGACGTCGTCAAGCACTCTTCATCTTTGGGAGAAGGCCCCACTTGAGCCATATGCACTTCCTAAACAGGTATCACCCTGGAGATTGTTGTTACTCCGCCTTTTGGCACTCTAGTTCTCCCCTAAGTGGTACTTCAAGAAAGGAAATAAGTGTGAATCCACGGGAAACAGGGGTGCCTGATGTCAAAATTTGTCTGAAGAAGGGGTGCATTAACTTGCAAGTGGTGAACCCATCCCTAATTTTGGTTTGTGTATGTGTCTGTTTGGGTTGTATAGAGATCTCGTTGCTGCTGCCTTAGGCTTTGGAATGAACACTGAAAGTGTTTCTGATAATCCAGTGATTGACAGTTGCCTTTTTGTGCTTCCCAGGTCAATTACTTTGTCATATGCCTGGCTTCAGATCCACTAGTTTCTGCTGCAGCTGACTTCTTCCAGCAGCTTAGCACAGGTATGAATCACTGTGTCTTCAGAGTTAATCCTCCTGGTTTATTCAGAAATTTAGAATATTGTGTAGAATATTTAGAATATTTAGAAATATAGTGCATGGTGGTGGTCATTAACAAATATAACAGAAGACAAATCAGGTGAAGATGGGGTAGACTTTTCGTAACAGTTAACATGTTAACGATCATTTCCTTTGTACTTTGGAAGGTGGTAAGAGTTTCCTGACAGTTAAGACAGTTTAATACTTAACATGTAACAATTATTGAGGCTAGACTGTGTATAACAAGAAGCCATTATTCAGGGTAGCTGTGTCTATGGAAGACAATTTTTCTAGAGCTGGCTGTGTGAGCCCGACAGCTGAAGGCTATCTGCAAGGAGTCTGCACTGGCATTGATATCATGTATACTTGCTCTAGCTTAACATGAGATGGATGTGACAAATGGTGTGTTGCACTGCCCAGTCACACTTTTAAGGTGGCTGGAGAGAATGTATGCATAAGACATTGTTTGCCTTCGCCTTGTGGCCATTGACCCCGTGTCCAGTTTGAGCGGAACACAAAGGGACACAAAGGGACCTTTGTCAGGGGCTGACGCTGGAACAGAGTATTAATCCGAGTTTTCTAGATATCCTCTAGACATCCCTTGACACAAGCATCAATCTGCTGCGTGTGGTTTGCCCAATAACTAGGCCCCAAAAGGGCCTGGGCTTTTGGCTCAGCCTCGAGAGTTTCAAAGTTGGTAAACAGAGGTTGAGGCACAATTCCCTTGATGGATTTGAAGAGGGCGTCAAGCGTGATGCCCGATAGTTCCCCGGCTCTTCTTTGTCACCTTTCTTGTATAGGTTGACATGACCCTCTGTCGCCAGCGAAAAGGGATCATTTCAGTCCTCCAGATAAGGTTAAAGAGAAGTACAAGGGCCTCTATCATGGGTTCGCCACCATGCTTGATAAGCTCGTTGACTATGCCATCAGGTCCATCAGCTTTATATCCGGTTAAATGCTCAATTGCTTCCATAATCTCAGAAGACCTAATGGGAGCCTTATAACCCTTTGAAATATACTCCAGTTCATAAGGGCTGTCTTGAATCATAGGAACAGTTCCATTCTTCAGAAGATCCCTCACTGTTAGACCTAGAATTTCTGCCAAAGATACTGTAGTGGGTTTCAAAGGTTTTGACAATGTCAACCACACTGCACCGTTAGTAGTCCTCAGTGCTTGCACTTGCTGACAAATTTTCAGCTTGCACAGACGTTGAAGGGCTAACCAGAATCTCTTGTCATTACCACCATAGTGGTTTGACTTTATTTCACTTATAACTTGCCCTAATATAATTTCTTCTGAGACCTTACATGCTGATGGATATCTTTGTGGGTCTGGTAGTACCTAGCCGACATCTCTTTGTTGGCTTTCAAATTGCAGCACTCTTTATAGAGGACTCGTCTCTCGTCTATCTTGTGTTTGATCTCATTGGTCTGCCAATTAACAGCTCTACCGCAGACAATTGGTTTCCTCCCAATGATCTTGTCAGCCACAGAGGAGACGAAACTGTCCCAAGAATCACTGCTCTTTCGACTCCATTTCTTGCATTGCCAGAGCGAGACTGAAGATCTTGGAGTGAATGGACAAGTGATGGAGAGCCTCTTGCAAGGCCTGGACATACTCAGCCTTGACCTCTTCATTTTGGAATTTTTCTATGCGCCACTTCCGAATTGAACGTTTCACAGAACTTAAAGTTGGGGAAACACCTTGATCTCAGTCCAAACCAGGAAGTGGTCAGAGGTACCAATATCAGTTCTGTCAATCAACACATTGGCACACTCCCGTTCATGGCATCATGCAAAGCGACTTGACGGGAGAGAGAGAATGTACTCATAAGACGTTGTTTGCCGTAGCCTTGTGGCCATTGACCCCGCCCTCAGTTTGAGCAGAACACAAAGGGACAGAAAACCCCTTCGTCAGGGGCTCATGCGGGTAGTATGACTTATCTTGGAACAGACTATTAATCCGAGTTTTCCGGATATCCTCTAGAAATCCCTTTACACAAGCATCAATCTGCTCTGTGTGGTTAGCCCAATAACTAGGCCCCAAAAGGGCCTGGGCTTTTGGCTCAGCCTTGAGTCTTTCAAAGTCGGTAAACAGAGGCTCTTGCACAATTCCCTTGATGGATTTAAAGAGGGCGTCTCTCTCCTGAGAGTACTCAGGATAATGTTGCCTTCACTACGGGCAATTGCAATCCCTCTTTCCTCTCTGCATCTGTTTGCTGTTCAAAGGTAGGCTTCCCGCCCTGAGTTTAAATTTCAGTCTAGTGCCGAGGGTGGGTATACCCTTGAGGTCATCCATGATGGCCTCTCCAATGTCACAGACTGGAAACAAGTTCAGGGAAGTACGAGAGAAAGAGAATGTACTCATAAGACGTTGTTTGCCGTAGCCTTGTGGCCATTGACCCCGCGCCCAGTTTGAGCGGAAACCAAAGGGACAGAACCTCCCTCTGTCAGGGGCTCGTAGTACGAGAGAAAGAGAGATTGTACTCATAAGACGTTGTTTGCCGTAGCCTTGTGGCCATTGACCCTGCGCCCAGTTTGAGCGGGAACAAAAGGGACAGAACCTACCTCTGTCAGGGGCTGACGTTGGTAGTAAGACTTACCTCCATATATAGAATTAATCCGGGTTTTCCAGATATCCTCTAGAAATCCCTTCACACAAGCATCAATCTGCTGTGTGTGATTTGCCCAAAAACTAGGCCTCAGGAGGGCCTGGGCTTTTGGGTCAGCCTCGAGACTTTCAAAGTTGGTAAACAGGGGTACAGGCACAATACCCTTAATAGATTTGAAGAGAGCGTCTCTTTGGTGAGAGAACCCCGGACTGTGTATCAGAAAATGAATACTGTCTTCAGATTGCCCACACAACGGGCAATTGCACAGAGAGAGAGAGAGAGAGAATGTACTCATAAGATGGCCATAGACCCTATGCAGGCTGAACAAAAGGGAACAGATACTACCTTTGTGAGGGGCTCCCTCTGGTAGTGTGACTTACCATTATAAAGACAATTAGTTCAGGTTGTCAAGATGTCCTCTAGAAAGCCCTTCTCACAGGCATCAACTTGCTGTGTGTGTGAGCTGCCCAGCAATTAGACCCCAACAGGGCCAGGGCTTTAGGCTCACCAGAGGTGCAGGGACAATGTTCTTGATGTGTCACTCTCTGGTGAAAATATCCCGGACAATGTATCATAAAATGGATATTGTCTTCAGGCTGCCCACACATCGGGCAATTACAGTCTCCTCTTCCTCTCTGCATCTGTTTCTTTTTTGAATGTAGGCTTCCCGGCCTGAGTTTAAATTTCATCCTTAAGGTCCTCGCCCATGTCACAGACTGGAAACAAGTTCAGGCTAATTTCATTTTCATCGGACAGTCTTCAGGCAATCAACATGGCATTAGATGCTTCAACCTTCAGGTCAGCTTCATCTAGGAGAGTCAGTTCCTCTGGGCTAATATAGTTGATCATCTTAGGGTATCTAATATTGGACATGTGATTCAACTGACCCCACCATTTGACCTACAACTCATCACATTGAGAGCTTAAGGGAGGTATGCCATATTCGACCAGAACAGTCACGTTAGCTGTTCTAGAGCATGCTGACATGCCCTCTTTGAGCACCGCAACCTAAATAATTCTAGAGATTTAGCATGGTTGGAGTTATGGACCCACACAGCAGATGCGTACTCCAAGGCAGGCCCAGTCACATTGCAAAGCATGGTCCTTTTAACTTCAGTATTAATCCCTCTGCAGTGGAAAAAGTTAGTGAGGCTCAAGCTTTGGTGTAGCTGTTTGAATCATTTTCTGTATACGCGCATCCCAGCTGCAACTCGAGGAACACTCAACGCCAGTATATGTGTAGGAAGGGAGCACAGGGATCTTTTGACTCCCCCAAGTCCATTTGAGATCCCCACCTCCTTCCCCCCCCACAATCAATGAAAGCCACCACTGCGCATTTACTAACATTGGCTTAGGTGGGGACTCAATCTCTCACTGAAGTCTTCCATTATGAGGATCAGAAATGCTTGGCATCTTTTGACTGCAACGGTTCCAGATTTTTTTCCCACCAGGTGCCCTGAACTCACAACCATAAGTGGCAGCCAGGGTGACAACGCTGTCAAATAGCCACTTTTGGGTTGGGGGGTGGCGCAGATGTATCTGTTTGCATTTTGCCTGAAGGCGGATGGAGGCAGCCTTGCCCTTTATCAATCTGTCCAGGGCAGTTGATGCAAACTGGAATTTGGGAGAGTGGATAACCAGACCCAGGCATTGGTATGATTTGACCATCTCAATCTCCTGTTGGTTGAAGACGAACCTGCGGTCCGCCTGGCCATTGAAAACCATGATCTTAGTTTTGCTAAGATTGACCTGCAACCCATAGTCTTTGGAGAACTCTTCCAAGACGCAAAGATGGCGTTGTAGGAAGACAGGAGATTGTGCCAAGAGGGCAACATCATCAGCATAGAGAGTGCTGATTGCGTTGGTCCCCCATCCAATGGCACCCCAACTCCATGGTTTTTTGAGATGTAACCCTCCAAAGCCTCAACATAGATCCCAAAAAGGGTACGTGAGAGGGGGCAGCCCTTTTTGACCCCAATGTTGCTATGCACCTCTGCTGAGAATTCCCCCGCGACGTTGATCATGCCAATGACAATCTCATACATGGATAAGACGGCATATATGATGTCTCGAGGGACTCCCATCCTATGGAGCCATTGGAAAAGGTCTCGAGGAACCGAAACAAAAGCCTTTTGAAAGTCTACGAAGCAAACATACACCATTTTTTTGTCATAGCTTGCACGTTCTAATATAGTCTGAAGAGTGAAAATGTGGTCAAGTGGATCGGTTGTGACAGAAACCTGCTTGCCCAATAGCCGCATGTTAGAGGATTCAGCCCAATCATCCAGTTCCATGGCCACTACTGCCCCAAACAGTTTAGCCAGTAATGAAGATACCAGAATTGGGCGATAGTTGGTCGGTGCAAGCCTGTCACCGCTCTTGAAGACGGGGTGGATGATGCTCTTTGTCCAAAGTAACTTTATACTGGGAAAAGGAAAGAGAAAACCAAACAGAAAAGTGGGGGCCCCAACAAACTGAAAGATTGTCACATTGTCAGGCCAAAGGGCCAAGGGAAACAAGTAGACCAATGAAGAACCTCAGATCCAGAGAGATAGACAGGACAGCTGTTCCAAGTGTACATCATTGCTTGGAAATACCTGCTTTGACATCCTAAGTATCTTGCCAGACAGGTGTCTCTTCAGTTGTATAAGTAGTTTGCTGTGAGATTGGGTTTGTATCTGTGACAGTTTATGAAGCATGCCGACTGGGATCCCACATACCAGCGGGGACGGCGGCTGGCCAGCCAGAGTCTGTTCCAAGCTCAAGTAAGCAGGCGCCACCTGGTTTTATTCTAGTGGATGTTCCTGGAGCCATGCCGCGTCCGCCTTTAGAGGCCCACTCCATGACATCATCCCTTAGCTTAGCAAGTAACTACCTGACAAGCATGGGCACGGGCTGGAATATGTCCGACTTCCGGAAGGCCTTACGGAAAGTGTGCAAGGGTCTACCTATTTCTGCAGCATCCTCCACCACTCAACGGGATCCTGAACAAGGCCCTTGTGCGGTGTGTCTCTCTAACTGTCTCTTGATGTGGTTCTTGTTGCTCTACTTTGTCCCACGGGCCCTTGAGGCCCTCTGGATGCTATAAAGTTTCTTTTTCTCTTTCCTCTGTTCTTCTTGTTCTTCCCCTATCTCACCCTCTCCTTTTTTGGTCCAGTATGGACTCATAAATAATTTCTCTCGTGTCACTGGTTCTACTGTGTCCATGGATCAAATAAGCTGTTCTTGTTGTTATCTGTAGTTTGGTCTTGAATTTCTTGTGAATTTATTTCTTCTTTTTTTCTTCCTCTCTGGTACTGGTCTATATCACCCTTCTGGAATGCAGACCCACAATCCCCCTCCCCGGAGGGTTAGTATCCTGCTTGTATGGTGCTCTTAAGGGTACTTCAAAGCCAACATTGACAGGGAGCCGTCCATTTATTGCATCTCATTCTCTCTCTCCTCTCTTAGCAAGTTAGATATGCCTGTGGTATTCTCTCACTGTTTACTGTTAAGATTCTTTATTCCTTTTGTCTTCCACTATATTTCTACATGTCAAGAAGGGACCATCATTTTGTCATTTCTTCTTGCAGACTTCTATTTCAGTGTTAGTGGGAGGCTTTGTAATTGCATTTTTTTTCTCAAATATCAACCAAATTGTGAAATTAAATGTCTGACATAATAAGCACTGCAGGTTGTTTATTTGGTCTGCCCTGTCTCTGAGCCTTCAGGGGTATTACAAACAATGATCGATGCCTGTCAGAGCCTGGGTTCAGCAAGCGCAGCCTTGGACAGGAATCAACGGTCTGCAACAGCGTCAGCTGTGGAAGATTCTGTCTCAAGTATTGTGGGGTTCTCAGTTCCTCGATTAGCCCTCCAAGTGATCACTGCAGAAACAGTGTTCAAGGCAAGTGGCCAATCAGCACCAGCACTTGATATGCTCAAGGAGGTTGCTTTGGGAGTGTACAACAAGGCACGTCGAATTCCACGCCGTGTTCCCATGACTGAAAGTTCACATCAAGTCGTGTCTGCCACTTCTGTGGCACGTCCTAAGACAGGAGGTGCCGTTGCCCCAGCATTGCAAACTAACACATCTCTGCCCGGACTTTGGAAGGACTGTACCACTGGACGGAATAGTGGTAGCAGTGGAGGAACTTTAGAGTCCACAAGTCTTCGCAACCCTTGGGAGAGTGGGTGGAAGTCATCCACACGAGTTGCAGAATCTGATGCAGGTTTTCTTTTCTACATCTCTATTTTGGTTCTATGCTCTTACAGTTTGGTAGACAGCTGTGAGTTTGCAGTTGTTTTTCCTTCTCCATGTGTACACAATATTCTTGTATCAGTTTAGAGTTATCTTCAGGTTGTTGGGACTTTAAAGTTCCCAGAAGCTGTCACAACTGGTCATAACTAATGCATGACCCTAAAAGTGTTGCACAGATTACCCTAGATATATTATTCAGCCATCACCTTCATTTCTATTTCGAATTGGTTTGTAGGGTTGGAGGGTTTGTAGTTGTGCTGTGTGAGTTGTGTTGAGCCAATATTTTCCATGTTGATTGAGGGCTCCTTCTGATCCAGTCTGACTGAAGCAGAAACTAATACAAAAACTAATGTTTCCAGGTACCTCCACTGGTGATGCAACCCATGACACTGTAAGGTATCTCTACGAGCCAGCCTTTATCCTGGCAGAGGCTGGATCCCCTGATGTTGGCATTGGGTTGACCCCAGCTTGGATGGATGGGAGGGATGCCACAAGATCACTTGGGGAAGAAGCCTCAGCAAGTACACAGGGGCAAGACTTCGGGCCGAATGCAATGGGTGAAGGTTCAGATGGTGATGCTAGCACCGGTTGCCAACAAGCGGCGGACCTTCACTGTTGTTATGCTTGGACAGAAAATTGGCATTGGATGGTTTCAGTCTGGACTGATGCTCGGGGGGAGCTCCTTGATACACAAGTTTTCCCAATGGCTGGGATTGATGCCCGGAAAGAAGGCGGGCTTCAGGGGCTGTTCAGCCAAGTCCTGCAGCAGGGTCTACAGTTGCTGGCTATGGCAGTGGATGCCGGTAGCAGCAAACCTCGTGGTATCATCATCGCCCGTCTTGGCAGTTTCTTCGAAAAAGAGTGCCAAGGTAAGTGTATGTGGCCTATATCATCTTGGTGCACAATGTCTGACACCGCAATAGTGTATATACGTGGATGAAGGTATAGAACAAAAACTTGATCTTGCCACATATAGTGGGCCAGAAGTCCATTTAACAATTTGACCATGCTAAACGGTCAGCCCACAAGTGCTTTGCTTCTTTGCTACGTTATAGGAGCGGATTTCCTTTCTCTCTCTGTTATTTTGTCTGGCCTTCTGGGGTGGAGGATGGTGCACAACCTGTATGCGAACATCAAAGTTATGTTATGATCAATGTCAAAGATGTCCAGAAGTCTAATTTCTTTGACACTGACAGGTGTAGCTCAAGCTTGTCGCCCCACTGCTCTTCAACGTTTTCGTTAATCAGCTCCTTGAAAATGTGGACAGATACTTCGTTTCTGTAGCTCTACCGTTCGTTTTGTCATTCTTTGTTGCGTAGCTTTGTCCATTGGCTTTCAGGACCCCCTGTGGATGGTATAGAGTTTTTGTTCTTCTTTTACATCATTTTCCCCTCTCTTTATTCTTTTTGCGAGTAAAGGGAGAAAGCACCCTGATCAAACAGTCAACCAGAATTTTCAATCATAGCCAGACAGTTAAAAATTAAATTAGTTCTTTCTCTCTGTGACCAGGATACAACATAATGATGGGTAGCTCTATTTTTATACGACATACTCATGGTCTGCGGCATTATTATTTGCAGAATGGCATCGTGTCATCATGACTGCAGGGGGTGAGGAGGCACGGAAGTGGCCTGTGCAGATTCGTCATTTGCAACCGGATTCTGGAGCGATTCAAGGGGGCACAGGGAGCAACTCCGATATGGGATTGCTGTCTGACAGAGCCCTGGGCCTTGCTGGAAGTGGACCAGCATCACCTAACCCTTCTGCATATGGTGCACGTAACAAGGTTTCAAACTACAGCAAGGGCGGGTTGGATTTGAGCTCAAGTCTGGGCAGACGGCAAGGTCAGACGACCAGCAAGTCGGCACCCACAGAGCCCCCCAAGGGTGCTTTCCAGTGGGTGCAAGGCATAAGCCTCGTCTCAGTGCGTGTTGAACATAGCCTCCAGATTGTTTGCGCATCTGATGGCACAGTTTCAGGTCAGCCACATCTCTCTCTCATTCTTATGGCTCATTGTTATTCCAGGGGATTTATAAACTTCCTTTTACTTCTGGACGTTTGTCTGTTAATGTGTGATGCTTGCGTCATTTGTTTTCTGGTAAGTGCAGCGCTTAGAGAAAAATTCCAGGTGAGCCTTAGGCCCTTCCTGTTTTGTAGGCTTTCGAGTGCTTTTTTTGAGGGAAAGATCTAAGAAAGGATGGAAAGGATGTGTCTTTCTGGGTATAGAAATGAAGGTGTGGCCTTTTCTCCCATTGCTCTCTCACTACTCAAGTAGGCACAAAAAGCCTTGTAAGCTTGGACGTCAGTGTGTTCCAGTGCTGGGACTTTCCTTCCCCCTTTGCCTCTTTAATGATTAAGGCTGACCTGATGATTAGCAGGTGTATCTCAAGGAGCCTTTTCGGCATCTTTGTGGCCAGTAGGCTCCACGGCAGGGAGCTTAAGCTCAAGTACGTCCATGGGGACTGGGGTTGGTACAATCAGAACAGTGGGATCTATGGGCACAACTTATCTTGTGGTACCATCACAGAGAATGCCACCATTGGCTCCGCAACTATTAGCTTCCCTCAATCGGGAATCCCCTGGCCTGGCACAAAGCATCCAAGGCAGTGGACCAGCAAGCCCAGTCGCCTCAGCCTTTATCGTTTCAGGTGCGACACCACAGGTCATGAGTGGGTTTGGACAGAGAAATGTGAAGGAGGAGTGGCCGTCAACTGTCAGCGTTGGTTTGATAGCCCACTATAATGGATCTCCGAGACTCATTAGTCCCTCTGAACTGAGCCATGGAGCACGGTTTGAAGTGTCTGGAAACTCCAAATCTCTGAAATCACCAGTAGGAGAATGCAAAGAGCAGGCCTTGGAAGCCCACAGAGTGTTGCAAGTAGTGGCTTCGGAGATTCATGCTCTGTCTTGGCTTACTGTCGGCCTGACTTACACGCATCGCCGTTCTCCCCTTCCTTTCCATTGTGAGGTTGCACAGCGTTTGCAACGGCTGCTTGGTTACCTGGATGCTGAGACGGGGCTGCTTAGACCCCTTGTGCCGGTTTGACCTTGCAACACATGAAGGACCCAAAAGACTATCTTTCTGTAGTGATAAGTTCAGTCACATCATTCTTTCCTTGGTTCAAATCGAGGTGTGAAAGTTTACAGCATCGGTCTCTCTGTCTCTGGATACAGTTAAGAATCTAAAGGGTTACGCAAGTAAGTGGGTATTTGCGTATGTCACGGATGGGAAGGCTCCTTTTGATCCCCTGAAGTTTTGGGGTTCGAAGGTGTATTCCCATCCCATTGTTTAACCGCATTGCACTTTGCACCAGTCAATGGGTTGCCCATGAGTGTTTTGCACAACTGGTCGGATGTCACAATTTCTCCAAGGTTGGATGGCATGCTATGTGAATGTTTTGGTCGGACAAAAAGCCTTTGCAGGAGCTTCACAAGCTGTAGTGCAGGTTGCTGAAATCTTACATGTCCCCTCTGCCGAAATGTTTCTACCACTTGCTCTGGTATGATATGCGAGGTCAATCACATCTATGGTGTGTGAATCTGCAAGCATTGAAAGTTTGATATGGATTATTTACTGCAAAGCTGTTATCCAACAGCTCCCCATCTCTACACCTAAGTTATGCAAAGTTGGTGCAGGATGTAGTGCTGAATACCTCCTTTCTATATGGGACCAAAGCTTCCCAGGGAAGCAGAGCCTCTAATGCTGAGATCCAGCTCCACCTCCTACATGGGTCCCTAACTGCTACCTGAATGCAGTGATACCTGGAATAGTACCCCTTCCATCACTGTTGGAAATTTCCCTCTTGCATTAGCACCTTGTGCAATCAAAGCTAGACCTAAAATCACAATCCATGCTCAGGATTGTTTCTCTTGTAGCGGTACACTTAAATAGTTCTAGTAGAGCACCTTCCTTCTCCTGAAGTCACTCCTATTACAGTAGATCAATATCCCTGTGATGCAAGGATCTACAGTGTGCAAGAACCAATAACAACTACCGTATCTTCCTACCCACAAGCGTTAGATTGTTAACTGGAGTCTGGGCCCGTCCCATTTATATCAATTATTAGGGGCCTATGCTAGGTTTGATACCTCCCCCTCTCAATCTTCACATGTTGCGTTGAATACAATCTTTTATGTTGTCGAACCTGTTGGCAGTGGGCACTGTCATGACGTCATGACCAAGAGGAACTCATCGGCACAACTGCACAGGCTCGTGGTGTTGCCTGCTCTGCTTGCGAACTCCAGCCTCGACAAAAGGTAATTGACACATCCATTATTTTGACTATAAATGTGCAGATTAATGATGGAGATTGAAGCATGTAAGTGAATACTTTTTGACCACATCTACACATGTGACATGGATATGATTTTGAAGTCTGTTGGAGTGGTTATGAGTAGAGCATTCATAGAACCGCCATGGCAGGCTGGACCCTTGCCATGCACTTGCAGAACTGATTGATCTGATGAAGCCGTACTCCTCACTTCCTTCTGCCCTCTCTAAAAATTTGTCCCAGGGAGTAAAATAAGTAATAGAAAGAGTTAAACTTATATCCAGGAACATTTGGAGATAAGGAATGAAAGCACTGACCAGCACAATCAATTGACATGTACCCACCAAATTCCAGAGATACTTGCCTTTCTCAGGAACGGGGAGGGGCCCTTGGATTCCTGCAGTGTATTGGCCCTGGGGCCACAAGGTCTAAATAGGAGGAGGGTCGAGTAACATTAGCTCCTTGTCGTGCATCGAAATTCCTGCTAATTTCAGTGCTGGGTGTGGTTTGATCACGTGCCAGATTCTGGGCTTCCAAATGGCTAGTCGACTGGAAATTCGGCGCCTTTTTCAAGGACAAAAAGAAGCCTGAGTTAAGCATTTACACCTAGGATAGTCAAACCTGCCCAATCGGCTGGACCATAAAGAGGCAAACAATAAGTCACTGGCTCGGCCACCATTGATTGCTGCCACCATCGCCACGGGTGAAAGGAAACTGACTGACATGGATCCTTCAAGGGAAGCACAGACTATAGTTCTGATTCTGATTATTGGGGGCTGCTTTACATGCAGCGTCTGGGCCTAAATAGGACCCACAATCAGTTATAAGATATGTGATTTGCATCGATTATACATATGCCTACGAACTTGCATCTAAGAGAGAGAGACAAGCTGCAAAGTGAGATTCTTGTGTTTGTACTACATGATGGACTGACCATATTTATATTGCAGCCAATATATGACTTTAACTTGTCTAGTGTGGTGGTACTTGCAACGGGAAGGGGCCCATACCTGGCTCTTACTGTACGTCTGACTTTAGTCGACGTCATGTTTGTCTACCCATTTGTAACTACTAGTAGACTACTACAGTCTACCTCTTTCATTATCTATATGTTATATTTTTGCAGTGTTGTTTTCTTTTCCACTTTTCAATAATCGCCACAAACCACATGTAAATTCTACCTAGCGCCCATGTGGCGAGAAATAACGAGGTGGCAGGGTTAGAAAAGCTGCTATATAACAGGTGTCACATTAACAGGTCCACGTAGGCTATTTTGACCGTTGAAATGCCAAATTATAACAAAAATCCTGGGAGGATTTTGGAGCTTGCCTCGTAAAAAACTCTCTAAGTTGACCAAGCATTTTGTGGAAGGTGTGGATTTTTCATATTCTACATCTGTGGTACCTACAAGCCTATGCTGTACCAAATTTTTTCAAACCCAAACATGGAAAATTTGGGATGACTTCGTTGTGTTGTATATGAACGGAGGGGGTTAAAATTGGCCTTGTCAGCCAACTTCCATGAAAATAGCATATGCCTCAAAGGGGTGCTCCAATATTTTAGCGGAATAAAAATTCCTCTAGTGTTACATATAGGTATAGAATGAGTAGATTGGCAATGCATGATCGAAAAATCTAGACAGTTGCAACTCAATTTACATGTCATGGCCTTTTGCCTTAAGGCAGGGGTCGGGACACAAGAGGGGCTGTCCCCTTGGTGGGGACAGCGGCTATCGTAGCCCCTTGCCTTTAGGGCATGGGGTCGAGCCGAAAAGGGCTGTCCTGTAGTGGGGGCGGCAGCAGTAGGAATAGGGGCCTGAAGCACCATTCGACACTCAAGAGGGCGGAGGTGCTCACTGGGTGGAGCCCCGCAAGCTAGGTTGCATTGGGGGCTCCACGTGAGGTGGTCGTAGCATAGGAGTCGTAGTGGGGGTGGCATAGGACTCACCGCGGGGATGAGGCCTTGTGGTGGGAGTCGCGGGGAGTTTTGGGGCTCACCGCGGTCCATTGGGGCCGTGGTGTGAGGGCCAAGACTCAGCGCGACTCATCACAGAGAGTTAAGGGTCACCGTGGTCGTGCACCAGAAAAGATATGGGCTGTTTTGTGAAACCCCCGCGGACAGTCCACCATTATATAACCATTCATCGACGGAAGCTGCTTCCCAGATATGGTAGAAGTACAAACCGATAACTGCAGAGGCGAAATAGAAAAAATATAATAAAATGTCGTCTCCTCCGATTCAAACGTTTCTACCTCACTTGAGATTTGAGTAAATCCTCAATACTCTAAATGTGAGGTTTTGACAAGAATGGTTAAGTAAAATTTCTCAATCTCAAAATTCAATGGTTAGATCAAGCTTCATTATAGAAAAATAATTCGAACAAAAGTTATAGCCGAACTAATGGCATATATTTCTTAAAATAGCCCCGGATCGTTATTGCTATCTCACTAGAACAGAAGTATATGTAGGGAGTGTAATCCCGAGAACGTTGCAAGCCCGTTCAGCGACCAAAAGCTAATGAGCAAGCAAGCGAGCCGGAAAGCGACCAAAGTGTAAGGAGCTATTCTGGACTGCCTACAACCAAAGGGAATTTCCACTCAGCTCGAGTGGTCGAGGGTTGTGTGGGGGAGCAAGAGGGACTGTTATGTCACAATGAGCAGCCGAAGTTCCGAGTTGGCCCGGCGGCTAGTTTAGGAGTTAGACGTGCGCATCAAAGCAAGTAACTATGACATAAAAGGGAGTTTACCACAGTGAGATGCGTGACATTACAGCTGAGATGAAGGAAATCATGAAATTTACAATGAGAGCTAACTCAGGGAATTAATAGTGTCTGCAGTGGTAGCTAGTCTGGCCACTTTTTGAAGGGTAACATTGTGGAACCCTATTGCGCGATTGATCCCGTGTCTTATAACCCAAAATATGCCCACCAAGCGCCTATGCATTTCCCAACCATTTGCCTTTTCTAACTGCTACAAAATGCAAAGCTATACAATGTATGTTTGTTTGTCCATGACAACCCTACGTCTGTGCATACAATCTATTTGTCGGTGAGCAAAAATTTCATGCCCCAAGATCCCATAACCATTCCCCGAGGGTGGATGCAAACTATATTGGCTCCGTTTGAATATCGCATGGGCAATTTTCTGGGACTGTGCTCAATAATAACAACCATGTAAAATAATTGAATGACTAATTTTCTGAAATGGAAATTGATTTGACTAAGTAACTTCATTCACAACATGTTTGAACAACTTTTTTACTAATAGGATTATGTACAAGAACGATGGGGATGGGGTGAATCACTGTTCATTTAACCCTTAAGTGTCAAACCGACCCGTTTTGGGTCGGTTAGGTTTCTTTAACCAGCCATAACTTCCTGTGGTTAAGGCCGATTGGCCTTTTTTTTTTGGCTCAATCGACAGATAATCGGGTCCCCCTTCACATGGCATTGGCCAATTGGTCAATGCCTGAAGGGGTATGGGTCTGGACCAATTGGAAGGGGGCACACTCAGCTTTTTTAGGCCAATTTGGCCCCCCTAACCTGCCCAAGTTGCTGACATGGCAACTGCGGTCAGGTTAGGGTGACTGAAAAATGCCCCATAAAGGTTAGGGCGGCACGCTCCCCCAAACCCCTTGATTGCCCGGCGGGGGCATGGAGCCCGACGGAGGTCTGGGCATTCCCAGGCCTGGGCCCTAGCCTGAATCGATGGCGATGGCAGCTCCGGCAAACGCCATGCAAGGCGGGCTGGAGGGAGTGCAGCCGCGATGGCGGCAGAGCTCGGGGCTCGAGAAAAACGCCACGAGGGGTGGGCCAAACCTAGGGCGGGGTTTGAGAGGGTTGAGAGTGGAGTGGCCCCCCATGAAAGCAGGGGCGGGTAAGCCAAAGGAGCTCCCAAGCCCCGTGCCCTTCTGGGCTATGGCTCCAAATATCCTAGGCCTGCAGGCTATAACATACGTGTGCCATTTGAAGTCTTGGGCAGGGAACCTAAAGATGTGAGGGCAGTTACCGATTGGTCCCAAAAATTTTGGGATCTCATATGGATGTTCATGACACTTCAACCGGAGGGATTAGGAATTGAACGGCTGAAGTTGTTTGTATAATTTTATGAAGAGATATTTTGGCCTGCCCAAAGAAAATGACATATTTTGACCCCCCAATTTGTCACTACAAAGGAGCCCACTTGAGAACATTTCAGAAAAAACTGAAATTTTATGAGAATGTGTGTTATCAGGTATGGAACAACATTCTTGAGACTCTCAAACAGAAAAAATTAAAAATGCCCAAATACGAGCAAAAAACTGCTTTTTTGGCACCTAGTTCTTAGTGGAGATTTTTTTTTGTCCCCACTCCACACTTCATAATCTTCAGATCTGGCAGTTGGATTTTGGTGAAACTTTTTGTGGTAGGAGGTGGGGTAGGTGGGAAGTAATTCCAACGGTCAGTTTTACAGGGACACAAAGATTCTATAGATAAATTTTTTTTTGTGGGCCAGGGTCATGTTTTTCCACGAGAGGGTGAAAATGAGTTTTCACACTTAAGAGTTAAGCACCTTTATGGATCGGACTTGGGTTCTTATTTTCCAATGGATCAATGGCAGCACTCACAGACATCTTATTTTTCAATAATTTAAAGTAGACTTTAATGGAGAAAATGGGAGGCAACAAATGTCGATCTTTAGTCACCTTAGCTTGTATCTATCCCCAAGCAATGCAAAACCCAGCCCATGATGCAGCCCAAACATTAAGCCCGTCCAAACATAAAATCACATAACCCAGTGAACATTTTTTACAACAAAGTTAGTGCGATGCGCTATGCAGTGTACTATGCCCAAAAGATAAGGGGCATGCTCAGACTTCAGCTGCCCCTATGCCTTGAAATACAAACACTCCATCAGCTCCAAAGCAAAGGAGCCGTTTTGCAAGCTCATATTGAGTAAGCCCACCATAGTTAATCAATGCGCCCCAAATCATCTGATCAGTTAAAGTATCAGCATTGCCTGCCTCCACCAGTACACGCTCAAGGGTCAGGAGAATATGCACCCTCTTCCAATCCTTGACCACATAGCCATGTACACTCAACCAGCACTGGTTGTCTATCGTAGTCACTTCATCTCCAAAGAGAGACACAAACTTGGCAGTCTGGAAGGCCTTCTTAGTTGCAGCCATAACAATTTTCACCATGGAATCAGCCATTTCCCACCCATCATTATCTGTCCAGTGTTTGACAGGGTAGTTTTGGACCTACAGGAAAGCAAACAATGATTGCATGTGTTGATACTCAACCATTGGACGACCACGGCGCAAAAGATGAAATATGAGAGCAAACTGGACCCACTTCTTCTTCCTGTCTTCCACATTAGTGGAAGCAATCATGACTTGTTCCACAACACTATCTCTACCCACAAATGCATACAACCTCTCTATATGGGCATGAAGATTAGTCTTAAGGAAATTTTACTCTCCTGCCTTCACACCATCCATGTTTTTAAGTGCCTTGCGCTGACCACAGTGTTTCGATAAAAAGTCCAACTTTGGAACCAACAATTTGTCCCTCTCCTCAATTGCAGAACAGACCTTACATTTTATTTGGTGGATCCTGCCATATGTTTCAACTACATACTCTGCCCATGGCAATTTGCAGCCCAAGTGTCTTGGAAATGTCTGTTTAGCTCGTATCGTTGAATCGTCCTCTTTTTGGACAACTATGTGGTGCACTAGCAGCAACTAGATCTAACTCAATGCACTCAGGTTCTGTTAATGTCAACATTGGATTTGAGACTACAATGCTGGTTGATCCCTCACATGTATGGACAGAAGCATCAATAAGGACACGATCAGGAAAAAAAAAATAGCGATACTTGAAATTGGAAGGTACTTTTAATGGAGCCATGACCACTGTGGAGGAGCTGTGACCACCAAATTGACCCAAAAACACCTAAAACACAAGCAATGATGGACTGCGGCGCAATTGATCTAGCATGGCAGCGGCATAGCATATAAGTTGTGCATCCCACCCTTTGCCCAAAAGGTGGGTATAATAAGTCCCTAGCCTACGGGATCACAACCCCTCACCAAACCGCTCCAGGGCTAACAACTTCTCTTCTGCCCTGCAGACTGGCTCTTCCCAGGCCTATCTGTAGTTGAAAACAAGGCAACACCACAAATGTTTTTAAAGGTTTTGGCGGGTTAGGTTGGCCGGTCGGTTACACTTAGGGACCTATACATTATATTATTTTCAGGTTCATTGGCCAAAGAAGGAGCTAAACACATCTTGGCTCAATGAAATCTTGGACAGCCCTAGTACCCCAAAGTGGCCCTAAATCTATGATTTTTATTCGTTACTTCAAACAAGCAGCTTGTTCTCTTGCTTTGGCAAAACACAAGAGGAGGTGCATGACTCAACACAACACACCAACCAGTGTACGCTCCTTTGACCGCATTTTCTCCATTGATTTCAACATGATGCGTCCTCTTTGTCGACAAGAGCCTCAGCCAATAAACTAATAACCTCTAGTTGTGGTTAGTACAATATTTTATGTATAGTGTAATGCCTTGAGTAGAGGGCATTCCCGGATTTGAGGGCACTGGGC
This sequence comes from Takakia lepidozioides, assembly GCA_030704615.1. NCBI lineage: Eukaryota > Viridiplantae > Streptophyta > Takakiopsida > Takakiales > Takakiaceae > Takakia > Takakia lepidozioides. Next base: position 41,997,627 of record CM060732.1, on the reverse strand, counting down.
TGGGCCAGGGTGGTAGCTCCAAGGAAGGCCCCATAATCCGGGAATGCCAGGGTGGTAGCTCCAGGGAAGGCCCCATAATCCGGGAATGCCCTCCATTACACTGCATAAAGCACGTGCAACAAAAACAAAAAGGTGCTGCGGGCATTACACCCGAGTGTAATGCACCAGCCACGCTGCCCAGTGCATTAAAGAGAAAAAATGCAAAGTGCTTTATGGCTAGAGATAACCGCTATTACATGCATTACAGCTGACACTTTTTCGTCAAATAACCAGTGGGTATTGGCGAGTTTCTTTCAAGTGGGCCGGTTATTTAGATGCCCAGCCTCCACAAGTTCCTAATTGGACCAGTTATGGATGTTTCACCTCCGCAGCTCATATGTATATGGCTGTAACCGGCGTAATTACCTACCTACTGCCAAACTGATACATTGGTTACTATGTTATATCTCATTATACATGCTACTTTCATTTTATGCACTTGAGCAGGCAGCCCAAGGACATGTGATATGTCTGTGCATAAACAGGCTGATTTTGGGTTCAAATCAATCCTTCAGCCTGTGCCTTCATTCCTAGTAGGCAAACTTTATCTTTATAATAACTTGCATAAAAACCTTAGCTGCGCTAAAGACAAGAAAAAGGATTAGGGTAAGACCCAGAAGCAACAGTTGCACGCTTTGCACGCAGAGGCCCAGCTTCATCCCAACTTCGAAATATGCCACCACCTTTTTGCAGCAGCTAAACCCTAATTTCGGAAAGCCAATTTCGACCGTTCCCAGACAAGCGTCCCTAGCTACTTGTTTGTTGAGGAGAAACCCGTTACGCTGGGGGAAGGAAAGTTGTACTCTCTCTGACGTTGTCATTCGCTTCTTAGGTGGATCATATGCTCCGATGCCTTCTCAACAACTCCATTTATCTCTTATTGCAGCTTTATCGTCTGTCTGAACTTTGGATGGGGAGCATTCAAGATGGTACGGTCGGAGGCCTCACAATGCAGCTCTCCCTTGCCTTTTCCATCAATTGTGCGCCTCCTCATCAGTGACCTATCTGCTGTCTCCTGCAACGAAGAGCTGTGTGTCTCGTTATCTCTGTGCGTCTTTTGTCGCCTTCTTTAGGATAAAGATTGCATGTGAGCTGCATGTTTGTTAGAGTGAGCTCTGCTCGTTGCCCTGATGCTTGGCTGACTTCGGTGGTTTGCTGGTTGTGTCAGCTGTCTCGGGCGGTGAAGTATCATTCCAAGGAACTTTATGAGGGACACGACGGGTTCCTGAGATAGTCCTGCCTGAGGTAGTCCCATCACGACAACCTTGCTGGTAGCTCGACAATTCCTCGGACATCTTGTAGAGCTGTGAGAAAGCGAGTTGGCTACGAGCAAGTCGAGCAGCGTATCAACAAATTATCAAAAGCAGCTGGACTGATTCCTACGAGGCCTCGTATCACTGATTCAGTGGTCCTGTAGATGTCAGATTTTGCAGATGTGTACAGGTATCAGTGCGTGGTTCCTGGCAAGTTCGAAGTAGGTATAACTAGTAGTTTCTCTCTTTAAATGCATGGAAAGCCACAGGAAGCCTTTCACCTACATTCGTAAGCATCCATGTCTTCACTACTTTGAAGGCGTAAGGTACACAAAATGTTTATGAAGTGATGAGTTTTATCACCTCGGACGCATGAACGACTTGCAACTCTCCTAGTGACACGAAGAAGGCACCGTTATCTTCTAGATTGTATCTCCCTTGCAGAAGACTGGAGCATGCAGCTAGAAACTGGATGAACCAAAATATGAGCTACGAACTTGTAAGTCCACTGCATCAAGAAGCAGGAGGTTGAGCGGAATCTGAAGACGGGATACCGGGTAGAGACACACTCGCGGATTACTCGTAAAGGTAGCCATGAGTAATCGAGGAAAGAAGCAAGGCCGGGGTATAGTGTCCACGATAACCACGGGTATTTTCCACTTTTCTAGTGCGGTGCACAAGGGAGTTCACAGGTTCTTCGTCTTACCACCTCCTTCTCTCTCTTTCTTCTGTGTTGCTTTCTGTGACCATAACCAATATTCACAATAAAACTCTTACGTCCACCTTCCTTGAACCGGGCAGCTGAGTGGCTAGTTTGTAGTCAGGGTATGTGTCGACATGTATGTCCTTTGGATCTGAGATCATCAACTCATGTCTTGGCACTGTATCGTCACAGAATTATGCTAGAGATGCAAATATTTTTAAGTCAAATTGAGAAGATAGACTCTTCCCAGTTTGACAAACGAAAATTAATATGCTGAGAGCTCCTCTTCCTACTTTAGTTTCCTTTCAAATGTGAGTTCAGAGTTTACTAGGCTCTCACATTGATATGTATTTCTACTTTCTTCTGCATTAGGGACTAGCATTTCTTCTTTCTGCTGGAAGAAACATTTCGAATATGAAGCGTCAACTCAGCTTCTTTCTGCTGTTGTTGCACCTGACATTAAGGTCTCCATATTTTTATTGTGTTTTGGTTAGCATGGTTGGAATCCTAAATTTCAGATGTGTGCTCCTTTTGACCTTCAATTTCTTTTTCTACAAATTGCTGGACGTTAAATTCTTCTTTCTCTGATTCTTCTTTTAGGAAGCTTTTCCACAGGAGTCATCAGACACTCGTGGTAATTGTCATAGGAATGTCCGCATGCAGTAGTTACGAATGGGCTGCCTCTTAACATTTCATTCCGCTATCACTTTGCTATAGAGAGTAAATGCGGATCAAGACTTCGCTGTCAGTCACTGTGCTTTGACTGGCAAACCCAACAGCTCCCTTTATCTTGGTTACTCTGAGACCAGCTCATGCAGTTCCTGGAAAAGTTACTGTCTCAACACCCGATCCCTTCAAAGAGTTTGTCGAGTCTTGCTGAGTCGAGAACCTAATTGCGTTCATTACAATCCAGTCTGCCATCAACGATCAGGGTTATGCAGAATGTGTTAAAAACAGTGTCGAAATAGTGGTACTATTTACCACTTGAAACTTGGGATACATTGACATTCACTAGTTTTGTTACATGCAGCATACTTGGCCATGAGGGTTTGGTAGTGGTGAGCCCTGATGGTGGTCAAGAGGATGGAGAAGTGGAAGCCACTCGAGGCAGGTGGAATTGTGAGGTCAGCTTCTCTCTGCATGCTGTTCTATGAAGCTGTAGCAAGCTGCTAAGGATTTGCAGCACAGTCTAATGAAAGATCCTTCTGGAAGAATTACTTCCCTTTATGGTGGCATTGACGCAATGCTGGATGAGAGCTCAGACAGACCGTCAGATCAGAATTCACTAGTACAGGTTATACATTCACTGGAAAAAATTTCAGTCTGGGCTTTATCCAAGGAAAGGGAAGCGTAACTGCTTTTTCCTAAGAGTGAACCTGGATCGCGTTACCGGAAATAGCAGGCTAATTTTCATTTCAAAGGCCTACTAAGGTCAGGGGATGTGGGGATGGCACAGGACAAGGAAAGTTACTGGAAAATGATGCATCGGTACGTTGGATCTGATATCACATCGTTAGTGACCCTCCCAGTCTTTATTTTTGAGCCAATGACAATGCTTCAGAAGCTGGCTGAGGTTGGTCCCCATTACCAAATTATCTGCAGAACAAAGCTTGAGCCTCAGCTTGAAATTTCTTTTTGAGCTTGATGAAACATTGCTGAGTCTTGTAATGCAGTAGATTGACAACATAGGCCCAAGAAGGAAGGTGCAATAGTAAGGTATGCTGGAAACTGTTTGTTGTGATTCTGGTCACCTGGTAGGTTGATCTTTGGTCTTACATGTCTGTAAACTTTAAGCTTGTGGGAATAGTTCATGGGAAAGATGCCGAGAAAGGAACTGCCCAGGTCTGAACAGGAAATTCAGCGAAGAATTAAAGTAAAGAGCTGAATTATGTCAATATTGTGGGGATGGCTGGTCACATACAGTTTGCATTTGCTGCAGGTGTTGGAGTATGCATACTTGTTGGATCTAGCTGATGATTGTGAAGACCCATATGTGAAGCTTGTTTATGCAAGTAAGTACTAGGCAGATATTTTATCAGCCTTCAAGTCAGTTACTGTACCGAACTACGGAGATGGCAGTAATTGCATTATTTCAAGAAGAGATAATCTAGATGTAGTTCAGGGGATTGTTATTCCTGCTAATGTATGGAAATTCTCAGTGGCGATCCTACTTCATGTGGGCAGTAATCAGTCGGTTGCGTGGAGTGATGTTTATGGTATCTTGTACAAGTCTTGTCTTCCTCTTATGCAACCATGTTCATACAGGTCTCGGCCCTACTTTAGGTATGCAACTGTTCAATATTTGGTGTGCCACTGCTGGGCAAGCCCATGGAAAGTATAAAAACATCACTTGCATTGAAGGTGATGTTGCATGAGGGAATTGTTGGTTTGAACTATGTGTAGCAAACCTGGCTGATGGTGCTTCGTGTGGCGGATGGGTGTGGCAGCAACATGGGCCCTATCATCGTTCCATGCGTACTCACGTACATGGAAGCCATTCAATCCCATTCTTGGAGAGACATATGAGTTGGCAGGACCTGATGGCACGATGTTCCTTGCGGAGCAGGTCAGATTCTCTTGTGGTTGGGAAGATATTGAACAAATTCATTCAGCTCCACAGATGGAAAGGTAGTAAGAGCAGCAGGTCCAAAGGACACAATGAACTATGCATCAATGCTGTATTGATGCAAGAGCTGGGATGGAGCCCAGCAAGTCATTAAAAATTAGCCAGGCTCTTGTAAGTTTTCAACTGTAACAGCTGAAATCTATGATGGACGTAGGTGGGATGTAGATTTACCCCAGGCAGTAGGGAAGAGAAAGATGGTCAAGTCAATTTTTGAAGTCTTCGCATTTTCCAAACCTACTTATGTCAAGTGGAGGTCTCAATGTGGTTGTCGATATGGGAAGTGAAGAAAGAGCGTAAGGTTGTAGTAGGTTCTTTGACTAGGTTTGTTCACCTCTAGAACTACACATGAAGGTGAATGCTAACGAATTCTGAAAGGTCAAGAGACTGGTGAGAGCAGCTTAGCTCCATGTTTTGAAATGGTCAAGTGCCTCGAATAGGCCAATGTCATGTTGCACGTAACTCCTGCAAACGTGCTGATGGCAGGTTAGCCACCACCCACCTATGTGTGCCGCCCACTCAGAGAATACACACTGGGCCTATGATTGCACCTCTAAAGTGAGAACCAAGTTTCTGGGCAATTCACTGAAAGTCTACCCTGTCGGAAGGTACATTCTTGCACTCGGAGATTAACTGTGAAATCTGTTATATATCTTTGTTTTCCATCTGATGGGTATTACAGCAGAAGGTACGATTTTATATACTGTTCCATGTTGGAGGTGACAACTTGTGGTTGCTGGAGATGCTGTGGTGTATTACAGCTGGAAAATAATCTCTCAAGCAATAAATTTATTAAACTCCCCTTTTGAATTTGATGAGCCCTTACCAATAGAGGTAGGCTCCCCATGGTCCTCTGCAGCCCAACCTCCAACAATTGCTGAGCAGAATCTCTCAAAGACAGGCGTCAAGAACCACAGTTTTTCTCAAATCTTGGTACCATGGACATTTGCATTTCCTTCAACATGTGGTATGACAGGTCTATAGATACAGTGGAAGCTGTACTTTGACCTGTTAAACCTCTCAGACCTCTTGGGTCATGCTTTATCACCTTCAGAAAATCAATGGTGAGTATTACATGTAATCTTCATGCATGCAAAGAGCTTGGGATTTCATTCTAATGTGTGGTTATTTGGGTTGGCAGGTTTAGAGTTAGGCTGAAGAAGTCAGGGGAGGTTCTTGACTTAGCTTCACCAATAACCAAAGTGCATAACCTTATATTTGGTCGTACCTGGACGGACACTGTTGGTGATTTGACTATGACTAACCTTACCACTGGTGACAGAGCTGTGATTCATTTCCAAGCTTGCGGCTGGTTTGGGTGGGTTTCCCCCTCTATCGTAGTCTTTTTGGTCTCCATTTTTATGCGGTGTGTAGAGTGCATTCATAGGAGGAGGTCTTGTGATATGTCGGGAAAGTGAACACCAAAACTAAAGGAAAAGGATGTATTGGCAGCTACTTGACTGATTCTATGCTCACTGCCTGCGGTTGAGCTTGTGAAATTCTTGTTACTATCTTGTGACAAGAGGCTGGCAGATGCAACCGGGACCGAGGACATACTTAGCAATTGCAGAGAAAAGGAGCTTGGAATAAAGCTTTCCCATTCGCCATCTCTCTATTTGTCAAACAATATTTGCAGCGCTTACGCAGAGAATAATTTAAGCCACTCAGAAGAGGTGCTGCCATTCCCAAACCCTCACTTTTTCATTTTAAATTTGAGACAATGGAGTTTGCCATTTGATTGGCAGGGCAGGGCGCCACGATGTTGATGGTCATGTGTACAATTCAAAGAATGAACCAAAGTTGATCGTAAGTGGCAACTGGAGCACTGCTATCAGCTATCAGGCTTGCACTCCAGCGGGCAAACCCCTTCCAAACACAGCCCTGAAAGAGGTCTGCTGACTCTATCTTTTCTCTGTGTTTGCTTTTGGGAGAGGGGTTTTCACTACAGAAGTAGAAAGCTAGCAGATCAGTACAGACAAGATTTAAGCTCATGGAGCTCCAAGTGCATCTGCATGGTGTACCCTGCCTGTTTCTAACCATTCCAGGTATATTGGCCATACATATTGGCTTGTCCTCACATTACCGTAAGAGAATTATGGATGTTTTGACGACATGCTCCGTGATACCCAGACCAAGAAAACTCGGCCAGCCACAAGGACTTTGAATGACGAAAGACAATAGCAGCCAACCTGGTGGTGTCTCTGAGCTTCCATCATTTTGAAAAAGATGCCCCCTTCTTTTAACTTCCGAGTCTAATCATGCCCAGAAAGAGGCACATCTCCCTGACAAAGAGAGGAACCTCTCTCAAAGCACTTGTGAGTGAAAGATATGCTGGCAAAACAAAATGTTAAGACACCACAGACCCTCACATCCACAACCTGGGAAGGTGCATGGTAGCAAGCCACTTTGCACCAGTTGACTATCCCGTTTCATTTTGATACGTCTCATTGAAGGTTTGCTGAAAGCAATGTGTTCCTCAGTTGCATAATGTTTGTGCCTTTGCTTTCTGCGAATTGTAATCAAAGTCTAAAACATAACTCCTGAAATTGGTTTCTTCCTTTTTGGTAGGCAATGCCTTGAGCAATAGTTGCTCCTGGGCTGCTTTTGGCTGTGGTTTTGTCTCTTCTTTCCTGTTTTTCGCTTTTGTCCGATAAGCTCTTTGAGCTTTACACGGCCGTTATAACGTACCATTACATTTCATTTCCTTTTTGGTGCAGGTATGGAGGTTAGCAGAGCCACCAACAAATGACAGGTTCCAGTACACACATTTTGCACATAAGATAAACAGCTTTGAGACAGCCCCAAAAGGACTCCTCACTTCTGACTCCCGCCTGCGGCCAGATCGCCATGCACTCGAGTTCGCTAACCTCAGCAAGGCAGGAGCAGAGAAGTCAAGGTTTGTCAGTGTCAACCTTTCTGTATTGGATCTATGGCTGCTAGAGCCGCTGGAGCCTGTGTGCGACTACAGTCTGGCAAAGTAACTATCTGGGTTTTGAATTTTGAGGACATGCATCAAACTAATGTTCAGGAAAGCTGGACAAGGCTGTGAGCAGATAACATTGTTGAAGTCAGATTTCAATCGACATTGAAGTTCCATTTGCTGTGGTTCAACGTTTGTAAATCTTCACTTATGGCATGCAGGATGGAGGATCGACAAAGGACAGAGAAGAGGCAAAGAGATGCCAAACGGGAGGAGTTTACTCCACGGTGGTTCAAATTGAAAGAGGAGATCAATCCGTCAACATGGGGTGAACATGAGCTGTATGAGTATAATGGCAAATACAAAGAGCTGCATGGTCTCCACGACAAACCAGGGGAAAGTCCCACCATGCAGTCAATGGAATTCAACCCCTGGCAATTTGGTGGCATTTCAGATGAACTAGGCCACCATATCGCTCAGGTAGCTCCGGATCCCAATGATTCTCCTGGCAGCATGCCAGAGCCCCCAACTTCGCAGGTAGGGTGGAGAAAAAAGCTGTGGAAGTCGGGATCGATAAAGAAGCAGCCCGAAGCTATTAGACCAGCTAGGACATGATCATCCAGAACAACCTCCTGTTACTCCTTTGGCCTTACAATTGGCACTCAATTTTGTGTTTCTGGCTTCCTAGTTGGCTGGGATAAGTAGATTGGCAAATGTCGATCCCTTCTTGGGCCTTCATGCTGAAAAAGGGTAACATCTGGTCACTGTAGGGAACATGTCTCCTAACCAGGGGATTGTTGTCTCAGTACTGTTTGCACTCACTTGGTGCCACTCTGGCAGCAATGTCCGTTCTGCTGTGAGCCTACTGTAGATAGACGCAAGTGTCCTTTTAGCACATTTTTGGAGTGAAATACTCCTCAAACACCTACAAACATTTAGGTTTGTAGGAGTAGAGACTGTATGTGATTTCCATGCAGGTTTCTCTGTGAATATAAGCCTTGTAAACATGCAGGCAGCCGTCCTGAGGAGGTTTGTGGAGTGTGATTGCTGGCATGGATGGTCATTCTCTGTTTCACAGTAGTTGGTCGATTATTCTGAGGTGCTGCAGATTTTTGCTTAGTTTGGCAAAGCTGTGCACAATGCCAAGCCTCAAAATGCTTCTAGTAGAACGACGATGTGCCAGCAGCCTGTCTCCCTCATTACCCCATAGCAATCACCTGAGAGCAAGCTGGAGAAATCTGTTCTTTCACCTTCTGTTCACAAAGCATCTTGAATAAGATTGAATCCAGCTTCATGGACAGATATGCCCCCCCACAGGTTTCGGTGGTAGGTGGAAGCAGAGCCATTCACTTACCAGTCGAACTGGCCGTTTGAATCTGCTTTTGTCAGCTTGTTTCCTGCGCTGTATCATCTTGGAAACTGCTAGGTGTGTGTACGTGATCTCTAGAATTGAAAGCAGGGTCGGCTCGGAGCACATAATGTCGGGTGTCTCGCGGGCCCCATCTGTTCTGCAGACTCAACACTAGCAGTTGAAGAATATTATGACACTGTGCATGTAGCAGAGTTCACGCAGGCCGGCCGCCCTTTTGAAGTGGTCTTATGAATACCTACTCAGTTTGATCTGATTCAGTCAAGCAAGAAATTGATAATATATGTTTTGGGATTGAAATGCAATAGAAGTTTACTAAAATTTATAATCCATTGGCAAATTGATCTTTTCCTCTTACATAACAGGGTCTCCTCTGAAGAGGAGTTAGCCTCGGCCCTTCGTTGCCTGGCTAATCTGAAAACTCCCGGTAGGGTAGAACCAACCACCGCCCTATTACTGGTCAGCCTTACAGGCAGCCTATGGGGTGAATATTGGGCATGGGTGGACCTACAATAGGTTACATTTGCTGGACGAGGCATGGTATGGTAATAGGTGCGCAATTGACTGTCTTACTGACCCCACTTGCATGGTCATGCACAGATGAAAGGACTATGGATGAATGTGATCTTGACAACTTTGGGTTTTTATCATATCGCAAGTTTGCCATACATTACACACTTTTAGGGTTTCCACTAGTCATTGTGCAGACTTTCAGCGGCTTCTATTTCGTGCGAGAGAGAAGACTCCGCTGTGGGCGGCGTAACTAAGAGCCACTTCGCCTTGCGGCTACTGCCCATTTTCAGGGGTGGGCCCTATAATATTTCGACTTTGAGTGAGCGCTCTTTGCAATTCGAATATGTGTTTTTGAACCTTTCTGATTGTTGGCGGCAACGAGCAGTTCGAAACTTCAGCTCTTTTATGCTTACAATGATGGGTTCTTCTCTTATATCCTTACTTGTATTGTTGTAATAGTTGTTCTGATGCTCCTCATATTCTCTTTTAGCAAAGGCTTCATCTCCAAATCTAGACGGAGAATCTTTGTCTTCTATAGTTTTTCGTTCATGGAAGGGACGAGTTCTGGGACAAGGGACAATGGACAAGTTCTAGAACAAAACCCTGTAGACATCTTGGTGAAGCAACATTTTGCAGATTATGAGTATTTCAAGTGGACATCCACTCATGTGAAGAAAGTGCGTCTTGAGAAGAGGATAGAGTTTGGTGAAAAGATGGTTGTTTAAGGGGATAAAAAAAGATGGGGAAGAATAAGACTTAGATTGGGATAAATTTAGATTGTTTCATGAAGGTTAGCCACTGTACAAAACCTATGCACAGAAAAATCAGAAAAAATTGTATGAATTTATAGAAAGTTGGGTGCGTCACATGTCTTCTCATTCATGGGGGAATGATCCTTACATAGGAGAGAAACCAAAAAGGTTAAACTTAGCAAAGTGATACAAAGATCGTGGATTGGAGTGGCCAGTGAAACTGATTGATACCCATATACTATGTGCTAGTTTGAAAATACAATAATAACCTAGTCATTGATGTATTTGTAGTTGGATCAATACTACATTGCAGTGGTTAATAGAAGATCGAGGAATGATAATTCATGAGCCTGCTCATGAGCTCACGTGAGCATGGGAAGGGGGCCCTATAACCGCGGGTATTTCATCTATTTCCGTGCATTTCCATGCCAATATTTATCCCACGATTGAATAAGCGCATCGGTCACAACAGCTTGTCAAGCGAAAAAAAATGTAATCACAAAATCGAATTTCGTTGACGAAACCAAGTTTGTGCGTGAGTTCAATTTCGGACAAGAGATTGAAGGGGGAATTTTTATTTTTATTTTTTAAATCAATTTTACTGGCGAAACCCAAGTTTGTGCTCACATGAGTTCAACTTTGGACACTCTTAGCTACGATGAGTTTATAGTGTCGAACAATGAGATATTGCACATGGTGTCCTATTTATTTTGGATGTCCTATATATTACTTTGCCTTCATTGCTTTTTATGTGGGTGTTGACACCCACATAATTCATGGACCTCCGCAAGTCCTCTAATGACACAATAAAACGTTTTTTTTTAAGACATAATGTGAGGACTTATGGGGGTGTTTGACGCCCACGTAATTCATGGACCTCCCGCAAGTCTTCCAATGACACAAAAAAAAAAAAAAAAAAAAAAAAACCAACAACAACAACAACAACAACAACAACAACAACAACATAATTGATTACATAAATTAGAAAAATAAGATTAATTAGGGATAAAATTATTTTTGGCTGGAAAAAACTTTAAATCCTAATAATAAATTTTATTTTAAGAGTCATTCAAAATATATCATGAATATGTATTGCTCATTTAACACAAGAATTAAAATAGAAGTTTGAGTTCCATTTTCTATTTTTCAATATCAATTCCTTGAACATGTTAAGAATAGTAATATGCCTCAAGGATAGATCACTATAGCATGGATGTGTGGGATTGTGGATTGAACCCACAACCGTTTTTGAGGTGGTATGTGGTCATTACCACTGGGCTACAACGTCGTGGGGCTGCTGCAGTGGCCTATTGCTGCTGGTCCTCTCCACACATATGACAAAACCTATCAGATCTAAGGTGGACCCCACATGCCCATCTAAAATTAAGACCCGTACCCTGACCCGCCACATTGGCCCGCGAGTAGCGGGTTTAACGGGTTCTGGACCCAGCAGGCGGGTTCGGGTCCGGTCCGGGTTCATTTTAGAAATGAACCTGGGTCAAGATCCGGGTTTTTTGTGATAGCCCGGGTCCAGGTGCGGATCCGGGTAACCCGGATCCTAACCCGCTGGGTACCCGCCTTCAAAACCCGGACCCGCATAACACTGCACCATACCCAAGTCTAGGGAATGGTCAACTATAAATGCGTGTGTAAATGCTAAGGGAGGGAGGATCCCTAACTACATTTTCAGAGGCAAACGAATCATGGAGGATTACATTCAAGACTGTGAGACAGGGGCTTGCACGGCAATGCAAGAAAAGACATGGATGACGGTCAAGTTGTTTAAACAATGGCTAGTTTTTTCCCAAAAGAATGTTCCAAGTGGGATTTCGACAGAAAATCAACACTTGCTAATATTGGATGGGCATGGCAGCCACGTCACAATTGAAGCAATTCAATATACGGTTGGACATGGTGACACTTCCAGCCCATATTTCACATGCTCTACAACCCTTCGATGTGGCTTGCTTCAAGCCCTTCAAAACTAAATTTCGAAGCATTCGTGACTCCAAAGTGCTGAAAAGAAACTTTGTGGAACCTGACAAAAATGCATTGGCATCATGGGTTGACCAACCTATTAAGGAGGTTCTATTATCTCAAAATATTCGGGCAAGTTTTCGAACCACCGGAATTTGGCCTTTCAATCCTCGAGCAATGGAGAGTAAAGTTGGACCTTCTGAACAATTTGATGCTGAAGCAGAGGAACCTGTAAGAGGGTCAGAGAACGAGAATGATGAAGCAGACGTCGAGATTGAAGCAAATACTACTGCTGGAGCAGCTGCACTATTATCCATGATTGAAAACAATCCACTTAATACGAATGAACATCAATCATCGAGGAGCAACAACAACACAAACACAAGTGTGCAGCCTTTTCTACCTCTTGATGAGAGCACTTCACTCATTGACATAGCAAGTGAACATATATTCCAGCCAACCAATGATGCTACTTACATAGAAGAAAATCTCTGGCAACATTTCTTTGTGGGATCTAATGTTGCTGTCAATTTGCAAGCAGCCACAAGTCAGATTTCTGATGGACAAAGTTCACAAATAGATGTGCAATGCACACAAGATACTTATGAATCAAGCCAGTTCCTCTTTGCATGGCCTCGATTTCTAGCCAAGGGCCTACAAAAAGAAAAGAGCCATTAGTTGACTATGTCAATTCCATTGTCATGATCTCTACAGAGTATACAACAATCATGCAACAGAAAGCCTTTATGAGAGAGGCTGTTGAAAAAGAAAGAGAGAAAAAACAGCGAGAGAGAAAAGAAAAGGCATGACTAAAGCAAAGAGACAACACACGTTCTGCAACAGAGAAAGCAAGTGAGAAAGCCATAGAGAAAGGCCAAAGAGCGGAGTTTGATGCTTATTGGCAAACACATAATATTAGAGCTATGGACAATGTTTTCCACCAAGCCATCAAAAGTGGGGTGACTGCTAATCCAAACATCTATCATGGTGTAAACCTTGGAATGTCAAATCCTACTCAAAGAGCAGCAAGAAAGAGAGGAGACAAACGACTCAATGGAATTGAGGTCAGCCAATGCGACCTGCATTTACAACAGTGATCACAAATTTGTCGATGCTCCAACTCTGTCATAAAAAACCAAGCACAATGGCAGGTTATTGCCGTGGTCCAATGCATAGACATGTGAAGATGTGATGCATTGTCTATTATGATAGTAGCTAGTTATATTACATGTTTGATCATTTCAAATGGAGCTCATTCTATAGCATGTCAAATTAGACAAAATGTTGTGCTTTGCTTCAAATATCTAGTGAAACATTTGAGGACTTTTCATTGCTGGTTTTTACTTCAACTAATAGTTATCAAGTATTTATAGCATGTAGTAGATACAAGCACTATACATTTTTATCCTACCATGAAAAAAAAAGAAGTGAACATGCCTTAATTTCAATGAGAACAGTTCTGTGGTTTCAGTTTGTCGCATTTGTCAACTTTGGGCTCATGGCCAGAGCCTATTAGGTTGATGTGACAACTTATTGACATTATCACTATCTCAGGTTTCTAATGCTCAAGCTAAAGTATATTTCTAGATAGAATATGGTTGTTGGATGAGCTTCAACATGTCACTGGTTTGATATGGTAATTTTTCAGGCACAGTTCTGGAGCGGCCATGGAAGCCATGACTGTTCAGATCTGAAAATAAAGTCTCTACAAGTAAAATGAAAAAGATCATTCGGCGATGATATGGGGCAGCACAACAGACCTGTTCATTATCAGATTCATATCAGGGGTTTTCTATGGACCGTCCTAAGATGGAAGCTGCTCATAGCCCTCAAATAACTTGCATTTTTTCAGGATCTTAGTTCTATTGTATTTCCCCACAAATACAGAGAACAAGCATGAACGAGAATAGTCAGTGTAAGATAGAAAGAAAATAAAGAAAATGATAAGTTGGCTAGCCAAGAGAAAGTGGTGTGAGAGAGAGAGCGCCTAGGAGGAGGAGGAGGGCAAGGGTTGGCGGCACTGCGGCAAAAGGAGCAGAACAGAGGCCTTTGCGAGGACTATGGGATGGATCTGAATTTTGTGTGGCCTCGTCGTAATCATGGCCATGAGGCAGGGCGGGGAATAGGGCTTGCCACCTCATTAACATAGGCCCGAACTACCTACACGCCTCAAGGACTTGGGAAATTTTTTCGGCTTAGGAAATTTATGCCTACCTTCATGCAAGTAGTTTCATGACTTCCCGCATGAAGGTAGTTGCAAAATTATACTAAACCACCTTCATGCAAATTGTGTGAAAACTACCATCATGAAGGTAATTGTGATGGATACCAACCACCATTTTATAGGTTTGAACCCGTAACCTCCTAGACGACAAATATGCCATCATCATATCAGAAAGCTGCATCCTCATCATTTACCACAAATTAGGGGTTGGATATATAACAACAGCATTGCAATGCAGAGGGTTTAAATGTAGTGGGGCCGCTGTTAGGTCACTTTCACCTATGCCCCCTTGGGCCTCATTATGATGAGGCCACACAAATTTCAGAGGCTGAAATGACCACAAAAAGAGCATAATGGACGCCTTGGTCAACACCAACCCTTTTTTTTGCACTTGTGCCTAGGCGTGGACGTGGTGAAATATTTTGGGATCGAGTGCAGAGGTAGCGACTATTACAATGTCCACTAGAATCCATCCGGCTGGTATGCAATATATTGTGCAATATGGTGATCGGACGGTGCAATATGGCAATATGGCTACTACATATGGCTGCAATTTGGCTTCCAGCTGGAGGACGGTGGTGATAGGTGCAGGTGACGAATTCGTGATGACCCCTGGTGCGATGGGGCGCGAGCCCTTGGATTTAGGGCACCATGCTCCCCGCGAAAAGGGTGGGTTACCCAGGTGCTTTCTGGCACCAGCTGGCCAGGGCCCGGCCCGTTTCTGCGATATTTTTTGTTTCTGCCCCCTTGTATAGGGGTGTTGCGGGCCCACATTTTTGGGTGCTTTTAGGCCTTTTTTCGCCTAAAAAGGAGGGACCACTATGGCGACACTGTGGCGATATTCTAGAAGGGGCGGAGAGTGGGGAAGAGGAAGCAGGGAGCGGCGGTAATTGTTAAGGTGGATGGCTTTTGTATCGTATTTCATTTTATTAGCATGTCAATGTGATATTTGTTTTTATGTGCCAAGATCTAAACGGTGTGCAGGAACAACAAGATGTAAAACTATTTTATAGGCCAATTGTTTGAAGATTAAGCTTATTCCTCACGAGTTATACATTGGGACATTTTTTTATGTCAGACTATATGCGTAACGACTATTCTTTTTCTGCTCAAAATTACATCTCCAACAGAATTTGCTATACTCAACGTCGTATGCCTCTACACCGACTTTACAAAGGATTTGAGGTGAATATGTGGTCATTCCGGGCAGGAAGCTGCCCGGAAATGGACTGTCAGGTCTTGCCGCTGCTGAAGAAGTCCATCTCCTCCTCTCCATATTTTTAACTGGCTGCCCAAAGTCCAGGACTACGTAATGGACACATGCAAATCAGACACGACCATGTTTTCGTCTAGTTTCAAATTGGTTGCTACAGGTTTGCTCACGCATTTGAGCAATTTGAAAATATGGTTGGGGCACAACTTGGGCAATAGACAAGGAGAGAGACGAAATCGTGGCCGCTCGAGAAACCCTGCAGAGAATCTTGACCGTCCATTCCGGACAACTGCCCGAGGCCAAAACCGTCATGGTCTCCATAATCGGGTACAGCCCACCTGCTGCCGACAAACTGCTCTGAAACCCAGGCGGGCGGCATTGGGATCCGGCCGCGTGTCTCCGTGTCCCGTGTCCCGCTGGCTGTTCGCCGCGTCTCCGGTAAGTACGTTTGACGTTATCTCACGGCCGCCTGCTTCATTCACATGAACGGAAAGGTATCCGTTCGTTCGTCGACGTCCTCCGTGTCAGTTCAACTCCCGTCGATGACGCGGCACATCCACGTCGGGGAATCTCGTGAGTCCGCCATGTGGCACCATCTTGGAGTTCTGCCTAGAGGCTGTATTCGCACCTACTATTTACGTATTATTTCACTGAGGGATGAATTAAGGAAAAAGACTACATCGTTGGACAGACGGTAAAGGAGGAGAAAGATCCTCTCTTTGTCTGTCGACGAACGAAGTGTATCGTCAGCTTTTCTGGGACTATGTCATTTCTGAAGGTGCTGCATGTGCGAGGAGCAGGTGCCGCAAGAACGAGGCGATCGACGATCATGGCGGCTGTGGACGAGGTCCTTTCCGCTTGGATCATGGTATCTTGTACAAATGCCGGGAGCAGCCGTTGCATTTCTCCAGCGTGTGTCAAAGGCTGCTTCGCGGTGCCTGCTCCGCTGTTTTTATTCCTCTGTCCTTGTCTGCTTCAGCCTCCAGTAGGTTTGAGTGGATTCTTTGTGTGAAAGATGTTGCATATATTTTCGTTGTAGAGTGCATGCTACACAGAGCTAGCTACATGGCTGTAGCGGCGCCTCAGGCCTCCATGTGCAAGGGCTGTGATGGAGTTGAATTAGGTGCCAGAAGCAGTCGGAGATCAGTAGAATTTCCTTCTTCTGATAAGTTAAGCAATGTCGGCAGAGACTGTACAAACCGTCCTGGTGCAGCTTGGAAGTCTAGAAGGTTGCAGCTTGTTGGAGGTTTTGGTGACCCCCGGGTTCAGCCCTGGGGGCCAGATTACGCACAGAGCGGGCCTGCGAGGGAGAAGTGCCTTCCTGCGTGTACACATTTCTTTGTTGCTGTTTCTTCGCAGCAATTTCTTTGCCGCTGCACACTTGGGGCTGATTCCTGGCCCTCACGTCCCAGCGATTCTGCTGTGGTCAGAAATTATGGGAGAGAAAATCCGCAAACCAGGATGGTTTTTAGAAGGAATTGTTGGTCCAGCGCAAGCAAAGGGATCGAGAGTATGAATAATACGATCCCTGGCTTTGAATATGAGAAGCAAATCCAATATGTGAACTGGTTCAGGGAGGCCTGGCCCTACATTCAAGGCCATCGCGGCAGCACCTTCGTCGTTGTGATCCCTGGCGAAGTCATTGAAAATCGTGCGATGATGGATGGCATTTTACAGGTATATCTCCTCTCAGGAAAATTAACTTTTTTCTGTGCAAAGATTGATATGAAGGAAGGTTGGGACATTCCAAGCAGCAGAATTTCAATGTTCTTCCATAACTCCAATTCAGAAAATAAGAACGTCGGAGGTGGATTCTTGTGTAGCGGGAAATTGGAGGCGTCAATACTAACTTAATTTGCAACAGTTCTCAGAAACCATAACGTACTCATCCACTCTTTTCCCTGCAAGTGGGCATGCCAAACATGTGGACTTTGTGCTTCATCAGGGGTCAAGGCCCCGCTTGCAAAGACTCTCTTACTCTGACAGTCTCAACACGGCAAAGTGCAGTTCAAACACCACATCTGGCTCAAATTGACGATCCCAGAGTGATCTGGCTGCACTGGGTTTGTGTTCCAGGAAACCTTGGTTGCTACCTGTTTGGAGTCAGAATCTTTAGTCTTGCCAAGCTCGATGGTCGAAAAACTTTGTTCTTGGTTGTTTCCCGCATTTCCTGCAAACAGTAGTTTGTAAAGAGAGTTGATGGCAAACAAGCAGACACGATCCTCATTTTCTTGTTGTAAATTGATTTACAACTCTTGCATTGTAATATCTCATGTATGCAGCTGTTTATGTGGTGTGGCAGGATTTAGCACTTATCCACGGCTTGGGGATTAAATTGGTGATTGTACCAGGCACACACATTCAAATCGATAAACTCTTACAGGAGAGAGGTGAGGATGTTGCCTCTCAGCTTCCTTACTCTTGAGTTTTTGTACTGACTAGTTTTCCTGTTGCCTGACTGTGGTTCATGTATGGGGCGAATGGTTACTAGGCTTTTCTTGCTGATGACTATTCTGATTGAATGTGGCGAGTAAAGTGTTCAGCTGTGGTATCCTGAACTTACTCATGAGGTGCAAGCAGTTGAATTCTTTTGGATTTCGTTAGGAGTCCTATTTAAGTGTCAGTGAGTGTACTTGTGAATGACCTGATCTTTTATAGGTTTCTTGACCGCTGCCCGAAAGTAATGTAGCATGTTTAAATATATGTAGATCTATACATGTGTATAATGGTTTGTCCTCCTTGGTTATCTCCTCAAGAATGTTGTTGTCCATATGGCAGCATACACTTATTGCTATTGAGGAAAGAGGAAGTAAGGGGGAGATTGGGTAGTCTGCAGGGCACAAGGCACAGTATGTGGGGGCCTATCGTATCACTGATGCCCCAGCACTGGAGGCGTCCATGGAAGCTGCAGGCAGGATTCGTGTCAACATTGAGGCAAAACTTTCTCGAGGCCCTTCCATTCCCATTTTGAGGCGCCATGGCGAGAATGACCGGTGGCATGAGGTTGGAGTAAGCGTTACCAGTGGCAACTACATTTCTGCCAAGGTTCGGAAGCAGGGTGTTCCGCAGTTTATGAGTTCAAAGTTTTATGTTTGAGTTGAAATGGGATACTGTAAAGAATGTGTGCTATTCTAGCAAGCGTTTGGAGCTGCATGAATGTGTTTGGATAATTTTCAGATGCCTGTTTGCCTGCTTCTAAATAGTGAATTGAATCGGCGGCATACATTTAAGAATGACACTCTTGCTTGCAATTGAGCTTCCCTGTTATGAAAGTTGAGACTGTTTGGCTGCCATGGTATTCGCTTGGAAAGGCAATATGCAGGGTGCTTGTAATGTGTGACTCTGTTGAGTTCACTTTAGTTCTAAATGCTTTGCTTGTTCATGAAGCTGTGTATGGGTTATGATCCTTGCAAAAGGATGACTAAATAGAAAGTTTTGCTTCAGACATGGACCCTTCATGGTCTCTGGAAACCCATGCATACAACGCACCCACAGAGAGGATGACCAGTTTTGATAAGTGCCTTGGCCACTATTTTATTACTGATGAGTTTCTAATCATAGGATGCAGCCAAGGGGTGTAGTGGACGGCATCGACTTTGGGGCTACAGGAGAGGTGAAGAAGATTGATGTGGTGCGGATCAAAGAGCGGCTTGAGGGCAATTGCATCGTCCTGCTCAGCAACTTAGGTTATTCAGGTTCTGGAGAGGTTCTTAACTGCAAGTAAGTAGGCCTTAATGTAGCCTGAATCAGAGGCCTCTGATGAGATATCTGTAGAGTCCTGTATTGGCATGTTTCAGCCCCATCTTGTTTTACATGTCTAGATTTGTGTATTGGGTGACCAGGGTAGCGGGATGTGCTTTGGGTTCCTCAGGTATGGTTCAACACCATTTTCCTCCATCCACACCTCCCATTGTCAAACATAGTCTGCTCATTCTGTTTTCCTGTCTCTATTACTCATGTGCAGCACCTATGAAGTGGCAACAGCTTGTGCAACAGCTCTCCAGGCAGACAAGCTTCTGTGCCTGCTGGATGGTCCAGTGTACAACGAGGCCGGTCGCAATCTTCGATTCATGACGCTACAAGAGGCAGACCAACTGATTCGTAAACGGGCCAGCCAGAGCTATACTGCCTCTGATTACGTGAAAGCTGTGGCAGGGCCTGGTTACGTGAAGAGCCTGGGAATTGATCCCTCCAGCAGTCAAACGCCCCATGATACTGGAAATGGTTCAGCAGGGGGGAACACTGCCTTGGAGCCCCAGAAACGGCAGGGCTTTGCAATTGGCGGAGAAGAAAGGCTTAGTCGAGTGTATGCATACCTGTCAGAACTGACTGCTGCAGTCTACGTTTGCCGAGTAACCTATCATCCCTTATTTAGCAGACTGTTAAGAGAAGGTTATACCCGCAAGTCTTGTTATGTATGTCAGTGTTCATCCTGCTTATTCTCTGCTCCCTCACTCACTTGCTCCTCCAACGTGCCATTCCCTCCCCAAATCCTCCCTCCATTCTGCTAATACTAGTTGCTGTTTGGTGAGGTTGTGGTGATATTCCTTACTGAGCTATGAGATGGCAAGGATATGTGTGATACTCTCTCGACAAAGAACCAGTCTCCATGTTGTTAATACCTTAACTTATTGCAGGGTGGTGTCCGGCGGGTACATCTTGTGGACAGTCACATTCAAGGAGCACTTCTACTTGAGCTTTACAGTCGCGATGGAATCGGGACCATGGTTTCAAGGTTTCTGTGTTTCTAACCAACACTTTAAGCTGTTCATCATCACAAATTTGTTCAGGTCGAGCTCACATGCAGAGTGGGTTGTGAGGTGCATGGCTCATTTATACCAATCGCCACTCGTTTAGTCTGGATAAATTCTGTGGTTGTATTGCCGCAAGCCTGTGTTACGTCTATTGTCTGGATGTTACTGCCTTTAAATATTTCTTTCTTCTTTGCAAGGACAGAGAAACAGCCCAGATTAAACTCCATAGACCATAAACCTCAATCAGACCTTTGGCAAGCGGAGAAATGCCAGCCGTAGAAGAACCAGCAGACAGAGAAACACACCAAGTGCAGACAAATCATGGGGAAATCACCTGCCAAGTGAAAACTGGATGAAGAGAAAGAAACTCCTTTCTCTTTCTGCCTCTGCTCACACGTTTGTTGGGGTTTCTTATTTATATTTTAGTGCATGGAGTTACTGATTTTTGGAAAAGAAGATGTAGATTCAAGGATAGTTGTTCATTCTTTTTAATTTCTAAGGAGTGGCTCTTTATCGATCCTTGATGCTCAGTTGAGCTATATGCTTTCTATATTCAATGCAATGCTTTATCCATTTATCCATATCTATCCATACTTATTCTTAGCTCTCTCTTGGATTGGGCTGTATTTTTGTCATATGAGCTTTTTTGGGCTTTCAGGACGTATGAAGTTTGTTTGTTTCTTTTCCTCTCTATTTGAACATCTGCCTAACGCCCTGGCCCTGTTGGGGTCTAATTGCTGGGCAGCTCTCACAGCAAGTTGATGCTTATGTGAAGGGCTTTCTAGAGAATATCTGGAAAACCCGAACTGATTGTCTCTGTCAAGGTAAGGCACACTACTGGAGTGAGCCCCACACAGAGGTAGCATAAGTTCCCTTTTGTTCCGCCCAAACTGGGTGCGGGGTCTACGGCCACTAGGCTATGGCAAACAGCGTCTTATTAGTACATTCTCTCCATCTGAATGTCTTTATGTTCTTTGTAAAACAGTGACTTGTATGAAGGTACTCGGTCGGCACGAGTCAGCGATGTAGCAAGCATTGAGGAGCTGCTGCGTCCGTTGGAAGAAAGTGGAGTTCTTGTCAATCGCCCGCGTAAGCAGGCACGTTTCGCACCATAAGCGCAACCTTCAAAATCAACTGTCAGCCTGTGTGGGATAGACCTCTGTGGATACACATAGAGCAGTCCAAATCTTGTCGTCTGCTAGCACTGCAGTATCTATGTGGTCGCAACTGGGTTTGGAGCCCTCACCTTAAATGGGCAGAAAAAATCCAGCTGTCTCTGATTGAATGGTTGCAAAGTCTGATGGACAGTCGATCATTGGTCATGAAAGTGTGTCCTCCTCAATGAGAGCATAGCAACATCAGGTCAGAGACCATTAGGAAGATCTGGGGGCCTTAGCTGGACAATATAGTCCTTTGACACTTGGATGCTGTATTTGATTCTTTAACAATGTAGAGAATCCAAATCTCAAACTAAGTACTTTTGCAGAAATTTTCGCTCAGTTGCTCATAACACTGGAGCAAAGGCAAGTCTATCATTGTAGCTCATCCTAGCCAAGTTCGTAATATGGGCCATGTGTGGCCCTTCACTGGCAATTAAACCTGAGAAACTTTGAAGAACTTTAGCAATCTTCTGGTACTGCCCCAACTGTGCCTCAAAAAAGTCCTCAAATGCATTCACCTGGTGTTAATACATGACGACTGCTCAATAATTCACAATCAAACGTGACCAGATGTATTCTTTATATCAGAAGATTGTTTCTCCGGACTGTAAATGCAGCCCGATCTGCTGCATATGCAATCTGCCTACAGCATGCCAGTTAGAGAGGCTTTTGTATTTTGATGGAAGGATTTTGAGGTTCTTGTAGGTTGCAGTAGAGCAAATAATAGGGGAAAGAAATACATTCAAAATAAACTTGGGCATTGAGCAATAGGCACAAAGTACAGGGAATCTAATACGTGCCCCTCTCCTGAATGCAAACCAATACCACCAGCTACACACAGACATATGCATTGAATATACCTATCCTCACTTTCCTCTATCATCATGCTGAACTTCTTTCCAGGTTATGTAGAGCCAAAGATATGCTTGATACCTGCAGGAAACCAGTGTGAGTTAAATGTTTCCTCATTGACTAACAGACGATTGTGTCATAATGCTAATCTAGCACTTTCATGACAGATATAGCTCTCATCTTGTCACTTCTCTAAGGGGTGTTTTCCTGGCTGTGTTTTGGGTTTGCAGCTGCTGCAGGAGATAGAAGCATACACGGTGGTTGAGAGGGATGGCTCAATAATTGCGTGCGCCGCTTTATTCCCATACTTTGCAGAAAAAAGCGGAGAAGTTGCAGCTTTTGCTGTTGCCCCTGAGTGCCGTGGCCATGGACGTGGGGACAACTTGCTCGGTGTGTCTTTCGAGATATGTGTTTTCGTGTGTACGTGTGAGAGAATGTACTCATAAGACGTTGTGTGCCGTGGCCTGATGTGTGTGAGAGAGAATATACTCATGTTTGCAGTCCCCTTCTGGCCATAGACCCCGTGCCCAGTTTGGGCGGAACAAGTACAGACAGTACCTTTGTGAGGGGCTCACTCTAGAAGTGGGACTTACATTCGTGTAAACGATTGGTTTGGGCTATCCACATTTCCTCTAGAAAGCCCTTCACACAAGCATCAATCTGCTGTGTGTGAGCTGCCCGGCAATCCAATCCCAACAGTGCCAGAGCTTAAGGCTCAGCCTCGAGATTTGAATGACTATGTTCTTGATGGTCCTGAAGAGGGTTGCATGAGAATACCCCAGACGTCAGAAAATGGTTATTGTCTTCAGGCTGCCCACATGTGGGCATTGACAATCTCCCTTTCCTCTAATTGTTCGAAGGTAGACTCCCCACCCGGAGTTTAATTTTCAGTCCAGTGCCGAGGGTAGGTAGGCCCTTCAGATTATCCTTAAGGTCCCCAGTCCTCACCCGTGTCACAAACTGGAAACAAGTTCAGGGAGTTTTATGCCTAACTTTGTTTATTTGGACATTCTTCATGCTTCCGACATGGCCTTAGGCACTCCATCCTCCAAGTCACTTCATCTAGCAGGGTCAGTTCTTCCTGCCTACTAATCAGGTTGCTTGAAAATCTCCTCCACCTTTTTCCACCCGGACTCGGCCTGTTTAACAGGACGGTTATTCCGAGAAATAGAGTCGATCATCTTAGGGTATCTGGTATTAGGCATCAACCGACCCCACCATCTGACCTTGAACTCGTCAAGATGAGAGCTCAAGGATAGTACGCCAAACTCGCCCGGAACAGCCATGTTAGCTGTTCCATAGCATGCCGACATGCTCTCTTTGAGCACTGAAAGCTGAATGGATTCTAAAATTTAAGCAGGGTTTTAGCATGATGCGTACTCTAAAGTGAGCATGGGGATCTCTTCACTCTCCCTTTCTGTTTGAGATCCCCTCCTCCCTCCCCACGATCATGGAAGGCCATCACCACATGTCATCCTCAAACATAAGAGCTAGTAGGGGGCAATCACCCACCTTTGACCCAAATCCCTCGCTTCCACATCTTCAAGGAGCTGAATAATGAAAACATTGAAGAGCAGAGTGGAGAGGTACAACCTTGAGTTACACCTTGGTCAATGTCAAAGAAATTAGACTTCTGGCCGTTTACCACAGCTTTTGGTGTTCGCATACAGGTTGTGAACCATGCTCCACATGGTTCCACTGACCCCAGAAGACCACTGACGAAGTCCGTCGCGCCGTACCGTGTCATAAGCATTTTTTACATCAAGGAAGAAGACAAAGGTGGGGTTTCCTTTGTTTTCCTTCCCTGTATATCCTGGCTGAGGGTAAAGAAATGGTCGGCACAGGCCCTATTTCTCCGGAAGCCAGCCTGACCTTCATGGAAAAGACTTCTAGACTCTAAATCAACTTGAGACAGGTGCTTATTATCCTACAAAACAGCTTGCTACCTGTGCGAAGAAGTGTAATGCCACGGTAATCCCAGGCTCTGCTCTGTGGCCTTTCTTATACAGATTAACAATGACATCCTCTCTTGGTATCATTTCAGTCTTTCAAATTAGGGTAAAGAGGAGGACAAGAGCCTGGACCATAGGATCGCCACGATGCTTAATTAGCTCGTTGATGATCCTATCACACCCACCAGCTTTAATAGCCCTTAAGATGTTCTACTGCTTCAGCAATCTCAGAAGAACTAATGGGTTCGTTGTATCCCGTTGTGATATACTCCAGTTCATCGGGGCTGTCTTGGATGGTAGGAACAGCTCTTCACTATTAGAGTTAGATTCACAGCCAAGACGGCTGTAGTGTGTTTTTAAAGGTTTTCACAACCTGATCCTTAGGAGTCGTCACTGCACCCTTGTTATTCCTTAAAGTGTACTTGCTGACCATTTTTCAGCGTGTCCAGATACGTAAGGCCAACCAGAATCCTTTGTCATTACCACCGTGTACAACCTCCCCAACACATTTTCTTCTGAGCCTTCACTAGCTGATTTACATCTTTTTGCAGCTGGTTATATATAGACCACAGCTCTCTGTGATCTTTGATATTACAGCAGTCCATACAAAGCACCCGTCTCTAGGCAATCTCAAGATTGATCTCATTGGTCTACCAATTCCCTGCACCTTCACATTTCAACCTTGCTTCTTGCGTCACCCAGTCAGGTGGGGAGATCTTGGAGCGATTTGATGAAGGGTGGTAGAGCCGCTTTCAATGCCTGGACATATGCTATCTTGACCTCTTCCCTCCGGAATTTCTTTGCTCCACTTTTTGAATTGAACGTTTCACAGATCTATCAATGTTAAGAAAACATCTTTTGATCTCAGTCCAGACAAGAAAGTGGTCAGAAGTACCAATATCAGTTCTCAACCAACACTTTGGCACATGGAGAAAACAACTCCTTACCCACTATGATATAATCCACAATGGACTGCTCCCAGTTCGGCTTTTCCACAAGACCAGTGCAAAGGGTCTTCTTTTGACCTTTTGTTAAAGTTCAAAAGCTGAATCCAGGGAAGTGGTAAGCCGCTTGCCGTTGGAATTATGCTCATCCTTGCCAAAATCCCAATGACTTCATCCTCTTGTAGACCCTTGCAGCTGGGCATTCAAGTCTCCTACCAAGACCAGGTGGCCTTTGGTAAGGAACTTAGCACAATCAAGCTTAACTTCCTGGAAGGCTGTATCAGCATCCACACTAAGGGCTCCCTCTGTAGGCATGTAGACACATCCTACAAAGAGGTCCTTAGCCCTCATACCGCCCTTCAGTTTCAGTCTCTCAGGGAAATAACTGTATTCGTACTGAAGTTCCTTGTTAGTGATTTTACAATTATCACACAGGAAATCACAGACAAAGAACCCCACTCCTTTTTTATCACTCTTTGCAGAGGCCAGCCAAGAAAGTCTTTATTTTCGACTCCTTTATTCTCTCAAACGCAATTAGTGCTTGAGGGCACCACTTATAGCCAACAACATCTCCAACCATCCTGTCCTTAGTTTCCCATGTCTCTTGGCCAGCACAAATGTGAATGCCAATGGCTTGAAGAACTTGTCCCACTTAAGATTTCCTTTGATATTCAGCCCATAGAAGTTAAAGGTGCCCAGCCACAAGCCAGCCTCTTCCATACGAATTGTCTGTCATCTAGGTTGCTTTTGAATGCTCATAGACATCCTGCTATTCTGCATCGATGGGTCTGCTTCTTTGTGTGCAGGCTTTGTAAACTTTTGAGGATTGGCATGCCATTAAATTTGGTATGCTTGGTCACGAATGTTAAATTGACATCACGGCCTGGGTGTATGAACGTTGAACAAGAATATCAAACTGGGGGAATAGGAAAAGATGAAACACATCAGAGATCTTATGACTAGCAAATCGTACTATCTTGTTGAACCCACTTGCTTGTATATAACAAGAAGTGGGCCAATTGTGCACAGCAGAAGTGCACGATGTTTGTTCGTGGTCACGGATATGAGCTTTGGTTCATAACTGAGCCACAAAAGTGACCTGTTTATAGCTCAATCTTAAGCTGTTTTGGAATATCTGTACTTCAATGGTAGTGCCAAAGTGACCGTGGGTTTTAGGTTTCTCCTGTGCAGATTACATAGAGAAGAAAGCTGCAAAAATTGGTCTGGAACAACTCTTTCTTCTCACCACCCGCACCGCTGACTGGTCAGCTCCCTTACCTCATCAACCTTACCATGTCTCATGAAAATTTCTTCTTGTTTTCTTTTGTCTTCGGAACCCACCCCTTTGTTGGACTACAGATTTACACAAATTTGTAGTTTCTTGAAAATGTTGAAACGGCTTCCACATTACGCTGGTTGAACTCTCAAAACTGCTAACTTGTAAAAGTGGAGTGTCGGTTGTTGCTACACCAATGCTTTGATATGTGGCACCAGATCTTAGATGGTTGGTCTAGTTTCTTCCATGAAACTTGTGTCTTGGATCTCTTAATTGGACAACATTATTTCCACCCCTCCTGTTCTGAGCTCACACTTCAAACACAGCGTCAGATTTCAAATGTCGAGTCTTCAACCGCTAAAAAATTTCTAAGTTTGCAGTCTCCAATTCAGTCTCAAAATTGTGTAATATGGCCTTCTATGTCTTATATAGTGGTTGGTTCAAACTGAACTTGAAGTTCAAATGACTTCTTCAAGTCCTTAAACCCCAATATTCCCCAAAATTACATTCTGAAGCTTTATTCTCATTGCCCAAGTAAATAATTGCAAGTCACCTGCAAAATGAGCCCTGCAGAAATCAAAACAAGTCTAATATATTATTGGGAAGTCGCGGGTGCAGGTTTGTGCAGCGGGGTTTTTCTCAGGGTTCTTTCGATGCGATCCCTGCTAAACGCCGTATGCGAGTCAACCTAGCACGGGGATCCAAATATTATTTGAAGAAGCTTCTGGAGGACTCACCTAGCACATCACAGCAATTGAAGTCTGCAGATTTGTCAGCATAGGTGGAACCTGGACATGCTTTGGATGGATATACTGAGCCATTCACAATTCACCAACAATGTGAAGATTGGCATTCAAGTTGGCAAATTATCTTGTAGTGCACTGCTTGAATCACCACTGAGTGCTGTGCAACTGTATTGTAGCTGTTCTGCACGATCGCTATGGCAAAAGAAGATAGAAAGGCACAAGAACGAAGACGGACACATGCAAGACTAAATTCACACACCAGACTCTCTCTGAGCTTCCCCCTGCTGACTCTGGGCATGACCTAGGTTCTGGATCAGTTCATACCCCAGTGGGTTGTAACCTCCAACCAGCTCGAGTTATATCATACCTGGATTATGCACTCAAGTACAATGGTGGATCTCTCCTTCTCCTCACCACTGGAAATACAAACTTTGAATCTTTCTCTTTCACCCTCAAGATATGAAATGGTCCATTAGAAAACAAGAGTGCAGTACCACATAGCATTGCAGCTGGCTTCTGTCCTCCAAGGGGAGCTATCAGGCGCTTAAATAATGCCAGGAACCAAGATGGAAACAAGGACCTTAATATGCGTACCTGCAATCACCCAAGGCTCCACATTATATGCCCCCTCCTTCCAGTGCAAAGGTGGACCAACTCAATGCAATCCTGCTTCCCAGCTAAGCTTGTTGGTGAACACTATGAGTGGGGTGGTATCAATGCCATAGCCTAGTAGAGTCTTAGAAATTCATCCCGGTAACACAATTTTTGAGACGTTGGCCACAGAATGAGGAACATACCGTGGCTTGTTCAGTCTCATTGGTGTGGTGGTGTGCCAACAGACCCCGCTTGGCCACATCAATGAGACCATCATAACCAGGTTTCACAGAATCCCACCCGACCTCCTGCACCAATGCTTTGCCTTAACTCAAAGCTCTTCAACACATCATCACCACCCTTGCTCATTCCACATATATAATATGCATCTTAGTACAT
Source organism: Takakia lepidozioides (assembly GCA_030704615.1). NCBI lineage: Eukaryota > Viridiplantae > Streptophyta > Takakiopsida > Takakiales > Takakiaceae > Takakia > Takakia lepidozioides. The sequence continues at coordinate 41,969,364 of CM060732.1, read as the reverse complement.
CCATATGCGGCGAACATTAAAACATTGGTTAGTAACAAAATCGTATAAAAACAATGGCCAATGTTTAGGTTTGAGTTCTACAGAAGAATGCTCTCGCAACGAGCAAGGGAAATCGAGGGGGAAGAGAAATCCTGCTCAATATTCACAAAGGAATCTGGCAAGAGTCTACTCACCTCTACCATTTTGCCCCTGAACACCGATAAAAAGAGGTCATCGAGTACCCCTGGGCTATAAGTAATCAACTCTTCCTCCTGGATTGTCTCCATCTGCATGCACAATGACACTGCGCATCGTAATATCAAGTAAACAAACAAAACGTAAAACTCAAAGATTAATGGTGCTTCCCGAACTAATTCAAACAAAAGGAATACTGAAAAGCTGCAACTAAATGTCTTCCGAAGGAGTGCTGTGTATTTTTATGCTTTCTTTTGGGAACTTAAGAGTCACTGACAAAGTGTAAACACAGGGGAGGTTGCAGTAGGAATCAAGAGAATGTCTTGCCCTTTCTCGGGAGGTGAAATTTAGGTGGCCCTGTCGCGACCCATGACCCGGCCCGGGTGGGTCTGCCGCCAAGTATGGTATGCCGCAAGACTCACCTGGGTGGGTCTGTCGTGGGAATGGGTCTGCTACCAAGTATGGTCTATCGCAAGGTAGGGTCCGCAGGCCCAGACCCTAGGCGGCATTGGGGCTGACTGCGGTTGTTTTCTAGGTTAAGATATAAAAAAATGGTAAGGTAGTTAGTGGTGGGTAGTGTGGTGGTAGGATACATGGAGCGATAACTATGAGGTTATGAGTACAACTTTGGCTACATCAGATGTGCATTATAATGATGGTTCTTGCTGGTCAGAATGTGTATTAAAGACTCTTTTTTTGATGGGTGAGTTTTCCCGCCATAAATTCTAAGTCCTGGGCCAGTAGTGAGCAGACCCAACCTACGAGACCGAGACCCGGACCCACAGGTGGTTGTGGGGTGCATGGGGGGGCATCCCGACATTCGTGAATGGGCCCGCCTCACTTAAACTCCCAATTATTCAAAAAGCGTTATTGCTACCCGCATGTCAATCAATAAAATGCCCAGTGTATTATTGATGTCAGTAACTACTATAACGCACTATTTCATCCAACACCAAAATTGCCTATATTTGTTTTTGTTTTTGTTTTTTAAAGAACAGGGGACATGTTTTTTAAACTTGACACAAAAAGCAGATCAGAGCTCTCCTTAGGAACTTTGTCTGGGGGGGGCCAAAGACTCACACTCAAATCGCAAAAGACCCCAAGTATCTTGGAAGCAAATATGCCTCCCCAAAAAATTAGGGGGTATTGTTTGCAAATACCATGATTGGCTCTTGGAGGATTCATGTTTCACGAGGACTAACAGTCATTAAGCACGTTCTCATCCCTTGCTAGGTCCTCAGACTGTGCAGGGTAGTGCAATCACTGTAATGGACTAGCTCCAAAGGGTACATTCGAGTTATATGCCAAGTGTCCATAGAAAACCCTGTCGGTCTGTTTACACAGTTCAGTTCTTGTATCTTTCTTCTCTCAGAGGTTTAATTTGGCTTATGCGTATGAACTGCAAACATGCTTCTGGTGCCCGCAGTACTCAGATTCCTACCTTCTAGCAGCAGTTGGGTAGGCGATGGTTTGTGCTCCATGCTGGCTGACAAAGTCGTCATGTGATAGCCCCACATCCGAAAATACTGAATGACTATGATGTGGACTCAACAGAAATATGTGAGGGTACTCGTAATTTGCATCCTATGCCTGAACTTATCAGCAGTTGTCACAGAAGCCCAACAATAGTAAGGTTGAAATGCACGCTTCAATGACTGATCAAGGGGATAAGGGCTGACTATTTGCCCAGGTGAATGGCACCTCATTTCCATAAGCTATGCTGTGGCATGGGGTAGTTGAAGGCTGCAAAACAGTGCAGGGAGGGAGGGCCTTCTGTTTTGCCATTCCCTGCTAAGCTGCTCCTGTCCAGATTTGACTCGGCACCAAGGAAAAACACAGGATTGAACCCAGGAGCAAGAGAGAAAGAATGAATGGAGAGAGAGACACAGACACAGACACAGACAGAAGCAACTGTGGATACAGCTGCACCCAATCACTTTGGCGTGTGTTTGATCTTTGTCAGAGAATTGTATAAAGCAGGATTTCATGCAACCTACTGTTTGTTTGAGTTGGCTGCAACCCTTCCCAACTTATCTGAATGCGTGCCAACGTTTGACTGAATGAGAGCTCGATGTGAGCAAGACATCCATATTCCAAGAAGGCACTTGACAAGAGTGCCAATTGGGTTCAGGATTGTGCAGGTAAAGAATAACACGCTGACACTGCGTGCTGCGTTGTAGCTCCTGAGTCATGGGAGCTCCATGTTTTGCAGGGTTGTGTATGGACAAGTTTCGCTGATGAGTGACTATGGTTGTCGTGTTCTTTTGAGATCTATACACTTAGACTTGTGGCATGTTTTTTAACTGCCAAGGACGTCTGTCCCTTCACTGCTTTGCACTCTATACATGGCTTCTCCTTCAGTCCATGGGTGATCCTGGGATGAGAGGATCAATCTGTTGGGTACACGAGAATTACCAAACAGTGACCCACGGCCTAGAGCTCCAGCTGAGATGTGTACAATGATGAATTTTCACCAACCGCTTCCTTTCCAAAGGTCTGAGCCAATCATGCCCTCTCCTCAGAGGATCTCGGAGGAATAATCAGCTGCTGCTTCGCCGACTTCTGTCAAGCAACCCCCTCATGATGACCCGATTCCGGTTCTCGATTGAGAAGGCCTCAGCTTTCGCATGGGTGCTTGGAGGAATTGATTCTCTCTTCAACTTCCTTGAAGATTTCATTGCCCGCCTGTTGGCATCTTTATCTCGTGCCGGTCCTCTGCCAGCTCTGCTTTTATGCAGCTGAGAGAGAAGCAAGAAGCAAGAAGTAGTTGCTAGAACAGCAGGGATACAGCCTACTGTAAGGAACACCAGTGCAACAAGCAAGGAAACAGCCGGCAATGTCTCACGCCCTTTGCCTCTGGTGACCTCTTTCTTCTCTTCTGTTTGGGAAGTACTTGCTAGTCCCAAGTTACTGTCATTTGTTGACTTACTTACCAGAGATGTGTATCTCCTACTCCTTCGCTTTGAACTCCCAAGGACACGTGGTTTCCTATCCAGTTTCTGCCTTGTCCCTTCCCCAGACTTCCTTGAGGGTTTGGACGATTGCTGCCTGAACGAATTCGAGCATGAGGGTAGCGAGGATGCAGTGTCTGAGTCGCTATGCTCACTGCCTGCGGATGAGCGTGTGAAATACTTGTTACTATCTTGTGACAAGATGCTGGCAGATGCAACGGATGGGCCATCACCATGTGCCACCTTGGGTGATGACAAAGACCTCAAAAGTTTAGACTTGAATTTCAAACCGAGCCTTCTCCCACTGTGTGTCGAAGAGTCACTTCCGCGTGAGGATGGTCGGGCAAGTGATTCTGTTTTGGGAGTCACTGGCTTCAAATTCGAGCATGGGGGTACTGAGGATCCAGCATCTGATTCGCTATACTCACTGCCAGCGGATGAGCATGCGAAATACTTGTTACCATCTTGTGACAAGAGGCTGGCAGATGCGAAAGATGGGCTATCACCAGGTGCCACCTTGGTTGATGACAAAGACCTCAAAAGTTTAGAATTGAACTTCAAACCGAGCATCCTCCCACTGCGTGTCGAAGAGTCACTTTCGAGTGAGGATGTTCGGGAAAGTGATTCCGTTCTGGGAGTCACTGGCTTCAAATTGAGCTCAGATATAGAGGACGGCATAACCACATGAGATGGAGTGAACGACTGGACTGGAGAGGACTCCATGGAAACCACAGGAACATTTTGTCCATGGACTATTTCACTAGAAGGCTGGATAATGGAAGTCTCTGAAAACGTATTCCACAAATCTTTCCTTGTCTTGGACAGGCCGGACCCTAGGCCCAGACGCTTCGTTGCTCGAGCAGACTGCAAGGGACCGAGGACATACTTAGCGATTGCAGAGAAAAGGAGCTTGAAATAAAAGTTTCCCATTCGCCATCTCCGGATCACAGCGATGAATGCGAATGCGGCTGCTAAAAGGCCCTTTAAGTCCGCCATGTTCGTAAGCAAGGCTACAGCCGAATTTGAGGCGTAATTCCATCCTTGCTTGCGCATGCGCATTGCCAATCCTCTCCTCCGCTTGCTCAATCTCACAGCCTTCACTGGTAGCCCTGGCATTCCAATCTTAGTTGCATTGGCTGGCTGATCGTCCCTACACTCCACGACCTCTTCACTTGTAACCCTTGCATTATCCACATGTATCGGACCTTCCTCAGACACCCTTGCCTCAGTGTCACGCACAACCTTCTCCAACTTCGAGAAAGAATGAGACGCCACGGAGACATCTGAGATAGAAGAATCCAAATTGAGAAGAACAGAAGAAAGCCCATGATCCCAGGCCTTGTAAAACTCTTCAGAATTGCTTGTGGTAGGGGAATACAAGTGGGTTTCCCACCCATTTTCAGACCTGGCTAAGCATCTGGCCCCCGACACGGAGCTGCCTTTCCTCTCAGCGAACGATGTCCTTTTTTCCTGAAGCTCATCGGTGAATGCAGCAAGCTTCTCGGCGCCCTGTGATGCGCATGCATTTTGCTTAGACTTTCCCTTGCCCCCTCGGATGCGCTTCCGTAACCTCAGCCACAAAGACATGGGGTTCGCTGTGACGCAAGGCCTTACCCAGTGATCTCAACAGCTTCAAATGCAACTACAATTGTGCCTTCCAAGATCTTCTCCCCTACTTCTGTCTACATATCTCTTCATGCAATCAAATCATCCCGCAGCGCAAGTAGCGTGTATCAATCCACATCGAGCTTCCTGCATCCTCTTCGCTGTGCTCACCTCTTACGACAAAACATGCAGAATGAAACTTACGAGGCAACAAAGGATGTACAAAGACATCAAGCAGCCCACTCTGCTAAATACAAGCGTAAGCAATTGCGTGAGCGAGGTAGCCCACAAAGTGGGTCGTTGGCCATGTGCCCAGTCAATCATGCAAATGCTTGAAGACACTCTTCTTCCCCCTCGCTGACCAAGCCCGTCACTCTGTAAGCTGCTGCCAACACTCCTGGGAAATGCCAAATGTGATATTCTAAGGATTCCTTTTGAGCTGCTCTGGATCTTTGAGCTGCCCCATAGCTCCGGCAGTAATAAGAGCCACGTCACCTTGCGGCTACTGCCCCTCTCATGGGTTGACCATTGGTCGCAAATAGAGGGCAGTTCAAAAGTTTAATGCTATTGGATTGATAATGAAAGATGCCTGCTCACTTTGTGCATTCTTGTTTTGACAAATCCGGGGTGATGGAGACACGGTATCCGCCACCGTTGTTGCCGGGTGAGAGATCACAGCAGCCGTCAACAATGCCGCCGGGAATCCATCATTGTCGCCGTCGTCCACAGTGCCACCTCAACGAGCCGGCACCATGGAAAACTGGCTGCATGTCAAAATACCTAGTTTCAAACATCAGGGGCAACACCTTATTATTCCCAACTTCGGAATGTGATACATTAGTTATAAACATTAGCTTTAAGTTTTGGGGATATGGCATGGAAAGCAACGATGATTGGACGATTGACCCACATTAAGTTCAGGTCAAGCTAACTGTTTAGTTCGGTAGCCCCCCTTGCAATCTGCTACTACCTAGTACCTGTTCTGATTACTGATTCAATAAAAAAGCTTTTTTTTTTAACTTTTTTTTTGTGCAAGGCCTGAGGGGTAGGCCAATGTATTAAAAGGAGGAAAAAATAACCTCCATGACATAACCTTCCTTTCTAATGTTATCTCTTTCTGGATAATGATGGTATCATTTTGCATGTCATATGCTACTAGGCTATTTGGCTAGCCGAACCTTTTATTGAGAATTTGGAAACAATTCTTTTATTGGGTCGTCTTTATTCAGTAAAGACTACGCATCAGTGTCAAAAAAGGATAAGCCCCTGTTGTACCTTCCCCAAGTGTTACCTCCTCTCTTTTGCTAAAAACTACTTCCTGTATGCTTCTCAAGGTAATACCTCCCTCAGATAACATCTTTCTTATTGAACAATTTATGAAGAATAAATGGATGAATTTTCAGGTGAAAATAGATTTCACTATTCGCAAAGAGGAGCCATACGCATCTAGCCGCTTGTTTTTATGGGTTTCGGCTTTACTTAATTCATTACTGAATGAATCTGAGGTTTTTCAACGGCCCAGATTTTGTGCGGGGATGCTGAGGATGTAATCCATTTTTTCATTGGCTGCATCTTTATATAATATATGGTTGGTACCACCTTAATTTGCAGCCTTAGTGGATAAGAGAGTCTCCTTCTAGACAAAATCGAGTTGATCAATGACAAATGTCGAGTTTTAGACGACTAGTTGTGCTAACAATGACTGGAGGATTATTACCACAAGGGCACCCTTGGCATAATTCTCCAAATGCAAACCTGCCAAATCACCCCTCTAGGAACTGCCCAAACCTGTATTAGAATAAATCCAATGGAGCATAACAAGCTTGTATACATCTAACGGCATAAATGAAGTTAGGTGGCATGTCGCCCATGTCGGCCCAAAAAATAAAATCAACCAAAGGGGGCTGGACGTCTCAGAGAGGCTTCCCATCCATGTGCAGGGTGCCCTACCTGATGATTTAAGGTAAATTTCTATTTTAGTAAATAATTTAGTTTCTGCCTAATAGCCTGGTGCACCCTGACACCTAGGTGACATACCTAACCTAGGAGATAACAGGGACCTATACACCTATACACCACACTTGGAGTCCCTTATGCTTGGGATTGCCGCCGCCAACTCTGCAGCCATATGTAGAAATCCGGCCGAGTCCGCCCCAAAAGTCTTGGCACTAAAAGTGATGTCAACTAACTAACTTTACAAACCCCAAAAGTCATGGTACTAAAAGTGATGTCAACTAACTAAATTTACAAACCGTGTTTTCACTGAACTCTGAAGTGATATAAAAAAGGGTGTGTGTCAAGATAACTAGTGAAGTTGTCCCATATTGCGGTAATGTGGTCAAGGATCCTCCACAACATTGCTAGCTATCTCAACATGAGCTTATGCTTCATTCTCATCATTGGGACTTCTTCAAATTTTGTTTTAAGATCAATAGAGGCAACCCTCCCCAAGTTATGAACGTCGGGTGAAAAGACTTGTGAGAGTTATGTATTTTGTAGGCCTATAGCCAACTGTTTTGCGGAGCAGGATTATTTAATTCTACTGATTGAACACACTACACGACAATCTTAAAATCCCCATCTCCTCGATCCACAAATGTTTTAAAGCCATCCACCTCACTGCGCTCCGCTCCCTCACTGCCATCAACACCACCAATAAGCGACAACTCCAACCCCTTTGTGGCATCCCAAGTACCCTAGGCGCCGCTACCCTATTTACTACCTCCCCTTGTTACCCGGTGTCCCCTCGACACATGTTCTCTTTATATGGTCCACCCCTGAAAAGGGGAAATAGCCGTAAGGTGAAGTGGCTCTTAGTTACGCCGGCTTTGGCCGGAGTCTTCTCTCTTCCATTGTTCGCTTGGGATGGTGATCTCTTTAAGGATCTTTAATGATCTTTAAAATCGCCTGAGGTGATTTTGGAGAAATGAGGGAAAAAAAACAGTGTGGTCCACCCACTCACTACACTTACTTGGGACTTAGAGCTAAGGGTGGGCCACTGCCCAGCACAAGTAGGTAGCAGGATTCGAGCCCAGACTCAACCGGGTGGGACTATCATTCCAATTGAATTACTACTATAGTTATGATTTTTATTTTTTATTTTTTATCGTCAAACTTTTTTGGACAAAGTTTCATTTGTCGTCTCAACAGTTTCGAACTGCAAAACAACTGGGAATAGTATTTGTCCGGAATGGTATAGTTCAATTGACACAGTCTTTGTGAATATTGAGTGAGTCAATGGTACCTATGTTAGATGCTAAATCAACAACATAGTGATACAAACTTGACTAAGATTAACACTGTAATACTATTTTATTTATCCATTTATAGATCAAAATATGATAGTGGAGTATTTTACTAAAGGGAGACAAAATAAACTTTGGTAACATTTGGGGATTTAGGACAGTTAAGATGCGTTTTTACAAACTTTGGCAAGTGTCAAACAAAGAAACCAGGTGATTTGCAAAGATTCTAAGAGATAGATAAAATATGTTTTAAACTAAAAAGATACCGCACTCCGAAAAGAATATGTATCAAATAAAAAATAACAAAAGCCATGTTCAAACATTGAATTCAAATTCAACAAACTAAAATGTGTACCAACTCAAAATGAAAAATAATAATACACGATATGAATAAAGAATCACAACTTGCAAAACAACTAATGAAATTATCTAAAATCAAGTAGAACAAATTAACTCGATTTTAACTCATTCCGGACTTGAGATGAGAGTAAAAAAAGAATAAGTGAATAAAAAATTATAGATTAAATCCAAAAATAGTTTTTATTCCACTAACAATACGTTAATGCCATTACAAATTGGTCATATATACTTTGCACAAAGAAATGTTCGCGGATGTTGGACAAGTTAAAAGAACTTTGACTCTAATGTCAACGTTTATGATGAGATATAAGGAAAGAATACATATATGTATATATACTTCAATCACATCATGTAGAGCTTAAAGTCCCGGCAAAACTGACACAAAATGGAAACAAACAAATTCATGAAAAGAAATAAATTTACAACATTAATGATTGGCCATGGGCTTAGATAGGCCTCGACATAGTATACGCACATGGGAGATGCTCTTGGATACATAGGAGATTGCACTTGGGCTTAGATGACATTGGACACTTGGGCCTATATATGGAAGATGCACTTTGATACATAGAAGATTGCACTTGGGCTTAGATGGGCCTCCACATAGGCTACGCACTTGGATAAATAAGAAATTGCATTTGGTTTTAGATTTCATTCACACATGGGCCAACGGCATAGGCTACACTAGAGGTCGCACTTGGGCGTGGCCATAGGAGACAGAGTGGGATACATAGAAGATTTTATGTTTGGGCTTAGATGATACTCGACACTTGGGCCAACGGCACAGGCTACCCTAGAGGTTGCACTTGGGCCGCGGCATAGGAGATGCAATTGGATACATAAGGGATTGCACTTGGACTTAGATGACATTGGATACTTGGGCCAACAGCACATACTACCCTAGTGGAAATAAAAACACATTGGTGGATTGATTTCCACCTTGCTTCCACCTTGCTAATTGCAGGTGTGGATGAATTTTTCTCTTATGGGTTGCGATGTATAGATCATGATTTATTAAAATAATATAAAAGAAAACATTTAATCTAGGACCGCCAGCTCTAACGATCTTCATTAATTTTTTTAAATTAATGCTAATTATGGACAGCCAGAAAAATAATCAGTTCTAAATCAAGTTTTTATTCGAAATTATCTCCCACACCATTTGACACCATAAAAATCAATTTTTTTTAAAAGAAAAATCCGAAACAGAATCCACATATATACATAAAACATCTATGTTGACAAACACGTCGAGCAAATCTTCTTAGATAATAATGAATGGTTATATGATCAACATTTACCAGCCGCAATGCAAATACTGTTTGACTAGCATTGGGAAAACAAGATTACCAACAACATGTGCATTCGACGCAAAATCAAGTACAAAAAAAATATTTACAGTACACATTCTTTAACAACAACCATTGGATTTTAACTATGATAAATCCAAAAGAAACGAATTTTCAATATAAAATATCATCAAGTAGTCACTGGGTTATCTTTTCATGGCTATTCCTTGGTCGTTTATCTATCTTGCTCTCCTAACATTATTGTTATTTGACTTGCTAGTTGAAGCTAAGAAATATTGGGCTCTTATGTCTTCAACTTACGCCAAAAACCATCACAAAGGAGTGCAAACATATATTATGCAACAATGTATTGATTCTTGCACACTTGGTCCAGCCTAGACAAGTTCACTTGTTGTTTACTCTAAGATCTTGGATTTGATCCCAAGGCCTCCCACATGGGTGTGTAGCAATGTACCCTAGACATCTGTGTACATGAACCCAAATTTAAGGGATATACATAATTTGAGCTGCCATTTGACCTCCACAATGTGAATTGATGACCAGACCATCAACGCTTAGGGATGGATTGAGACAATTCAAGACAAGTAAAAAAGGCTTAGATATGTTCTCAGGCTTTTGGGTTCAAGCCATATGGGCTACTTGAAAAATTATAGTTATTTGTGAATGGACACCCAAGTTGTAGCCTAGTGGTAATGGGGACATACCACCTCGAAAGTGGTTGTGGGTTGAATTCACCAAAGTGTCCACCTTCTAGACAATAATAAAATTTTGTTTGACGTCCAATGAAATTACAAAGCCTACTGCTCAGCACAAAGCCCATCGAGGGGCCAACGGACGGTTGAACGCACAAACAAAAGGGGTCAAGAGACACCATAAATTAGGCTTCCTCGGAGGCGTCTTTTATTATTATTACTATTGATGTTGTTGGTTGTGAAGGCCATCGGTATTGCAAATAGAGGATCGACAAACCTTCTCAAGCACTCCAACTTCTTCCTTACAATCCAGGTTCAATGTCTATGTTTACCTTATTGGTGAAGGTTGGTGTAATGCACCGAGTGCATTTTCATAGCCAACGAAATGAATGCTCCATAAGCAATTGATCCCCATCAACCCCTCCGTTTTAGGCGAAAAAAAGAAAAATAGCACAAAAAAAAAAGGGCCCACGACACCCCTTTACGGTTCCGAGGGCAAAATGTAAATTTATCGCCCAAACGAGGCGGGGCCCTTGCCAAAAAGCACCAGGGAACCCTGCGTTTTCGCCTGAGAAGGGGGCACGGCGCCCTAAATCCAAGGGCTGGCGCCCCATCGCGCCGGGGGCCAGCCAGATTTTGCCATGTGCACCACCCTCCACCGTCAGATCGCTAGACAGAGCGGGTGGAGGGGCTGGCCGTCGCGAACGCTGCGTTGCCCGAGGAGATGGTGTCGCCTGCTTTGATCGCGAGGTGCCGAGGCTTGTCGCCAGGAATTAGGGTGCTGTTACAGTCGACCCTAGATAATTGTTATGCCTATAGAGCAGAAAAATTATAATATATATGCTATCTTTTATCACATATCAAACATTATGTTTTTTTAATAAGAAAATTACCTCAACAGTAGTTTTTGAGGGAGGTCAAAAACAATTGTTGAGGTAACATCTATTTTCAAAACCATTATGTTTTTAAAAAAAAACTACCTCAACAATAGTTTTTGAGGGAGGTCTGCCTCCTTCGTTTTCTATCCTATGACAGTAGTAGTGCCAGTTTGCTGTATGAAATTAGGCTATGGTGCCTGACACTATGTTTTTTCATTTGAATGAGTGGTGCCATTTCGCTCTATGAATTTGGGTTTTTCATGGTAGCCAGTTTGCCACAATAGCAAGGGGAATTTCGCCCAATATTTCTGCCTCAATTTGACATGTGTCACCTGCATAATATTCTTTAGTTATGAAAAATCGCCATATTGCACAATATTTGTCATATGTGTACCTGGGTGGACATAAGAAGTGTCGCCACCTCTGCACTCACCCCCCAAAATATATCGCCACTGGAGCGCCCTTGCCAAAATGAAAAAAAAAAGGGCTGATCCTTTGATGTCAATTCTGACACCAAGAGTGGAACCCAAATGATTTAAGTATCTCATTCTGAAACATATATTACTGGGTCTTGGAACTTCCATACTTTAACACTATGTCTATAGATCATTGAACTTCTTGCCAATCCTTGCAACTTCCAATGCATTTATTATGAAGACAAGGTCTACGTGCATCATACTAATTCTAGTCCTCAACCTATTAACATCCAATAGCCTAATGGTTCATTGGTGGTTGTGGGTTCACAACCACATAAGTGTGTTGTCATCACCTTCCCATCTGAAGGATGTAGACCTTGGGGACCATAAGCTGCGCTTGCTTCAGCAAGAGCCCATGTTTTTCCCTCACTACTCTTGTCCAGCCACACATCACTTATTGACAACCCACGGACCACAACTGCACTCTTAAAAATATAGACATGCTTTGACATTTATATACATTGTTTGCATCCTCTGGACGGTCTCTAAGATAAGTAGAAATGCTAATCTGCCACAGAAACACCAGCTCTTCATTCCTACTGGAAATAGTCAAAGGGAGAGAACTAGACTTGTACAGCATGCAGGATATAAGCAAGAATGGGAACATACATCTCCCACATGGTCACCCACAGAAAAAGATGAGAGATCGGGTAGTGTTCAGATGGCCAAGACAAAGTTGTCAAGAAGCTGCACTGTGCATGGGGCAATTAATCACAACCAAAAAGACAGGTAGAAACCTTGCCTTAGTTCTTGACATTAAGCTGTAGGTACAAGGGCAGCTATGCAAGGAACATTCTGGATACTCTCAACTGTGTAGCTTATTTGTGCGGACCCTGATTGATGCTTCCAAAGGGGTCTTCATTCTTAGCACAAGATCAAATTCCTCACTGAAGTCAACCAATGCTCCTGGTTGTGCTGGTTCCCACTGAAAACAATAGAGCAGGTTGGCCAGCACAAGTTGGAAATGAAGTGTTCCAATATGCATTCCTGGGCAAATCCGTCGACCACCACCAAAGGGCACCCACTTCAGCTGGCCAGGTTCTATGGCTGCCTCAGTCTCCAGAAACCTCTCAGGCCTAAAGGTTAGTGGGTCAGCCCATAGTGTTGGGTCTTTACCAAGGGCTCCCAAATTGAAGAGTACCTGGGTTTTTGCTGGAATATCATATCCTTGCAGCTTGCAGTCCTTGCTTGTTGCATGTGGTAGTCCAAGCACCGCTGGCATATTCATTCTCAGACTCTCCTTCGATATTGCTTGGACGTAAGGAAGCGTCTCCAAAATTTCCTCGGGCACATAGTCTCTCGAGGCATCAACTTTCATAACTCTCTCAATTTCTTCAAAAGCTTTGGCCTGCACCTGCGGGGATGCCACCATGTGTGCGAGTGCCCATTCCACAGCCTGTGATGTGGTGTCGACCCCCGCAACCAGGACCTCTATCATGTTCCACAATATCTCTAAGTCAGTGAGACTGTCTTCTCCCTCAAGGGAAAGAAGGGTGTCAAGGAAGCTGCCTGAGGGGCTGCCTATAGTATCTTGTAGTTTGGACCTTCGGTTTTGGATTTCTGGTAAGAGAAGGGATATTGCACGAAGCCTTACCTCTTCATAACGGCGGTCATTTGCCTTGGAAGAGGGGAACCTGCGGGAGATGGGGATATAGTCACTCACTTGGTTGACAGATAGCAATTTTAACAATGTGTCCAGAAGTGCCTCCAGTTGAACAAACATGTCCTCTCTTTCCTCAGTAGCTTCAAAATCACTGCCGAAACATACACGCAAGAAGATGGAGAGCATGGAAAAGCGCACAAAGGAAAGGGGCCTGACCACAGCTTTAGCCCCATTAGCCTCCTCTCTGAATTTTTGAAGAAGTTTCTCAACCTCGCTATCTCTGATTGGCTTGTAGCTCAGCAGCTTTGTTGGATTCAGCACATGGTGTGTAAGATTTTTCCTAAGTTTTTGCCAGAATGGCCCATAAACTGAGCTTGATGATGTCCTGTAATCAGAGAACCATCTCCATGAGGGAGGTTGTGGACGGGAGGAAAAAACAGTGGCTTGGGTGACTAGAGCCTCACGCGCCGCTTCCTCCCCAGTCACAACAATTGTGGGGATCGCTCCCATCCAAAGAATATACACTGGGCCATACGTTTGGGACAAGCTCTCCAGGATTTGATGCACAGGTCGACCCTTCCCCAACATTGGTAGGTTTCCAACAATTGGCCAGGGGCGCGGTCCTGGAGGTAGCCTCTTCTTATTGGCATTTTTGGAAAGAACAAGTCGCAAGAGAGTAGCAAGGATAAAAGTGCTCACTGTGAGTACAAAGAGGTAGTTGCTGATAATCTCACTCATACCACCCTGCTGCAGACCAGTCGATTCAATGGCGACTTGTTAGCCATGGTATCATGTTTCTGCTACAATCAAAACAGCACAGAGTTTCATAGTATAGGTCCTGGAGGGCTAATACCACATCCGACCTGTTTTAAGTTGAAAGAGAGACTAGACTTGAACCCCGATTGTTTCGGACATATATAGCAGGAGGAAAAAACATGCACATGATTCCTTTTGAAACTTGAGTCTTCACAGTGCAGGCTATAGAGAAATTTGGATGCGAGACGTTATAAAAACACACTGCATACCTTGTTGTGCAAAGATTCGACGCTGAGGCTCGCATTGTCCATACTTGACTGAAGGCCCGACATCTCCCCTGCTGTGGCCGTGACTGCCTGTACCTGAAGAAACTGGTATTGCTTTCATGCTCTCTCTGTCTCTCTCGCTTGTAGATATACGAGCCCTTATCTTTTTAGAGACCAAAGTGCCTCGGGGCCTACCTTGCCACGACATCATGAATGAATATCTTCTCAAGCTATGGCCGACGTGCATACTACGCCATCTGGTGAGTCTGGGTTCAAATCTTGGATATCTGGCTGGTGTGTGCTCTGCTGCGGTCCCCATATTATATTTGGTAGCTACCACCTATAAAATTTCCCAGGAGACTATGTCACGCTATGCACCCACCTCCCTCTACCTTGAAGTCCACAGGCTCCGTGCTTCAGGTGGCCTCGCTCGCATAATTAGATTAAATACGCTAGATTTGCTCTTTTGAATCTAATACGCTTCAAAATGAACTCACCTGCAGAAAGAAGAGTTGAATGATCTGGGTGTGCGGGACTCCGTATGTCTATCTTGAGCTGAATTGCAGCTTCACCTTATTGTTTGCCTTGGATGTCAGCTTGGTGCGGAGTATCACTCCAAACTACAAACCACTAATTCCCACTTGTTCAGATCTCGTGTATATATGATCTAGTGTGTAACATGTCTGCAATGTTACGTGTGCGAACAGATGCAGCATGCAAGTCAATTCCTTCCGTAAATCTGCACACACTTATTCAAGATTGAAGACCTTCTGAACTCACATCTTGTCGCTCCGACATCCAACTCTCTTTGCATTTCCAACCCAGGATATACAACGCCCACATTTGGTTAGCCCCGGACTAAACCTGCTCAGACTGATGAACAACACCGCAATAACTTTTCAGCAGGCATGGTAAAGCCATATCGCTCGGCGGATCTTGAGGAGACTTCGGGCTGTATTGGTCAGTTTCTACATACTTGAGCGAACACTGTTGATCGCAACGAATTGGGAATGGTTTGAAGCATTCAAGCATCTGGACTGATTTTGCAAGCTGGGATTTCTGTTTAAGTATGTTGCATGTCTATGTTGGTAAGGATGGGAGATAGGCCTCGTCCGAGACAATATCCTTGGGGAGTCGCTTGTCGTCTTTTTCTGAAAAAAACTGACCTTCACCTACAAAAACTAAAAACTTTATTTGGGAAAAACTTATCATTGTTTGATAATTCCAAACAAGAAAAATCACCGGACAGTATCCAGCCACCTCACGCCCGGTCCAAATCTGGGGCCAACCAGCGAATCACCCCACTGTTGAATGTGGGGCCCTATTTCTGTCATTTATCAAAAATAAACTAAAACACGGGGCAGTGTAGTCTTTCTCATCCTGCATGGTTATTTTTCCAGGTTATTTTTTCCTCGTTTTCAGGGTCTCTGTCCCCTGTTTTAAGAAAAAACTAGAAAAATGTGGAGCTGGGATTCCTTCTCACATTCTTTTTTTACTTGGATGGTCCCAAGTTCAAGGTGTTGGACACTATCGATGGTTATAAGGATCTATAAATCATTTGAGTCAAGAACGAAGAATCGACTACTTGGCAAATACCATTCGTCGGATTTTGGATTTTCTCCAACTCTAAGCAAGTCCAAGATTTTACCGCTCCTCGAGGAACTCGGCGTTAGAGGA
The DNA here is from genome assembly GCA_030704615.1 of Takakia lepidozioides. Taxonomy (NCBI): domain Eukaryota; kingdom Viridiplantae; phylum Streptophyta; class Takakiopsida; order Takakiales; family Takakiaceae; genus Takakia; species Takakia lepidozioides. The sequence continues at coordinate 41,953,371 of CM060732.1, read as the reverse complement.
CGGGGTGATGTCACGGATATAGCCCAAAGAAACTTACCAGGAGTAAATACCAGAAGTTACCATATTACTATGTTACCAAAAGTTACCATGACTTATCATAATTTACCATGATCTACCATGATTTACCATTACTTACCAAATTACCGGGAGTTTACCAAATTACCAAGAATAACTTGGGAAACTACTCAGGAAGCTTCCTTTGGAGGAAACTTCTCCATCAAGATACCTCTTTTATTTAATGAAGCTTCTCCATCAAGAAATCTTTGTTTAATCTTGTAAACTTCTCCAGCAAGAAACCTCCATAGGAAAAGTTTCTTGGGGAAGTTTCTTAGTAGCCAGTATATATAGGAGGCGAGACTGGACACTCTTCAGTCTCGCCAACACCAGTTCAAGCTACTCTTGTTTCCAGTTCCCAGTACTCTAGCCCAGTTTTTAGTATCTAGTACTCCAGTCCAGTTTCCAGCATTCCAGTATTCAAGTCGTGTTCCAATATCTTGTACTCTTGTTCATTGTTATAAAGATCTTCTTGATTCATATTTACTCATCGTGCATTTGGCCACGCCGACCTTGACTTCGTGTCTAGCCTTGTATCTCTAGTCTTATCTTTTGTTTGTGTTCAGTCATGTTCTCGTCCTGACAGCATTCACCACTGTGGTATCAAGAAAAAAAAAACCCCACGATGCCACCACTTTTTTGTGCGCAGCTGCAAGCTATACGCACCCCTCATCTGGTCCTGCATATCTACTCCTCGCATATATGTTTGGTATTGCACGTGAGCAGGCACGGATGGCACAGGCACTCTTTGGTTTCCCACAAAACGGTGTACAGTCACAGGAGAGGAAGGGTTGCATGCTGGCCTGGCTGCAGATGACAGTAAAAAGACCCCCTTCTTGTCCCACCATAACACAGCAGCCACCTCCCTTGAATCATGCATCCTGTACCATGACTGCCCTTGCTTGGCAGTCTTGGATTTCTTCATTTTCAGCAAAGAGGGAGGGAGACCCTTTCGGTTCAATCTGACTGTGCCAGTGGCCCTGCAAATGCCAAGCTTCGCCAAGTCATACAGAAGCGTCAGTGACAATGACATGGCCCAAACCATGCAGCCCTTCAGTCAGTCGGCAAACAACATCGTACTCTTCTGCCTCTGGCCATCTGGCCCTCCTGCATTCTTACCAGAGTAAAAACAGAAATTGTAGACATATGAAGTCTCCGAGTCAGCAGTGGCCTACACCTTTATGCCCCACCTGCATGGTTTCTTAAGCATATACATCATAATTGGACAGTACCTCCCCTTATAACGAATCATGACCTCATCAACGGTCACCATTTTGTTCAGATTCCAGAGGCTTTTACACCTATCAACAATCTCATCACACACCCACCTTAGCTTTCCAAGCTTGTCGTAATTGCGATTCTTCGGATCCGCCACCAAAGTGGCGCTGTCAACAAGACGCAAACAGCGGAGGATGCCCTCGTACCTATCTCTCGTCATCATTTTGAGGATGACAGGACAAGAGAAGAATTGCTCTGAGTGTTGCCAGTACAAGCGAGTTCGGGGCAATTTCTTCATACCCAATCCAAGCCCTCAACTCACGGACAGTGAGCTCTTTCCACTTAGGCCCCCCACGAGTGCCCGTACCGAAAGCCTCACATACATAACGATTGGAGTCCCTACATATCCGTGCAAGCACATGTTATCTCCAAAACAAACGAAAGAACCAAACAGGATGTGAGCCCTTCATATCTGGTAGGCAGGGACCAGGTACAGGGCCAGTAAAAGCACCTCTATCAGATGCAAACTCAGAGCCAACATTGGACTCCCAAGTCGCAGGCTTGAACATCTTGACAAAATCCGCGGTTGGCTCCTCATCGCACTCCATATCAACCCCATCATTCTCCCAGTCGCATTCATCGGCAGAGTCCCCCATGTAGCCATTGTCACCGTCAAAATCCTCGTCCACGTTCGACGAGGCCTCATCATGCCCAAAACTCCCATTAGAAGACTCCTCCCCAAAATTCACAGTACCCCCAGCACCCCCACTATTGGGATGCAACTCCTTCAAAGCCACCCGACCCACGTCCACCATCCTCCCCGGACTCGGAGACCCGCCAACACACCCCACATTCACCGGTAGACCACCAGCCTCTCCTCCAATCCCAAAATTCACTCCATGACTAGTTTTTTTTCCTGACGACACCCTTGGGAGGTGCTGTCACATTTGCAGGAAGATACCTCTTTGCACGAGCCAAAACCTTCAAACGACTGACTGTTGGCATCGGGCCAGACATCTTCTCTCAACACAGAATTCACAGCCTCACTAAAACCGTCCTTGTCACCCTCCTCTCTTCTCTCTCTCCAACCTAGAACAAGAGCAACTTGACGTCTAAACAGGAAACGAAAGTTGTGAGGGCGAGGGTGGCGAGGCCAACGATCGGCACCTGGCGGGGGAGGCAAGCTTAACAGGAAGTCAGGAGAAAGGCAGCCCAAGATTACCTTACACTGCTCCTCAGTGCAATGTTGTTCTTGCAACGCCCATTCTCTTATAACTTGGGCTACAGCTGCATGCTCGGGTGGAGGAGGTGGTGGCTCAGGTGCAACAAGGGCCTTGCGCTTAGGCGCCATTGATTCCCTACCACCCAGACAACTCACCCCAATCACTACAAGCCTACGTACAGAACAAAAAAACAAATCCCCAAATCTGATGCCAACATCAAGAAATACAAAACCCAAGCATTACCAACCCTGACGGCATGGTTGTAGGATCTAATCAGTTGGCATGCAGAACCCTAGTACTAGCTGAATGCAGCATAAGCAAGAGGTGTAAAGAGAAAAGCACAAAGGAGGAAAATGGGTGAGCTTGTACCTAAGGCGAACAGACGGCTGCGCAGCCCTTCTCGCACCTCGTAAATGTAGGTGAAGCAGCAGATGTAAATGCAGCGGCCAGCTTTAAAGACAAACAAAAGCTCCGCGGCGCAAAATAGAACAGCGGCCCGCACACACCCACATCGCAAAGAGCCCAAATAAGCGCACAAAGAAAACAATCAAGCGCATATAAGGCTAAATAGGATCGACACAGGAAGGAAGAAGGAGCGTAAAAGGAAGATCTGCACACAGCAAGCTGTGAGCCCTCGACATGCACAAACGAGAGAGAACGAAGGACGCGAAGTGCCCGTCCCTCCCACCTCCCGCCACCCTTCGCGCGTGCGGGGGGGAGATGTGACTGACCGCACGGGCGGACATGCAGCCCCCGGTGGCACCCGTCACCGCCAAACGCATGAACCCCACCCCATCTAGCCGGCCATGTGGCAGGTCAACCCTGCTAGAGGGCCCCAAACCACTGATTTTTGGGTACCCCACACTTTCCAAAAAATCCTGCCGGCTGTCCTTTAGGATTTTTGGGGTGCCATCAATAGAGGGGGGGGGGGCTTAGAATTTAATTTCCTACATTTTTCATTCAGGGCTCGAATTCATCCGAATTCATCTCGATGATTTTCATCCAATCAAAATTTTCCGGCGACCTGATTCAGGTTGCCTCGTCCATTAGGGGTTAAAGTTAATGTTGTAGCACATCAGCTGGTAAGTGCACAATGTGTCGCCCTAGTGGTTTGGGGTTCAAACCCGCTGCCATGCCTGGTGTGTGGATTGTTCGTGACCGGTTGGTCTGGTGGTGACGTTTCCACCTGTGTGCCTAATGGCTTATCTGACAGGGGGTTAATTTCCCCCCCTCTCAAGGGCCTGAATTGTGAGCAGTCGCTCCCAGGTTTCTTTTTTCTGAAAATAAAATAAAAAATAAAAATGTTGTAACCTTTACATTGGATGTGTGAAAGAAACAGAAAAAAGGAAGAAAGTCATATTAGACTACATTTGCAAAAAAAGAAACAATTTAATTTTTTCATTTTCGGGCAGCATAAAAATGACAACATGCAGATGTGGCGGCGATAAATGACTTTCGACCTTTTTTTTTTTTTTTTTTTTTTTTTCGGGCTGCTTTAAAATGACGATGATGACATGGCAAGATGACAACGACATGGATGAGGACGATGATGTGGCATGACAATGATGATGTGGCTGACAATGATGTGGCACTATGGCACCATATTTGTGCTAGAGTTAAATTTGAAACTAAACTAGTCTCCGACCTTCAGTCTACACTAGAGTTGAGGGAATTTTTGACATATGCATAGTCTCCTCTTTAGGGAGGACCCAATAAATACATTTGGTAGTATATTAATGAGTCAAATTGCATGTTCAGCTCATTTCATGTCATGTAAGCCCACACCACAAAGCAACTACCTACCTCAAAATTCGACTGTCAAGGTTGACCGGCTTGTCAATTACTTGTATTCCTTTCAGCCAGAAATGACAAACATTTGGGCTAACTTATATTTTGCTTGTACAGGGACTTTGACAAAAATTTCTCCACTACATATTCTAATCTATAAGTACCCTAGATCTGTTTGGGGAGAAATTGAACGTCGAGGAAATCGATATGGTGGGAGCTGTGGCCAATGGGGAGGCTGAGGTAGAGCCATGAATCCTAATCTGCGAAAAACGGAAATATAAACAGGTACCCTCATCAAACTATATACGGGCTTAATATGGATACATATTTGTAGCCCAAGTTTCATTTGAAAAATAGTCCGCCTGGGCAGATGGCATGACCAAGTGGAGGACCGGGTGGGAAGGCGGTGGAAGGACACTAGGAGGAGGGAAAAAGGAGCTTTGCTGGGTGGACTGGTGGGCCCGGGTGGAGGGACAGCTGGACGAGGAAGAGGACCCGTTTAAGTTAGGGAAGGTCAAAAATAGCCAAAACATTGGAAGAGCCCATGGGGAGCTCCCAATGGACGTGGGACTAGAGGTTTTTTTAGGGTACAAGTGTCAAATAGTACAATAGGGTTCTGTAGAGTATGACATGTGTAGGGCCTTATGGAAGGCTCCACCACCCCTTAACGACCCCCCCTATAAGAGGGTCAGGCGGCCGCCTCCAAGAGCCTATATAGAGGAGGTCCTCCTCCTTAATACTTATACAAAATATGATCATAGATATATTAACTAAGAGAGAAAAATAGAAATGAGTGTATACACTGAGTATCTTGGGTACTTATTAATTTAGTGATGGTACCTATTTGATAGTTCCCATTTATAGTGGAGGCACTAAAGTTATCCGTTAAGTCCCGCCTTGTTTGACCCTCTGATCTCTGGTGGGCAGTTTGAGCCCATCCGATAATAAGGCGAGAACCCATGACCGTGTGCTTAGGTGGAAAGGGTCAAGTGATGGTAACGTGGGCCCAGGCTCGTCTCATGGTGGGGTGTGGTGACTGATGCCGGGGGCCCAAGTCTAGGATCAAACCGGTTTGAGCTGCCAAAAGCTACTCTCTATTTGATATTGTTTGGATGTGTTTGCACACTTGCTTGTGTGTGAGCACCTATAGTCTCACAATGAACGAATTCAATAAGGGCCCGGGTTTAAAAGGGGGTGTGGGGATTAGAGAGTGGTCCAGGAATTAACTAGGGCCAAAAGGGAACGGGAAAGCTTGTATTAAGGCTAAGAAGAGGGCCGGGAACTGTGTACCCCATGCCAAGACATTATCACATGGATGGTGGCAGTGGGACCCAGCAGCCTAGGCTTGGAGAAGTGTACGTGGTGGAGGCGACCTTCTAGAAGGGTTCCACCGCTGAGGGCTCGGTGGGCTTCGGTCCCACCAGCTTGTGAGGTCGCTCACTTACTAGTACCTAGTACCTAGGGGGCTATGCACTCTGCACTAGCAGGGCCCCCAAAAAAACAAACCATAGAAGTAGAGCAAAGATGAATAAGCCCCCTAGGCAAATTTGCCTAAGGCCCTGGCCGCATGCTGTATCCCCTTAGCAGGCCCACTTCCCTGAATGCTGCTCCAACTACATATAGCATTACTTCGAACAGCCTCCCACTTTCTGAACTGGATGAAAGAGGGACACCAAGTGCGTCTAATTGTCCGCCTAACTTTATTTCTTTGTGAAGTTTCACTTATACACTGCGACCTGGCAAATTTCCCTTCTCATTGCGGAATCCGTGAGGGCGAATCCAGTATCTTCACCACTGTGCACACAAACTCAACAAATACAACCCGTGTCCAGCAACGTTAAGTTGATGTACATGTTAGCAAAATACAACAACAACTAATGGACTACAACTAATGGCACTTTACGTGCTGGCCAACTTTTTGGAACATTTAAGAGAAAGCCTGGCAGAGCGAAGTGGCCTCTTTACCTTGCGCATACTGTTCTGTTCAAAGGTGGGCATGCACCTTCCTTACAGTGAGGGCTGCACCGTATGTTCATGTCCTGAGGTCTGGAAGGTGTATTTCGAAAAACTTCCCTCCACAGCCTTCACTGGAAACCATCCATGGGTACAAACTTAACAATCGGGCACTGAAGGTGGCAATCAGTTTCATTGGTTTAGATTTTTGCAAGAATTTCATCGACAATGGGGGACTTCGTCTTCCCCATAACTCATGTCCAGATTTGAACATACCTTTCCACTCATGCTGCAGCTATAGTACAATTCTAACTATGTCTTGGCCTCTGTAGGCAAAGAAAGTGCATACTGTTCCTTTAATTAGTCGGTTCTGACCTGTTGCCTACAATAATATATGCACAAAAATGAAGGGAGCCTAGTATAGGCACAAAGATCATTGACGTATGTTACCGACTTCTTCAGGTCTTAAAAATCGGACAGGCACCACAGGTATGCTATACCACCATTCATTCAAGCGACGGGTCCATCGGGCAGTGCTGTCTCGTCGTACTTGCATCTGGCTGGTGAATATATTCAAGAATGCAATCAAAACCAACCACTTCATTGGTAATACCACCAAAGCCATGGCAGACACCAACAGCAGAACCATGACTTGATTCGTTGCCTGTAAAGCCCACACCCTCATGAATCAGTCTTGCTGAAGACTACTTTGAAGGCAAGTGACGAAAGTGAAGATAAAAATGATCCAACTGAAGAATACTCTTTGATATAGCATTGAATGTTATCCATGCCTCCAGAATACTGCCGAGACAGTGCCCACAGAACGGCACAGCAAACAAGGCAAGTGACGAAAGACTATGTATGGACAGTTTCTCTCAAAACCCCCTCATGTGGCCATTCCAGAAAAATCACAAACCTTAAACATTTGTAACTGCATACAGCACAATCACAAAAAAGGACACACTTCATTGGGCGGTGACAGGAAGGTCGTATCGCAGCACCTCAGGAAAAGCCGATAGTAACAAAGCACGGATTTTGAGTAGGACAATGTTGCCAGCCTGAATAAGGCCTTCCAACTGCCCCAGTGCTTGCTGGAGTCCCAGCAATTGCTCAACGGTATTCTGCCCAGGGGGTGTGGGGACAATCAATTCCCGTATAGGCTCCTCATTTCGCACATATCGCAACCACCCCATGTAACCTGCCATGCCCGCCAGCGAGAGTGGTGGAATATAGACCATCCAATCCCTGTCCACCACATGCTCATCCTTCTTAGTTGGATCTCTAAATCCCAACTCCATGAAGACTGCAATGCTGTCTTATGTGAGCTGGAATGCAGTGAAGACTGAACACATGGACTGCAAAAGAGAAATAAGCTTTCTACATTTGGTGAATGCTGAGACTAATCAGAATGAACTTAACAAATCAGCCACAGAGAGTGCTACACTGCAGGGCAGACACAAGGTCAGAACATATGTCAGCGGATGCCCCTTAAGAAAATGGGCTCCAGGTTGCGCCATTCACATGTGAAGCAGCAGCAAAGAGTCCATGACAGCACCTGATGCTTTCCCAAACCAACAGCAAGACAAAGGGTTCTGAAATGTATCTACCCACTTGTAGATGAAATAAGAAATGGCAGCACAGAAAGTAAATGATGCAGTCGGCTCCTCCCATGACATTACAACTTGAAGCCACGAAACCAAGGCCATCAAAGGCACCAGCAACTCCTGCAGTACACACAACAGTACCATGACATACCTACTTACACAAAAGACAATGCCCATTTTGTCAAAAGGATGTGTCCATAACATAGTTGGTATATGGTTTCTGTAGATTGGAAGCAAATAGAATTGTTTTACCACACGATAATGTTTCACTAGGATAAGGGGCCCACCTTCATGACTGCAACATTCGTGCCAATCCCCTCAACTTTGACACCATCTATAGATGCTTGTGCCAGCATTACTTTCTTCGTATTATCTCGTGATTGTATGATGGCCTTTTCCAATGGTGTCATGTCACCAATGAGGATCTCACCAATAGATACAGGTGACTCCTTGGTCTTATCACTATTTCCTTTTGGAGGTGAAGGCCCAAAGCTGGCTACAGCTGAGCTAGGTGAGCTTGCAGAGCTGGCATATGTGCGACTCCCTTGGTGGCGGAGACGGAAGTTTTCCCCACCCCCTTGCCCTTCACCCTGCCCAGTGTGGCGCAAGGTGTCTGCTAAAGCTGCCAGGACCAAGTCACCCCCCGGCATTTCCTCTGCCAATGAGTAAGTAAGCAGGCTGTGAGGTCTGGGAGGCAAGACATGAAAAGTTTCTCTTGTTGCGCGCAAGCGAGCCACACCTAGCACTGCCTTTGCCAGAGCTTCTGCTTTTCCCACACCTTCCAACTGATGTGTACGTATAAATTGGTGTGCTGCCACTACCTCCCGGATGATGGTTAACCAATAGTCGCGACGTGTGCGCCCTGTCAATTCGGGGAACTCCAGCACTAGGGGTTCCAGACTGCATGCCCAACCGGCCACAATTATGCTTGGTTAAAAGTGTCAACCAGTTCACCATAAAGACATGGAATAGTTCCTATGTACATTGAAATGCCATCTAGCTTGAGGGGATTTTTCGCTTTTAACTCGGCCTTTTCCGTACAATTCAGGCTTGCCTCTTCACCAGATAGGATCCTCCCTTTTGACTTGCATTAAAATTATTGAAAAAGTAGCTGAACAAAAACTAAGTAGCCCTGGCTTCAAAACAAACATCCTGGTAAGATCTCATAAAAAACTCCAAGGGAATTCCATAGGAACTTACGTAACATTTGATTTGTACATGACAGCTTTATCAAAGAGGCGTGCACCCCAGGGGCCTGTTAAATCTGGCTTAATCACATGCTTCAAATCTCCAGATAGATCAAACTTCTTAGCTTTATCGTAGGACACAACTCCCGTCGCTTCAAAGTATAATGCATGATCAGTCAATGTCAACCGCCCTGTCCAATTTCAATCCACCATATGGAAAAATCAGTCGGGTGTTTGCTGCAGGGGTGAAATTATGCAATCGTTGTTTGGTACTGGCCCCACCACTAATGAACTAAAAACCCTCCAAAACATGTCCCCTGCAGAACATCTGAGTCCAAGAGTGTTGAAAGGTCAAAACATTGCTGACCAACTCACAGCGTAGCGATTTCCTGTTTTCATTCCCTGTTGTTCTTCCCAAACTGGGTGCGGGGCCTATGGCCACAAGGCTATGGAAAACAAGATTCATGAGTACAATTTTTTTCTATTAGCGAAATTAATCTTCCACAATCCATAATCTTGAAGGGTGCCTTCTTACATATACTCACCACAAGGTAAAATCGCTTATTTTTGCCACTCTACTGGCAACATCCCCAGCTGAAATGAACTACACGTATGCACAACCATCACGAAGAACTACTAACTCTTCATTCACCCTGCTATACAGACAAAGCCTCTGTTTGACCTCAACCTCACCTGGCCAAGCAGAGAAGCCAATATGCTGCAGGACAGGCTGTGTTGTGGCAGTTCCATCAATGTCTATCACTGCTTCGTTTTTGGCCAGACGAAGCGCATTAACCAGTGAGTGTGTCACTTGGCTCTTGATGGTTTTGATTGACCTATTCCACCCGACAAATCAACACAGCCCAACACTTCAGGCTTATCAGCAAGTGGAGAGTGACTGCAAGGAGTTGTACCACCCTCCCAGGAAGGTTTCGCTAAAGCAAGGTTGTTTAAACAGAGCCCTATCCCCTTTGAAAGAGGAGGCCATGCAGCATTGAAGGCAGGTCTACTAAGTGTATCCCTTGTGAATAACACTTTCTTAGAAAAGTAGGTGCTCATGCATTATGTCTACCATGACCTGGATTGAATGTGCAAGTAATCAGGGACTAGAGAAGAAATTCCCTGTCACTCTTAGAAAAGAAGAAGGTGCTCATGCATTATGTCTACCATGACCTGGATTGAATGTGCAAGTAATCAGGGACTGAAGGAGAAGAAATTCACTGTCACTGGGGCACAAGTGCTTACTTGTCCAGCTCGATGAGGTATTTGTCATAAATAGGGAAAGGCAGACGGCCTCCAGTGGAGGAGGTAAGAGCCTCAAACTGGCGATGCACACTGATCGGGTCTGCTACTACAGGGACGGCAGGGGCCAACCGGACAAATGCATCCAATCCCACAGTGTTCTCCACATCAACCTGCAAATAATTGAAAATCACAATAAATCTGTCAGGTTGACAGTCACCATTTTTCAAATCTTTCAACTAGAGACAAACCAGTATGATAAACTGTCTAAGTCACCCTAGGCACCAACTAAGAGGTTTGTGCACAAAAGAGTCTGGGAGATGGATAAATGACCATCATAGACATCAAGTCAGAATAGAATAGCGCCCCATCTTCCTCATCCTCCGCAGTTGAGCCCTCTTTTGTATTCCTATTAACATGTTGTTCCTTCTGTCATGCCATGCGAAACAAGGGGGTGGGGATATTAGCAATGACTTTATGAATCACCAATAATCCCCACCCCCTGTCGCTACCCAGCTTATAACTTGGGTGTAGCCCTATTCCAGAATGGACTAAACGCTGCAGATCCTCCCAATCTCTCCCAGCCACCTCCCAAGAAGCAAAAGAAAAAACCTCCACCAGGGTCCACAATCAACAACCATCAGATCTTATCCAGCAGTACCAGCAACAGCCTGCTCAACAAGATCCTGTGTCTCGAGGAATGGACATATTGTTTAACTCCTTGCCACTGATCCAGATGAAAGCCTCACCTTCAAGACAGGCCTGTTGGTGGCACCAGGAGCTTCCCAAGCAAGCATAATGTCGAAGGACAGGCGCCGAAACTCCTTGTCACTCAGATGGTCGGTAACTTGCACAGCCACAGAAAGGGCCCGAAAACAGATGTACTCCAGCAGGTTGTGTGCATACCGTGATGGATGTCTGGCTGACATGGGTGCTTCCTCATCAAAATGCCGCTGCAGCTCCTCAGGGCTAAGTAGCAAAATCCTAGAGAGACTCACCCACAACCCATTCTTAGCAGCAGCACAATGAAGAGTTAGGGCATCCCCCAAAGCCCAGAAGGCATTGTAACTGTGAATATGAGTGGAGAACTCAGTGATGTCCATGCATGTGTGTAACTTCTTTCTCTGTAATAGGTGATGTAAGTGGCTGAATAGCAGTTGCACAAAAGTCAAAACCTGGGACCTTTACATCCACCATCATCTGAACCTTGATTCATGGGCTATTTCATGCCTGAAGATTCTCAGCACAAACCATGGTACTCAGTTATCAGCTTGTAAATATGCCATAGACCATTGAACAATGGCAGCTATAGTCGCATGAGAAGAACAGTAGCTTCAGAGGACTTGCAAAGCTCTACAAAAAAAGGCTCCATACAGTCATCCATATCTTGAGTGCAAGGTTCACTCATGAATGTTTGGTAAGAGTTTGATATGCCAATAGGCAGGGATAGGGAAGGAATAGGAGATAAGTTACTACACTTAGACAACAACTATGTTATCGTGCCAGAAAATCTTTGGGGATTCAATAGACAGGAGCCAAGTCATGACTTTCATGATTTCCGGAACCAATGGCAGTACCTAAGATGACAGGACTTAAGATGGTCACATTGTACGAGGCGAATTTAAAATAAGTACAATCAAAACTGAGCTTTGCCACTTAACACAACTTTGCCAAGAAGCACATGAATCGTGCTCAATGACAACAAAGATACAGGAAAAAAAAGCTGCCAGATAGTCGACAAAAACTCATGGCCTGCAAATAAGAACAAAGTAGAGTGAAGTAAGAACAAAGTAGAGATAGCATTCCAGAAAGTCTTCATGAATAGCTGGCAATGGGTAACTATATTTTTCTTTGAAGTGTTCTACTGCTAGAAAGTGTGCGAACAGGAAGTATTACTTCTGTCAAATGTTTCCAGAGAATTGGAAAGTGAAAATGCCAGCTAGGGAAAATGTAGGTGTTCTACCTTGCACAACGGCCAACTACCACATTGGCAAGAGAGGAGAGCTCTTTGATCAATTTTTTGGTGCTGGAAGGGCTGCGCTCATCTCCTTTAGGTGATACCGCAACATTGGCATCCCTGCCTCCGAAAAACTCCTTCATATTTGTATCCCGTATAAGGGACTCCATTAAACTCCGTCCTCTGGTCAACACAGCCATTTCCTGCACGATCTCCCGAACCTTGCCTGTGGAAAGATGAGAAGACCTGCTCCTTTGAACCCGCGCAGCTCAGACTACAAACATTTACACAATAACTGAGTGTCAAATCGTCTCCTCCAACAAAACAAAGCTACCACCTACCATCCATGCTAATTTATGTTCTAAGCAGAAAGTACAAAATTGACAAAGATGCAGTTCCTTTCTCTCTCTCCAAGTACATATTCTCAGGGCGTTGTTGAGAACAAGAGATTCCTGAGTTCGAAACTGCCTCTCGAATCAACGAATTATGAATAAACTTGAAGCTGCATATATTGAATGATCCTTATATTTGTACATGTATACTCTCTCGAATGCATACAGAAACTGGATACGTAGTGCTTCCTATCATGGAATCCATCAGTAGTAGGCCACAACTTGCAAGTATCTAGGACTCATAGCTCGGGCAAAGCGGCAGAGGGGCAAGACGAATCCGCTCCAGGAAGGAACCTTACCTTTAGATTGGGACTTAAGTGTCTCCACAAAGGCTAAATCAAAAGGCCGCTGCTGCTAGATATCTCCGAATTTGTTTTTCATCTGATATTGAACGAAGTGCCATGCTTCTCCAACCGATCAGAGAAAAAACGGATGATCCTCAAACCATGACTTGCACTGCCATGCTGAGCCTTCACTGCACACTATCTCAGTTCACAGCAATCCTGCCAAGTCCCGGAATTTTTCTACTTCTGGCTTTGCCCTAGAAAGTTGCATGTCCTGACAGCATGTCCCAACTGCTGCCTAGGAGAAGCACCGAGCACCTGAACAGCTGTTTCTTCCGATTTGCACTACTGTCCCTACTTGCAACGATCCTTCCGCATCCAAACGAGTCATTAGCGCTCCCACTTGGCCCTCGACGTTTCCGACTCCTACTCTGGCTGGGGTTCTCGTCGAACGTTTGCTGGCATAAACAAAAACAAACAACCTCACGAACATTGGCAGAGTCCGAGTACGTCACCATCACCATCACATTTGTAGATCTGGGGGGGACCACCATCGCCACGTCAGATCCCTGCCCGCTGTGGTGGCACGGACCAGAGCTTCCACGTACAATGCTCAACACGCAAACGCACAGCCATCCAGCGCGAGAGAGACGACCCCACCCCCCAACCCTCCTTGTCCTATTTCCAAAATACATAAATATATATATATTTTTGTTAGTAAAAACACTTTAAAGCTGAATTCATCCATCATCCACTAGAATACATCCATCCACTCTAAATATACATTCATCTATCCAGTTACATTTTCGGATGACTGATACCAGGATTTCATTGACGCTCGTGGTAGGTTGGATGTGAACTGCTGGAGACCATTTATATCTATAAGCAGATTATCTGTTCTGGGCCGTAAGATGTTTGTTGTTGTACGATAGAGTTTACACCATTGGATTATTTAAGGTTGACGGTTAAGATTCCTTCGATCCTAGATCCGCGATGGTGCCCCACAGATTGCCGTACCGCAAAGGGGATAGCCATCAAGTGCCGCTTGCGCACGTGGAGGGTGACCGGGAGAATCCGGTGGCGGAAGAAGGAAAGAAGCAGGGAAACAGGAATCAACCGGTGCGTTGAGCGCTCTCCGTTTTTCTCTCGCTCTTTGACTGCACCTCTGCAGGTTTTTCCCTCGCACAAGCTGCGGGCTTGAGGCTCTCTTTGCGATTGTCCAGATTTGATGCGCCCTTGGGATAGTGGAGGTTTCATATCTGTTGCAGGTAATTTCTCGGGAGAGTCTGTTATCATTCACTTTGTGCTTCCTATGGACGTTATATAGATTGTGTGTCTTGCATTGAACCTGTCATCGATTGAGGAATTCCGTGAAGTTCGCGCTCTGGTTGAAACAGATTTTCCGATTGTCTCTTATTCAGGATCGAATTGACGCTGGTTAGCCGGTTCTGTGCTCTGTAAATGTATGGTACCTGGAATGTTGAGGGTCTCTGTTTCTTAAGTCCCTTTGTCAAATTCAGATTTTATTTATTTATTTATTTCTTTCTGTTGGATGTACTTAAAAATGTGCGTGCTCTCCGTTTTTGAGAGTTTGGCGGCATGATAACTATGCATCGGTGCAAGCGCGTCTTTGATGTGTTTGATGTCAGTATCTGTTCTTGTAATCGTGAATCTTAATTGGCTTCTGTTCTCCGGGATCAATGTTGCATCTCTTGAAGCACATCTTGTGTCTCTGTGTCTCTCATATCCTCGTGGTCGGCGGTTTCATCTGTTAATTTACATTAGAATAGTCCTCCGATCGTATTCTAGTAATTCGAAGTTAGTGAATGGTCGAAAGATATACATTAGGCATAAAAGTAGGAACCTGTTTCAGGGGTGCCTGGATGTCAAAAGCTCGAAGCTCGAGGCTCCCCGGGCCAGACATTCAACGGACAATTACTGGAACAGAGAACACCGTCCTGAACGTAGAGGATTGTCTGCAGATCCTAACTTTTATGATCTGGAATGATTATCAGCTTGGACGACGCCAGTCTCTGGTTTGGCTCCTTCAATTCTTTGCTGCATTTGTCCTGTGGTCCTCTAAGCATTATGTGAGACTTTAATGCATGCCTCAGAGGCATAATCACCAGAGCCAGAAACATGGTTTGGTCTGCTGAAGTTGAAGATTAGTGGATTTCATCTCTTTGCCGTTATTGGCTCTCGTTTCAGTTACATGATCTTGATTATGTGCCGGAAATCCTACTACTATGTGATGATTAGTTAATTGTTTAGTTCCTTCCGAGAGCTACCCACTCACGGAGTCCCCTTTTCAAAAGGGGGAAGAGTGGAGGTGGGTGTTGGAGTGAGTATGAAGTACATGGTCTTCAGGACTTGGATGGGAGGAGCCTTCTTTAGCCCTAAGTGTGGGAGGGATAGGAGAGTTGTGACAGGTGATCTTGGGGTTTGTCGCCACTGTCTACAAGACTAATGGTATCCTTATCTGTGTTGTTTGTAGGTGGTGGACTGTGGTTTGGTATCATCTGTTCCCAAGATCCTACAGAGGATTGCTTTAACAGATAGGGTTGAAAGTAAGGGCATTTTGATAAGCGGTCTTGCCAATGGAGACAAGATTTTGTGGAAGGAAACAAGCCCTTTAAATATTGGGGTAATTTACATGTTTATTGAAAAACAAAATTATGTGCCTCTGGCAGGATGTCTCCAGCCCTGCAAAGAATGTACTCATAAGACGTTGTTTGCCATAGCCTTGTGGCCATTCCAGCCCTGCAAAGAGTAGGTTTTTTTGGTTATTCCTGCTATGTTCATTGGGAGCTGGGAAAACCCTGGCCTTCCACTACCTGATTGGTATTACGAGTGGCCTGTTTCTGGCACCCTAGGTTACCTTCAGGCGTTCAAAGTGTGCGTTAGTCGCAAGGATAGATTTAGAGTGGATTGAACTGCTTGTTCCGAAACTACAGACAATGGAAACTGCAGTGGCGGGGCGGGCTTCCCGAGTAAGACCGCCCCGCCCTATGTTCGAGGAATCCAATGGCTTTGCTTGCGGCCAAAGTGTAAGCAAGGGGTGGGTGGCCACATCTCTGATGGAACCACAAGTTTGGAGCTCGTCATCATCTTTGCTTGACTTTAGTATGCCTCTTCCACGCTCACGTTTCATTCAAGTATGGACACTTCGCTACCTTTGTGTGTCAGCATGTATGTTCTACTTTGGTTGTCTTTGTGTCAAATTTCAGACTGGGACCTATTGGAGTTTCCCTTGTATATGCATAAAGATATCTATTCCCATTCTGTTTTGGGGGTTTTTCATTTGAGTAATACCAACGACAATCCTTGGTTTGTCGTAGACGTAAAGTTGCATGGAGTGCTGATCAAATGCACATCAAAATGCAGGTGCCACACGTACGGCAACTTTGCAACTGGGACTGTGGGTTGGCATGCGTGTTGATGGTGTTGAAAGCACTGGGTGTTGAGGGCTGTGATCTTAAATATCTCAGCCAGCTTTGCCACACCACCAGGTATCTACCTCATCACCTCACTTTAAAAAGGAACTCACAAGACATATGAGAAGGCTGAACAGGAGACACATGCACTTCCTTGAGAACATAGACATTTATATACACATGATAGAATCAGCCACTCTTTGAGTGCAGCAGACGGAGGAGGAGGGGTGGGGAGGAGACCAGAATGGGGTCACTCATATCTGGATGGCTCAATTCAGTAGTGGACTTAACCATATGAACTGGATGCTCTCAAAGACAGCCTCTAGATCAAGAGAATAACCACAACAATCCATCAGAATTGAATTATATCGTCACTGTCACCACAGATCAGACACTTAATTCTCTTTTCCCTGGCCAGCTTAACTTACTGTACAGGGGTACACAACCTACCGTGTGCTTGAAAACGTAGTGCTTGGAAGGTGCTTTAGGCGTCCTGTAGTCCCACTCGTTCATCAAGGACTCTCAAGAAGCAGTATGTTTGTTACTGGCTCCAACGTTTGTTACCGGCTCATACGTTTGAACAACATCTCTTTCTCCACTGACTTCTCTTCAAGGTCTTCCTTGGGAATTTCCAGGACTGGAAATTTCATCTAGTCTGCCATGAGTATGGCTGCTTGTCTTTCGGACTGATTACAAGCTTTGGGTGCCTTGTCTTGTCCTCTCGCGTCAACAAGTACTACTAACTTCACCTTAAATACGTCTCTTCTTCTGATCAAATTGGCCACACTGGATTTTTATCTTGACCAGTTCTGGGACAAAATTAGTATTAAGGGCAATAAGGTGAATGGCTTGGAGGCCTCCTATGCTTGGAAAATGCCCTTTCATACAGGTTGTGGCTGGTCTAAGGAAGATGCATCATGCCATCCCCAAGTGCCATGCGTTGGATGAAGTTGGACATGACTAATATCTTCTCTGGCCTTTTTTACGAGCTTTGCATTTCAGCTGTAAGCCTGGGAGATGTGACACCTAGGTAGTCATAGAGAAAATGCAGCCCTGTCGCTGATCTATGTCAAGTTAATTTGACAATCACCATTGACCAAGACGCAACTCTTAGTTCTCTTATAGTTTACAGGTTACTCGCTACATTAACCTCTGATTTTGGCAGTTCAGAAACGTAATTCAAGTTCCCTCAGGGTCCAATAGCGTGATAGGCTTTTATGACATCTATAAAGAGTGGGTTCTCCTCCCATGGACGGTCTGGCTGAGGATAAAAAACATGGTCACTATGTAAATCCTCCTTTACTTTGATGTAGTACTCCATTCTCTTCAAATTTTCTTAATGTCCCTATTGTTTACCACCAGGCAAAAACAATTAGGCACAGGTTTGTGTCTAGGTGGTTTTTGGGCAGGTGAAAAAATCGGTTAGTGTCTCTTATGCCCGTATCGGCATCTGGATTTTCGAATAGACCAATGCAGTATTTGCAATTCTAAAATTGGACTTATCTCTGTATTGCATGACTATTGGATGGAGATCATGTGAAAAATAAAAGTGAAGCTTTCAATATTTTATTGGTTGTGGACAGCATTTGGACAGTTGATCTGGCCCACTTGTTGAGGCATTTCGCTGTGGATGTAGCGTTCCTTACTGTAACTATTGGTGCCAACCCAAATTTTGCAGTGGAGACTTTCTACAAGGTGCACTCTCTGCAAAGCATACATCCTGTCGTGTTTGACATGTCTATGAGCAACCTCAGGGCCTTTGTTTGTGAGCAAACCAGTGAAGTTTGTCTGAGAAATCTCTTTGTCTATGTTGGTACCTACTTGAAGGTTCTGGTCTCTGTCTCTCTCCACCTTCCTCTGGTGTTGCTGTATGGGGTTGGATAGTTGGTAATTTTTTTAGATGCACTGGCAAGGCTCATTGTTCTCGGCTGTACCCAGGAAAACATGGAGGAAGATGGAGAGCGTGTGAATAAGTTGTTTGAGACAGCCCCCCAAGTCGGCATTGAAGTACAGGTGGGTCTTTTCCCCCTGGTCTTTCCAACCCTGTTTACCTCTTCTCTTTCTATCTGCCCCTATTTCTCCAATCTCATAGCTTCCCTCTTTGTCTGTCTACAGTGGAGATCAATCACTGGAGAAGAGATCTCAATGCTAATTTTATCAGGCCGGTACCTTGCCATTGCCTTGGTTGACAAGCGCAAGCTTAGGTAAGATATACAAATACATCATCATTCATTAAGGTGAATGCTCTTTCTCACTGGTCATGCAGTTAGCGGAGCATGCAGCAAATTAATCTTACATGACGCTTATTTGGGGATGTTTGTCAGTGTCTGTCTTAGAGGGGGCTAAGAGCTGTGTGGGGAGTACCTATTTTTGAGTTGGAGCTGCTCTTGGGGTGTGGATGATAGAGCAGCCATCCATGGTTGGACGAGCTTTGCCTTGCTGATTGCTGTGGCCTCAACACCGGTTACACAGGTAATTTGCACCCTCATGGTGTTCTTTGCTCCAGAAGCTGTCATATGACTTTTCTTCAAGAATGTTGAATGCTTTTTAACACTTTTATTCCAGATAACTGAGAATCACTGACAGAAAAGTGTTGTGATTGCAGGTCACTATGTTGTCATTTGTGGGTATGATATGGATACCGATGAATTTGAGATCCGGGACCCTGCAAGTGGCAGGTGACATATTTACCATTCATTTCTTTCTCTGCATGTGTCTGCTAGCTTCACGGTAAAATGCTCAGTTTGGTGCCCTTTTCTCCATGAAGGATTCTAGCACTCTGATGAGGCCCAGTTAAGTTTTGAGAGTCGCCTGAACTCGTGGGTGGGGTTTCGTTGGTTGACGTCCTGGCACTGAGTTGCAGTGCGAGTGGGAGGATTTCGCTAGATGCACTGGATGAAGCTCGCAAGTCTTATGGCACGGATGAAGACATTCTTGTGGTAAGCTGCTTACTACAATCTCTGTTCAGACATTCCTTTCATATGAGGTATGAAAACAAGAGCACTTCCACCATCCTGTCATTTTGTGTTTGGCCAATGGTTGTTTTATGCCTTCTAGAAAGACCTAGAGGTGTTTATATCTTGGGAGGAGTGGAAGGAAGGGGGGGTGTTTGTAGGTTCCCATTCGGGCTGAGTTTCTTCTCGGACAACCCATTGAATGTAAGTTCCAGTCTGTAGGAGGTCCAACGCTCTGCTACAAGTTTGAGTATACCAGAGTGTGGGGATGGAAGTCATTTTGCTTAGCTCACTGAAAAAGGGGTCTGATCTCAACATTACTATTAAGAGCCTTGCGGGACACAGGAGGGACGAGAGGGAGAGAGAGATTTATGCACTAATTGTTTGTTCTGTTTGTGGATTGTGGTAATGACATGCCCTTGCAAGCATAACACACACGGTGTCATAGCCCTCTTGGAGTTGGTCATGGAGTTTATGCCTGTCTTGAACTCTACCCTAAATGCCATAGTACTTCCTCACAGCCAACAACCATCCTGATTTAACGTGTATATTGGAATGAGCATCACACTAGAAAGCAAAGTGGTAGCCATCTTAACTTAACAAAGATGTATGTGCCTATGGCAGGTATCACTCAAGAAGATTGACCATGACACAGCTGCAATGGCAATGCTCTCTTTAAGCTGTTCTGAGAAAGTATTGTAGGGTTGCGCAGCCTGATTTTTTCCCCAATCAGGAAGGGTTGTATATGGGCTTGTAAGAGCCAACCGCGTACATTATTTCTCGGCTCACCTTTACAATTGAGTTCAACAGTCCGGGTTTGCATCCGCATTTGTATGGTGCTGTATAGAGTGTGGTTGATTGTCGAGGTCTGATGAAGTAGTCACTAGTGAGTAGTAATGAACTATTGCATACTGTTTCTACATTTGTGAGGAGAAAAATAAGCATGTTCAACAATCAGCCGAAGAGGGTTGTAGGTGAGGTATGGACAATGTCCATTCAACTGCCCAGTGCTGTATGCTTCTTCGGTTGTTGGGTTTCCGTCCTTGTCATAACACTCTATGTTTTCTATGATTGACCATTTGTGCATTCCATGATTTTGAAGGTTGTTTCTACATATCTGTTTGTGTATGGAGTGAAAGCAAATGTGGAGGATTTTTTCCTGTTTTAATGGGACCATAGTGCATTGGTCTGGAAGGTTTAGTCAACATGGTTAAGCTTCCAAGGCCACACTCTCGCTATCTACAATCCAGGATCTAAAATCATCCCTCATTCAGATGGTGTGGAATGATAGGAATAATCTGGTGTTCGGTGTGCTCCTGAAGTATAGATGGAAACTCTCGAAGATCCTTCTGGTGCTAGAAAAGAAGCATGTCAACTAGTCTGAATGTGTAAGCAGGGGCTGTGGCAAAGCCCAGGAATGGTGTGAAAGGTTCAAGAAGGCAAATCACGCGAGCAACTCCACAACTGCAATGAGATTGACACTTGCAACCCTTGTTGGAAAGATCCACAGACTGCATCAAAGAGATTAGAACTTTCAGAAAAAGGGCTTGACCTTGGAAGTCAGATACAATTAAAGGCAAGAAAGAAATAGAGGCATCCATCCGATGGATGTCCATATGTTTCCAAATTATTCGCCCATTTGAAGCGGAAAATGGATCACAAAGCCGATCGAATTATCCCATATCGATTGCCCGAAACTGTCCGGCCTTTTGGTATATAGCTGGGCTCGCTGCTCCGTCTTCCATACTTACCTGGGCGGGGTCTATCGGTTATCAGCAAGGCCGATGGCCTAGTAGAGCCTGCCTCATTGCACTTCGGGGCGGGTGATCCTAGCATCTCCCTACGGGGGGCATGCACGTCGTAATTTGTGGCAGCGGGGGCTCGCGTTCGCGCGGCCCCCACCAAACATTTAAGTTGGAATGGATGGCCTCAGAGAGAAGAGGTTGCTTCCGTCGTCAGGGTGAATCATTCTCATGCCCGGAAGCATGTATATGGAAAGAAGAACTTCATGCTGTGACATCTAGTTACAGGGGTCAAACTCTACAGGCTGGCCTTTATTTCACGACTGTTGCAAGTTCATATTTTCACTGAGCACTTGATTTTTTGTAAAGGTGTGTTTTTCCATACTTTGATGGATCTGATTCAACAAGTGAGCGACGAACACACAAAAACTAACTCTTAATGGTAACTTCACACAAAAGATCCATATGTACACAATGTAAACTGCTTTATACGTACTTTCTCTAACAAAGTGAATGTCATTGAGTATAATGAAAGATGCATGAAGAGACTAGACTGTGCTCCACATATACACCAGAGCCTGAATCAAAGCTGAGAAAAGCTCTGCCTACTCCTGTAAGATGCAAATAATCATTTAGTCTCTGCTTACTCAGTTGAATGCATCCCATATTTGACTCCTGGAATGCACTGATGAAATGAGCGTGGATACTTGGCTTCATGGACGGCCTTAGCAACGGTGCAGACATTAATCAGAACCTTGAAACAACCCATCATCAGTTAAGACTTTGTGCAAAAATTCCAGAGCGGACAACTTAATTGTTCTTGCCATGGATCCATTCCATTCATTCCAAGTCTTTCACTTACAGAGGAAAGGCAAGGAACCTTCGAGTTTCTCTTGTTAAATTGCTACATACGCGTCACATAAACGCGACTTTTCAGTATGAATTTATGGACACGGAATCCGGGCAGAAGGACGAGGGCTACTGTTGGTGGGCTTTCTTCCTCTTCAGTCGGCTGATCCTCGTCATTCCCCTCTGGATCGTTCGGTTCAGTACTCTCCATGTACCTAATGTCGAATGCTACATTTCTGCCCACTCGGATCACTCTTGCGCATGGCTCGAACGAGAACGTCAGTTTGTGCAACATCCACACGCTCCAAAGTGGCCAATTGGAGGAACCAGTGATACAGTCGGCATGTCTGGTCCAGTGTTTTTTTTTCTGGCGAAATTTCGCACTTTTTCGACCTCAAAAATCAAAATCGAATATTCTGTCGTAAATTCCCTGTTTTCTCATGGATGAAATCGCCAAAATTCTCAAAAACAAATATAAATCTTGGATGAATTCGCCTAATATGGATGATATACATGGACGAAAGTACAAAGAAGGATGATTCTGTCCAAATTTCAGTGGATGAGCAGAAAATATGGCTATTTCCTGCAAAACTCAGTAGCCAGTCCTGTTCTTTTCAAAATTTGAAAAAAAAACACTGGTCTGGTCTCAGTAGGCTCCCTTGTGGACTGCTCGCTGCTCCCTTGGAAGATGTCGAGCTCCTTGCCGAAGAGCCTTTAGAAACTTTTGATTGCAGAAACTCTGTCCTCGCGGGTCGGCATGTGAGAAGTTTCGAGAAGGCCATGTACTCCTTGAAGAACGCCGCTGGAAGTTGATGCGGAAGTGGGAACTTGGCCCGCTTATGCTCATCCCCAAAGCCTTCCAATTCGGAAGCCATGGAAGAACCGTATGCCTGGTAACCAAACTTGACATGAGCTTTTCGGGAGTGCTAGCTTCACCCTTTCTAAGGCGCCTTCAAGGAGACCAGGAGTAGCAGAGGAATCGGAAAACAAGCCGCTCGTGACTCTCTCGTTCGCCATTTCCCGTTCAATTGATTTTATTTGCTGCTGAAGACTCCCCCTTTGCTCTGGTAACCTGGCGTTGCTGTGGTCATATCTTTCGAGACTGGCACTTCTGGAGATCACGTTGGCCCTGCGTACAATGCTGACGCGCTGAGTTGAGCTCTCTGAGGAGGTCATCATTCACACTCTTGAGGCTACTGATCTCCTTGCCACGTGCAATTTCCATTTGCTTGAATGCCTTCGCGCAATTCTTCCTTGGAGTTCCTCATGGTCAACAGATCCAGTACGCAGTTTAAGAACGCCTCTGGTCTCGACAATATCCTGCGGGTGTGAGCACCTTAGCTCCAGGCCGCTGCTGCTGGGTTGGGACAGTATCGCATCCTTTCTTGGAAAGATCGATATGACCATAAGCCAGTTGGCTAGTAGAGGAGATACTACGTTTTTCTCCAAGCTGGCTGTATTAGCCAAGATTATGAGCAACTTGCCAGCAGGCTACGATAGCGTTATGTCAGCTTGGGAATGCACACCCGATGCTGACAAAACCTTAGAAAACCTCACGCTTAGGTTGTTTAAGCAAGAAGCTAGGCTCAAGAATAGAGCAGAGAAGTCAGAGAAGGTGTCCGCCTATGTCGCAGCGACTAAAGTAGCGGGTAGCAAGAAGTTGGGAGGACCTGGTGAGCCGAGAGCCAACCTCACGTATGAGCAGCGCCAAGCTAGGCGCAAAGAGATTGAAGAAAAGAAGAAGAACACTGAGTGTCACAAACTGCGGCCAAGTGGGTCATTGGGCGCGAGAATGCCCACACCCCAGCAAAGAAGGAAGAAGGATGAAGCGTCAGCTAGCAAGAAAACTAGCTCTTACAAGGCGTTTGTGGCGAGTTCATCACAGCTCTTGAGCGATCGTTGGTATGCAGACAGTGGATGCACCCAACACATGACAGATCAAAGATGGTGGTTTCAGACGTTTCAACTCATCTCACCCTCAGCAAAACAATCGATAGAGGGCATTGGCGGAGTGGAGATACATGCCGAAGGAGTCGGCGACATACTTGTCAGGGTGAAGACACTCTCAGGCTACGAGCTCAATATCTTGACACAGGTACTATATGTACCAAATCTTGGGCGGAGTTTGTTTTCTTGCTACAGAGCAGCTCAGAAGAATATCTACACTATGCACATGAAGGACGGTTGCAGCTTGATCCGTGGACAATGGCCATGTTATCATGATGGGTGTGTTGAAGAACAAAATGTATCAGCTGGCTGGAGATTGAGGTTCTCCCGCCACCTCCCGAACAGGCCAATGTTGCAAGGTCTTTCGGTGTCGAGACGAAGAAGGAGAGCACCAGACGTTGGCAATTTGGCACCGAAGACTTGCTCATGTCAACCATGGGACGATCAAGAAGATGGAGGCAATTGGCATCGTTGACGGACTCATCCTAGAAGGGAAGGATAATGAGTTCTGTGTGGGATGTGCATATGGTAAGATTCACAGAAGCCCATTCCCTTGGAGTGACCCACGAAAGAGAGCGGTACTACCAGGAGACTTGGTGCACACCGATTTATGTGGACCGATGGGGGGAGCAAGATACTCCATCCTGTTCAAGGACGATGCAACTGGTTTCAAAACCATAGAGTGCATCAAGACCAAGATCGAGCAAGAAGTCTTGGGATGTCTGAAGAGGTTCGTTGGACAGCTTCAACGAGAGACTGGGCACAAGCTGAAGATCCTAAGAAGTGATAGGGGGAGTGAATATCTTGGAAATGAGTTCACAGGGTATCTTGCTCAACTGAGAGTAAGGCAGGAACTAACGACCAGTTACACACCAGAGCAAAATGGTGCTTCTGAACGAGACAATAGGATGATTGTCGAAGCAGCCAAGAGCATGTTGCATGCTAGCAACATACATATCAGGTTTTGGGGTGAAGCAGTGAACTCAGCAGTCTACATTCTGAATAGAACGGGAACAAGAACAGTGGAGGGGATGACGCCCTTCGAGGCCTGGTACAGGATGAAGCCCTCTGTTGCACATATTCGAGTTTTGGCTCAGATGCATACTACCATGTGCCAAAGGAGACTAGGCATAAGTTGATGCCCAAAGCAAAGAAAGCCATACTGACGGGCTATTCTGATACAAGCAAGGCTTATAGACTGTGGGACATCAACTCAAGAAAGATCGTTGAAAGCAGAGATGTGTTGTTCGATGAGACCCCTGTGCAGGACCCAGCATCAAATGGAGAAGGCTGAGTCGTGCAGGAGATCTTAGAGATAGTTGACATGGGCCATATTGCACCATTAGCACATGGAGCAGTGGGAGTTGGTCAATTGCCCAGAGCAGCAGGAGGACAGGGAGCTATGGGACCTTTACGCGTTCCAGCAGTGGGAGTTATGCCGCAGGTCGTTGCCCAACATGAATATTTGCAAGCTCAAGATGAGCTCGACAGCCCTGTAGTGCCGAGCAATCCCAATAGCACAACAAACGAGGAGAACTCCACAGATAGCAGCGGAGACCTGGTACATATTTCTGATAACGAGGAGATTGTGGGTGGTCCAAGAGACTATCCATTACAAGAGGACATTGGAGCAACATGGGTTATGATGCCAACGCAGCAACAACCAGCCCCAGCAGTGACTATACAAGTTGGTGGACATGAGGTCACAATACCGTCACTAGAAGCAGAAGCGTCCCATGCAGAGGCAGAGGAAGAGTCACGAATCATGGTTGCAGAGGTCGACAATTCAATACCAGAGAATGCACCAAGATCGAGACGATTGCCACAAAGACATGGGGACTGGATATACCCCATAGACCGCAACAATTATGTCTGCGCAGCGTTCAGTACAGTTGATATACCCGATGAACCGAGTCCTTTGAACCGATGAGATCCCCCCAACGTGAGCAGTGGGAGCAAGCTATGAAAGAAAGAGTTCGATTCGTTAATGGAAAACGGTACATGGGAGTACCAGGAATTACCGAAGGGTAGAAGAACCGTAAAGAACAAATGGGTTTACAAGCTGAAACTGTCAGTTGATAGAAGCGTGGATCACTACAAGGCTCGTTTGGTTGCCAAAGGATTTACCCAGAAGGAGGGGTAGATTATACGGAAACCTACAGCCCGGTCATCAAATTTGATTCCATACAAACAGTACTTTCCATCGCCGCAGCTGAGGATATGAATATCATGCAGTTCGATGTTCGGACAACATTTCTCTACGGAGAAATTGAGGAGGAAATATATTTGACGCAGCCAATTGGGTTTGAGGATCCTGACCAGGTTGGGAAAGTATGCAGGCTGCGGAAGGCGCTCTATGGACTTCGTCAGTCATCCATATGGAATCAGAAGTTTAACTCATTTCTTAACCAATACAGCCTTGTAGCAACTACCGCAGATGGCTGCGTTTACTACAGCACAACCGAGCCACGGTTGATCGTCACCATCTTTGTCGATGATGGAATGGCTATCAGCATCAGAGAGAAGCGAGTGGACACAATCCTCTCATACATGGGCAAGGAATTCAAGATAACAACAGGATACCCAGAAGTGTATGTTGGCCTTCACATTGTTAGAGTACGGGAGCAGCGAACCATTCAAATTGATCAGACCCGGTATATTTTATCCAAGCTGAAGAAGTACGGGTCGACCAGTGCAGCTCATTGACGATTCCTGCTGACCCAAACAGTGTCACCAATCTAAGCGTGCACATGACAGACGGAAGCGAGGTGGATACTGATTTTCCTTATTCCGAGGTAATTGGAAGTCTCCAGTTCGCTCAACTTGGGACAAGGTTTGATAAATCATATGCAGTGGCACATGCAGCCAAGTTCACAGCGAAACCAACAACCCCTCATGTAAACGCAGTCAAGCGGATAATGAAGTATCTACATGGTACGAGCTCGATGCGGATCACCTACAGTGGCGGTATTAACAACCACGAGTTGCAGGGTTATTGTGATGCTGACTACGCCATGGATCTCGATGATCGAAAGTCACGATCAGGTTTTGTGCTCACGTTGAATGATGGGCCAATATCATGGGGGTCCCGCAAGCAAGGATGCACAGCAGGGAGCACTATTGAAGCTGTTCATCTAGCGACACAGGAGATCATTTGGACACGCCGACTGCTAGGCGATCTCAACTATGACCAGATGCGACCAACGCCACTTTGGTCTGACAACCAGGCCGCTATCAGGCTTGTTCGAAATCCAGAACTCCATCGCCAAACAAAGCATATTGATGTGAAGTATCACATCATCCGGGAGGCCCATGTCATAGGTCAGATTTGTGTTAACTGCATCAACACTAAGGATCAGGTTGTCGATCTGCTGACTAAACCCCTCCCACGTGATCGATTCGAATGTTTGCGAGGCTTGTTGGGCATGAGTCCAGCTGCCGATGTATGATGCGAGTGGGAGTCTTGGAAGACTTACCAATGGTAAGTGTATACGCACCAACATCGACACATCGACTTCACCAGGGCGGGAACCACTGCTCGTCTTCCCAGCGAGTTTAGCTCTTTTCTTGCTTTTTCATCTGCTGGTGTTTAGACTAGCTCCTCAGACAAGAAGGCCGTGCTGAAAAGTCCTGCACTAGTTGCAGTGTATTCGTTGTACATTGATATGGTTATTTAATGTTCAAGAGATCATTTGATTAATTCTGGCTTGTATGAGATACTAAGTCAGTCGATAATTACTATACGGAGACGATGGAGCGCCCAGGGAGCTCCGCGATCTGCGGTGAGAGGAGAGCCGAACGCAACGGTCTCTTCGTCTCTCTCCTCCACCCACGGCGAGGCCCAAACAGGGATTTTCAAGTTTTCGAAAAAGACATTTCATGCTTACGGGCTCTGGAACTACAGGCAACGGGTTTTGAACCCAAGCAAATCTTTATTCCCTGACCAAACTCACTCCCAAAACCCCTCGGAACTTCATCACCCCTTCATCCTGAGTAAGTACTAATTGGCTATTTTCATTCTTTTTTTGTCTTGGGAAGATCAGGCCTTTGGCTGACAGCCGTCACCATTTATGATCTCGATCAAAGTTCACTGTCATCTCATTACGATTCATGTCCCCTCCCAACAGCTATGCTTAGCTCTCCCGCGCAACTACCTTCTCCTTGCCAAAGCCAACGTTCAGCACCCCCGGTGAACTCTCAGTGTGAAGTTTTGCTCAGTCTTGAAAGCACAGTGATCGGGTAGACTGCAGACCTGTTTCACTGCTCCATTCCAGCTCCGAATGTCGCTAGCACTTGCTTTCCTCAGCCGGCACAATGACTCCCAACTCATGTTTTCACTCTCGCGGTCAGAGCTCTGGCAGAGGGAGAGGTCAACCACGGATACAACCACGACATCAGCAGCGCCCTCTTCCATCCTCGGGTACAGGTTACTTCCAAGCCCACCAGGCCCAAACGAGAGATCGTAATATTCATGAAGGCATAGTCATTTGGCAACCCAAGGATCGACTCGCAGCCTGGACGGACAACCGCGGGGAAAGTCAAGAAGATCCGCAGAGGCAGCATCCGAACCCCCTTCCCAATGCGACAGCAAACGCGCCAGTCTACCTGCAGAATCGAAGCCCAGTACCAAACCCAGAGCAGCTGGAAGGACCAGACATCACAGATGACCTTTTAGACCCTCGCTCCAGGGAGACTACCCTCTCATCCCCATGGACATGGCAGATCTTCTCAAAAGGACCTCAAGCATGGAAGATCTCGGAATCTTGGTACACTTCCCGGGAAAAAAAGTTAGTAGATCCTTTGTGAAAGATTGGGCAGTCAGATACATGAGGGGGTTCAGGTGACTTAAAGCAGCAATCCTACCACGCTAGGGGCAGAGGCTTCTTTTCTATTCAATTTGAAACTCAAGAAGTTGCAGCCAAAGCCCTCAACTTCAACCCCCATGTCCACGGTTTCAATGTAAACATATTTCCTTGGTCCTCAAAAATGGGTCACAAGAACGATAAGCTATGGGGGCCAATGATAGTCTCACTTCCATTTATTCCTGATCAGTATCTTATGAATTTGCCAGATATTGCCAACCACTTTGGCGAATATCTGGGATGCATTGGAGTATTTGATCCACACATGGATACATAACTTATAAGGCAAAATCCAGCATGGAAGTCAGCTACCATTGCCTCAAGGCTCAATGATTGTGGTTTCCCTAAGATGGTATTGTTAATGTCTGACGAGGACACTCTCTCGAACTTTGTGCGCCTCCCCATTGACAAGAAAGGCAACTATTTTACTACAAGACTGGTTGAAGACACTACTTCATCATCATGCTTTAACTGTGGCATGCAAGGCCATATCAAAGCTAACTGTCCATAGGGGAAAAGGAAAAGATCATACAAGCAGGGGAACTCGACTCCTTCACGTCCGCAGGAAGAAGGCCAATCGCCGGTACAGTTATCACCGAGTACAGGTAGGCCCATCCAAAAGGTTAAAACCGGGATTCAGATCAACACAGACATGGAGGACCCATTTCAGCTGAATCCACCACCAAATCATGCCAAGTAGGGGTCAGACCCAATGCAGCTGGAAGCTGGAATCCCTTGATCAAGGCAGGGACAAACTAAACAACAACCTACAAAGGAAAATGACTCTCCCTTTGGAAATTGCAACAGGGTACTCAAACCACACTTGGTGCAAGGAAAAACAGGCCAGTTTTTGGTCTCCGGGATTGCCAATAACCCTGTACTGGCAAGGATATGTCTCCAACTACAAACTTTCCCCAAGCTAGCTCTCGAAGGTTGCTCAAAACTGATCTCCGACAATGAGCCCAAGGCCTCCTGTGTGACACCTTTAATCTTTAGAAACAGAGTTCCTCCATCCTTCCTAATGACCTCCGGAAACCCAGAATGTCTGGAATCCCTGTGGGTAACATCCTCGGACATCAGAGCCTTCATGCAAACCTGCCCAAAAGGAAGCAACCCAGACCTTATCATAAAAAGAAAAATATACGATTTTTTCACCAACCACTTTCAACATTACCATCTCTCGTCCGCAACCAACATCACATGGGGAGCATACAGGGAAGATCACCCGGGTTTAACCTCCAAACCATCAACGCAAGTCTTGGCCCTCATGGAGGAGGCCGACATCTATCAAACACCCGCACCAGAGGAGCAATTTTGGGTCAATGAGGCTATCATGTCTCGAGCCTGGGGCACCGGTGGGCTGCAAATCAGAACCAGGGACTCCCTCAGAAACGCCTTCATGCTCCTGGAGAGACGCCTGGAACAAGATAGGGAAGAGGAAAATCAACGAATGGAACTTCAGCGGACCAGGGACTACATCAATGGGGAACGCCCTCCACCGATGGCTTCAGCTTCTTCATCATCAAGTGTCTCGGTGCCAAGGGAAGTGATCACTCAAGAACAACCTCCAACATTGGAAGAAGAGCAGACAACAGCTGAAAGTTCTACCCCCGGCAGTCCCTGAAGCAAATGTACCACCCTCCCCCCCAGTCATCCATTCACTCCAGGTACGATTAAAACCCACCCCATGTTTCATTTTCCAGCCTATTCTTCGAGATAGCAAAAGATGTTGGTTGCTTTGTAGGAATGACCAAAAGAAACCTGGTTCAAAGACGAAAAGGCAGTCTATCCCCTGCGTTTCTCTCCCTTATACCCAACCACAAACCGATGTGTGGCATCTAGTACTGGAAATAGATAGAATTTTGAACCACACAATGGCTCGGATGTTATCTCTAGAAAAGGTTACCATACATTCCATAACTAGACTCACTCCAGACCATTCCCAATTCACCTTCACCTGCAACCACAATTTAGCCCAATGGAAAACCCCTCCATTGGTAGTCATGGTTCAAATCAGTAAACACTCCTTAACCCTTCCCCCAAATCTCACATGAACAAAATCTCTCCTTCCCTTCGACAAAAGGGTTAAATTCTTTGTCAACGGGCCATCAATGGAGACCCCTAGTCTCTGCCCCTTATGACACCCTCATGTTGATTAATATCAAGTCCTGGAACGTAAGGGGTCTGGGATCTGATCCCAGCTCTTTAAAAAGAGTCCAGCTGTCAACCTGGCTCGCACCACTATTGAATCAACAAACGATAATTTTTCTTGAAGAGCACAAACAAGATCAACAAAAAATAGATAACTTGTCAGACCACCTCTGGCCAAAAGCCTTGGCTCACTGGGCCCCAACCTCTATGGGATCTAGAGGAGGTACGGCCATCCTATTTACGCAAGCTATCCAACCACTCATCACTTCCGAAGCAGTATGGGCTCCGGGAAGGGTACAATTCTGTGCCCTTTCATTACCAAACAATAGGGGATCCCTGGGCATCCTCAACATCTATGCGCCAAACGATAGCCAAGAAAGAGCAAATCTATGGGCATTGCTGGACTCTAAGATGCAAGAGCTTCAAACAATTGACCATTGGCTTTTAGCTGGAGATTATAACATGGTGGAACGTACCGAGGACTGTAGAGGCGAACCTGTCATCAACCACATCAATGATGACCTCCAAAGCTGGCTGACTTTGACACAGAACCACCGTCTCACAGAAATTCATTGTGATTCCCCCTCTGAATTGGAACAACTTCACCCCCGCTTCACTTGGTCCAACAATAGAGATCTTCAAAACCTTCAAATGGCTCGTTTAGACAGGTTCTACTCATCCCTGAATATAATTCAATGGATGACAAGGCTGCCCCAACAACCCATCCCTGCAGGCTTTGACCATGCTGAGATCTCAGCCACTATCCAGATCCCATCAGACCAAAAGAGAGGAAGGGGAATGTATAGGATGAACGCATTCCTACTGGGAATCCCAGCCTTCAAAGAAGGTTTACAAATAGTCTGGTCACAAGAGGGTACCAACATCGGAGATCCCATTCTAAGATTTCAAGCCAAGTTAAAAGCCACAGCGATAGCCAGTCAATCTCTAAGCAGAGACATCTCGGAAGCCAGGAAGCTCAAAATCAAAGCCCTAACCAAATGTCTTAGGGTCTGTCAAATCAGAATGGAAAGCCCTCGCTGCGATGAAGCCACCTTCAATACATACATGGAAGCTAAAGCTAGCATGGAAGTATATCAAAACCTTGGAGATGATAAACTTAAAATGCGGGCGGGAATTAATTGGGCAACTCGGGGAGAAAAGATGACCAAATATTTTTTCAACAAAACCAGACAGAAAAGAGTTGCGCAAAACATCACCAGCCTTAAAGACCACACCTCTGGGATTACCACTTCCTCCCCAAAAGCCATGACCAGCTTAGCCTTCTCTCACTTTCAATCCTTATTTCATAGTGACCAGCAATTCTCACCCCTGACTGCCACCCAACAGCACTGCCTCTCGCAGACCCCAAACCTGCTCACTCCAAGCATGGCGGATGCTCTGGAAGGCTCCTTCACCGACCTAGAGCTTGAAGAGGCGCTCTCAAAGCTCCACAATGGTAAATCTCCGGGCCTAGATGGGATGCCGGTAGAGTTCTACAAGTCCCTGTGGAAACACATTTCCAAGGATTTCACTGAAATGGCCAATCAGATCTTTCAGCAACAGCAGATGCCTCCAATGACGCAAGGAGTCATCATCCTCCTCTTCAAAAAGGGGGACAGAACTAGTATTGCCAATTACAGGCCCATAACCCTGTTAAACGTGGCATACAAAATAATAGCAAAAGCCTTAGCAAGACGCCTCCAGCCTTTCCTGCCAACTATTATTAGACCAGGTCAGACATGATTCATTAAGGGAAGGTACATCCTAGACAATCTCTTGCTTGCCCAGGAAATACCCCACTATGCCAAGAAAACTAGCTAGGCCATAACGCTTCTGCTTTTAGACTTCGAAAAAGCTTTTGACAGGGTGGAATGGTCTTTCTTAATGGGAGCCCTGCAAAAGATAGGCATACCCCTGGGATTCTGCAAATGGGTTAAGACTCTCCTGTTCGGTGCCTCAAGTAGGGTTCTAATCAACGGACACCTCTCCAAAGCTTTCTCCTTTCGCAGATCAGTGCGCCAGGGCTGCCCGCTCTCCCCCTTCCTTTTCATCATAGCTGCTGACACACTGGGTCACATGCTAGAAGCCAATCACAGTATACACGGCCTTCAAACATTCAACCACATCACTAGACAACCCATTCAAATCAAAGAATACATGTTCGTGGACGATACCTTTCTCGCACTTCAAGCCTCCCCCATCAACCTAGATAACACATCGCAAACCTTAGATACGTTTCGCCAGGCATCAGGATTTAAAGTCAATTGGGGAAAGACATGTGCCTTATTGGTGGGGGATACCACGAAATCCCAGATTGGGAACCAGCCAACATGGAGCCTGGACAAAGGATTGCGATGGCTTAAGCCAGGTGAAACAACCACACTCCTAGGGTACACATACAGCATTGATCTCACAGACCAGCAACGTTTCCAGCCCACAATAGTGAAGCTTAAGACAAAGCTGACATACTGGGACTCTCACTTCCTATCCATTACAGGCAAAGCCTTGTCAACCAACCGGATCCTCTCATCAGGTCTGTGGTTCTTCGCTGCATCCTAGCAACCGGCCTCGTCCAACATCAAAGAAGCAAAAAAACTATTGAGGAACTACATTTGGGGGGCAGCCAACCATAATGTAAAAAAACGCCCGCAGGTCTCGTGGAAACAGATATGTCTCCCCAAAAAGAAAGGGGGTCTTGGTATCATTGACTTAGACAAACAGATCACAGCCTTTTTGGGCAAATGGATCCCGAGATTCTTAGGCCCTGAGGGGGGATGGTGGAAATTCTTAGTTGCAGACAGCATAGTCATGGCATCCCCCCTCAAATCTGTCTCATGGCTGCCATCCTACATATGGATAGTCTATGGGTTTAAGCATAAGACAACTGGATCCCCTTTATGGACAGCCATTTGGCAAGCTTGGTCACAGCTGAGACCATTTCTAGCAAAAGCGGAGCCCACATCTTACTTCCAAACCCTCAGACAATCACTATTCCTGAACTCTAACGTCACCACCCCAATTCAAAGGCAGCAGGCCAAAAAATGGGCAGGCTGGGGCTCTAAGGGGATCAGTAAAGTAGGAGACATTTGGAAACAGGGCAACCTGCTCTCCAAAGACACAGCCACTACCATAGTCGGAAGAATCAGAGTACCACAGTTAACCAGTGAACCACAGTTACGATTCCATTATCCAAAGCATCCCATCCCCTTGGATTGACAAGCTCTTGGCGGGACCCTCAAGCCCCTCCTCCAATTACTGGACTCTTGTTATCCTTTCCAACACACTTACTATCCTCTTTGTGGTTTCCACTACAGACCAATCCATGGAAGGATACTCCTTTCACATTGACACTAATACCCTGACACTTTCAATCCAAGACAACATCATTTGATTCTTCCCTCGCAGTCCATACACCCCTGTCAGCATCTGCTGCTGGACATCCCCAACCAAAGACAACCCCCCCTGAACCAACCTCCTCTAGCATGGCTAGCCTCTCAAAGATTTGTATGGATCCTTGGCAGGCCTCTTCCAGAGTTAGACTTCGATCCGCAGGAATGGTCCTGGAAACTAACCCGCACCACTACCCCATTCTTCACATACACAACTAAAAAAGGATATACAACACTATCGCAAGCCCCTCCCCTTTTGGCGAAATGGAACGATAAGTGGAGTCATTTCGACTTTCTCAATGAAAGCTAGGAATCGATTTGGAGGATCATCTGGACCAAAGCCAGACCGGCCAAGATGGCTGCATTCTTGTGGCAAATAGCAAACAGAGTTCTGAAGGTAGGGGAATGGCTAGGGTTTAATGATGTCATTATCTGTAAATGTTGTACAGCAGCTATCATGGAATCACAAGAACACTGTCTTCTTTACTGCCACGCCCCTGCATCGATATGGCCGCACATCCGCTCCCTCTATAGCCGCTGGAACGACATACCTCTAACCTCACTTGGAATTATGCTAAACTATGACAAATCCTCAAAAAGCCGAGCCAGTGATTGTCCAGTCTTGGACACTCTTAGATGTGTCATCCTCTGGCACTTGTGGAAAGCGAGATGTAAACGAACCTTCTCTGGAACCACCTGCTCAGTATCAGCACTTCTTTTAGCAATATACTTTGATTTACAAATTGAATCCAGGAGAGCCTGGATCAAACTAGCAGCTGACATGAAAAAGAAACCACGGATTGCAGGCCAACTGCACTCTGCCTTCATCTCTACCTGGGCACGTCAAGGCATTATCTGCAGAAGCGTCTCCAGCGATCACTGCAAATGGAACAAGCTGCCTCCGCCCAGCTGAAGCAACATCAATACCACCATCCACCGCCTCGCCGGAGTTTGACAGGGATATAAACTGGAAGCACGTCAAGGAGAAATCCAAACAGTCGAGACTCCACTTTCGCTGATGTTTCGTAAATCTGAAGTATGGCCGAGCTGTATTCACTCAATCGCCTCCAGGATACACCCACTTTCTGTGATGCAGCTACTCAACAATAAATCCCCAGGCATTTTGCCCTGGGGATGCTTTGATATTTACAAAGCAATTACTAGCAAGATTTTATTTACTCAATCAGAGTAGTATGGGTCGCTTATACTCGACCAAGAGTAGGAAAGTTCGTATTTCACGGACATCGGTGTGTGTGCCTTATGGTGTTCCCGAGGGTTTAATTTTTTCCCTCTAAATAATTCCAAATAAAGTAATAACAGGGCCACTGCCCCCTGTTTTATTTATTAAAAAGAAAAGAAAAAGAAAAGTCAGTCGTGTAGGAGTCGTCAGAGTTCGCATGAAGTATTGCGTTCTACAAAGGATATACGTCTTTGATGGATAGATCTGTAGCTGATGCGGGTAGAACTAATCCAGATGGCTGTAGCTAACCATCAAAATGCCGTAGATACAATATTGTACAACGCTTGAATCCCCCCGGCCCTTAATGTTGTATGAATATTTTTGATGGTGCCAAATTTATCAGATAAAGTTCTATTCCTTTTCAATGTCAATACAATTTTCATGATGAGATATGTGACTTTTGAAACCAAGTTTTTTTTTTTTTTTTTTTTTTTTTTTTCCTTCTTCAAGATCAATCCTAACATTTTAAAGAGTTACCCCTTACTGCCCATATTGACATTTATATTAAATAGTAGATGGTCCTGCGGATAGAAAGGTTTTCTGTATAAACATAAACAGTTTAAAGAGTTACAAAAATTAGTTGCAACATAGTGCAGTATTTGCAAAAGGAAAGAAAAGCAATGAAGTAGATATCTAAATTACCATACAACAAACTAGAATGTCGATTGTAAAAAGGCAATTGAAACGTGAATCATAAATCTAAACTGCGGGTTCCGATTGTAGGCAGAAATGTGTGTTGAACTTGTATGAATTGAGTCTTTGTTGAGAAGCACGTCGACGATCCAGTGCCCCTAGCCCAACTTCGCTAGCCCCAAGCGCTCCACCTTGAAGACAAGCCCCAAGGCGTGATCCCAGTGGCCCCACTCTCCATCCGTACTTCACCAAGCCCCAACCTTCTCTCGATCCTGCCATACACTTGCTCTCATACACTGCTCTCGTATACTCCTGCAGCAGCCACAGCCACAACCACAACCACGATGTTTCTAGGGGCCTTGGGCCCACCGATCCACTGCCTGATATCACTTCTAGAATGCTCTAGAACGAGAAGCAGGCCCACCTTCCTATTTATGTGCTACCCTATCCATGTGGCCTCATATTTCACCCGTTCCTTCACGGGTGCCCTCCCTCCCCATTGGCCGCTCAAATCTTCTTCACTTCTACGCAAATTATGACCAAAAAAAAATTGTGCATTTTCATGACATTTAAGTTGGTTACTTAGGGTTGATGGTATAGGAATTTTAGGACCTTAAGAATTTATTGGGCACGTTTTTTCCTAGATATGACATAGTAGCGAGAAATAATTTTAGAAATTTTTTTTGATTGATTATGGAAAAAAAAAAATAATGGCTTACTTGACGAGCATGTAGCACATACATTGTAAGATACTTACACCTGAAATTTAATTCGAAAGTCATATTTATGATCTTGTATAGAGAAACTCCTTTTGGGTAATTAGCGGTGTTGGACTCGTATCACATAAATATGGTTCTGGTATCACCATGGCCCACATTTCCCAACACTGGTATGGTCCTGGTATTGGGGTAAGGGGGCGGGTAGGGTATGGGAGGGGTATCAATAATGTAAAATGGTGGCTGTATATCAGTAGGGTATCAATAATTGATTTTTTTCATCTCATATGGGGGAATATGAGTATTGCGCGGGTTAGGTATATGAAATATTCAATAACATGAAAAAAAGAATTGACCTTCACAATGGATCACAATTACACCACAATGCACACATACAAGACGAGAATTGAGTTCATACATTACACATTGAATCTAAAAAAGATGCCATAAATGCCCATGAATTCCCTTGTCCTAACTCCTCACATACACCTACTGCCCTTTGGAGGCTCACATAGCATAGCAGCAATACTGGTATCAATAGCAATCTAGTCCGTTGCAATACCAGACATGTATGGTATATACCGTAGTATGGAGCGAAGTATGTATTGCCCCTAGTATGGTATAGCCTGGGTATTGGCCACCCTACCTACCAGCCCGTTATGGTATTACCTACCCGGATTGATACCCGGGTTGGGCCTACATATGGGTCCAACACTGGTAATTAGCAAAATCGATATTTGAAGTTCAGGTGACGCAATAACAAAGATTATAGCAACTACATCATTGTCACTTCAAGGCTTATAATATGTGATGTGAAGTGTCTATTGGATTATAATCAAAGAACCTCCCAACACTAGTATATATTTATACCCGCTTAACCCTCCTACAAACCTAACAGTTTTTTTTCCTGGCAAAAAATCGCCAGATTTCGACCTGGACTCGAAAATGCTATTTGTACAAAGGAATTGTGAGTGAAGACGAGCTCGACACGGTGGTGGTATCGTCGACAGCTCCAACTCCTCGGGCACTCATTCCAAAAGCGGCTACTCATCGAGCGCAGTCGGACAGTCATCGGCAGTAGTTTGCGGACCACGTGCTTCGCATATTTGGGGAGCCAAAGCGGGGCGGGAGGGCTCACACGAAGTTGCTCCTTTTGTTGGTGGACGGGAAGGCCTGGAACGGGAGTACGCCCGAATAGGCATTCGGGAGGTTGGTGTAACCCGCATGGTAGGTGCAGGGCGTTGCATGAGACAGCAGATCCACCAATCCAGGAAGCTGATGCACATGCAGGAGGGGCCGCCCACACAAAGAGGAAGAAGAAACCTTCTAGCGATTAAAAAAAAAAAGAAAGGGTGATTTTGGAAAAAAGAAAAAAAAGAAAAGAAAATTCTTTTGTTGTTTTTTAAAAAAAAAATGTTTTTTGGTTTGTGAACAGGGGACAGTGGCCCTGATTAAAACTTTATGGTTGGTTTAAAATCCAATAAAAACAAACAAAAAGACACATACAATGATAGGTTACCTCGGATGACCTAAGCACCTACCTACCTGGCGAAGTAGGTACCAACCTACCTGTGACTGTACAATGCAGACTGCAACTGTGGGTGAAGGGAATATTCCTCTATCTCGTAGCAGCCTGCGTGGACAGATCCAAAGGTACCAATTGGAAAATGTGGAAAAACAAATAAAACAGATAATATAAAGAGGGGGGTAATTATCCAGGCCGGGTTCCGTGAGGAGTGTGGTGCAGCAGCCGGCTATGGCGCTCTGCTCCCTCGCAGCGATGCCTGCGTCGCTGCTGCTCACGTAGCACAGCAAGCTGGTCGGTGGACCAGGCCTTGGCATTGCTCTGCCAACGTGTTGAACCCGGTAAGCTCGCGTTTCTTTCCCGCTTGTCTTGCCTCTTGGCACATGGCCGGATGGTTTTGTTACTGTTATTGAGTGTGGAGGATTGTCCTCTTGTCCAGTTGCGGCGGAGATCTTCGGGGGTTATGTACGGAGTTCTCTGGAAGTGGTTTTAGGTCCTTTGATGTTGAATTTTGCGTGTGCTGGAGCAATTTTCAGAAGGAGATGATTGCACGTAAATCCCGCTGTCAGGCAGAGGTTTTTCCTTGAAGCGACTGTTAGGGAAAGAATTTAGTCGTCAGCTAGTGCAGGCCAGTGAAAGGCTTCTCACCAGTTGAGGGACTGAAAAGTCTGGTGTACACCAATTTTGGAAATTTTTTGCTCGAGATGAAGAGGCTGGGGTTTGGAGGAGAGTAAAGCAGTACATACAAGCCTCTGGCGTCGGCTCTTAACAAGGATGTCATTTAACCAGTTCAAGAAATTTAAAAACCTAAAGTTGGGCGATATATTTCACACTGGTGATTTAAAGCCGCGAAATGCGTATAATCTGGAAGATGGAATTGGATGTGGTCAGGGTCGGCATTGATTAGCGCTGTAACATGATTCATGCCCCTTGTTCTCAACGTTTACCCACCTACGCATGAATGAGATATAATCATACTTTTGGGACATCTCGATGGGAGGAGCCTGTACCTCAATTGTCTTCTATACATGTAGTGGATACTATTGCTAGAGGGATAATTACAATGATCGAGTACCTGGAAATTTTGACCCCTCCACAAATATTAGCTCAATAATAGATGCTTGACAGGGAAACCTTCAAGGCCAGGACTACTGTTGTAGTTGGACCAGGTTAAAGTGTAGGCTTCAGAAGTACAAAGCTGGATCCATCTGTATATCAGCAACAGTGAATGTCAACCAGTGGATGTACATCTTTAATGTCCAGGAAGATTTCTAGGCAGTCACAGGGTAGAGGGAAATGTAGTATGCCTCATCTTCTTTGACTGTGAGTAGGGAGTGAGACACCATGAAAGACTAATTTACCCTTTCCTATCTACAGTGCATGTGTCTTCCTTGCATTAGCAATGGCCACACTGCAAGGCGTGCAGACTTTACAAAGTCACTGCTGGCAGTCACAAACGTCCCCACACTTGCACAACTTGAAAAGAAGCAACTACCACAGGGGCGAGAATGTCAGACACAGTCTTGTACAGGCCCTGTTGTTGGAGAACAGGAGCAAACGAACACCCTCATTGGGAGCAGCTGCAAGAGCCACAAGCTATGGCACACACAGCCCTTTACATCTGAGGGGCTTGCATGTGGGCTCACAGCAGCTCTGGAGGAAAGAGGGTAGTAGCAAGCTTTGTCCGAGGTATGGAAGCCAAATTAGGGGAAGAGAATTACGTCCTGTGTGCTGTCTTCCTCCAAGTCAGGTTAAGCAGAATGAGGTACAGGCTGAAAGTAATCTGTCGACATCAACACTGGAGGCCGATGACCAAACCACAAGCAAGGATGGAACAGACGAAAACATCAGGGAGACACAAGGATGGGCTGTTCGCAGGGGACTTAACGCACTGGATGCATATTTTAGCAAGCTCCACGAGAGAGAATTAATTGGGTCCACAACAACCGAAGCAGTAAGGAATGGTGTGGCAATTGGACCACCTTCGGTGTCTGTACTTATTTCAGAGTCAAAGAACGAGAGGGTGTCAGCAGGCAGCCAGGGTTCTGGAACAGGCCGTTCAGAGGAAATTTCAAAGGATTTGCAAGGTCTCAAGGCATTGGATGCTTATTTTGACAAGCTTCGTCCCTCAGAGATGAAAGGAGGTAGTTTTGCTCACTCCCTTTGGATGGCCCTTGTTCTGGTGAAGTTCCATGCCCACAATCCCGCAAGGTCTTCAAATTCCACTCTGTTCGTGTGGAAGCCAAATTACAGCAAGTCGTTGTGATTGCAACGATTTGGTGTGTTTCAATGATCTAATTCCTTGAAGTTTTTCCTGGGGATATTTGCTAGTCACGGTCGCTGGGAGGTTGCCTAGGTACGGTGACCAGCAAGCATGGCTCTGGAGTCTCTACACTTTTTTTTTGTTATACTAGTGAATTAATTGTACATTGTGTTCCAACATAAGAGCATTCAAATCAGATCAACACAGTGGGGCAACGCATGTCAAGGTTCCTTAGATACCCTATACCATAATGATATAATGTGGTCCAAATGTTACTGGAGTATCTCTCGCCCATCCAACTTCCTGGCTACTTCACAAGTGGGGGCCCTACAATTGAGAGATTACAACGTGCCAGTGCTAACCGGGATGATTGATCACACTTTGTGTCTCTCCTCTTGTTTCTCTTGCCCTTCTGGAAAACCCGGATTAATTCTTTATATGGAGGTAAGTCTTACTACCAACGTCAGCCCCTGACAGAGGTAGGTTCTGTCCCTTTTGTTCCCGCTCAAACTGGGCGCAGGGTCAATGGCCACAAGGCTACGGCAAACAACGTCTTATGAGTACAATCTCTTGCCCTTCATTTGCTCTGGGCACTTGACAAATTTTACCTCATCCCCTGCAGGTCCATCACGTACGGTGTCTTCAGTCAAATGTTAACATCAACTGCATGTTAACTTTGTCTTGATATGTTTGTGCAGTTGCAACTGTTTCAGAGAAAATGGAAGGAGAGAGTGGTGTGGAAGCAAGGCAGATTGAAGAGATCTCAACATCAGAGATAGTGGAAGGAAAGGAATGTGATAAGGAGGATAAAATAGACTATCGAGAATTGTTGGAGGAGCTGGAGGCAGCACTTGAGCAGAGGGGTGAGTCCACCGAGACATCGATATCCAGGGACGACTTACCGCAAGTGCCGCTCTGGGGTTTTCAGGCTGGCAGTTCCAACTCTTATATTGTGTGAGTTTGGCAAACCTTGCTGGTCTCTATGGTCTTTTCTCACAAGGTTCTTGTTATCTCATCCAAGAGAATCATGAAATTGGCTGAGTCAGTTGCAAAAGGTTAAGCAGCCATTACCTCTACAATCTAAGAGTCTACTGAAAGCCCTCATTTTTGCGTCTATGAGATATGAAGGAGATGATATTGTTCAGCATGTTTGATACAGTAATGAGAATGCCATATCATAAAAGTGGGATTGCGGTGCATTTATCCACAGGAATGTGTTAGTTGCTGTCAACATCGCCGTCTTCTTGTTTGAGTTGGCCAGCCCACAAGTGACCCCAGGCCTGGCAGATGCCTCGTTGCCCTACCTTTACGGAGCCAAAGTGAATGAGCTTATTTTGGATGGTCAATGGTGGCGGCTTATAACGCCAATGTTTCTGGTAAGTGAATGCTGCTTCATCCGTTTGTGGTGGAAGCCATTTGAAATTCCAGTAGAAAGGGCACTGTGGTCCCATCTCAGTGGTCCTGGGTTCAAATTCAGTCTATGTCACCCTCTACTTAATATTCGACTGGTTGGCATCCTGCTAGTCAGTGCAGCAGCATAGACCATTCTCACAGAACCACCGAGGTGAAATATACTCAGTATTCCAATGCAGCAAGATAGCCCATCGTAGTCACGGGACCATTATGCACCGATGCCACTTGTGCGTGATGTAAGCATGGGAAAAGCAATCACTCTGCAGTGAAAGTTAACATGTGTTCCACATTCAAAGAGTGAGGAGAAGAAGAACAATGACCCAGGGAAGATTGTTTTAGATCAACAGAGGAGTACTGAGCACCTTACCTGTTCAAAAACACATG
Organism: Takakia lepidozioides; assembly: GCA_030704615.1. NCBI lineage: Eukaryota > Viridiplantae > Streptophyta > Takakiopsida > Takakiales > Takakiaceae > Takakia > Takakia lepidozioides. Next base: position 41,910,967 of record CM060732.1, on the reverse strand, counting down.
ACCATTTCACACTTTTGAACTTATACTGGGTAGTCCTCATTTCCAGGCAGTCTTCCAGGAGGTTCATAACATACAAGCATTCACGTACCCAGGTAGTATAGGACTAGTTCAATGGCCTCTGTTGGATTCTTCCATGTCTGTGGTTGACATCCCCATGAGTTATGTGCCTTGTACTGTGACTAGCCCACAATATCCTCGGATCTTAAATTTGTCTAAGTGTATTTGACATGCAGTGAATGTTGTGCCTGCAGCATTCTGGCGCGCTACACATAGGCTTGAGTACCTGGGCATTGTTATCATTTGGCCCTGCTGTGGAGAGTGCTTATGGAACTCTGGGTTTCGGTATGATCTACTTCATTGGAGGCCTTTTTGGCAACCTTCTGAGCTTCTTTCACACACCTGAAGGCACTGTGGGTGGCACTGTGAGTCTTGCAGTCCTCACCTGTCCTTCACTGACATGTAGCTGAAGATTTAATGTGGATTCTTGACTTCAAGCAGATTGACTTCCCCAATGTGTGGTTTACCTGCATACTGACATAGATCCTGTGCTTCTGAGTTTCATTCCTTTGGCGTGTGTCATGATAAGGTTTGGGAGGTGATTAGTGTCTAACAGTGAGGGATTGTTCTCATATTGTAGTTCTCTCAGACTGGTGCACTAGCCCTCATGTTTGGTAGAAACATCGGTATTGGACTGCCATAGCTCTCCCACAGCCATTGAAGTCTATCAACCAGGTGAGAAACACGAACGACGTGACTGGCAAGAGAAACCCCCTGTTTTCACCCAGAAAGACCCAGTTTGTTTACTTGCCCTTGAATATCTGTTGTGATCAGGGTCCTATATATGCATTGATGGGCACATGGCTGGTGTACCTAATGCGCAATCGCGATATAATTGGACTCGATATAGCAGATGATATGATTCGCAAGGTGGTTATCATGACAGCTTTAAACGTCGCACTGTGCAACTCCCTTCCTATCGATGACTGGTATTCCATTCATCCAGGTTTCCTGCTCCTAGAGGTTATTTTTGTGTTGGCTATTTTGAAGGGGGCATAGCAGTGATGTGGGGTTGGAAGATACATGCTCTTCCACCAGATGATTGCCTATGAAAGTTGCTACCCAGGATAGAACACCTACCCCCCGGTAAGACAGTTAATATGCTCCCTAGTAAGATGCTTCAAAGCTTGCTGCAATGCCCATCTTTTCAGTACAGAAGAAGAAGGAAGTGTTTTCAGTGCAAGAAGGAAGCTTTATTTACAGAAATGTAGTGGAGTAACAGCACAAGAGTGTCCAGCAATTTAGAGAGCATATGAGAGGAAACCTTCCTATCAGAGGTTTGAGCTTCAGAAGAACCTCCCACGCCATCTAGACCGCTCTTGAGGGTGCCATTTGTTCATGAAGAGCTGTGAAGAAGCTGAGTACACTTCTGCTGGCTTCATTTTGTTCACTTGCATGGGCGTTTTGCAGGACGAACTTAGGAGCAGGATTTGTGGGGGTCATATTCGGCCTCTTGACATGTCCTTTGGTGCACTTCAACGTACATCTGGAGGAGGTTGTGCCTGAGAGCTTGAGTGATGAGAAAAGGAAATCATACCTTCTCCTCAATGAAGGCCTCCATCCCTACCGCCTCCTGCTTGTCTTTGCACTCTGCCTTGCCTTCTTCTTCTGCCTCTACAGTCTTGGGGTGCCAATGGCCACAGAATTTCACCTCCTCCATGGCAGTGCTAGTGATGATTCTTGGTAGGGTAAGAGCTGGCCTGAAGGGCACTTACATCCACCCGTGAGTACTTGTGTTGTGCTAGTGATGCATGGTAGGGTAAAAGCCAGCCTGAAAGGGGGTATGGAAGGCACTTCCATCCACCCATGTGTACTTGCGTTTGCTACAGTTGTCTTCAGCCTTTGGTGACTTCATGTGCTTGGCAAGAGTGTTATGTACATTGATAGAGGGTTTTGTTAGGTGTGGAGGTTATTTGAATTGACTATCTGTTAATTTATATATATATATATCTCAAGTGATTGGATAGAGAAGACATGACTTATGGAAGGATCCCAGAAGGTATGCTACTACTTCATCAGAAGTCGACCTAGAAGCTTCATTGTGTTTAGTGAACTAGTGAGATTGCCCAGTGAGTATTGGACTTGAAGCTCCTTGTGTCTCGAAGATAACAACCCTGAACAGCTCGGTTAAGAGAGGTGGATTTGTTTGGAGTCTGGAGGCAAGTGCAACTGTCCTCCGTCTTCTTCCACCACAGTCAAACTGAGCTATGGAGACCACTTTTGGTCCTGTGCTCTTGAAGAATTTGAATAGATTAGGGGAGAAAGGAAAATGCAGATAAGAGATGTGCAGAAGGGAGCGCTTGTGTGAGCTCGTTTCAATACATACTAATTGGAACTCCTGCAACCATGAAGTGATGGGATGGAGTCTATGTATGTTTTGAGATCACTAGTGGTTAAATTTAGATTCTCAGGGACATGGTGCCTTGGACTCAAAGATCCAGGTGCTGCAGAGTCTCAGTTACAGGCTCTATGGTAGAACTGTACATAACAATGTGTCTCGACTTTGTATTTCACTCTTGGGACTCAATTTCGGTACTGTTATATTTTCTTCCTCTCGGATTTGTTGGGATGTGGCATGTGGTTACTAAGGTATTTAGGAGGTTTGGCCTGGTCTTACGAAGCTGGGTTTTATTTATGTGCCTGTTGGGTTCTCTGGTCTACAGTGGAGTGTACCCTCTGTATGTGTTATGGCATTGTAGTGGGTAGAAATGCTACAGATATGGAATGACAAGGTAACAAGCAATACACAGGGTGGGAGTATATGTACCCCAGCCGTTGGAAAAATAAAATCCACCAAGCAGGACTCCGGGACAACCTCTCCAACGGCTAGTTGCATGCCGCCCCACATGGCTATTGCATGCGGGGTCCACATGCAATCCTTGCGCCAACCAAGTTTGGCAAAGGTTCTAGAGTAGAGGGAGCAAAAAAGCTAGTGGAGGGAGTGGAGGAGCATGTGTGGTAGTGTTTGGATAGTCCCTGGTACTTGAATACTCGATGAATCTCTAGTAAGGTAAGGTACTAGAGGTGAGCGGCACCAGCAGTGAGCGGTGAGTATGAGAGGAGGGGAGAAGTACGAGAATGTGATGGAGGCAATTAAAAAGTAGTGTTGCAGTGAAGCATGTGGGAAGAGAGGAAGGGGGCAACCTACAAAATTTAACTGTATTGAAGTGGTTGAAGTTTCATGTACAGTTGGAGTAGGAGGAAGTGATGTCCAGGTGCAGCTTTTGAGTCCTTGAGAAAGTTTATAACAGAAAATTTTCATGCTTGGTTTTTGGCTGTCGTCGAATGTGATGTCTCATTTCCCATTTCAAATGGTAATCAGAATATTTAACTATAGGTACTACTGGATTAACAAATTGTAGAAAAATATCTAGGGTGGGACGGATGCCCACCACAGGACACACTAATTATTATGTAAAAAATTTGTGGCAAGTCCATATAAGGCATGATATTAGGACACTATTTGAAGGATTATGGACTATGGGACTTCAAATTTTTCAGTCATAATGTCACGAAGCATGATATAGAAGAAGGGAAAGAAATGTACTCCAACACTCAAAAACTGTGTGTTTGACCGCCATCAAGTATCTTCGATAAAGCCTTGATCTATCATCTCCACCAGCAGTATGGGAAACAAGTGACATGTACATTCTCGGGTTGCCTATTGACGATGCTAAAATTGACTGAATTTTAAGCATTGGGTATGTTTTTGCAGAAGTGAATGAATCTGTATAGGTGTGAAGCTCTATGGCGCACAATATTGATGTCGAAAGAAACCACTATGGAAGCAGTAAAAGATATATTTTTTTCCATGACGATGTCCAGCAGGGTCCACAATATTTTTTTATGAACCCTCTTGTGCGAAAGAGCCTTTCCATCTTAATGTGATATATGTTGATCATTTTCATGAAGCAGTTCTTAATTAGGAACCATATATTCCCATGTAATACTTACCTATGACCCCTCATGTCTGTATCGACTGACCTAAGCTACTGGCTTTTATATGTAAAATTGGGCCTTTTAATATGTATATATAGTGGGTTTGAGTATTGATATATAATTCCCTGGTATTGGTTGTTCAAAACTCTTGACTCTATTGATACCCCTAAACTTACACCACATCAATAATGCATTATTGATACCACCATATTAACCAATCAGATTTTTGCCATACGAGCGCTTCCCTAGTATCGCAATCGGACAAAAACAATTGTTCATTATGTTATTTTGTTATGGACGTGGTGCCTTTCGATAAGAACAGTAGATCGTTGATAAGAGTGGACGAATGTTTTCTCAAACGAACTATATTAAAGCTCAGCATAAGATCTAGCAACTATGGAGGTGTGCTAACAAAGAGGAGAGCCATATTTTCATAACACTTATCAAATAACGCTCTAGTCATGCCATTTTCAAGTGTAAGTTTTTACATACCAAGGATTTCATAACATTGAGGGTGACATAACAAAAATAACCTTTATCCAGGGTCGACTGTAATACATGCCTAATGGTTGGAATTTACCTAGTTGAGGTGCCTAAATAATAAAAACGCATTTGCCTAAAAATATTCCATTTTTATTAATTATTAGGCACGAAAGTGCCTAATAAGCTAGGGAAGTACGGTAGTACTGAAAGTGTGGGTGCACGGGGAAAGTGTCAACCTGTGTCTACTCTGCAGCTGCCTTGGATGTTGAGACGAGAGTGGTGCTTTGCTTGGGGAGCTGAGCTCACCAGAATCCACAAACGAAGTTGAGGTCATGGAGATTACAGTCAGACTGCCTGTAATTTGGTTGTTGCTTGAATGTTCCCCATCTGCATGATCGGACGTGGAAGGAAGAAATAGAATGCCTTTAGTATCGTAGGCTATTCTGTTGTCTCCGCCAGCTACGGGAGATCCATACATTGGACGTTGTAGCAGCTGGAACTGGTTTTGAGGACTGAGACTTCATCTTGGCTGTGTGTGTAGATCAGAGGAACAGGCTCAGAGATGGCGACGCGCCCACACGTGGTCTTTCTGCCATATCCAATCAAAAGCCACAGTATCCCGGTATTGCACTTCGTCAAGCGGCTGAATGCATTTGGCGTGACCATCACCTTCATCAATGCATTCGAGCATATGGCACAGGAGGATTTTGCGGCTGTTGGGGGCCTCGAAAATGTGCGGGTGGTGGGGCTAGGGGGACTGCCTCAACCGGGGGATGAAGTCGGCCCCTTGCCCATGATTGCTGCGTCGGAGCGCATACAGGGAGATTTGGAACAGTTATTGGAGCAGCTCAATTCGACCCCCGGTTTAGCCCCCCCTGTCTGCATCATCAGCGACATGTTCCTCGGATGGACACAGGTATGCATTGTGCCTATCATTGGTGGATTTCGCGTGAAGTTTTCTCTTGTCACCTGAGCATGATATGGTTGGTTACAACAGTTCCAATGAGTAAAAACCTTTCACACCCCCCTTCATCTCTTGCTGTAGCTCGTCCCCCGAACTCTTTCCCAGAATGCGTCCAGCTTGGTTGTTGACCTCCATTACAAAATCAATCTCTAAATATTCCCTCCGAGGAATCTGTTTGTGTTGGTATCTTTCTCGATTGTCAAAAATGGCCACAGGTTGGCCGCAGGTTGTCACGTTCGATGGCTAACTCACACCACTTGTAATCTATCCGCAACCGTGTCCTGCTTTTCCTCGCTGATATGAATTGGGCTATAGTTTTTCCTTTGCTGGTCTATTAGCAACTGATGGACTGCCTATTTATAGCTTAACTCATTTGTAGCAGACTTAAGTTTGATTGATCAGATTCTGCATATTTTCTCCAAGAAAATTCCTGGCGCTCTAAACCTTGTGCCAATGTACATTGATGTCTGTGTATCTCGGCAACAAGTTTCATTTTCACCAAAACTGAAGTTGTAGTCTAAAAGGTTGGAGTATTTTGTGGAGTGCAGGATGTGGCAGACAAGTACAAGATTTCTAAATATGTTCTGTTCACTTCCCCATCCTCGTGGCTTGCAACGATGGCTTATGTGCCCACACTGCAAGTGCAAGGTCGTTTGCCTGTAGGAGATGAGCCCTTCAATGATATTCCAGGAGTGCCCCCCACAAAAGCCTCAGACATGCCCTCAATTCTAGTCGACTACAAGGAAATTCCAGAGATCTATGACTTCCTCCTTCGCAACAGTGCATACATGCCAGAAGCCTCTGGGGTCCTCATCAACAGTTTCTACGAGCTGGAACACAAAAGTATTGAGGGTGTTCGCTCTCAAATCTTTGGCCCAACCTCTCCCAAGGTATTTTCTTTTCATGTTGTGTTTGAAAACTGTAAAGAGAAAGTGACATCGATCCTGCTTTAGTAAATGAAACTGACGTAGAAGTATATGCTTATCCATCATGGTTCCAGGTGAGCAGGTCTGCTTTGTGCGCTGTAAGTGTTATTTTCAGTTACATGATGATTTTCATATCTTCCGGGTGATCTCTAGCGATGAGCAAGGGAAGCATGTAGTGTCATGAGAGCTTGTGGCCATAGACCCCGCGCCCAGTTCGTGTGAAAGAGGATAAGCAAGGCGAGACAAAGACAGTAAGGAGAACAGCAACTTTATGATGTTCACAGGACGTCCTTTAGGCTTATATGACACAATTATGAAACTAAGAAACAAACAAGAGGTGTGTGTGTGTGTGGGTGTGTGTGTGATTCCCTGGTGAAGCCATGCTAAAAGCCATGTTTCTGCAGGGTCAAAGAAGTGTCTTGCCTATCGGCCCCACGCTGCCCTCTGCCTATTTTACCGATGACATACCCTCTACCCAGCTACAGCACCCCGAAGAGAGAGCTCCGTACCTACAGTGGTTGGACAATCAACCAAAGTCATCTACTCTGTTCTTGTCGTTTGGAAGTGTGTCAAGCCTAAGGGCGGCTCAGATCACAGCGCTGGCAACTGGACTTGAAGCAAGTGGGCAGAAATTCCTGTGGGTGGTCCACCCACCAGCTGCTGTGGATGGCCACGACCCCTTGAACCCTGGGTTACCCTCCTCTGAGTACCTCCCTGAAGGTTTTGCTAACCGTATGAAGGATCAAGGGTTTCTTGTCCCTGGCTGGGTACAACAGCTAGAGATTTTGTCACATCCTGCAGTTGGTGGCTTCCTTTCTCACTGTGGGTGGAACTCTACATTGGAAAGTCTTTGCAAAGGTGTGCCGCTGCTGGCGTGGCCCCTTCGAGCAGAGCAGAAGATGACTGCCAGGTATGTGGTTAGCTCAATATATCAGCTAGGGGTCAACAAGGCTCTCTTGTGCTCCAAGCCCCCGCGTGGTCTAATCTCGCGAGCTGCTGCTATTATGTATATCCACTTTAAAGTTCCCAAACTAGAGAACAAGCCTATCTTGGTTGATGTGCTCCACCTTTCTTCTTTGTGAATGGAGCAAGGCTCTGTTCTGTTCATGGCGAGGCAGAAGGATTGGACTTCCAGAAACATAGTGCCCATTATGGGTATGTCATTGTACAGGAGCTTCAAAGTTACACTAGAGCCCGTAAAGTTTGAAAATGTTAGGGGATAGAAGAAAGCAGGACAGAAGAAAGAAGTGGGGACCTTAACAAGTAGCCGAAAATCCAAGGATTTCCACAATAAACTCAACAGGCTTATGGGACAAGTATGGAATAACCAGAGACCCTATGAACATGGGCCAAAGGCAATTGACGTGAAATTCTTTGAGAAGTGGTTGATGAAGTTAGCTGCCAAGTGCTTCTATTCTCCACATTGTATGCCTCTGCCAAGTGAGATCGATATCTCATGACTGATAACTTGGCAGGTTTCTCGTGGATGAGGCGGGAGCTGCACTGGAATTTGAAAGGGGGCCTAATGGCATTGTGGAGGGGGAGGAGGTGGCAAGGGTGGTAAGACAACTAATGTTTGAAGAAGAAGGAAAAGCTGTACGGAGCCGGGTCGCCAAGTGGAGGGATCTGGCCAGGAGTGCTCTATCTCCGGGAGGGTCCTCTTACAAAAACCTTCAGGCATTTGTACACGAGATCACTGCGCTTTAAATAAGTTCAACATGGAAGTTAGGCCAAGCTGAACTTGCAGACTGTGCAATCAACCCTGTCAGAAGAGTTGAACTTACTAGTCTCCTCTATATTTCTGCTTGACATAGGCTGATATTTGGCCTTTTGTCTCTCATCAATCAATTACCCACATTGTCGAGGGCTTCTGGGTCAATGCAGTGAATGCTGTGTCACAATACATGTAGGGAATGGCCCTCCAATGGCTAAGATCGGTATCCTGTCCTCACCATTAGTTCACAGCCCCTGGAATAGCCAGTGGAGGGGTCATTAGCTTATACTATATACCGATTGACCTTCAGGCTGAAGCCTACACCCATCATAACTTCGTAGTGCCCAGTAGGAGAGAGCTGAGCGTATGCCAGATACAATGCTACTGCTTACTGAGCATACTGTTTTGGGGTGCGTTCCTTCTGAAGGCTCAACCTTTATTTAGATCGATGCTCTTTCCCTCAAACGTCAGATCAGCTGATGAAGTGATAATGACAATTTGATGCATGCGATTTCACACATTGCCACCTCTGAAGATGCTATGCGCTGCATCTCTATGCCTTTACTTGCAGGTCACATGTAGTATAGGCATACACCATTCTGGTTATCCTCTACAAGGCTGTCCACACACTCTAGTGTGTACTTTTTCTGATCAGGACAGCTTTGCACCATCCTTCTTGGTGTTATTTGCCTGAATGGCCACACACACTGAGGATGGGGAAGCATACATAATCATGCCAGCTCGCCAAGTGAAATATCAAATGGGCACTACTAAGGCCAACAATCTTCCAAAGGCCTCAGCAATTCTTCCATACCTCCATAATACATATGCACATATGCCAAACAGGAAAGGGAATGCTTCAGGATGGGGTGCATGACAATCCCCATAGTGATCAATGCAGGTACCTTTGTAGCAGATGCCTCACAGACATAAATACGCACACAAATCTGTCAAGTCATGCTCATGTGCTGTGCAGTGAGGGAACATGCCAAAGGAGACTTTTTGTGCAATTACTCAGCACAAAGAGGGAAATTGCCATATAGGCACATAGAGAGGCACTCTTTACTTCGATCAGAATGTTCTTGAGAGCGTATGCAAACAGTCATCTTAATAAAATACTTACATCACAAACATTTCATATTTCAATGATGAGACTCTTCACCTACTGGTGTGTCACAGTAGCATGCCTTATCTTCATGGTATCCTTGGATCAGGTCACCCATGTTCAAACTCTGTGAACATTCTGTGAGGTCAAACTTATTCCACAGAGTGTGTTGTCGAGGAATGGCTTGTGCATCTTACAATACCCTCAATAACTTCACAGATTGCATTCGATTCATACAAGTCCACATTGGTGATGAAGACATGGCAGCCTCTCAAGGGGGACGGGGTTTTTAAACCAAAGTGTTAATGCAATACACTCACCATAGCCTTGTGGCCATAATTCTGGAATCCACTTTCAGTCACTCCATAACGGGAAGAAGTATGAAAGGGAGGGAGACATGCTTGCTTAAGTCTTGTGAGCAGAGAGCCTGCGCCTGATTAGAGACGGAGAGGGACAGAGAGATTAGCCCCAATCAACTGGAGGTAAGGGGGGATAGCCACCTTCAGGGGGTGGATGTACCGATGGCGGCAGGTTTTCGAAAACAGATGCCACTACGAGCTCGGGTGCACTAGGTTTTCCTGTCATGAGCAAATCAAGGAAAGATAAGAATGGCACCCAGTAGAGCAGTCAGAGAAAGAAACAATCCATTACATACTTTTGGAGCATGCGAACACCACAAGAAATGCTGTAATGCCAATAGCTGGCTAGGGTAAGGACGATATTGCATGAAACTTGAGACCATTTGGAGTCAACCCTTGAAACCAATACAGTACAGGTTTTGGTGACAGGAAATACCAACCCTGGAGCATCTGCTGGCTGATTGTCACATCTTGTTAAGGGTTCAACTATATATCTCAGATAACAGCTCTGCGAGAAGGCAAATCACTCACTGGAAATGGCTCCTGTGGGAGACTGAACAGTGGCCCATGCCATCCGGGAGTCCACCAAAGCAGAGTGCTGAGGCCCATCTGCAACCCCAAAGGATTTACAAGAGAATGCTCAAACACACTTGATCAACACCTTTACTTCTCTTCGGCATCGACCCCAGTTGATTTTGTGCTGGACCCTGTGTTAAAGCCTAAGGTAACATTCACAATAAGTAGCATCATCTACAAAGTGTCCAGGATAGAGCTCTGATGTGCATACTGAAGAAGAACTTGAATGCTGATGATTGAACTGTTTCCAGATTGTTATTCTGAATCAGACATTGCCCCTCCGCTTAGCTTGCCTTCTCGGCTCAACCAAATGACGGGTGAGTGGAGACTTCCAACAAGTTCCGCTCAACAAACAAAAATTAGGCACAGATGCCCACCAAGCTAGGCAAGTGCAACTGGCATTTGAAAATAGTAACTTCTGAAAGGGTCTTATTTACTTACCAGCAGACGGAGTAAAGTACTGGAGTGACGAGGGCTGCTGCTGAGGATGAGAAAATTTGCAGCGACTACCAAACTGGCAGAAACCCTGCCACACCAACAGCGCCACCTTAGTGCCGAGGGACACAATCCAATTGGGGCTGTCGACATCGTTATAGTGGAAAGACCCAGACAAAGCTGAACCAAGCTGTGCGTAGGAAGAGAGAGAAATAGATAACAAGGACTGCCATACCGTGCGCATGAAGTAAGTGCAAACAGATTTCTGTCCCTCAAGATTCTGCGCAAGGTCTACTTCTGCACATTACCACAATTTCCTCCAAATCAATTTTTGATCTCCGCCTGTCCTCTTCTGCCCACCTTCTCCACCATCAGTACCACCACAGCTAAAACGTCCAATTTTTACTAAATATCATCGCTGGGATGTCTCTGTAATCCATTGTCAGCCCCCAAATCCACAATTTCGAACAGTAAAGCGAGATGCGCGAAACCAAAACCTTTGAAAGAATCAAACCACTGCTTCTTCGCACGTTGGTGCGACGATCCCTGCAAGTGGCGCCGCCTGGACGCAGGCGTGTCGTAGAATTGCTTATCACAGTAATCGCAGTAATACTTGTGCGCAGGCATCCCTTCTTCTTCCCTCTCGGATTCCTCCCTCTCAATATTTTGCACTGGACACGAAGAGGGAGTCTTCCTGATCTTTTCAGTATTCAGTATTCAGTATTTAGGGTTCCATCCAGTATTCAGTATTTAGGGTTGAACTGGGGAGGATGTACAGAATATATGGACGATATTCATCTGAAGAGGGCGAAACCCTAGCTCAAGCTCAACCAAGAGGGAGTCGGTCTTAAGAAGCCGTCTCTATGTTGTTGCAGGACCATCGTCTCCACCGCAGCAGCCAGCGACCATGGTGACCCCGTTGATAAAGCGCGATGTGGTCAAGAAGCGCATCAAGAAGTTTAAGCGCATGCAGTCTGACCGGAAGATCTGTGTCAAGGTGCGTTGCTCTCATCCTGAAGCCATGGTCATCTTCTTCGTTTTGCATCACCCACTGAGTTGGGAAGGTTTTTGCATTTTCTCTTGTACTGTACGGTGCTGTTTTCTGTTGAATACACGTTTGAGAGATGGGTTGAGCTGGAACGCTGTTCTAGTACGATCGTTTCTTATTGGATGGCTATCCAATCATCCGCCGGCGAGATTGTCCTGCGCTTCTGTTCCTTTAGTATAGTAGCTTACTGTCATCTGTCCAATTCCATGCACAGACCAACTGGAGGAGGCCCAAGGGTATCGACTCTCGGGTTCGGCGTAAGTTCAAGGGCACCACACTGATGCCTAACATTGGTTATGGGTCAAACAAGAAGACAAGGCATGTGCTGCCAAGTGGTTTCGTCAAATTTTTGGTGCACAATGTGAAAGACCTAGAGCTCCTCCTCATGCACAACCGGTGAGTAGCCAAATTCGTCTTCTAATATGTTGTGACAACTAATGAGTCGTAGCAATAAGCTAGAAAATTTCTGTGCTCTGTCAGTGGATGAGCTGAAATGTGAGACGGTTTTGTGGTGGTTTCGGTTCTGCTACCTTGTTGTTACATAGTCATCTATTAATTTCCTTTTTTAAGAGTTTTTCTCTGCTCTGTGAATAAGGATCTTATGTGTCATGGGGGTGGATGAAGACCTTAGGTTGTGAATTCTCATAGGAATCTGGGGTTTAGATTTTTCGATTAGGTTCAATGGCAAATGTCATCGATTTTCTGGACAGAGCCACTTCAGACTCCCATGGCTGCATTGGATGTGAGATCGTGGTTATCTAATAACAGGGTGGTGTTAAAATTTGGTGTTTCATCCTGTATTTGTTAATCATGATTGCCCGCAGGTTGGCTGGTAATGCACACTTCAAGGCTGGTATGCATTGACAACAATCTGCTTCAAGAAATGGAATGTTATCTAGAGTCTGGCTTTCACGTCATTCTAAAAAGCTGGATGAGCAAAGTCAACAGACATGCTCAGCCTCATGAGAGAGAGAGAGCTAAGGCGACTAGGTGGCATTTTGAGTCAAGTGCCAGTTAGGAACCCAAGATTTCATTGGAGATGTGGTGTGCTGCAGGAAGTATAGTGCTGAAATTGCTCACAATGTGTCGACACTGAAGAGGAAAGCGATAGTGGAGCGTGCTGCACAGTTGAATGTTGCAGTAACCAATGGGAGCGCACGGCTTCGCAGCCAAGAGGACGAGTAGAATCCAAGATCTGTCTCACATCTGTTGTGTTGTCTTATTCTACGATTGCTTTGATCATTGTACCTTCCCCAAATGGCAGACTTTGATTAAATCTTATCATGTGCTTCATGAGGGGTTTTTTCCTATTTGTGATGTTTGTGCAAAGGACATTGATCAATGTGCTTGGTTGAGATACATTGGTGACTGACAGCCAAGATGGGAGAGGCTGGATTCGGAAAAGATCAACTTTATTGTGTCATGATAGTAGTTTCTTCCCTTTTTAGTCAATGTGAGTATTACTCAATTACATTGATCTTCACTGGCAAGGTCTTCTCATTCCACTCGGCTGGGTGAAAACTCGGCTTCGGTGTGGAAGGAAGACAGTGGGGTGGGGTTGCTATTGGAAGATTTTGAGAGAAAGGAAATGCTACTGGGAATGTTTTTGTATGAAAGGGTTGCCTCTTAGATTCTTCTATCTACGGTCCATGGTGAGCGGTCTAGCTGTGTCATGTAACAGTTCTAGTGAAGGCTTGTGCCAAAAAAATAAACAGTTCCTATTCTGCATTCCTCACTCTGGAGACTCTCCAAAACCTCCAGGCTTCTTAATTGTGGTGGCTCACTACAAAAGAAAATTGGGAATTGCATTAGCAGTCTGATGAGTAGATGTCGACTGTGATGGTGAGAGGAAAGATGTTTATGCTTCTTGCTCACTCAGTTCACTTTTCACTACTTGATCCATCCTTAATAACCAGTATTTCATGCTTAGAAGGCCTATGTTTGGTCCTGCTGTGCTCTTTCCCACCAACATTTGATGCATGGTGATCACCATCATGCAGCTGACCAACAACACTAGACACCCCTACTCTGACTGTCACTGCAGGGCTGTTCTTCTCTTTGATTATATGCACCCAGTTGCCCACCTCAATGCAGCTGCAACCTACCTCCTTCGTTATCCAGTGCTTCTCTCATGTTTGCTTTATCATCCCACTTGCCAGCTGCAGTATGTATGTTTGATAGTAGAACATAAGCTGCAGCATTCTGTGTATCACATTTAAGAATATATTTTGCCACGCGCTCTGCTAACTTGACATTGGAATGAATATTGCAAGCACCAAGCAATGCCCCCCACACCGAAGCATCTGGGTTGATTGGCATTTTCTTGATGAAATCCTCTGCCTCATCCAATCTCCCTGCCCGTCCAAGAAGGTCCACCATGCAGCCAAAATGCTCCATTGTAGGAGTGAGGCCATGATCTCGACTCATGGAATCAAAGTAGTGATGACATTCCTCCACTAGGCCCACATGGCTGCAACCATAGAGAAGGGATATGAAGGTAATGCTGTCTGGCTTCCAGCCTTCCTGTTGCATCTGTTCAAAAAGTTGCAGGGACTCCTTACCATGCTGAGAATATCCTGCCATCATTGCGTTCCATGAGACCACATCTTGTTGAGCCATATTGTCAAATACTTGACGGGCATCCTTCACACTCCCACATTTTGCATACATATCAACAAGGGTATTCTCCAGAATAATATCTGGCCCAGTTCCAGCTTTGACGATGTCCGCATGGACTTTTTTGCCCTTTTCCAAGGCTCCTAGGCAGGCACAAGCATTGACAGCACAAATAAACGTGACCTTGTCGGACGTCACCCCTTCCCATTGCATTTGCTCATAGATCTCAAAAGCCTCCCTACCACACCCATGCTGGACATATCCTGCAATCATCGCACTCCATGACACCACATTTTTTTGAGCCATGTTGTCAAAAACCTGATGGGCATCCTTCATGCTCCCACATTTGGCATACATGTTAACAAGGGCAGTCTCGAGAATTTTATCTCCATCAATTCCAGCTTTAATGATGTCAGCATGGACCTTTTCCCCCTGTTCCAAGACTCCTAGTCCGGCACAAGCATAGAGTGCGCAAGTGAAAGTGACCCTGTTAGGCGTCACCCCTTCTTGTTGCATTTGCTCGTAGATCTTGAAAGCCTCCACCTCACATCTGTGCTGAGCATACCCTGTGATCATTGCACTCCATGAGACCACATTTCGTTCAGCCATATTGTCAAACACTTGATGCGCATCATTCATGCTCCCACATTTGGCATACATGTCAACAAGGGCAGTCTCCAAATTAAGATAAGACTCAATCCCAGCTTCGACAATGTCAGCATGGACTTCTTTGCCCTTTTCCAGGTCAGTTAGGCTAGCACACGCATTGATAACAGAAATGAATGTGACCCTGTCTGGCCTTACCCCTTCCTGTTGCATTTGCGCATAGATCTTCAAAGCCTCCCTACCACACCCATGCTGAGAATACCCTCCAATTATAGTGTTCCATGATACCACACTTCGTTGCGCCATATTGTCGAACACTTGATGGGCATCCTTCATACTCCCACATTTGGCATACATGTTTAACAAGGGCAGTGTCCAGAAGAATGTCTGTTGCAATTTCAGCTTTGATGATGTCAGCATGGATCTCTTTGCCCTTTTCTAGGGTTCCGAGGCTAGCACATGTGTTGAGAATGCAAGTGAAGGTGACCCTGTCAGGTGTCAACCCTTCCTGTTGAACTTGCTCATAGATCTCAAGAGCCTCCTTAGTACATCCATGCTGAGCATATCCTGCGATCATGGTATTCCATGAGACTACACTTTGTTGAGCCATTGTGTCGAACACTTGACGTGCATCCTTTATACTCCCACATTTGGTATACATATTAGCAAGGGCAGTGTCCAGAATAATATCCGACACAATTCCAGCTTTGATGATGTCTGCATGAACCTCTTTGCCCTTTCCCAGGGCTCCTAGGCTGGCACACACATTGAGAATGCAAGTGAATGTGACTTTGTCGGGTGTCACTCCTTCCTGTTGCATTTGCTTATAGATCTCAAAAGCCTCCCTAATACACCCACGCTTGGCATATCCTGCCACCATTATAGTCCACGTAAACAAATTTCGTTCATGCATTATGTCAAACACTTGGCGTGCATCTACCAAGCTGCCACACTTGACATACATGAGTAAAAACATGTTTGGCTTGAATCCAGTTTCGATGATGTGGGTGTGCACCTGCCTTCCTTGTGTTAGGTTCTTCATGCTGATGCACTCTTGCAAGAGACAGACACAAGTCTTGAAGTCTGCCTGAATGCCTGGCTGGTTCAGAACGTGCAACGCCTCTTTCAATTATCCTGCCTTACATAGTGTCCTCACTTCCGCACAAGTGCAAGAAGAACTCTTGTTGGCTGCCTCTATTTGTCCGCTGTGAAAAGCAGTGGTGATAGTGTAGGTGCTGCCCCTGTTGTCAGTCTGATGTCCAACAAACAACTGGGACTGATTCAAACCTGCCTCTCTGCATTGTCAAGACTCTCTGTTACAACCTGTAGATTCAAACTCATATTGTACATCTCAAAGCTGGTAGAACTTCACAGCAAGATGAATCCGTAGGGATAACCTTCTTGCTATATACAAACAATGTTCCAAAACTCTACCTTGAGAATAAACTCTTCTAATTCCAACTGTTTGGGTTAGGAATTTGAGGTCCTCATCGAAACAATACCGGCTGTATTCTCTGCCTGGAGCTCCATTGTTTACATCGATATTAGAACCATCACCAGATAGTGCTGGACCTTTTATCATGGCACCTAGCTTTGCCTTCATCCGAGGAGGGTTCAACCAACTTTCAAGCCAAAGGAGCTCCTGTGTGCACTTATGTCTGAAGTTCGGGGATCTTGGACTTCTCTGTGAAAGTCGCAAGTGGCCAACTGAGCAGCATATCTTCAAGCACAGCCTAGGGTAGAAAGGCTACACACAAAAGCTCAAAGACTTTTCAATAATGGGAACACCCATGGATAACCGGCTATCTTGTCTTAGTAACATGGAAAATAAACTTACTCATGCCAAGAGAGATTTGCTTTTGCTGCATTCTCACGATGAAGAGCAAAACTATAGAAGGAAACTGAATATACAAAACAGTGCAACAAAACAGCCAGCTTTGATCATAAGCCATCCTTACAAAAGGTTTTGCATCCTAAATGGAAACAGCCTCACCTTATCCAACCTGTTGTCCCACCATTGTAAAGGATCTGAGACGAATTCCTGCCGCAGCTGTCACTGAAGGATTTGGTACTCTGAATGATTTACCAATCCTTAAAGTTTACACAAGACGAGCAAAATCTACACACGGGGTTATTCTCCCCCCTTTGCAGAATGGTTGGCCGCCCAGGAACAACCATAGGCTACCTAGACGACAAACAATTCACATGCAAAAGGCTGGCTTGCGGCTGGGCAGTTTCAATTTCTTATGGCTGACTAACCAAAGGAAACAACTCGAAGTGGGACAAGGTCTTCGGGCAAATGATATTCATATTTGTGCTGGGTAAGAGACATGGGAAACTCCGGACAAACTGGATGTCAATGGTTATAAATGGATTGGTAAGATTTGCACTCTTAAGGCAGCCTCTGCCAAACGTGGTCAAAAAGGGGTTGGATTGTTTGTCCGTGATTTCTTGTGTGACAATTGTGAAATTATCAACAGGGGTTTGAGGTGTGAGCACAGTATTTGGCTAGAACTGAAACTGAAGGCCGGCGTGAATATGAAGGACCTCTCTGTGGGTTGTGTTTACATGCCCACAGAGGGGACCCTTAGTGCTGACGCAGACAGAGCCTTCGAAGACGTAAAGCTGCACTGTGCTAAGTTCCTCGCCAAAGGTCAGGTGATCTTATTGGGTGACTTCAATGTTATTCCAAGCAGTCACAAAGAATAAAGAGAAGGAACAGAGAAAAAATTGTACTCTATAACATCCTGGAAAGGTCAAACGGCTTCTGGGACAGGAGAAAGCAAGAAACAAAAAAGAAAGAAGGGCCCTCCACCAGCAGCCCTAACAAAGAAGAGATACAGTCAAGGACATTGTCACTGTCACATCAATCTCATATATTCCAATAGAGTCTGCTAACAGTCCCAGAAATCAACCTTGGAACCATCCAAGGCAGAAGAGAAGGTGATTGCATAACTCATAGTTACTACCAATCTGTAGCACTGCTTGGAAAGACAGAAGAATTTGACTTACTGACAAAAAGTTGGATGATTCGAGACAGGAGATACGAAAAAGGACAGTATCTGACAAATGGAATGAAACATGAAGTATCCACTAGGAACTGCATCTAGCAAACTTACAAATCTGACACATGACAGAGCATCCAAACCACTGAAGCAAACAAACAGACTCTGAATCTCAGGTGGCCTTTAAAGCTCTTGCATGTTGAGCTTCACTCTGTTCTGCCCGGCTTTTCCCTATACATGACCACCTCTGTTAACCCTGTAATCGCCCTGCCGAAGCTAGCAAGCCATGCTGATGTGGTGACCAAGCAAGGGCCTTCACTGCTGCAGTATTCACTAAACTTCACCACAGGTTGGGTTGATTGCTGGATTCCAGACAAATAGCTGATTGTCATTCCCCCCAGAAGCAAGCTCTCGATCATCATAAGACCACTTGAGGCCACAGACAGACTTGTGGCCAACAAGTTGCCTCTAGAAGGGTAGAAAGTAGCAGCCTGAGATTTGGTAGTAGAGAGGACTTAGAAAAGAAATGTGAAAGATGCGTACGGGGAACCCCCAAGAGAGGAAAACAGAAAGAGAGAACCTTTAAACATCCGCGAGAGACCCAAAAGATCCAAGTGACAAAGTACAACTATAAAAACAAAGACAACTCAAAAGACAAATCTGTCTGTGAGCAAGAAGGAAGCTGCAATGAAGAGATCTGGCTTAGGGCCTGTAAGTTGGAATAAGACCATCAACTCATTTTGGAGTACATACATGATACTGTCAGTGATCCACCTTGTTCCTCCCTGCGTTGCTTGCTCTCTCCCTCTCAACATACAAAGGTGTCTTCTCCATGGAACCCTCCTTTACCCTCCAGCTAGCGCATGCAGCAGCATTGGCTTACTCCGCAGCAAAGAGAGGAGCCTACCCTTACCCCAGAGCAACGGAGGGAATGCTACCTCATCCAACCCCTCCAAACACGTCATCTCTCAGATCAACGCGGCGATCTCTATCAGATGATGTATAATAACATGTCAAAATACATCTTAGATGTTGTGGCTTTTAAAATAAATTTGAGGATTCTCTCCCTCTCCTTTGAACAGTAAACAGAAGATTCTCTCTACTTATGATACGACTATGGTGGCCCTGACCTTCCTGATGACTATGGAGTAGGACTATCAGACAAATGTAAAGCTATTCCAACAAACGTAGTCTTACGAGTAGATTCTCTCTCTCTCTATCCCCCTCCTTTGAACAGCAAACAGAAGCAGGGAGGAAAGGGTCAGCTATCTCTCGATATAGGCTGCTGTTCAGACAGTTCAAGAAGTTCCACTTGGCTGACTCTCCCCACCTGTCCTTCACTTGGACTAATAACAGGGCTCAATGGGACTTCAACTCCAGACCAGAGGAAGGGGGATGTACAAGCTGAATACTCACCTCTTGAATGTTCCTTCAATCGGTCTTCAGCAAACCTGTGATAAGGACACACCAAGTACATAAATCCCAAATATATGGCATCAAGCTAGACCACAGGCAAGGAGACTGAAATCAACGATGGCTGAGCATCAAGCTTCTGTCTTTACAAAAGCCCAGGAACTCCCCATGTGCCAGATTAAAAGGCAACTGAGTGTCACAAGCTACATTCCAAGGGGGCCCTGCGAGGAGGAGGCCCAAGCCCTCCCATACCAGAAAACTTTGATTACAGACACAGCATGACTGGCCATCTACTTATGGCCATAAAATCTAACTCTGCACAGTTTCAGGCCCCTTTGAGACTCCATTAGTGAGCTCCACCTTCAGCCACCTAGAGCAAAGTTGTCTAGAGCAGGTCTGTTGTCATCAACTCTATCAGCAATCAACATACAAAGTGTCTTCCCCATGGAACCCTCCTTTACAACTTCTTTTGGAGTCATTCATATGAAGTAAGGTAAAGGCTATGGGCGGGTTGCATGACAGTCATCATCAGATTCACTGTCCAGACCCTCTTTCTTTGTGACATGGACAGAAATACAGATCTCTTCAGGAATTAACGGTGATTGTCTCCACCACGCTGCAAAATGAGGTCTGACATGAACTGCTACCTGATACAAATCTTGAATATTATTCATCTCATACAACCAGTAGGGCTGTGCCTAACGCTAAATTACTGCACACCTCACTTTCTAACTGTTAGCAATAATTTGAGCTACGTCAAAAAACTATCTCACATTTTCTCAAGGACAATGCCCTTGGCATGTGAAGAGCCTGCAAAGGGCTTCTTCCACTCATTACCGAAGTGACTCTGCTTGTAGGACAAGTCAGCCCACAGCTGCGCTCGTCGGTAGTTCTTAAGCTTACGCCCTGCTCCCATTCCTCGTGTCTTCCTGCTCCAGAAAGTGAAAAGATTTAGCACTCTACCTTTGCTTAATTTTGGAAAAATCAAGGCAAGTAGTGGACAGTGTGCAGGCATATAGTCAGAGCAAGGGATTTAGATTTTGTCAAAGCACCCTCATTCAAAGTGAGCACTATTTTCTGCATTACAGTTGGAGAAAAATCAGCAACCAGATCACACAACCTTTTGACAGCACAATTCTGTATTGCTACACTAGCAGAGGTTGCTGTCTGATCTAATTGAACAGACGCACTTAAAAGAACTTACCAACACAAATAATGTATGAGAGAAAACTATACTAAAAATTCACAAAGAACATGTGTCTCAGCTTGAAGATAAGTATGGCATCTGGATAACCGCACACAAGGAACCCTGATACAAGTCCAAGCCATATATTTGGCTCGTAATTTAGATTGCAATTGAGGTCAACTACTCTTCAGGTTCAACCTGCTCTGAACAGATCAGGACCAGTCCTAAAATGCCCCCTGGACAGCTACACCAAGCTCAATCTGAGAGTCTTGGTACTTCAGGTGAAATCCAGTTTAATCACAGAGAGTTATTTCACTAGAGTAGTGAACCGCAGAGTTCTATTGGGCACCCAGTGCAAAATGGAAAACATCTAAAAGAGGCACTACCAAATTGTGGGACGGACATTTAGGCACAGTTCTGTGCTAGCAGTTATCACGAGGAAAACAGGGTCTTCTCTAGCATTTGTGCACTGACTTTAGAATCTGGAAGTCGTGGGTGGCCTCCATTCTCGATCCGTGATTCCATGACGACAGTCCCACAACCTAGCCAAGACTAGAAATAGGCGTGGAGAAAAACAAATCGAGAGGAGGAAACTAGCTTAATAATTTTGCAAAAGGTTTCCTCGGCTCAAAATAGTCCAAAGGCGATCCTGATGGGCCTAAGTTTAGGATTCATAGAGACAAAAGCATAAGCCTCGCCGAAAGAAGCATCACCAGCAGAAGCCGCAAGAGAAGACAGCATTCACCCTCATGTTGTGAAGCATCGTCCAAGTGGCAGACGTATTCATTGAGGAGACTCCTACCACCATAGGTGATTTTACATTCCACCATGAGATGTAGTCTTCAATTGCTTCAAAGAGACTTTGGAAGTACAAACACTCGGTACAATCCCGACTAAAATCACGAGCAATTATCCTAATCAACACAATATGAAATTCCAGAATCTTACCCCATGGCTGCAAGCTACGATCACAATCGCAAGCTCACGCACGGTAGGTGCAGGGAGCTTTCCAAATATGGGTGATTGGTAGTGAGGGATCTGTAGTGAGCATATATCACACTCCCCGAGTGATGTCCACAATCCCGAATTGCTCAATACCCACGAGAGTTTGTACCCATACAGCAGAGCTAACCACGTCTATTTTCTTGAGACCAGATTCACAGTTCACTGGTGGGAAAAAATTTCTACAGGGAGTGGAAGTAGCAAATGAGGTGGAAGTCGATGGCGAGGGCGGGAGTGCACCAACATGAGAGAAGACGAACAAGCATGGCGGTGTCTTCATTTTTGGTGTCACAAATGGAAGTCTTTGTCAATGGGGATGTTGCGCCTGCTCAACAGGTTCACCCTTTCACTCTCTATATTCACCATCTGGCTCGATCTTCGGGGTTTGCTCGAAAGATTGCAAATGGTCGTAGTTTTTTCGGATATATGGCAGCTATCGACATACGAGATGCCATCAATCTATTGCAAAACCGGAATTGTTAACCTATGGATATTTGTTCGAGCAAATGGGTGAAGACGACTGAATGAAATTGATACACTGGCTGAACGTGCAGACGAGGCTAGGGTACTAACTTTTCCATGCCGAGATTCACACCATGAAAACTAAGTACGTCCATGGTGTGAAGCATAGAACCGCCAGGGAGTGTTGGCTTTCCCAAATTGTGGCGGTTTGCTAAACAAGTTTCCCATATTTGTGTGTTTTAGTGGGCATTTCATTGAGGCCGAATTTTTCAAATCTCTTCCCTTTTGTGATAAAGCTTCAAAGAAGGCTTGCATTTGTTTGTAAGGGTATACAGTTGCAATCAACATGCAGCTGTGAACAAGTGATGCTTTCCATTAACAAATTTCAGGGGGATAGAATATACAAAAGGTTCTCGATTCCTCGTGCAGTCCACAATTGCATTCCTGCGACAAGCCCTGCATCTCTTTTAGCTGTAAGTAACGAGGGCTAGCAGAACGATCCTTCCAAGGACCACCTCTCACATCTCTGCATCGAGATCAGACTTCTACAAAGACTGTAGTACCCAAGAAAACGCTACACTGATAGGGCTACTTGCTACGCTTGGCAGCACGTTTCCCATGGCCCTTTTTGGGTGGGCCCTTGCCCCGCCGCTTCAATCTTTCCAGCTTCACCAAACGTCTGCCAGATCCAATCCACAAACGACTGTCAGGCGTACCTCGCACATCTTTGACATAGCTTCCTTCGCTTAAACATACGTTGCATTTCACTTCACCCAGAATACACAATTCCAGCATTGAGTGAAAACAAGAAAAGAGAGACAGGAGGAGGGAGAGAAAGGAGCGCACCGTTTTTCCTTTGGATCTTCGTACATGGGGTCCAACTTCTGAATGGGGGTAGGGTACCACCCCAAAATCTTCTCCCCGGTAAGCTTGGCTCGCAAAACCTTATGCCCCGATCGCATCCCATTTCCTATGACATTACCGAAGATGCGCGCCGCGGCCTCTGCAATGCCCCTGGTCGCGTTCATCTCCACCCAACCCACTTGCCTCCCTCTCCTCTGTGACTGGAAAGGGAAGGTTTATGAATGTAGCGTAAGAAAGGAAGGGGGTACAAACTTGAGGTGAAACAAGGCAAGCAGAGTCAGATTCACACTTTGACTGCAAGAGACAGAGAAGAGACAGTCTCACAAACTGAGAGGGAGACTACCAAAGTCGGAAAACGTTGAGCCTTCATTCTGTCGGCAAAATGCTAACTACGACAAAAGTGAGAAAGAGACGTGGGATCGGCCCGCTAACCTCTTAGAAGTTTATCCGAGGAGCTAGACCTAATTTCAATATGCTAGGGAAATGTTTTAGACTATCCAGGAATTGAACACCGGACCGGGTGCCCTATCTCCCTGTAGACGATCCTTTTCCCGCGATTTCCAATGACGAGATTGATGAGTTGCTTCCACGCGATTCTTGTGAATGCGTCAATGCTTTGATGGCTGCAGATGGAAGAGGAAGAGGAAGAGGAAGAGGCTGGTCTGTAGGAGTTTGTAGCTATGGCGATGTCTTGGATGTGAAAGTCAGTGCACCGGGTACGGGAGAAGACTTGGTCGGAGCTTTGCAGTTCAGGTGTTATCTACCAGTGTATCTCCTTTGTCTATGCCTATGTGTTCGCTCTGCTGTCTTTGTTCTTAGAAACCGCATAACGCCATCTTCATCCACTGTTGTTGTGAGTTCCGGTACCTTCCATAACTCTGCTTGTTCGCGTACCCCTGGTTCCTATTATATCCGTGTCCCTCGCTCCCACTCTGCGATTTCGGTCTCTCCCTTCTCAAACTGTTCATGGTCAACTTGAATTGTTCATCGGATGCAACCATCCATAACTAAGCTAAGTAGACTGCACTTTGATGCAATCTGTGGGGCATCAGTTGCTGAGATTCTTGGTTGGTCGTCGCAAAATATCTATGGTTGAAGGTTTGCACAGATAAATATGGTGTGAATAGTCTGAGATGTGTGCTGACTAAGCCATTTCAAAGACACCAGAAACCCCTTTTAAATGTACAAATAAAATACCACCTACACATAGATGTCAGATCAGTCTGATTATGGGGACTAGAAGCCACATGATCCCTACAGAGCCCCTTGGAGTGGAAGATAATCCACTTCTTGTCAAGTGTGTCAATTGCTGAATTCACCCTTCTTAAGATGTTATGCATATAAAAGGCCAGAGGACCTGCAATCCCTGGAGCTGAAAGGGGAAAAGATGGTCATATATAAGAGGTGTCTATTTGAAATTGATTTGCTTTTGGCATCAGATTGCTAGCTGGGGAATTATTCATCCCTCCTTCATGGCAAACAGCATCTCAGCCAGCTGTTCAAGCTAAACGCGAGCAATGAGAGGAGGTTAGAAAATAAAATGCCAATTGTTTGCCATCTACCCCTCTATGGATACTTTTAAATGAGGAGATCATTGTATCAGCTGGTACAGATAGGTATAACACCAATTTAGCAGTAAAATATTTGTCATCAGCCTAATTCACAACATAATGCCTTGGTGTTGCCTGGCAGGGCTGACTCAAGAGAGGCTACCTACGGACAGGTGGTGGACAATTTGGTGCGTTACTCTTCACTGCTGTTGATATCTCAAGGCCACAGTAGCACATAACATTTTACAGACACATTTCTGCAGGAGCACATACCTACAAGCTCTGGGGAGTCATGGTAAAACACTGCCGCCTTTTGTATTATTGATACCATATTCCGGAGTCAGTTGTTGGCCATTGTGGGATTTTCCCTACAGCCGGAGATAAGAGAGAAAATCATTACCCTGTGAACACATGTATCCATGAGAGCATCATCCTGTAGAACACCTGATTATGGGCCATTATATTATAACTCCCCTTACAACCTAGTTATAACCACCCTTGTAGCTTGAGAGTGAAATCGCGCTTAATTGGTTTGGATTTTTGGATGTGCAGAGGGATGGTTTTCTGAACCTCTGCACAATCAGGTACGCAACCTCGCAACATCTCACACTTGAAGCTTCACCCACTTGGTTGTCGTTGGGCCGCTTTGGCAAAAGCTGTGAACATAGCCAGGTTACCAGTTGTAATTTGGCCATGAATAGTCGAGCCGCGGGAAGTAGCACATAAAGGCAGAGTGTCCACACTATTTCACTGCTGATTTTGAAGACGAAACTTTATTAGATACATAGGTGGCGAACAGGATCAATTAGTCAGTGTAAAACTACAGTCCTCACACAGAGCTTTATTCGTCAAATACTTGCCTTGAAGTATGAAGACAGTGAGAAGAAGTCAAGGGCTGCTTCCCTAGTGCTCCAGGCCAGTATAAATGGAGCCACAAAAGGAGAGAACATGAGCAGATTATATCTCAAGATGAAAGAAGAAAACTCTCAACACTTCATAGCCAATTTTCAGGATGGATGGAACAGGAGACCGCGCCCAACTCGCCAGTGGGCAGCTCAAATATCGTTCAGGCCACCTCCAGAGTCAAAGGCCCAAACGAGTAAACTAAAGAAACACATGGAGAAGGGAGTTCTCTGACTTGATCACTCCCAAAATATCCCATACCGAAGATCAGTCTGAAGATTTGCTTATCCTTATGGTTCTTCACTGCTCCATGAGAGACCCCTCATGCATGGAGCAGCCAGGCTACCGAAAATGGGTCTATGGTTCCCACAAGAAGACTCCTAATTCTTTTTGTCAGTGGCGTCCGGTATAGAAACCCTCCTGCAGACATTGTTCAGGGTTCAATCCTGCAGGCATCACTTTCTCTCTCTCAGGATCTAAGTCCCTACAGGCTCCAGCAAATGAAAGAAATGTGCTCATCGGTACCCTCCAGATGTATCTCCGAGAGAGCTGTTTCCTTGCGGCCAGGGCAATTCCTCCAAGTGCAACATCAAATATAAAACAAACAAAAAACATTCATGCCCGTTTCGAAGGAAGCAATGTAGCGATGCTAGCATTATGGAGTACCGGCCGAAATGACGGAGAGTGGGCCAGTGCTCTAGCCTCTACGACGGATACCAAGAATAAGTAGTGCATACTTTTGTCATTTTTCTAGGATGGAGGAGGTGGGGTTAGCGATCATGGCAGTATGTGAATTCGATAAAGTAAATGGTAATATGTAGGGATGGGGAGGTGGGCAGGGGGTATTAATGGGTAGGCCATGTACAAGCAGGATATCACGACATAGTTCGGTAGGGCAAGTGCAAGGGGGCGCAGGCAAGTGCATGGGAGTAACCACAGCGGGACAGTATGGGCTGGGGGCTCGCCTTAGTATGTGCCTGCATTTATGAATGAGGACCAACGAGTTTCGAAGCGTTGCATAAGGAGTTTGTGGATGTGCCAGACTGCATGGTTATGACGGGTTATATGTAGATCATGAATGACCGGGTGGGTAAATTGGCTGAGGAGATGCGGCCATGTATCTCTAACATGATGAGTAAATAAGCATAGAGGGCAATTACACAAACACTTAAATTTTGATACGCTCAATATATGGGCCACCAACGTAAACACGGTTTATGGCCATGACTAGTCCCCTTACGCAGTTTTGGAGTGCCAGAAATAGTTTGACAATTTATGATGGAGTATTGTGGATTGTATCCATTTTTTGAATGTGGACTTTGGTGTGGCTCATAGATGTCACAACTTGTAGATTGGCTTTCCTAGTGAGGACGGTGAGGAGGTTACGGACGAGTTTGGGATTAGGGGGGTTTGGGATGGGGTGTACAAGCCAGAATGGATGGGTATGCGCAATATGAATATGATCATTGGTGGGGTCAACAAAGGGCTTAAGAGCGTCAATTTGAGCAAGGAGGTCAGCCGCCTCGTTACCAGCAATACCAGTGTGTGAGCGAAATTTTAGAAAGTGGATGGGTTGGCCCATGGATATGGCTAGTCCGGCTATGGCTGTAATAAAGTTGCGATCTAGGTGATGATGATGATGTGAGGAAGGGCAAGAAAGGTGGTTACAGATAAGAAAAAACAATGTGAGGCTATCCATAAAGATATAGTGTGGAGGGGAAAATGAAGATAATTGGGAGAGAGCTTCACAGATGCCCATGAGCTCAGCCTGAAGTATGGTGGCATGCTCGGGGAGTCTAAAGGCCATGAGCTCAGCCTGAAGTATGGTGGCATGCTCGGGGAGTCTAAAGGCCGTGCCCTGGTTCGTGGCAGCGTGATATACGATGTACCCGATGTTGGATCTTGTGATGGAACCATTAGTATAGTATCAGTGGGTCAAGGGACAACAACGCAACCGCGTGAGCCTCGCGCGTGAGCGTGTGAGCGTACGCTCACACACTGGTGACGTGGCGTGGACGTGTGCGTGATGCCAGCAGGTTGCCATGGTGTCGAATGCTGACGTGGCGCCACATCAGCATCCGCCACGTCAATAGAAACATACAGTGCCTATGACCGTGGGATGAACTTAGGCAACATGAAATCAAAATACCATCAAGAATACCATCAAAATACCCAAAATACCCAAAATGGGAAATAAGCCTAAAACTGTGGCATACATTCCACAACATTCTACAATTACAATTGTAAGTTTTACAATAACAATTACAAAGAGTTCATAGAGGCTGACCCAGGAAGACCCTGCTTCCTCCCCAAATAACGAAGAGAAGAGGGATCACGGTATCAAAAAGAACCCTGCAGTACATAGCGACACAGCAGAGATACACGGTAGACCGAGATGGAAGACCAAATAATAGGAAAATAACATCCAACCAGAGGGCACAGATGCAAACACCTTCCCCCAACCATGCGGAACGCCTTACGGGACAAGGACAAAAGGTCTGAGTGAACCGAGCTTACGAGTTTAGCAAAAGGTTTCCCCTGATGCATGAGTTCTAAAAACTTGCCACACAGAGCACAGCCAAAACAGAGTAGAAGTGATGATCGTCGACGATCATCACGACCTCTACCAAAATGCCAAACTAGAGCAATTTTTTTTTGGAATAATACGGGAAAAAAAAAAAAACATGATGATTGGTGCCGATCATCACTTCTGTTCTGTTTTGGCATTTGGGTAGTTGTGATGATCGTCGACGATCATCACCTCTGTTTGATACTTGATACTTGATTTCCAAACATGCAAGGGCTTAGTATGTAGACCATATCTAAATCAGTCTATTCTATCTGGGCGATTTTTACGTAGGAAAGCCTCAATTCCACTCCGGCTAACTTTGAGGGTTGGGGATCTGCACTGGGAACTGCTACTACACCTTGTTATCGACTGATACAAAAGTTTGTTGAAACTAACACACTCATTCTCCATTTCATGGGAGGGATAAAGGTCTCACTTCGGCAATTGTATACCTATCAAATCGCAGTTTATGACACGAGGGGCGGCGGTGGGAAGGGTAAATCTGCAATGACTGGAAAGGGTAAATCATTCCGTGGAAATAAGCACCTACCTCACGCCTCTGGGCTCACAATCTAGCATTCCCCCGTTCTGCCTATTCTGTCCGCAGTTATAGATCCGTGCCTATGGAAATGACATGGTATGACGTGACGTGGCATCGACCACACGCGAGGACTGTTGACGTGTCGTGACACCCGTGAACCAACGTGGCGAGAACTGCTGATGTGGCGTGAGCCTGACTGCGCTCACGCGGCCAGGCTTACGCGGAGGCATCCCCGTCGAGAGATATTTCAGGAGCATAATTTGGTGGTATGGTGGGGGGATGTCCCGTGTGGTTAAAGGGGCAAGAAGAGGACGCGGGGACGCTCTGATCCAGGCTTTGCCTAGGTTGATTTTGGGAGCTGGTATGGTTGAAGGGGTAGTTGGACTATGGGGTGGGGAGTAAGGAGTAGGGTTAGGCCAACGGTGACCGTGAACCATGAGTATGTGTAAGTATATGGTCAAGGTGGGCGAGCTCATCAGTGTATGTGGTATGGGGGGGGGAGGATGTGTGTTGGACATGTAGGACTAGAGTGAGGGTGGGTTCTGCATGCTGAAGATATATTTGGGGAAGGGTGGGTTGTGAGAGTATTTAAGCTGGTCTGGTTCAATGGAGGCTAGAAGTGTGGTGCCCAGTAGGAGTTGTAGTAAGGGGTGGGGGTTGTCTGGCGAGCGCTAATGTGTGAGTATGAGGATAGTGACAGATGGTGTGGGCCGGTAAGTGAGCCCATTGAAGAGCTTTCTGGGTGTGGAGCCCGCCACCAGGGTGCATGAGGCAGATGGGTGGCAAAATAAGATACGGAGGTAGAGGAGAAGCTGGCAGGTCTTGGTTGTGGCTCTGGAGTATTTCAGGGTGAATTCACTGGGGGTGAGGAGCCGAGTGCCGGTGGCAGTGGTTGGGAGATGCACTTGAATGCATTTTTTAAAGATGGCATTTGGGCTTAGATGGGTCTCGACATGGGAGACGCACTTGGATACATAGGAAATTGCACTTGGTCTTAGATTCTGAGCAACAGGGGAGGAAGTTGCTCCAAGATTTCCATAAGTCCTAGGGCAAAAACAACATGCTCGGCTCCGGTCTTTCTGACTTATATTCTCACTGGCAAGAACCCATCCCCCCTCAATGGGAGGTCCCCTGGTGAGGGGGAAGAGGACGACTTCAATTGGCATCACAAGAGAGCTAGAGATCCAAAGTTTTAAACTCAGTTGAAATTCTGATACCTGTAAGCTGCTCTGCCAGTTCACTGCCAAGTACTTCTCTTTATTCCTGCGAATCATCTTCAGCTCCCTCGAAGATGGAACAAAACTCACATATACTACATGACAATACTCCCTTCCTTGCTAGAATTTATCACTTCACCCCTCATCTTCTCATAGATGCATCTCCCTTCTTGACACTCCCCTTCTCACTGCTTCCCCCCACTCACCTCTGCTCTCTATCGTTTTCGCTTTGTTAGCTAGGGTAACGGGGGAGTCACGGCCCCTACAGTGCTTATTTTTTCCACTAGTGTGACACCTTTTATTTATTAATTTGATTAAAAAAGCCTCTATCCCCTTTCTTAAAAAAAAAGAAAATTTGATACAAGCTACCCAGATTCTGATTATATGGTACCTACAACATGTCCACCCAAAAACCTAGAGCCAAATTCCATAAATTCACAATGGTTGCTTTGTACGGGAAAATAAGAGGTAAAAATGGCCATTTCTAGCATGGGACCCCCAAATCGCCCCAAACGTGTCCCAATTTTTGAGGGAACCAAAATTCCTCTAGTGATGTTGTTGCTAGCCTTCATACTCATTACCCTGAAAAAAAATGAACCCATCCTAAGCTGTTTATATGCAGAGATTACGAGAAAAGGGATTTCCTACTTGAGTCCTATGTCGCGCACCTCACTTCGGTAAGCTCCTTTTCAAGTCATAGTTGCTAGCTTGATGCGCGCCACTAACTCCCAACCTGGCCGCCGGACCAACTTGGAGCTTCGGCTGCTCACCGGGGCATAACGGTCCCCCTTTGAACTCCCAAAGAACCCTCCACCGATTTGGAACCAGCGGGAATTCCCTTTGGTAGTTGGCAGTTCAGAACAGCTCCCCACTCTTTGGTCGCTTTCCGGCTCGCTCGCTTACTCACTAGTTTTTGGTCACCAACGGGCTTGCACCGTTCTCGGGGTTACTACTCCCTATATATACTTTTGTAGCTGTCCGCGGGGGTTTCACAACCAGCCATGTCATTTTATGGTGAACCACCACGAAAACCCTCGACTCCCGGTGATGAGTCGCGGTGAGTCTTGGCCCACTCACCACGGCCCCTATGGACCGTGATGAGTCCCAAGACTCCCCACGACTCCCACCACGAGGTCTCCGCCCCCATGGTGAGTCCTATGCCACCCCCACTAAGTCCCGCTAAGCTACCACCACCCCTTGTGGAGCCACCCCCACCGCAACCCGGTGTGCGGGGCTCCACCTAGTGAGCGCCTCTGCCTCCTTGAGTGCCTTGGGCACTCAAGGGTGCTTCAGCCCCCCATACCTATCGCTGCCGCTGCCCCCACCACAGGGGCAGCCCCTCATGTGTCCCGACCCCCTGCAATCAAGGCAAAGGACCGCGACACACACCCCTACCAATAGGGAGTCGATGTCCTCATCGACTTGTCCATTTTGTAGAAACGAACATCCAAGTTGTGGCATCCCACATCAAGGAGTTTGTTTCCGTACCATGGCGTCCCATGGCAAAGAACCAAACCCCACACTTGACTCTACTCTCCACTAGCTAGTTCGGCCGACTTCCTCCAAGTCCCGGCCAGGGGTGGAGCCTCTCAAGCTCCTCCCAGTGCACTCTTCTTGGCCTTCTTCAAGGTCAAGGAACGATCCTCCCCGAGGATCGAATCGCCTTACTGCAACAACATTGCTTGCGATCGCTCCTGATGCCGCTTTTGGCATCACTTTGCGCAAGGGTTCACCTCGAACCCCCTTTGACTAGGAAGATAACCTTGAACCAACCGTGCGCCCCAATCACTACAATTGGGTCCGTCTTGGAATGCTGGCCTGAGGTACGGGAACACGTCGAAGCCGCACTACGACTTCGTCCCGAGGCTACACGATTATAGTACGTGAACGGAAGCACATAGCTTCCGCGTTAGCCCGCACTACAAGGCAACCACCTCGGTAGCGTAGTTATAGTACGCGCATGCGCCAGGTGCGTACTAGCACGTGAACTCCCAAAGAATGCGCATGTTTCCTCGCCCCTTGGATGAGAGTCACCCGATTTCGGCACTGCGCAAACACACGATTAACCCAATTTACCTCTCCCACTTTTGTGAGCTAGCATGCATTCTACACACTAGCCAACCACACCATGCATCACCATTCCAAACAAAATAGGACACACAACATTTGGAACCCATTTCCTTTATAACAAATTTTTGTACAATACAAGTTTTTACAATCGGATTCCTGAGCTAGCTAAGCCGGGCTAAGCATGCATTTCTTCCCCCACGCTCCAAGGTTGATGTCCCCATCAACGCTTCTTCCGCTTTTGAGGTCGCCCTTCGAAAACTGCAACCGCCTCGGATGCGTTTCCCATTTCTGAGGCACGCACCCAAGATGCCTCCACATGATGATAGCCCTTCCATTTGACGAGATACTCCGTTTCTCGGTTCTTGAACCTCCTCGACTTAAGTACTGCCTCCACCTCGTATTCAGGTTCATTTTCATGATCCAACAGCACATGTGGCAGACGCAACACTTGATGCCGATTCGGATGCACTTCATCTTTGAAGTAAGGCTTCAAAGAGAGACGTGGAATACTGGATACACCTTGCTGTTTGCCGGCAGCTCCAAATCATACACATCCTCATTCATAACCTTCCGGATGCGAAAGGGTCCCGCATACGGAGGTACGAATTTTGGACTCACTTCCGGAGGTAGTCGGAAATTCTTGATGTTCAACCAGACCTCCGTGCCTGCCTCAAACTTCACTTCCCTCCGCTTCCGATTCGCCTGCCTTTCATACCGTTTCCTCGCTTTGGCAATGTTGTATTTTGCGAGCTTCAACAAACGCTCGCGTTCTTCCAGTACCGCCGCTACTGCCGGTTCCTCAACGTCCTGGGCGGCCCAACTTGTCGGCACCAGAGGTGCTTTTCCATAGACCAATACGAAAGGGGAAACTCCCGTTGCGAAGTGTTTTGTGTTATTATAACAGAACTCTACCGCGTCTAAGTGTTCCACCCAGTCTGATTGGTCTGCCGACACGTAATTCCGCAACATCTGCTTCACTACGGAATTCACTCTTTCCGTTTGGCAGTCGGTCGTAGGTCGGAAGGCGGTGCTCATCTTCAGCCTCGTCCCCATCTTCTTCCAAAGTGTCATCCAAAATTTACTCGTAAACTTTGGATCGCGGTCCGAGACAATATCCTTCGGGACTCCATGATGTTTTAAGACATGGGCGAAGTAAAGTCGCCCTGTCTCTTGCGCCGTTGCCATCTCCTTGGTGGGGATGAAATGGCCCATTTTACTGAACCTATCCACCACCACCATGATTGCATCGAATCCTTTTGACAGCGGCATAGCAGTCATGAAATCCATCGAGACGTTTTCCCAAGTCCCCTCTGGAATCGGCAAGGGTTGTAACAGCCCCGCTTGCTTTTTGTACTCGCTCCGGTTTTGTTGGCATGTGGTGCATGTCTTGACATACTCCTCTGCCTCCTCCCTCAGTTTGGGCCAGAAATACTCTTTCTTCAAGAGTGCCGCAGTGCGCTTGGCTCCACCGTGGCCCGCAAGCGGGCTATCATGGCATTCTCTCAAGAGACTATCTCTGATCCCTCCCTTCGGCACGTAGAGACGCTTTTGCTTATACCGGAGCAGTCCATTTTGCAAGTGGAATTGCGATTTAACCCCCCTCCTCAAGTCCTGCATCACGGACTTCGCCAGCTCATCCTTCTGGCAAGCCTTCCGGATCTCCCTTTGGAGCGCCGTCTCGCCCCTGTACACCAACAGGAGCTGCTGCTTTCTACTTAAAGCATCGGCCACCACATTGTCACTTCCCGGTTTGTACTGGATATCCACGTCAAACACCGCCAAAGTATCTTGCCACCTAAGTTGTTTTGGGGACAACTTGGGCTGCGTGGCAAAATACTTCACCGTAACATTGTCCGTGAACACCTTCACTGGGTTGGAACCAACATAGTGGCGCCAAAGCTCAAGACAGTGCACCACCGCCTTCATCTCTTTCTCGTGCGTCGGCCACCGTCGCTCCACTTCGTTCAGTTTCTTACTTTCGTAAGCCACTGGACGTCCATCTTGCATCAGTACACCCCCAATCGCAAAGTCCGACGCATCTGTATGAATCTCGAACGGCCGATCGAACTCCGGGATTTTCAAGACTGGAGCTTCCGCCATCCGCTGCTTCAATTCAGCAAAAGCTTGGCCACACAAGGTGTTCCATACCCAGACTTTGGATTTACACAGAAGGTCTGACAACGGCCCCGCGATCTTGGTGAAATTTCTCACATACTTCCGGTAATAGGAGGCGAGTCCTAGGAAGGATCGCACTCCCGGGACCGAAGTCGGAGGCTCCCAATCCAAGATCGCCTTCACCTTTCTGTCATCCATTTTGATCCCATCCTGTGTAATCACATACCCCAGGAACTCCACTTTTGTGACCCCGAATTCGCACTTTGAAGCTTTGGCATACAGCTTCCCTTCCCGCAATTTCTGGAACACCCTTTTGAGGTGCTCCAGGTGCTCCTCCTTTGTTTTCGAATACACCAAGATGTCTTCGATGTACACGATCATAAAGTCATCCAACCACTCCTGGAAAAGGCTGTTCATCAGCGTGCTAAAGGTCGCGGGTGCATTGGTGAGCCCAAAAGGCATCACCAAGAACTCATATGAACCATACCTTGTCCTGTACGCGGTCTTCTCCTCATCTCCTTCCGCCACTCGAATTTGATGATAGCCGGAGCGCAGATCGATCCGGCTGAAATACTTCGCTCCTGCCAACCGATCGAAAAGGTTGTCGATCCTTGGCAAATGATACCGGTTTTTGATAGTCACCTTATTCAAAGCCCTGTAATCGACACACATCCGCAGCATCCCATCCTTCTTGTCTGCGAATAGCACCGGGGCTCCGTAAGGTGACTTACTCGGCCGGATGTACCCCTTTGACATTAGATCTTTGAGCTGAGTCTTCAGCTCGACCAACTCTCTGTGGCTCAACCAGTAGGGCGCCTTGGCAGGCGGTTTTGATCCCGGTATCACCTCAATCTTGTGGTCAACTCCTCTTCGCGGTGGCAAGCCGCTTGGTAAATCCTCCGGCATCACATCCTGGTATCTCTCCAAAATCCCCTTGATCCAATCTGGGCTCGGCTCCCCATCGCCTTCTCCCTTCACTTCTCTAATGTAAAGCAAAAATTGGGGCTCGTGTG
Organism: Takakia lepidozioides; assembly: GCA_030704615.1. Classification (NCBI taxonomy): domain Eukaryota; kingdom Viridiplantae; phylum Streptophyta; class Takakiopsida; order Takakiales; family Takakiaceae; genus Takakia; species Takakia lepidozioides. The sequence goes on along the minus strand of CM060732.1, from coordinate 41,876,229 downwards.
CCTCCTCCACGGCCCACTCCCTTGCTGACAGAAGGTTTATTCGCCCTCCCACGGGTTTGGGCGTTTCCAATACTCGTAAGACTTCGCCACCATCCCCACATGGTAGCGTGACTACTCTTTTGCGGCCATCTATGACCGCTCCGGATTTGCTCAAAAAGGTTATCCCCAAAATGAGATCCACTCCATCGATCTCGCAAATGGTGAAGTTCTCACGTCCTTCCCATTTCCCCAGTTGAAGAGGGACATCGAACGCCAACCTCGTCGCCAATTGCGGTTCTCCTTTGGCAGAACGCACCTCAATAGAAGCCCCCACGTCACTTGTCGGGAGTCCCAGCTTTGGTGCCGTTGCCGGTGTCATGAAGGAGTGCGACGCTCCTGTGTCCACCAACAATGATACATTAGTTCCGGATATTATCCCATCCACGAACAATAACTGACTCCCTTTACGTAAGGCGCCAGTTTCCTGATACAATTCACAAGAAAATTTGCCTACCTTGCAAATCCTGGCGACCACCGCTTCCACCAAGCGACTGATGGTATCTTCCGACAGCTCTGTGGTCGCCCGAGTCATGTTCAATTGCCGGGGCTTCATGCACTTCTTGGCCATGTGCCCGGGCTCCCCGCAATTGAAACACACTCCATCAAAGGTCGCCTTCTGTCCGCCATAGGCCGCTCCACCCGCTTTTCCTTTTGAAGCACCGGGTGCCGCCTTGACTTGTGAAGGCCATCCCTTCGATTTCCACGTGCCATTGTCGCCGCGTGGCCTATCCCACTTCTTTTCCGGTCGGAAGGCGTCACCTTCCCGCCGGGTCTTCTTGTGGTTCAGCTCCGTACGGCCTTGTCTTTCACCCTTAGGGACATCCGAGAAACATTCAGCCCTCTCAATTGCCTCGTTCAAAGTCTTAGGTGGCTTCTCCTCCAACTTCCGCCTAGCCCATGGGGCCAGTCCCGCCACAAAGTTGAAGACCATTTCTGGTTTTTCCATGTCCGCGACTTCGAGCAACAGCACATTGAAAGCCTGGACATATCCCCGAATGTCATCTGTTTGCTTCAAATTTCTCATCTTGTCCCGGGCAAGCCAGGACGCGTTGAGGGGCACAAACTGCTTTTTCATCAATTCCTTGAACCCACTCCAATTCAAGGTTTCCGGGGTTGGACCTCGGTCGTGAAGGCGTTTCTGCCACCATTGTTGAGCATAGCCCCTCAAATAGGTGGGAGCCACTTTCACCCGGTCCTCGTCACTCAACTTGGCCGCCCGGAAGTACTGCTCTAGCTCCAGGAGCCAGGTGTTGAGTGCCTTCTGATTTCGGACGCCCTCGAAAGTGTCGGGTTCCTTAGGCTTCACCTTAAATTTTGCCTTAGTGGAAGTGGCATTAGCCGCCTTCAACACGTCTTTCAACGTCCCGCCAAATTGCGCCAACAACCCTTCCCAAAAGGCTGCCGGCATGGGAGGCATCTGTTGGTCGGTCGGAGCTCTCAGGGATTCCTCGGGCTCCGACTCCTCAGATTCCTCCCGCTCTTGAGCGGCCTCGTTTTCGGAGACATGCATCGCTTCCTCAAACGGCCGCCTCGGTGACACGTCGCCCCCATCGGGCTCACCAAGATCATCATCTTTTGGGCCGTTCCGCTTTCGCTTTGGCTTGCCCGACCCCATGATGAGGCCAATCCCAAAGACGATCACGTACTGAACTCTAAGCTTTGATACCAAGTGTCGCGCACCTCACTTCGGTAAGCTCCCCTTCAAGTCATAGTTGCTAGCTTGATGCGCGCCACTAACTCCCAACCTGGCCGCCGGACCAACTTGGAGCTTCGGCTGCTCACCGGGGCATAACGGTCCCCCTTTGAACTCCCAAAGAACCCTCCACCGATTTGGAACCAGCGGGAATTCCCTTTGGTAGTTGGCAATCCGGAACAGCTCCCCACTCTTTGGTCGCTTTCCGGCTCGCTCGCTTACTCACTAGTTTTTGGTCACCAACGGGCTTGCACCGTTCTCGGGGTTACTAACTCCCTATATATACTTCTGTAGCTGTCCGCGGGGGTTTCACAACCAGCCATGCCATTTTATAGCGAACCACCACGAAAACCCTCGACTCCCGGTGATGAGTCGCGATGAGTCTTGGCCCACTCACCACGGCCCCTATGGACCGTGATGAGTCCCAAGACTCCCCACGACTCCCACCACGAGGTCTCCGCCCCCATGGTGAGTCCTATGCCACCCCCACTAAGTCCCGCTAAGCTACCACCACCCCTTGTGGAGCCACCCCCACCGCAACCCGGTGTGCGGGGCTCCACCTAGTGAGCGCCTCTGCCTCCTTGAGTGCCTTGGGCACTCAAGGGTGCTTCAGCCCCCCATACCTATCGCTGCCGCTGCCCCCACCACAGGGGCAGCCCCTCATGTGTCCCGACCCCCTGCCCTCAAGGCAAAGGGCCGCGACATCCTAGCTCAGGCCAACTATTGCCTCAGCCGGTAGAGAATTCCGGCCAAGAAAAAGTGGCCATGTCATCAAAATCGATGAACTCACGGCCCTGTTTTTTGTGTTTCAATCGTGAAGTCGGCAACTCTCCACAAGAGGTGGGCCACATGGGAGGCAAGAGGGCTTTCGGACATAGCAAATATTTGCGAAAATGGTCAATTTTTGGACCCATCGCTTCTATCTGGGCCTCATTTCTACTTCTTCCAGTAGGAGCGGCTGGGACCACATCAAGCAAGGGGCTTTGTTTGTCCAGCCACTGCTTCTTGGGGGCTCAGGTTCTGTCCTCGTTCTGTCAATGATCTTCCTTGTTGGTTCGGTTGCTCTATAGATGGCAGGCTCTTGGCCCTCCTGGCAATTGAAGAATCTGATACGCATTGGCAAGGTCTGCTATTCACATCCTCGGAAGGAAGGCTGATCGAGACTGGAGACCTGCATTGTGGTCTGGCATATAGAATTAGGTCGGTAGATCGTTGTTTCGTATTTAAAATGTCAACGTGTGGGCCTGGCATTACGCAGGAAAAGGGGATCCTGATGTACACGTCAACCAATTCGAGCATCGTGTGTATAGTGAACAATGAGAAGGGTAAGGCCCGAGGACAGGGCCTTACCCGACATAAAGACACAGCCAAGGATTTCCTTTACCATCGACGGCTGGGATCATCTAAATCGGACGGCTCACAAGAGCAGGAACCTTACGCGACGTAAGGTGCCTTCCTCTGGAGGAGAGGAGGAACCTTACGCGGCGTAAGGTGCCATGCTCACTTGGCCTGAAAATTCCTCCGTGTAAGGCGCCATCCTCTCTAACTAAAAAATCCTGGCCGGGTCTTTACGCTTCAGGCAGGTGCAGCGGAAGGAGGCGTCAACAAATGTTCGCGGAGTTCGACCTCACTTGGGCCAAGGGCGGCCTCAAATGCACCATGATCGATGACTCTCGAGTCCCTTGGCATGATGCCATCCCCCGGGAATGGCAAATCGCCGGCTGAATCTGAGGGCCTTGACGTCAACTGGAAGCATCTCAGCATGCGAGCTGCCAAATCTAAAGTCCAGTTGGACTTCGGCCTCTGATTTGTTCTTTGTTCCTAGGCCTCAAGTTGATTGAGGCATCCTTAACTTAAATGATTTCGCTCCTTATGGCTAGGCTGCTTACTTCCTAGCACTCCCCCGATCTTTGACGGCCGCTGCCTCTTAGTCTCCCCTCCTCCCTCTGCTCAGGCTAATTCCTGCTTATCCCCTCCCTTGGGTGTTCCCCATGCGATACGCTCTTATGGTCTTCTAGGAGGTAATTTTTTCCTCCCCTTTGTACTGTTTGCCCCAGTCAATAAAGTTTCCAGGGCCTCTGTCCCCTGTTCTGTAATTTTTTTCTTAAAAAAAAAAGTCGGTTGTCATTGAGTCTTCCAGGTGAGTGGCAATAGAGTTGCATCGAGATCTCTCACCCACCATGAGTTCAAAATTCAACATTCAAGGATATCTTAGATCACCCTTCTGTTCATTTGCTGTGCAAATTTAGTAGGGTCTTTTGAAAATACACACCCTTCTTGGAGCTCAGCATGGAGACCAAGGCACTCATTGTCACATTCCATGACACTCGGCCAGCTTGTACCAGTGAGGCTGGAAGTACCCTAACCTTGGCCATGATATGCTCCACCCCGTCGAAATTACCCTTTTCATCGTAAGGAGGCAACATGGGCACCTTAGAGCCATTGCGGGGAGGCAGACTGCAGACATGGCACTCCAGTCCAGACCAGACCAGACTTGGTCGATGTTTCCATTGTCGTTTTCCTAATTGGCCAGGTTCCATCCAGCACAACGCTCGAGAGTAGAGGAGGGCGGCTGAATCATTGGCTGAAGTAAGGGCCACTTTGAGGTATGTGACCCAAATGGTCTAATAAGGCCGTCTCCACCAATCTCTTCAAATTGCCGCTTATCCCCAGCTACTTAGAAGTAACACCACTTGCTCATCCCTACTCACGAGATCCATATATATCTGAAACCCAAGCCCACCCAGTGGGCAACCACCTAAACACAAATTCGAAGGCACCACATGGCCCAATTGTAGCGGCCTAATCTAAATTGAAATTTTGTGAAGGTCGTTTTCCATACCTTGATGGATCCGATTCAACAATGGATAAATTGCCAAAGGAGAGATATGGGGTCTGGCTGATGTGCATAATGGTGAAGAGTTCCTAATTTAAGAAAGTTTAAGGCAGTAAGATACAAAATTCAGCCGGATAAACCAGAAGCCCTTCTATACGCTAGCAGCCAGATTGGGTAAGTTGGGATCTACTCTAATGTATTGCCTCATTGCTTCATTGTACGATGACTTAGACGCACAGCGATTGTTGTTGTCGACATCCTTTGCACCTGACCAGTAACCTACCAGCATAGGTCGTTTGGGAAATACTGCATTGGTAGACAAAAGGTAAGGTTTGAACAAGTGCTGAGTTTAGTACAACAATCTAGACCAAGACTCTCAATCCTGCATCATAAAACTAAAACCACCAGAGAACAAACTACATAACAACCGGAGAGAAACAAAAACCAGGACAGAATGATCGAATAGATATCAAACCTAAGCAATTACAAGTTCAGATCAGAAACCAGGTCTTGGGTTTGCCTTGTTAGAACAGCGAGAAAACTTGAGCAATTCAGGATCTCATGCAATTTTTGTACCTTGTCAATCAGCGACAAATAGTAGGGCTTCACTTTTTCAACATCAATCCGAACCTTGCTCTTGGAGTACAGGTCATACTTGCTGCACGCACACACGTACAGATTCTGATGTACTGGGTTGCCATACCCTAAAGATTTGGGGAGAGGTGGAGGGAACAGAAGGACAATGGAATGGGGCTACTAGGTGCTCAAGAACAGGGATTTGTTTCAAGCTTCAATCTCTCACAAATTTCCATAAAAGATGTTTATCAAACTCTCAAATCTGATGCACAGATTCACCCCAAGAGCCAAGGAGGGTCACAGTGTCGCAGTGTTAGAAGCTTCTCAGACCAGGCAATACTAAGAAGCAAACAAACAGCCAACAACAACTTAGTTACAGGAACTGGATTGAGAGAGGATGTATCAGCTTGAAATTCCAAGCATCAGGTTCATCAGGCTCAGGATTCTTCTCCCACCAGGAAACATGGACCCCACTAACTAACAGGCCTAGAATGCGCAGGAATGACGGTCAAGTCAACCGTTGAGAAAGAATGGGAAAAGACTGTCCAAGAAAAGCTCATACAGTTATTATAACAAAGCACAGCAAAAATAGAGCATTAGAAAACCAATCCTAGATCACTGTACAAAGACACTGCCACATCATGGTAAGCTGCCAAGCATTTCTGATCACTGTGTCAAAGAGAGCTTTAGAGTACAGGGTCAATATTTCTTTACTTGCCAAGGTGACCCAGCAACTGGCTCACTTGCAGTTGCCAGACTACCTAACTTTTGCATACTTTAAAGCATGTGAGTTATTAGACCCTAATGAAATGAAATGGTACTTTATAACGTCAGCCGAAAGCTCAAAGAGCTTATGGGACAAAATGGGAAAAACAAGAGAGAGGAAACAAAACCAGAGCCAAAAAACAGTCCAAAAGCGACTACGGCTCAAGGGATTGTCTAAGGGTCAAGGCCTCGTGCAGGTAAGCTGCCATGGCATCTGCGGCCTTGTTGCCCATGATGCCACATATGGTCCCACGGTTGTGGTTCCAATTTGCTTCAAAATGCTAAATGAGGCTGATGATCATGACTTCCCCCAAAAGAACAGAGGGTTAACTCCAAAAACTTGTGCTTGACCAGCGTATGTAATGGGATGCTTGAAGTTTGAAGTTGGGAGGAGACAGTTACATACAAGAGGAGAGAGACAGAAATATACAAGTAAATGGCATGTTCGGCACCGCTAAAGTTGACGACAGGATTCAGTTGAAATGCAAATCTGAGGACTTACTTGAACTCTTTGAGCCAAGGGAGCATATGACGATCGAAGTCGGTCATGAAATCTGTGTATGCACCCGACCGATGCAGCGCTGGTCTCCAAACACAAACACCCGTGGTCGATAGTATTCCTCATATGATTCCAATTGAGAACATGATCATGTTTAGGAAAGCAAAGCCTGGCAAAACAAATCAAAACGCAACGGCACTTACAGTAAAAGGAGTGGTACCGGATGACAAATAGGGCTTGCGGGGGCAGCGTGGTCTTGTTGCTCTTCATCACCTGTGTCCCCATACATGGACGACCCTGCACCCTTTAATTTCGCTCTTTTCTCTTTCTCGATAGAGCTTCTCCCTTCATGAGTGAAGAAGCTTCCAGAAAACATGTCACACTCAAGACGCGCTCACCTGGTACATGTACTCATCGTGGCCCCATGACATCATCAGATTGTCCAGCCCGCAACCTTCTTCATAGATGCCAAATTTGGAGTTGTATCGGGGGTCTTGGGAGTCGGCATTCTCCTTGAAATACTGGGGCAGAATTGACATCCCCACACACGATCATTGTCTAAAATGAAGCCAATGTGCACTGTTTGTAAGTGCATTTGTTTCATAAGATTCAACAAAACTCAGGGGCAAATGGAGCAAATGCTTTCAGCGTGCAAAGATTCGATAGAACATCTTTCAGCAAGCCCAACCTCAAGGTAGTTTACACCGAATCTTTGGTAAGGGGAAACAAATCAACAAAATTGGAGCAGCGATTCAAATGAAGCTGAGAAAGTACCAACCTCTGCATGTACAATGGCGGGGTCAAAAGCACAACCGACTGGGAATGTGTCCCCTGCGCACGCCATAGCCGACCATCCCATTTCCACATCGTATAACCACACAGACTACCGTTCTTAATTTCGATCTACAAAGAATCGTCACCACATTCCTCAGTGACACCCGCGACCGGTGACCATGCACGCGGGATCGACAGGTTAAGAATTTCATGGATGTGCCAATATCGTTGAACATCTCCTAAAGCTTGCAGGCTCTGACTGCATTGCTTGCAGGAGCGAACAACTGAATGCACCTCTCAACTCTGGTTAGAAGATGGATTTCGTGCAAGGTTACGATGGAGTATGGTTGAATTTTGATTTCGAATATATTTTGGGCTTGAAGGACTCAAGATCAGAAAAAGAGATAGCGACATACCCACAACCGCCCATTGCGGCTCTGTTCCAAATGTGGGATGGAGCAATACTTTCCCCAGATCTGCGCCCACCATCGCCACACAAAACTCATTACTTGGTTGTATGAAATCCTCACCTCGTCTTGCACAACAAGAGAGCCTAGAGTATGACACTCGCACATGACCAACTGGTTGCAAGGTTCTAACCTTCCAGTCTACCTGTGCTGCAAGCTGACCTCGCAATATCGTGAACAGATATCTTTGCAACGCCGAGGATGGTGCCCGTCCAACGTATATGCTACATTCCGTCATATATAAGTAGATCTGTGTAGTTTAGTTTGGGACATTGCAGAAACAAAATCGCACACAACTAATGATATATAGGCACTGTACAGCAGTACCATGAATAAGGCCAGTGAGATGAAACCAGTCTTCATCGGGGTGGTCCTTGCGAATGGCCTCCGCTGTTTGCAATAGATGCTCAATCTGAGGTTCGTCAAGATCAGGATCACTCTCATCTACCAGCGTGTTCAAAAGTTCACAAGAATCCCAGATACTCCTGACGCTTTTGTCCATTCGCAAATGCTTGAGCCGCATTTGCTGTCCCTGCATACACATACACATCAAGACACCGAATAAATTCAACGTCTGGACATCGTCACGTCCCACCAGCGGATTCCCTCGACTCTCATGCTGGAACCTGCATCGAAGAAGTTTATCACTGCGCCGCTCATGGGCACCCTTCATGGATCAGGGCCCTTGAGCGCTGCCAGTAGCAGCACAATTCAGCCAAAAGCGCAGATCTTGTCTGCGATATTCACTTCCTCCACGGATCCCCATTACTCCACATGGATAATTTGACGTGTGCGACTCAGTATTTTCCCATAACATCATTGCAAGATATATGTTCAGACTCCATCATAAATCACGAGCACAAATGAGGCACAAATCCTCAAACAATCTTCCCTCCAGTTTCCTCTCTCATGCGATTACTTGAAAAGGGATTACTACACCGCATTCTGCAATCTTATGCGTCGTGACGTAAATCTAGCGAGATGCAATTTGATACGTCTTACCTTTACTTTCTAATTCACGCTGGATAGCTTGAATCATGGCTGTCGGGAAAGTTGTGGGAACTTACAAATTCGAAGGTCTGGTTGACGTGGTTCAGGCGGTAGAAGTCTTCCACACCTGCTTGTCGTTCAGTCTCGGCATCGTAGACCCTATTCACAACCAAGTTAGTTTCCCAGCTGGCATAGTTTCCATTTAGGCGTTGATTAGTGTGCAAGTCCACACTTGTGAGATCACTTTGACAACTGAAACAAATCAACACTTATCAACTGAGATCTACTACTTAGATGAGCGACCTCGGGGCGACGCCCCTCTCTTCCATAGGATCAGACAAAAACATTCAACGCAAATACCTGAATCCGTGCCCAAATGCATTGAGTTCAGGAAGTTCGAATGCAGAAAGAAATCCCTTTGCAAGTGTGGCTACATCTTCCGGTTTAGGAGATCCAGAAGCTTGAACGCGCCACTGCAAGGTTTCTCTGCTGCATGATTGTGGAACAGCATTGGCAGCAGCCCCCATGTTAAACCAAAGTACAAGGTCTTGCAATGAGAAGAACCGACGATCGGTCGCCGATCACTTGCCACTTAATATACTGAGTGCCGAACCCAGATGGATCAGGACTCTCCCCTCACTCAGTGACGAATCCCAAGGAAATTCAAGTGTGAGCTCCGAAGAATACACCGGAACTGATCAGGATGAAGGTGGAACAAGTGGATCCTAGAGCTAAAAGATCAAATTTTCTCCACAAAGACCACCAGAATCGCCCTTCAATGCAAGTGGCAAGGGGAGGTGTCCTTGAAGGCAGCGACCATGTCACAGATCCAACCGAGACAAGTTCATATCAACCACGTGAAGTGGTACTTAGTACTGGTGCGGCAGCTGCGGGTAGTACTGGACGCTTTTACCTCAAAGGTCGCCGCCAGACTCGCAGTGCGGAAGCTTGCGTGCACCTTCCCCCACCCGTTGTACCGACGATTGTGCACAAATCCAAGTGTGGGGTGGTGAATGCAAAGCGGTTGGAGCCCAGTTGGAGGTGCTGGAGCCGAGCTGGCGCGCTTATCCACGCCTGCTTATCATAGTCTGGTCACTCATCAGTGGGGACGGACTGAGTCCATCAGACCAGTGCTGGGCGGTTCTTTAGTTTTTGAACTTTTTTTATAACTAGCGGTTCAGGTTCTCTCTTTCTTTCTTTTTGTTTTTTTCTTGCCACAAGTGGGGACAGAGGCCCACAATTTTATTTTATGTTTTTTCGGGAAAGGGACGAAGCCCTTTTAGTCCAATTAGAAGACGAGGAAAAAATAACCTCATATGGGGCCATGAGCCAGTACAATCGTGGGGAACCTCCCAGATCACCTCAAGGGGAAGCAAAACAGCACCAGTCATAGTTCACTGATCATTACCAGCTGCTAGGAACCAGACATCAAAGGGACATCAGACCATAAATCTAGGAAATGAATCTGCCATCTATGGAATCTGATTAAGAAGGCCAACATGCCAGAAAGGGTAAGGCAAGGCAAGGCAAGGCAAGGCGGGTTCTGCTCACAATTTCATTCCTGAAGGTGTTAAAAATAACCACCATTGAGTCCCTGAAGGCTTACAGTGGGGACCCCGTGACCACTCTTTCTGGAACCTGGAGACGGTTACGCTCTAAGTACTTATTTAAGTTGTTTTGATTTCCCCGGTTCTGATAAATTTTGGTTATTGGTGTATACTATACACATGTTGGCCATCCTGGTTAGGAATATATAATGCTTACAACCAGGCTGTTGAACCGTTGGTTCTTGAAACCAATCATTCCCAATCTAACCCAATGTACAGTTTGAGTCTATTGCCTTGAATTCGTCCTAGTGAGAGTTCCATATTCCATACTCTATTTTCATGCGAAGATTGCAAAGAGGAATTCTGTTATTGCTGATTCTTATTGTTGAATAATTGGGAGTTTAAGGCTCACCTGTGAGCCAAGCAGCGGGACGTCAGGCGCCCCTAGGTGGCCCCGCCGTGACCCATGACCCGGCCCGGGTGGGTCTGCCGCCAAGTATGGTATGCCGCAAGACTCACCCGGGTGGGTCTGTCGCGGGGATAGGTCTGCCACCAGGTATGGTCTATCACGAGGTAGGGTCCGCAGGCCCTGACCCTAGGCGGCATTGGGGCTGACTGCGGTTGTTTTCTAGGTTAAGACATAAAAAAAATGTTGAGGTAATAGCAAGTAGTGGGTAGTGTGGTGGTTGGATACATAGAGCGATGCATAATAGATTGTGGGTTCAACTTTGGCTACATCAATTGTGCATTAATGATGGTGTTGACTTAACGTGTATTAATGACTCTTTTTTTGATGGGTGAGTTTTCCCGCCAAAAATTCTAAGTCCCGCGCGGGCCAGTAGTGAGCAGACCCAACCTCCGAGCAGACCCGGACCCGCCAGTGGTCGTGGTGCGCATCCGGGGCGCACGGATGCCCCCGACATCCGTGAATGGGGCCGCTGCCTGCCTCACTTAAACTCCCAATTATTGAAAAATGAGAGGCGTTATTGCTACCCGCATGTCAATCAATAAAATGCCCATGTGTATAATTGATGTCAGTAACTACTATAACGCACTATTTCATCCAACACCAAAATTGCCTATATTTGTTTTTGTTTTTGTAATTACGGTGTGTGTGCCTGTATGGCATTTCAACGGGGTTTTAATTTTTTCCCCCACAAATAATTATCATAATAAAGTTTCAGGGTCGAGGCCCTTTCTCAAAAAAAAAACAAAAAAACATCAAACTCTTAGAAGCAAATATACTTCATCCAACATCTGTAGTATATTTCATCCAACACCATAGTTGATCTATTACATCCAGAAACAATCATCCAACAACATTGGTCTAGTGAAAAGCTAGTCCCTTGTCAGGCGGGGTTTCTATGTTCCAAGAGACGACAATCAAGTTGTAGCCTAGTGGTTATGGGCACATACCACCTTTGGAAAATGTGTTTGTGGTTTCAATCCACCGATCAGTGTCACAAAGGTGTCACCTTCCGGCCAGAAGGGATCAAGAAACACCATAATTTACGCTTCCTTGGGGAGGCGTCATATATTACATTATTATTCCCAGAGACTTTCCAGCTGAACTTCAAGTACTAACCTCCCATATATATATGCATGCTGCAACCATTTCAAAACTTATGTTGTTGCATATGCTGCAAATTTTTATTTAAGACTATTCAAATGGAAAGTCCAAAACCGCAAGCACTGAGAGCAAGCTCATAAAACCATGAATTAAAAGCCAAAATTTATGAATTAACTTAAGCACCGTACTTCAATGGGGGGCTGAAAGTATGGTGCTTCAGCCCGAAGAAAACAAATTTAAAGAAGTTGGGGAGTAAAATTACCTCAACTGAAGGCCATAAGGTCAGTTGAGTAGTTATAGGATTATTTCATCCTGGCCCCTTCTTAATAGTTTCTAATCATTGCCATGGACTCAAGAAATTGCAGAGACTCATCCAGAAGGCCAAGAGGGATCTCAATGAACAAAATTTTGATGCATAACATGTTTATGATTTTATAATTGTGAGCTTCAAGAGCAAGGGGATCAATTTGGGTGCTTATGAAGAGACACCATATGTTACGTTTGCTTCTCGACGTGTCAACCATTTTTTTTCGGTGTTTGTAGAAGGCTAGGCCCACATATACATATGACGCCTCCTAAAGGAAGCATAAATTACGGTGTCTCTTGACCCCAAAGGGTTCCTGCCTTCCGCTAGGAATGTGGACACATTTGTGACACCAACGGTGGACTAAACCCACAACCACTTCCGAGGTGGTATGTGCCCATTGAGGGTTGCTAGATCGTGAGCGGTGGCTGGCTCAGGGTTTTTTTTTTAAGGTATTTTACCTATTACCGCGGATGACACCTATAACCGCTGATCATGAAGCTCCAAGTACCCTGCAAGAATGCTACTATACCTGCATATTGAGTTGTGCTGAATGACTTGCTTGTCACAGACAAGGTTAAATTAAGAGCACAGTTGCCAAGGATACTACCAATGAAATCATACATGCCATTTTAGGTGTCAGGATTTCTTTATTTTCTTTTCAAAAATATTTCCCCCTGGTTGGTTGGGAAGATGGTGTGCGGCGCCGCACACCGTTTTCCCAACCAACCAGGGCGGACAAAAAAAAAAAAAAAACAAAACAAAACAAAATCGAAAAAAAAAGAAATCCCCCCTGGTTACGCCGAACACCATTTTCCAACCAACCAGGGCGAGGAAAAAAAAAAAACCAGAAATAAAACCGAAAAAAAAAAACGAAAAGAAACATCCCCCCTGGTTAGTTGGAAAATGGGTGTGCGGCATTTTCCAACTAACCAGGGCCAAAAAAAAAAAAAAAATCTCCTAAAATTTCCCCGTGTTTGTTTGGGAAAACGGTGTGCGCCCCCATCAAGCTCATGGAGAAGGTTCCATGGAGTGTTTACCTCCATTTATGTTATGTATGCAATCCATTTCAATCACCCTCTATGCTTTATGTTGTTGTTTGAAGAGACCTCAGAAAGAGCCTTTTGGATGGGGCAGAAACGGTGTGCTCCGAAGCACACATTTTCTGTTATGTATTGACTGCCTTTGAAGATGGTGGATTCTTTGTCGTTTTGTATGCAATATGCAGCATAGGTCAGCGGTTTATAGTCCTACCTATTTATTGAAGCCATACATAATGGGGTCTAATTTCATCATACTGTACATGCGTATTCCCACGGATATAGGTCCAACGGGAATAGGTACCATTTCTTCGACCGCCCGTCCTCCGGCATTTGTTGATGTGGCCTCCGCTCGGGCTGACGGTGCCCATTACCGAGGTTGGGTAGCGCGTGAGCAGGCTCACGCCTTTGTAAACCTGCTCACGTGACCAGAAGAGAAAATATCAAAAATTCCAAGAATATTCCTGAAAAAATGCGATGGCAAAACTAAAATGTGAAATTTGTGCTCACAGTGAGTACACTTGAACAGACTTGTGATCACGTGAGCACAAGCCACACGAAGATGGGTTAGTCACCCTATTTCCGTGGGTTAGTCACCCTATCACCCTAATTTGTTAGCGAAATAAAAAAATCTCGCATCGTCTCTTGTATGCAAAACCAAACACAATGCATTTTGTTTCGCCCACGAAACCATTGGATAATGACCTACGCAACGATACCTGGAAATTTTGCCAACAAAATCCATTAATTCATGTGAAATTTGTGCTAACGGTGAGCACACGTGAACAGACTTGTGCTCACCTGAGCACAAGCCACATGAAGATGGGTTAGTCACCCTATTTCCGTGGGTTAGTCACCCTATCACCCTAATTCGTTAGCGAAATAAAAAAAATCTCACGTCGTTTCTTGTATGCAAAACCAAACATAATGCATTTTGTTTCACCCACAAAACCATAGAATAATGACCTACGCAGCAATACCTGGAAATGTCGCCAATAAAATCCATTAATTCGCTGGCGAAATTCAATATTTCATGGCGAAACCCACTATTTCGCTGGCAAAATCTAATACCTTGATTTATTGTGTTAACGAAACCCGTTGTTAGCTTCATTATATTAAATTGTTCAACTATTGTTTGGTATTTGTGTGTTTTGGATGGTGTTGGTTATTGTGACTTTGTTTTTCCCTAATGTATTATTCTTTTGTACGATACCAAAGCTGTAGTTATGTGGAATTTGGAGCTTGCAGATATACATTATGGGTGCTTGACACCGATTGGGATGACACTACCACCCGTCAATAATAAAACCCTACAGCTCGCCGTCTCCATTGCCATTACCTCACCAACATGCTACTCATGTTGCATAACAATCTTTTGCATTCTAAAGTACTCGGGCTTTTCGTTGCACTGCACTACCAATCACAACTTCAAAAAACCATGTTCAAGAACATGTAATGGATCAAGTTTTACAAAAAGTTCCACGTTTATTTCATTTTATTTATCTATTATTTTCATTTTTACTATATATTCTACATGTTTTTTTGCTTTTTTGCAAGCATAATTATTTTGGTCTATTAACGGTGTTTATATTCATATAAATTTAATATGAAATTGTGGAGAAAATAGTTGTATCACGACCAACGAATGACTTGATGTGTGAGTAACTTGAGATTTTTTAGTCATTGGGGACGGCTGTTTTCACGTGGATGGCTTCAAGGGTTCAAGAAGAGATTTGACATTCATGGCTACAGAAGGCACGAAGAAGCTGCCTTGGCTGATGAAGAAAAGCAGAGGCACAAATGTGTGTGGTACGTGAACAAGTTTCTGAATATGCTCCAAATGATGTCTTTAATATGGATGAGACTGGGTTTTTTTTATAGGCTACAGTGGGAAAAAACAGTTCAAAGAATGTATCAGTGTAGCTTCCCCGACGTCAAATGCTGATGGAAGTATTAAACTTCCTCTTTTTGTCATCAACAAGTCAACCAAACCCCACGCTTTTACTCGCAGAAATATTACCTGACCTTCAAACCTTGCGATATTGTGGGCCAACAACAAGAAGGCATGAAAGGTGTGGTTTTGGCACATAATGAGTAGCCTAGATGAAGCCCTCAGGAAAAGGGGGGCGGTGGGAATGTGATGGGAGGCGATGGGATGTGGAGGACACGTTGCAGATAGACAAAGAACTAAGTGGGACAACATGGTCGGGAAAGTGATATGTGGCCATAAGGGGCCCGCAATTTGGCATGGAAAATTTCTCCCTTGCACTTTATGGCGAATTAGGGCATTTCTGAACCATCTCACCGCCTTGTTCAAATGGCTGACCCATGTTGCAAAGTCGAGATCAAATAGTTTGTTGCCGAATTTCAAAACACACTGCCTATGTCTATCCCAAGTCGTACCAAAATTAAAATTGCCTAAAAGAGGGAGGACATTTGGACGATGTCTGAATATTTGGGGTCTGTATATGGGTCCCACATACGCGATTGCATGCCATGTGAAAATTGAGCTCACTTGGCGTTTGCATGGTTGCCCCAACTTGCCAAAGTTTCTAAATAGAACTGATGATGCTAGAAAGGTGGCTCAAGATTGTGAGGGGTAGTTGGTTGGTTGGCGTAGTTAGAAAAATTGTGCCCCACCGGTTCCACAACGAGCCGGTTATGTGGGTTGTAACCACTTGTGGTTCCTTACAATGCATCAGAGGTTTTGAGAACCTCCAGAGAAGTGGGCTTATAACCTAAACCTTAACCACCGGTTATCTATTGTGAATATAGAAAACTGCCCATATATATATATATATATATATATATATATATCTCCCGAAGCTGGGAGCATAAATTATGGTGTCTCTTCACCACAAGGGCTATTACCTTCCAGCTGAAAGGTGGACATCTTCATGACATACCAAACCATGGTTTGAACCCACAACCACATCCAACGTGGTATGTCCCCATTACCACTGGGCTACATGCTAGTTGTCGAACTGCCCAACACTGGATCATGCCCATGTTGATCCACAGTGTACACTCCAACCAACACAAACACACACTCTGTTCAATTCCAACTCGCTCTGGCCTCCAAGGCAGTAGCCCTTGTGGTGAAGTGACACCATAAGTTACGTTCCCTTCGGGAGGCATCATACTTTACTTTTTTTGTGAATGAACATGTAGCATTTTTTTGTTCCGCCAATGTACGTGTGGGGGTGTACCGCAGAGGTGAAAATGAATCGATCTCACCAACAATGTGTGTATCAGACAAAGGTGTTTTTTTTTTTTTTTTAAATAATTTTTAAATAATAATCTTTTAGAGAACAGGGGACAGAGGCCCTGATGAAAACTTTGGGAGCGACGAGGAAAAAATAACCTCGGTTTTTTTTTCTATTATGTTTGATCAAAGAAAGATGCAGTTTATACATATTCTTTGAAGCTTTAGAAATCTGGTGGATCTCTCTAAAAGAAAAATTGAGGTGGCTCATGTACATATTATTCACTTGGAATCCTCTAAAAAATCATTCCATACAGCAAAAAAATGAATGCCTATGGGATTACAGAGAGTAGCAGATGCAATTGAGCATAGGAACTAGTGTGATAAGCTGACTTGGGTGTTTCCTAGGACAAATCTAGGCTGTCACTGTTAGCTGCTAGCAGCTCAAGGCAAGGATGAATGCACTATCTGTGGAGAGGCATGGATAGCTGAAGAGGCAGGGATAGAGTGTGGGTCCAGATTCATCCAAGAAGGCCAGATTTCAAGCACAAGATTACCTATGATTCCCTGTGGATCAATAGCTACAAGAAACCTACATGGGTAGATGGTCAACTAAAGGCAGTAGCTGTAGCGGCACGGTAAATCAGGCACCTCAACCATGACCATAGCTTCTGAAAGAGGATCAAGAGAGTGAGTCCACAATGCCTCTTCTGGCACTTCTGGGCATGTGAAGATGCTTTGTGAGGCAGGCAGACTGACAGAGGCTCTACAGACTTTAAACCAAGGAGGCATTTCAGCAGATTCAGGTACATATGTCTGTCTCTTGCTTAAGTGCATCAAGATGAAAGGTCTGGAAGCTGGAAAGTAGGTGCAGACTCACATTATCTAAAGTGAATTCACACCAAATGTTTTTCTACGCAACACCCTTGTCAACATGTATGTTAAGTGTGGGAGCATCATAGTATTCAACAGAATGACTCAACGATCTTTGATCACGTCGAATATAATGTTGGCAGGATTTACCAAGCATGGGTGTGGTAGGAATGCTTTTAGAGACCTATGAGCAAATGCTGCGCAAAGGGGTGAAGCCCAACCATATCACATTTGTTTGTGTTTGCAATGCGTGTGCAAGCAGGGGAGCTCTGGAAAAGGGGAAAGAGGACCATGGTGACATCGTCAAAACTGGAATTGTACCAGATGTCATTCTGAACGCTGCCCTAGTGGACATGTATGCGAAATGTGGGTGCATTAAGGATGCAAAGGGAGTTTCCAACACATGGCTGAACGAGATGTGGTGTCATGGAACACAATACTTGCAGAGTATGCACAGCAGGGACTTGGTATGGAGGTTTTGGAGACCTAGGATCAAATGATGGGGGAAGGGGTGAAGCCCAACCACATTTGCAATGCATGTGCAAGCCTGGAAGCCCTGGAAAGGACAAAGAGGTCCGTAGTGACATTGTCAGAGCTGGATTGTACCCGATGTCATTCTGAAGTACTATTACCCTGGTGGACATGTATCCAAAATGTGGGTGCATCAAGGATGCAAAGGGAGTGTTTGATAGTATGGCTGAACAAAGTATGGCGTTATGGAATGCCATGCTTGCAGGATATGCACAGCAGGGGCGCGAGATGGAGGCCTTGGAGACCTATGAGCAAATGATGGGGGAAGGGGTGAAGTGTAACCATATCACGTTTGTGTGTTTGTAGTGCTTGTGTAAGCCTGGCAGCCCTGGAAAAGGGCAAAGAGATGCATGGTGAGATCATCAAATCTGGAATTGCACCTGTCATTCTGAACACTGCCCTGGTGGACATGTATGCCAAATGTGGGTGCATTTAGGATGCAAAGGGAGTGTTCGATAGTATGGCTGAACTGCATGTGGTATTGTGGAGTGTGATGATTGCAGGATATGCACAGCAAGGGCGGGGATGGAGGCTTTGGAGACCTAGGGGCAAATGACGAGAAGCTGTGGAATGATTACTTTTCTGACCCCAGTCAATGGTGGGACAACTGAGGCAAAAAGGTAAATGCCTATTACATTTCAGAGAGTAGAAGACGCAATATCAGCATAGGAACTAGTGTGATAAGCTGAAGGAGCAGAGATAGAGTGTGGGTCCAGATTCATCCAAGGGGGTCAGATTTCAAGCACAAGATTATAGAGTCATATTTGTAGTCATGAAATATGCCACGCGCTACCTTCAGTGATGTAGTGAGTAGTGATATAGTCATAAATGTAGTCATATACATCCGGGGGGTCACACGTGTCATGGAGAGACCTCTCCATGTTGGCGCTCATCTGTAGTGACGTAGTCGTAATTGTAGTCATGACACGTAGCCTTGTAGTCGTATAATTATGACTACATCACTACATCCCACGTCACTCTGAGTCATTGGGCAGATGCCACGTCTGCAGTGACGACCATCACATTGCACTTATCACTCCGCAGTGATGGTAGAACTGACTTCGTGTTTGTCATTGTATAATGATGTAGTCATAATCGCACTTATCACTGCAAATGTAGTGATACTTACAGTCATAAAAACGATAATCTGTACTAGTGAGAATATCTGCCACTGTGGCAGGGGTTGATATTTGGGGGTTGCCTTTGAAGGCGCCACAGTTGGTGCACTGTCGGTGGCAGTATCAAGAGCAGCTTTCTCAGCCTGTAAACATCACGCCCAACACCCCTTTAGCCATGCATCTACTAATAGTTTGAAGTACCCAACATGTAAATGGCCACATTGTACAGAACTGATAGCCAACAGGTGCATGCATGCTCACCTCTAGTACGGAAACTGCTGCATGGAGAGGTGCCTCCTGAAGGCCCACCTGACTCTTACTCCCGCTAGAACTTGGTGTTATGTCACCATTTGCATTAGTCGAGGACTTTGTGCCTTTGGTAGCAGTGGCTCTGGTTACACGCTCTCATTTTCGCATGTACTTCTTCTCAGCTCCCTTCACGATGGCTGGGGCAGGGTCCTCTGCTTTAGTCCCCTTCTACATGCCAACAAAACAACAAGGTATAGTACATGAGTACGTCTTACCATATCTGATGCATAGAATTCATGGCACACACCAATAAAAGGGGGGCCTGCCCACTGCCCACCAGCGGCGTTGCATGGAGGGCCCCAAGTTTGGGCACCTCCTTGTACCCAAGCTCCTTGGGGTCCTCCATTGGACCCACTTGGAATCCATGACCACGTTTGCCCACCCCTGGATTGCACCCATGGGCCATTCGGGCCTTGTTGCACCCATATTGTAGGTGGACCAGTAGCATTCGCCACAGCCTCAGTCCCCCCTTTCTTTGCGCGCTTTGATGCAGCCTAACACAAGCCCCTCCACCCCACAAAGTTAGCAATGATGGAAAATAAGGTCAACCGGGCAACGAGCAAGGTCGGCAGTTCGTGAACGCATACAAACCTCGGCCCAACGTGCCAAGAAAAGTTTGGCATCCAATGACGTGAATGCATGGAATGTCATGCTCTGGCGCCCTAGCAATGTCCCATATCCATTCAGTATTAAAACCCTAACACATGTTCTAACCCTTTGAAATTTAATCCAGCAGTCAAGCCATACATAGTCCAACTCGTAAGCCATTCATCTTTCTCACAAAGTTTCCAGGTCATTCACATTTAGGAAAGAACAAAGGTTTGATATACAACATTTACCACCATATATGCAGATTGTAAACTCATCACAAAAGCAGATTGCAGGTCTGGAGATAAATCTCCGGAACCAGGCTCAAAGCATATCAGGTTCGAAATGAAACAATCAACCACTTATGCCTTAAGTTCACAAGCCAATCATAGTAGTAATAGGCTTGGTTATATAAACCAATCACCATCTCAGTCACTGTAAGCATATACATTTCATGAGCCATTCTCCAGCCTCTCCCCCACTCTCAGTCCAGCCCCTCACACTCCCTTCTCCATCAGTTCATCACTCCAAAGATCATTCCTCCGCCATACACCCCAGCCTCTTACTCACTTAGATTTACCCTAAACCTTGCTTGGTTCTGCCTCTACCTCTGTTTTACACAAAAACCTACCCTAAACCCTACACATCATGAAAATGCTCAATCGCTTCCACAATCTGAGAGGAACTAAGGATGAGATTATACTCATAAGACGTTGTTTGCCGTAGCCTTGTGGCCATTGACCCCGCGCCCAGTTTGAGCGGGAACAAAAGGAACAGAACCTACCTCTGTCAGGGGCTGACGTTGGTAGTAAGACTTACCTTCATATAAAGACCACATGTCCTCCTCCCAACTAAGTTCAGCAAATGTTCAACAATCCTTTCACCATCTCTTCACACAAGACATCCCCTACTTTAATGATTGTACCGCTGGCATGAGCAACATCTAAAGGCAGTACACCAGCAACACTTCACCAGCAGAGATACCCATTCCATAGCACTCAAGCACTTTCATGACCTCCTACTGTAATTCAGAATGCTGTTCCTTCTCCAATGAGTATCAAACCCCTCGATCGCGGTTGTCCCACCATCGTGCATGCCTTCATGCCCCGATTCTAGGGCTTGAGTCCCTGTCTGCCCCCTATCCCACCAGCTCCGCTCGTCATTGTACATTGAGAAAAACCACACCTTGCAATTGTGGTTGTCCCATCATCGTGCACGCCTTCATGCCCCGATTCTAGGTCTTGAGTCCCTGTCTGCCCCCTATCCCACCAGCTTTGCTCGTCATTATACATTGAGAAAAAACCACACCTTGCGATCGCGGTTGTCCCACCATCGTGCACACTTTCATGCCCCGATTCTAGGTCTTGAGTCCATGTCTGTCCCTATCCCACCAGCTCCGCTCGTCGTCTCTCATGATCAGACTCGACACTATAAGAAAACAAACATAGCTCTGTCATGTTTGTCTTTCACGATCAAACTCGACACAAAGAAAACAAACAGATGCCACAATGGCAGGGAAGACAAAAAAAAACGCGAAGTCCCTCACTCATGACTGGATGGATGAATGTAGCGATAGATGGATGGATTTTGGGTTTTCCATCAACACACAAACCACTAAAGTTTTTCACCACAGAAGTAATACCAATCACCGGTGTGTATGTAATCACTAACGCGTAACCACTGGCCGAGTGGTTCCAACCACTAGCCGAGTGGTTCTAGTTACTAAATGGTCTGTAACCACTCACTCTACACCACTCTCAAAGTGGTACCAATCAATGGGGGTCTTTAACCACTCCAGATCTACGTATACTGTCCCCGTCCACGTGGAATAATATAGTTCATAATTAAATATATTTTGAAATGATAAATCTTAAATAAAAATTGAATTATGACACGTGGAGTAGCAAGTGGTTTCAATCACCTCCCATCACTCAGGTGTCTTCAACCACTCACAACCCACCCCAGAAGTAGTACCAATCACTCACGTGTATGTAACCACTCACAAGTGCCCACTTGAAGAGTTGTTCCAGTTACAAAAGGGTCTTAACCACTCACATTCCACCACTGTGCAAGTGGTACCAATCACTGGGGGGTCTTTAACCACTCCAGATCTACGTATACTATCCTCGTCCACGTGGAATAATATATTTTGAAATGATAAAAATCTTTAAAAATATATATATTACACGTGGAGTAGAAAGTGGTTTCAACCACTTCCCATCACTGAGGTGTCTTTAACCACTCATAATTTATCACTGTACCCGTCCATGTCGGATATTATCATTATTGATATAAATATTTGACCAAATGTCGAATAATAAATATAAAATTAAATATTACACGTGGATTACTCAGTGGTTGAAACCACTTCCAACCACTCCATATTTTGCCACCGTGGCATTTCATCGGAATTAACCACTGACCAGTGGTTACCATTACTTGGAGTGATTTATAGAGTGATAAAAGACAAGAGTGGTTAAGGGGACCAGTGGTTATTCCGCGTTTTTCTTCTAGTGATAGCCATACGGAGTCGTAATGAAACAAAGCAAACTGTAGCAAAAGTAATTTTGAGCAGAAAATTCAGAGCCACATATCATAATAACCATGGGTAGTTCTAAGATATCACTTTATATAGTCGGCCTCATCTTGACATTGTCATCTTGATTGCAACTCTCCCTTTTCATAGTACCTACACCAGATGAGGCTCTCTACTATGTGGGCCCACAACCAAGTTGTAGCCCAATGGTAATGTGGGGGGGGGGGGGGGGGGGGGGGTTTAGAACGTGAGCACACGGGTGAGCACAAACAACGTGAGCACAAACCCACGGTCATGGGGGTTTTATGTTTTTAAACCGCGGTCATAGGAGTCATATGTTTTCAAAACGGAATAAAACCCCAAAACCCTAATGCAAAATATCCTAGCTCGCTTCTGAGTCCATGTCACCTCGCCTCCTCTGGTGTGTGTCTCGTGTAACTCTTAGTCTGTCTTATACTCGGCCAAGTTTGGACCAGTGTTGGAATGGTATCATGGTTTTTTGATACCACTAGGGTAAAGGTATTGGGGTAGAGTTGAATTATTCAAACCAATATGGTACTGGTATCAAGTGATGTGTACATTTGACAGCCCGGTATGGTATATGGTATGGTATAAAACAAAATTTTCAAAGTCATACCAGTATGTGCTAGCATCTGGTTCTTTCAAACTCTTAAGTTTTTCTTAAAAAAGAAAAAAAGAAAAAAAGAAAAAGGTTGAGGCCAAGGAACACATAGTAAAGTTCAACCAACAACAGGGAAAAAATATCCCTGTGGAGGCCATAAAGACAGTACGACTGGGATACCAAAAATGAAATGGCCATTTGAACTATTTAAATGGCTCATTCCAATATTCAAATGGCCATTTGAATAGCTCAAATGGCCAATTTCAATTTTGAAATGGTCATTTGAATAGCCCAAATATCCTCAATGAAGTGCCCTCGTGAAAACACTCCATGTAGTTAGTATCCCTAATGATAACTACCCTAAACCCTACCCCTGCATCCTCTCCCTCAGCCGGCGCATGCATGGTATTGGAGTGGTAGCGCAAAGAAGAAGACCAAATTGGTCTGGTTTGCGCCAGGGTTTTAGAAGTCCATGTATCCTACCCCACCAAGGTCTTGCCCTTGCAGGTACCAGCCTGGTATGATCCTTCCTACCATTACCCTTAGCTTAGTTGATACCCGCCCCAGACCTATACACCGGTCCAACGTTGGTTTGGACTGTGTCACCCTGGTGATTCAGGGTTCAAATCCTGCTACTCTGTCTTGTGGGTATGATTTGGTTCGTGACCGGTTGGTCTAGGGGTGCCGTTTCTGCTTGTGTGTCCGATGGCTTTATCTGAAAAGGGGTTAATCCCCCCCCCCCCTCTCCTCACTGAAGGACCTGAATTGTAAGCAGTCGCTTCCAGGTTTCCTTTACAAAACAAAATAAAAAACCCAACCATAACGGAAAAATTTGAGAGTTTGTTGAAATTGACAAATGAACAACAAAAGATCTAAAAATTTGGTGGAGGGTTCAAATCATTCAAGTTCGCAATTGCTTTCTTAGTTCATTGTTTAATTTTTTTTATTGAAAGGCAGGATCCGTCTATCAACGATTAATGCTATAATGGTGTTTTTTCGAGGTGGCTTGCCCCTCGCTGCTTCGTCAGTCTGTTTTAGCCTCAAGGCGTTTTGAAGGTTTTAATCTTTTTCCCTCTTTCAATAAAGTGGCTTGGGCTTTATCCCTTTTTTAAAAAAAAATAAAATAACATAAAAAAAATCTTTGGTTTAAATTAAACAATTTATTTTTATTTTTAAACAGGGGATGGAAACTTGTGGGGGAAAATTATTTTGTATTGAGGAGGTGAGAGAGAACCCTTGGGGTGTCTCCTGGGAGAGAAACTCAAGGACGCAGAGGAAAGGAGGGGAGACTTAGGGTGCTGGCAAGTGCTCTTGACATTGGTATTGGGTTGTTCTTGCTGCAGTTTTTGCTTGTTCATGAAGAGTATAGTGTGCCCTATTTCTGCTCCCTGCAATTCATCAATGAAGACTTTGAGTAGCAACATCTCGCGAATACAGTGGGGAGGGTGCCACATCACAGGTGAACAAGAAAGTCTAGTCATCTAAACTGCATGATTAACATGCCCATGTATGAGAACCACTGCTACCCATATAACTGCCTATACAACATTTTTTGACCACGTATCCCTTTTTTGACCACGTATCCCATTTTGCCCACAAACTTTTCTTTTTCTTTTTTCCACCAGCAGCCCCTATAACTGTTGCCCCATGTAAACATGCATACATAGTTCTAAGGGTGCATTGGTATTTGAGAAGTACTTGTTTCCCTTCCCTTTTCCCTTTTTCCCCGGCCCACAATTGAAAACTCACATCCTTGAATTTGCCCCCAACCATGTATCTCTGGATACAGCATGTGCCAAAAATGTGTTCCCTGTTGCCCATCTCTCCCACTCACCTTTTACTCTTTGTTTGTTTAGAGGCAAAATTCCACATTAAGTCCAATAACCTGTTCATAATGTTCCGCTTAATTTGTCTACTAAGTAGAACACATTCAGGACATTTGGCATCAAGCTCTGTAGGCCCATTTATTTGTATCACAACCCCTTAGATCAGCCAAGTATGCAAATTTCCTCATGAAGGGTTTTGTGATTGACATTTCAGCTCTACAAGCAACTGAAGGAAATGGTCTGGAGACATCCTGACATCATATCAATAGCCTGCGGTAACGAAGCTTGCACACCTTTGTTATCAAATCAACAAGGTAAACACCCCGAATATTTACAGCCAAAAACATCTCCAAAGGAAACCCTGTGAGGTTGTTTTGCTGCCCCATGTCCACATCACATTCAAACAAACCCGGACAGACCAGTAGAACGAATAACCAGGTCCCAACAGGGAGGAATGGATCACAAGCCTACATGACAAAATGAAATCTTCTATAACAATTATACCATGCTTATAATAGTAACAGAATACATTGAGAAATGCTCCTATTTGTCTTACATCCCTACATAGATGACATACACAGTATCATATGGTAGGGGTGATTGATAGGGTTCTGATCACATAAATGACATACACAGTATCATATGGTAGAGGTGATCGATAGGGTTCTGAATCTGAGATTTCCTGTGTCAAACACGCTACCTCATGTTTGGGGTGCTCCTTTGTAAACTGCTATCTGTTGTAGGGAATTCAAGGACAAATATGCAGAGTACTACACCTACTTCATTGGCTAGAGGCATAGACTGCCCATTCTGGGTTTCTTTAAGCCGATTGAATGGGGTATAAGATTTCTACACCTGCTGGTGCATAAGTGGAAAACTCACTTTTGCAAATGTTATTTTTGATAGCATTCTTTTTGCAAGAATACAAAGCCATCACTCACCTCAACAAAGAAGAAGCAAGACCCATATGAAGGACAACAACCGCTGAAGAAGTCCAGGTAGTCTTGTCTACAAATTATCTCGTCTGTCTCCACCGGCAATGCATGAAACGTCTTCAGTAAAGCCTTCTTCCATCGCTTCTCCTTACCTTGAACAAATTCTTTGGGCCCAAACTTTGAAGCTGTCATGCCCCTGTTTGAACTCTATTGCTAACCATCAGCCTCTAGTTGAAATCATCCGAGAAAGAGAGATCCAACACCGTCAGGAAGACCACATTAGGCTCCAGCTAGAGCCATATGAGAGAAAGTGAAGTTGGCATAAGGTAGGAATGTAGGGGAGAGGAAATAATATACAGGACTATTGACACATTTTAGGATGTGCCACAACTTGCGATAGCGTCATGACCACATTTGAATGGAGCACAAAAGGGGACAAACAGAGGAGATTCCTTCACCATGGAAGAAACGAAATTGTGGATAACAGGTGCGATAATAAGCAAATATGTAGCACTTTCAACAAACTAGCAATTTGCCTCAGTTTTACACCAACAACAATCCAGGAAATTCCAGGGAAGGGTGCGTACGAAAGAATTTTATGTGGGACATTGGAACCATACTCAGCTCTCACTTGGAGGGCCCCCAACATCAAAGCATCCACTTCTTTAAGCGCGTAGTTGCTGGTTAGCACTTCATGCACTGCCTGAAAGCCAAGCACACCACAATTACAGATGCAGACAGCAGAGGGTAGTCCAATAACTATCATTATAAAGACAATTATTCTTCATTCAGAATCTGGTGTCATAACTCTTAAGAAACATCTGCATCAATTGTTTGAGGCACTGGATACCTCAAAGCTGAGAATCACCCACCAAACCACAAAACTTTGGATGCCGTGACAGATTCATAAGAACGATATACTCATTTCTAGATTCACCTCACACAGAATGTCACCTGACCTAATCAGGTTATCACATCTGTGGTGTATCGTTGCAACATTTTGGCATAAATGAAGGAGGTTATCATCAGACTACATCTTCTACATTTGAGCAGAACATTAGACAGTCAAACTTGATGATATGAGACACCTCCGTATGTCACCTGTGAGTAATCAAAAGACACCACTGAAGTCCGATTAGTAGGGCTACGAAGCTGCTTTCTATCCCCAAAAAGTTTCCTCTTCATCACGAACGTGGGTTTTGGCCTGCTTTTGCTTCCCCTGTCAGGAGCTTCCAGATTGCCAGTGCCTGCATGGGTGGCTTTATTGCATCCTTCCCTCAAATGGCTCACAAATCTGTTGCAGCTATGGGAGGGACCAGGACCCAAGTTGTTGCAGCTATTCCTCTTTTCCACACCCACAAGTGCCTTTCCTCCTGCTGAGAACAGGCTGTCCGGGGAAACAGAGGCTGCAAGGTTCCAGCTGGCTATTGTATCTGTCATGTAGTCATTTCTGGATAGGAGTTTCTCAACTGGCCATGAGTAAATCAGTAAATTAGCTACAACTTCTCCTGCCGCAAATAATGATGTTTAGGCAGTTGAGCGCATGAAATGGTCTATTGATTGGAAGTGCGGTATATAACTGGAGCAGAAGTTGTTCAGCAACAGCTACTTTCCCAATGTGGTTGATTAGTTGCGGAAGATTCACACTAGAGAAGTTTTCCAGTTAGCCAGAAGCTGTGCTCACTTCCAGAGTTTACAGACTAAAAATTGCAAAGATTCCTCAACTAGAACTGTCACCCATCTCCTCACAGAAAACAGTTACGAAGTTATTTTCCACTAAGTTTGTAACTAACTCTAAAGTCTATTGTTGCAGATTCGTGAAGAACAAAGCCCAAGTCCTACCTGCTTCTCTACAGAATCTACAGTTAGTCCAGAGTGTTCATTAGCAACCATAATCCTCAATGTGATCTCAGGAAGTAAGAGGAGCACCTCCATTTATGTCAAGAAGAAATATGCCATAGTATTTGGTCTCCAACAACTCCAGACGTTCTACAATTTCCGCAGTCACATCCTCAGCAGTGCTCATCGGATCGACACACAAAACCTTTGTACAAACACCGATTTGACAGATCAGAAGCTTGCAAGAATTACTCTTTGGACACAAAATTCAAGGATGTCTTCTCTTTGTAAGATCTTCTGTGTGACCTGAAGCTGTGTCCACACATAGCATAGATTTCTTTGTCTTGTCATTCTCTTCTGTGGCTTCGTCTACCATCCACTCTTCCTTCTCTCCCATGGATATAATGACACTCTCTTCTTGTGCTGCTTCTTTCAGTCATAAGCTCTCTTGGGTTTTTGTGGACATTCTAATTCATTCCCTTCTCCGATCTCTTTTTGGGCAAGGAAACGGGCTGTCCCACAATTCATATCCAAAACTCTTGATCATAACCATGGAAAGGCCGACTGGGTCAGCAACCAGAGAATCATCTAAGCGCCTCCTAATCTTGGAAGATTGGTTAGGCGAACCACTTCCAAAGAAAATAAATAGGAAAGGATTTGGTAAGATTACACCAGCACTCTATCCAGAAAGCCTCAGATGGGAAAGGAGTGCTACAATCATGACATTTCAAAGCAGCAGCTACAGTAAGTAGAGTCTAATGATTGCATTTCTCTTGTGGACATAGGTCTAGTTCTTTAGGTCTTTTCCTCTAACTGACCCAAGAGAGACCCCAGACCAGATTGTAGAAGGTGAATAGGAAAGGCAATCATAACCAAGTGACTTATGTGTTCTCAACACAGAATTGCCAATTACGAGCCTACCATCTGTCCTATCAGAAATGTGCACAGCCATGTTCGCCCAACAAAATAAGGTTGGATGCTCATAAAAGAAAGAAAGTGAATACCTGACAAGTGCCACCGGGGACATATATACTAAGGGGGATACCTTCCATCTTCTGCAGCACAAGGGCAACTTATTTCTTTGCAGGAAAAACACCACAGCAGTTAAATCTAGATATTTGATGTCTCTTGTCTGTTGTTATTTTACTGTATTGCGATGCAGCCCCCACTGTGAGCAGCCCTACGACCCTTTAGTTTTCTCTTTCATACCATGAATTGTGGTCTTCCTTTCTGCTCACCTCACTACCACATACTAGGACTTCTCCTCTCCCAAAATTCTGGATTTTTGTGAAGTAGGTTCTGGGCATTGGCAATATTTCAAATAGTTCTACCTTTCATTGGCTGAAGCTCTTGCAACTGAGGTCTGACACTGGGTTGCATACAACTTTGCACTTAGGCCAGAAGGAATGTCTGAAAGACTGTCTGCGAGAATGTCAGGGCGCCCAGCAAGTTTGGGAGCTGGGTGTTACCCCACTGCTCACCTTCTAGGGAAGCGGCCTTGGTTTCCAGTGCCAGGACCGTGCTGTGCACACAAGTCCTTGACGAGCCACTGCCTGCAAGCTGCATGGAGGTTTGAGTGCCATGGACTTCTTGGCTAAACAAAGGTCTTAAATTGTTCCTGGAAGGACACTATTAGGGCGGGGAGGGATCTTAGGGCTAGAATCCAGCTTGCTTTTTCACAGGATGAAGTGCAATGGACAAAAGCACCACACAGCCCAGAGGTCTAATTGCAAGTGTTCCTGTCTTCTTCCCTCTTTCTTTTAACCCAACGCATGATTTAAGGTCTGAGGACCCCAATGGATTTTTGGCCACCCATGTCTTATGGAATAGTAAACCTCCTTTAAAGCTCTTGGTTTTAACAAGGAGTGGCTTGTATTTGAGGCTGGAATATTGCTGTTCATTCCAACCTGGAATACTGTTTCCCTGTCATGTGGTTAAGCACATATTAATTTTGTGTCTATCCTCGGAGGGTCAACTGCTTCAGTACAAAATGTAGCTGCCTGTGTCCCTCATTAATTCTACATATCTCCCTGTGGAGATAGGTGAGCAGCATCCCCTTTACTATTTGGCTTCTGGTTCTATTTCGAACAAATGAGAGGTGGCCTGATCCAGAAATATCAGTTGGCAGAGACTTCCTTCATGATCCTTTTCCATTTACATCTACTAGGAATGCAAATTGCCTGTTCAACCCAGAGACAGTTCCAAATGTAGACATAGATTCCACTCCAGGTAATGTACGCAAGAGATGAGGAGGCCCATGTACAGACAGATTTCACAGAGATGGAGAGGAAAATTTGGACACCTCAATAGCATTGACTTCCTCAGACAAGGGAAGCAGCCAACGGGGACCAGTCTGTGCCAGTTTCCGCATACGCAACAAAGAAAATGAAGCTGCATCTGGATTTCCATGCACCTGTTGATTGAGCATAGCTATCACAATTTGGCTCTAGTCCCTCTAAGCTCTCCACTCACTACCTGACACCAATCAACCGGACTTAACCATGGGTTCTGGACCCTCTGAGGAAGCACAAAGTCATAAGCCCCATCAAGTCTCAGACTGTATGCCTCCCAGTTCCAGGACTCCTGGGCAGAAGGAGAAGACTCCATACCAGCCAAGGGAAGCTCAAAGAGTTTATGGGACACCACAGCGTATATGGGAGGGGAAAATTTCTTCTTTTAGCTGGTGTGATGCATTTTGCAACTGTTGGCTGTGAAATTCAACAACATACTGATGAAACAACATACGTAGGGGTGCGAATAATGAAGAGCCCACAGCTAAGCTTTAGTGCCATGACAACCCTCCAATCAGTAGTTTTGACGTACATGATTTGCTACACCCACAGGCAAAGATGCCACTCCTGTTGTTATTCTGTAACGACAATTTCTTCCCTGTCCATTTTCAGAACACTAAAGGAACATATAGGAGCGATTTGCTGGGGTGGGGACTACTAGCTTCAAACTACTGAACCTTATAAAACCAACAGATCTCTTGAACTCAGGTTGAGAAAGAGAACCTGTTCCAGATGGGTCTCTAAATACGGTCGAAACACACACGAAGGAGCAAACATGCCACAGCAAAGCAACATAGCTTGCCATCCCCTTTGACAGCTGACACTGTGCCCGTCCGTACCCCATCACCCACATTACTCACTCGATAAATCCATGTAGCCTTGGAAATTTAAAGTCATGAGGAGTTATGAAGTAAATGAGTTATGAGTTTTGAGTTAGTAAATGAGTTATGAAGTAAATGACCTGCCTGCTTGGATTGTTATGGATCTGTTTGCAGATCTGACAAAAGATTTCATCACACATATTCGGATGCTTCATCCCTGCCAGTAAAACCTGGTGTACATGATACAAAGAGCTGTGCTCTGCTGGTAGGTCTCCCATGTACGCCATTAAATCTGTCTCCCAAAAGGTTTTACCCCTAACCCAGTCAGGAGGACACTCATGGCTGCAGTTTAACTAAAGTCACAACTCTAATGTATAATGAAAATTAGAGTTCTGCTTGGGGGAATAGCCACTTAAGATCCAACTGAAGAAGTATGCTGATCATGGAGTCGAAGACTTCCACAGCAGCCAGAGCAAACATGGAAGTATGACTTAACCCTAACTCTTCCACCCATCTTTTGTCTCTGCCTCTCTTGGTGGCAATTATAGTCTCTCTATGCTAGGCCCTTCTTTTCCTTCTGCTGCCCTGTTTTGGCTGTGCATCTAATGCCATGACTGATATGGGAGAAACTTCTACTCGTATCCAAGTAAGGTTGTTTCGCAAACCAGATGTCATCAACAATACAACAGACACTAATGAATCATGTTTAGGAGGGAAAGAATTACAGGCTGTGACAGGTTGAAATTACGTGCAAACACAATGATGGCGATGTGCTTGAGTTTCACCTTCTCCAGCAATGGTATTTCCAAGGGCTCCTGCCACCCGCTCATCACAAAGCTATGCGTGTTTCTTAAACATGGATAGTGAAGTTTCTCAACTGTGGTCCAAACTTTGTACAGGATCAGTAAGAAAATCATGGAACTATCATGGAATCATTTTAAGGACTACTTCCAGGGCAACATAATTCATGATAAAGTTATCCCAAGGGAAAAGAGATGCGCCTTTGTAAATTGGATGAGATTCTCCAGGGGCTCCTCCTTCCTGCCATTGAAGTAGTGTGATGCAAAATATGCAAATGGATACTTGTTCGCAGAATCTGGCAACAGTATGCCTTCTGATTCAGATGACTGTTCACAATTGCAGGTATCATAATGTTGCATTCCACTGTCAAAACGGAAACAGCACTCATTTTCAGAAGAAAGCAGAACAACTTCAAGAAACTTCAAGAGAACTGAAATGAAATGAAATGGTGGTACTTCATAACATCCACAGAAAGCTCAAAGAGCTTATGGGACAAAAGGAAAAACAAGAAACAAGAATGAGTAAGACAAAACCACTTAAAGAGAGAGCCAAAAGCAGCCCAAAAGCAACTGCTTTAAGGGATTGCCTAAGGGTCAAGGCCTCATGTAGAGAAATGAAATAAAATGAAACGGTAAAGAAAGAAAGAAACTTGATAACCTACACAGGGGCCTCGACCTGTGGGAAGAGGTGGAGAGAGGAAGAGGGAGAGGCAGAGATACAGATTTCATGAGATTACAGTACTGACTAGCATTTGTCTGAATGTCAGTAGTTGATAGTAATAGTAAGTTCAGAGTTTTGCCCAACCTCAAATGAACATGGATGGGGAGGGTTGCCCCAAGGTCTACAACTGATCAACAAGTTGAACAGCAGGAGAAGACTTGTTAGTTCTGTTGATTTTAAGACTCAAGCTGGTTCAAAGTCCAGGGTATGTCCGCGAGTTGGCAACTCGCACTATGGCCTTCCTGGCCCAGAATATCTATTAGAAAACAAAAATGAATTTTGAAAAGCTCCAACTTTTTTAGCTCCAAAATATCTATCTATCTATCTATCATTCTATCTCCCCAGCTCAAAAAGTTGTTAAAGGGAAATAATTCTAGTATAATTTTTCAGGAGAAGCTATATACCCTCAATATCTTGTGTTCCCATTTACCAAGAAAGCAGGAATTAAGTGCTCCCAGCACCCCACTCAGTGAGGCAAAGGGGCAGACACATAGGAAGAGAGGATTACGTGAAGTGATACGCACTTACTCTCGGTTCGGAGTCCCTTTGTCTTTTGGCACGACTGACCTCCCAATCACAACTTCCTATTCCAACCGAAAACGGACATAAGCAGCAGGTTCTAATCCAGACCAGTACAATTTCCTGCAATTTCTAGCACACAGTCATTGCAGCCTCGGTCCAACTCAAATTAAACCTGGACAAGAAGTCAAAGTTTGTGTTTACCTCACACACACGCCTAGGAACACTGCCAAGCTGTTTTGCCTTAGCAGATTCAGCGCTCAGTGTGTGCATCATCCTGTCGCTTGTGAGATCTTTTGCTGCTCGGAGATTGGCAGTTTGAATTTCATTCTCCAAGAGAATGTTGACTCCGGCTTCATCCGTCCACTCCATCGTTGCGGGTCCACCTATTTGCAATTGAGACTTGCCTAAAAATGGTCGCTGGAGCTCTTCAGCTTCCGGCGATTGTCTGGTTGTTAGAGAAGTTTTATTGGTGGACTGTGCCAGCACTCGTGTCCTTGTGGCCTCACGGTGGCATGTATCGGTGTGTCTGTCTGTATTAAAAACGGTGCCCGACAAAAGAGGCTGAGGTACAAAGCTCTCATCAAAATGTCTTCTACCCTTGTCCAGCGCCTCATTCTCGAAGAGCGTATTTGATGTGAACTTCATGTATGGGTTCAAAAATGGGTCGTGCTGCATCGGGAGAAAATTCCTGGGCGAGTTGGCCCCAGTGCCCGAATAGTTTCCTTGAGATATGTGGTGTGATGGACTACCTCCGTCAATACCAAATCCGCTACAGGAGGCTATTTCATCAATGCTTTCGTCAGAGGAGGCTGTTTCGCTGGTGGAGTCAAAACGAGACATTCCCTCCGACCATTCACTCCCAGGGTGAATCTCAATATTCCTGCTGAATGTGCTGAAGATGTTCTCTCCTGGGGTTGAATCGCGCTCCCTGTTATGTGGAGCTTCCCTTTCCATCGACAGAGGGGTTCCTCTGTCTCTCTTAGGGGATATAGGGGTAAGTTCACCTTCACTCAGGGATTGTGGCGCAAGATTTTTTAATGGCTCAATGTCGTGCCAGGTGGGCAACAACCTCTCGTGTTCGTGGTCAGATGAAGCGATTTCATTGCTGTCGTCAAAGTGAATCTCAGAGTGATTCTGCTGAACCGGCTGACGATGGTCTTTCTTGGGGGTAGAGAATCCTGAGCTGCCCACCATCTTCGGCAGGGCGCCCTGTCCCTGCTTACAAGGCCACATTGACATCCCCAGTCCCCCATCTCGCTTAGGTGCCGTCGGGGTAAGTTCGTCTGGGCCATCACTTGGGAGCGGGTCATCTGAGGGGGGAGACAGAGGGAGGGTTTGAGGTATACAGCCCTCAAGTTCTTGACGAGATGGAGGGCGAGGGGAATTGATAGTCGTACTTCCTTGTACCGAGGGCAAAGATGGCGCAAGGCCACGCAATGGTGGGGGAAGGATATGGGGAAAGGGAGATGAAGGGGAGTTCATCAAGGTACTATGTGGAAGTGGGTGTAGCCATGGTGTGGGATCTCTAATACTCGCGGAGGCTGAGGGAGGAGGCGGGACGGGCTTGGACTGCACCTCTTCTCGTGAATGAAGCAATGATGTAGGTGGCGATGGTGTAGCATCCCTAATCCGCCCACTAACGGAGGGAGGGGGTGGACGGGGTATGGATTCCTGTATTCGTAGCGGGTGTAGCGATGGTGTAGGAAACCTGATTGGAGGACTTACTGAGGGAGAAGACGGGGGGTACTTGGACTGCATCTCTTGCAGTGAGAGGAGGGATGGTGCAGGTG
The DNA here is from genome assembly GCA_030704615.1 of Takakia lepidozioides. Classification (NCBI taxonomy): domain Eukaryota; kingdom Viridiplantae; phylum Streptophyta; class Takakiopsida; order Takakiales; family Takakiaceae; genus Takakia; species Takakia lepidozioides. The sequence goes on along the minus strand of CM060732.1, from coordinate 41,841,802 downwards.
ACGTTGGTGCGTCAGACCTAATTTGATGACTCGCAGAGGGATGGTGTGACAGGGGCTTGTACTGATCCTCCGGCGAGCCCACATTTCTGTCCAATGGCTGTACATCAATGCCAGCCTCACTCGCCTCACTCGTAGAGCCACTGCCAGAGTCATCGCTATAACTAGATTGAGAATCGTCCGCAGAACCCTTCTTCTCCATGGAAAGCAAGTCTTACGGCTGCAAGAATGTGGTGCCAACCAATAACTCCCTTGAAAGTGTTTCCAAGATAACTATCACACACAGCATGAAGTCTGTCACAGCCCACAAGATGTACTTTTTACATCTTGAGTTGTCGTGTTTCTAGAGATGGGAAGATCCATTTTCAGATGTCCACCAAGTAATCGTGTTTTCACCATAACTCTGCAGAAAAACTGTGAACATCTGCTCGTCTACAAACTGAACGTCTCTTTAACATCGCATTTCTTCCATGGAAAGTTTGCAGGCAAGAGCTTCTTCGATTTCCAGTGAGTGCGCATGCAGAGGTCGAAGGGTCGCAGCACGTACGCAGAGATCGATGTGCACTTACATCCCATATAGCTCATCACATCACAGATGAACGTAACCCCACCAGCCTGACCAGAGCATGAAACAATACCAGACAATAAGCCTGAACTGCAACCTAACAACAGCTTCCGCGACTTGAAATCCGGGTGCTGGAGCTTGAACGTGTCGCATCGACGGGGGTTCTGTGCTCAGAGAGCATCAGTAGAGGCCAATTAGGTCTCTGTGTGGGCGAATGCGCCAGCAGGCGGACAAATTTTCGATGTTAGAAAGATCCGAAGCGTGTTTTGTGTGATGTTCCATTAAAATCTTCGCTCCATCAACAAACTGCGAAGCATCCGAGCAGAGATCTGATCTGCAGCATGAAACCCTAATCAACGTTCTCTGGACATCAAGAAACTGGAAGACTCTCGAGGACGACGAGAAGTGCCCTACCAGAAAATTTCTCTTCAGGGCAGAGCACTGCAATAGGGTAGCCCAGGAAAGTTCTCTCCGGGCTGCCGAGCTGGCACGACACGGATGTCCTCTCATCCACATCCATTAAAGATTCAAGCAACGACTTTCGTCCGTCCGTCCTCACAGCAACCTCACAGCATCAACGAGAAAAAATAATTTCATCCGCAGCTGTCGTCATGGCGCCATGTGGACTCCCGCGCTTTCTTTCCCGCGCTTCTGGCTACAGATACCAGCATGGATTCGCCAGGTTTCGCCAGGCATAATGACTCGCTCGTGACCGACGAATAAAAGACTTAACGGTCATGTGCATGGACGAACGTCAAGTCTCCTCCAGAGAGGAGGGGGACATCGTCGGTGCTCGTTAAACAGCTCTCTGGAGTTTGGTTTCTCTGAAGTCTGTCTCGCACCTCCGCAGCCATGGAAGCAGTGATGGAGGATCCTCTCTTCTATGCTGGTGCTCTGGCTCGTCCCACAAGATCAAGCCCAAGGAAGACTTTCTCTGCAGTTTTCTGTGCTGGTGATACCGCGATGGCTACTCCGCCCTCGCCTCAAGCTAATGCAAGCCCGGCGGGGGGTTCAGAGTCCAAGTCTCCGCCTTTTTTGAAGCGGACGCTAAGAAGGTTGGATATGAATGCTGCAGAGGGAGGAAGACAGCCACCAGGGACGTGCACCTCCTCCATGAGAGTGCTCAAGCACCTGAACGATCTCTTCCCGGGCCGCAAGTAATGTCTCTCTCTCTCTCTCTCTCTCTCTCGTGTCTTGGGCAGTAACTGACCTACGTCCAGGCTCAATGCTATCGCTCTTTCAAAAATAGAAATTATCAGCTGCACGAACAACACCAGATTCAGAAATCCAAGAAGCTTTTCCCGTTTTGAAGACACTGAAGTGTCTCAGGGATTTTCCAAATGGAAGGCGACCCCATGGACCCTGATCCAAACACCAATCTCAAACAAGGACTGCCAATAACCTCGAAATATTGGGGTTCTTGTTAGATCAACACTCATTTCTAGCCTGTAACAAGCCTCTCAGGGGATTGACACGACATCTATCGACAAGTTGGGGCTGATACAGAAACTGGATCGAATGACCAAGATGATTTGTCTTCTTAGAACAGGTACGTGCGTGGTATGTAGCTGATTTGCTTCCAATGCTTGCAACTAATCCAACAGGATGGGACTGCAGGCATGAAATCGCCGAACTTCTCAGTGTTCTGGGGGAAGCTGACGACACTATCCCACCCCTGCTTCTTTATGGGGCACACGCAACTGGCAAGACTAGCATTGTGTGTGAGTCAATGAGAGTTTTAGGACGACCCCACGCTTATGTGAGCTGCCGCTCTTGCCACAGCCCCAGGCTTCTTTTTGAATCTGTTCTCAACCAGCTTGTATGTCACGTAAGATCAGCTGCGAACAATTACAGTAGCTCTAGGCGGTGTGAGAGGCTCCCCGATTTCGTGGAACACTTGCCGGGTGCTGTTGCCCAAGCTATGGCTCGCCGGAGCCATGACAGGAAGCAACAGTTTGGCGCCTCCAAGAAGGTGTGTGTAAGTCGTTGCTCAATTTTATGTCTCTAAAGGAACTCAAGTTTGGTGACAACTCCTCATTTAGCTGGTTGAAAACGTCTTAATTGCAGAGAAATGACATCACAATTCCCTTTGTGTGCCTGAATGACCTGCATTAGTAATTCCAGGTAATCAGTCACCTGTGTATAACAAGAGGGCTATAACATCACCTGTATACCTGGGGAAGGGCCAGATAGGTACTTGGGCAGACAAATTGGTTGAGGCTGTGGGAACTTAAAACATGTTTGGTTGGCTTGAAGTCTCAGATAATTACAAACAACTCCTGATGCAATCATGCCCTCCCATTTTGCAGAACAGAGCGCCCCGGTCTCACCTCCTTGTGGAACACAATCACAGATACACCCTGTAATGGTGTACTTGGTAGTTGACAATGTGGAGCTAATGCGGGAGTGGACAGGGGGAGTGATCCTCCTTGCAGCACTGTTCAAGCTTTCAGAGCTGGCTAGACTACCGAATTTGGGTCTCTTATTCATCAGTCATGTTGGACCTGATGGATTTCAAGCATCCATGGGATCTCGGGAGCCCCTCCCTTTATATTTCCGAGATTACAATGACAACGAGCTCTTTCAAATCCTTCTGCAGCAGCGGCCCAATGTGTATCTGTATGCTTCCTTTCTGAGGTATTGCCTTTCCCCTTCTCCAGTATGCCTGCATACCGTCTGCCCTCCCCCCATTTCTCCTTTTTATCTCTATAAATTCCTCCTTGTTTCCTCCTTGTTCAATTCAATAAACAGAGAGGGCGTATGGAGATAGAGAAGTAAGAAACAAAGAAACAGAGAGAAAGGAGAAAGAACTTTTACATTGGCAGCAGGCCTGAAGTGCCCAATGGACACTGAACAGGCAGAGTTTATGGGGTCAAAAGGCTACATATGCTGGTTGTGTAAATGTAGAAATGTGCGCTGTCTTGGCTGCAGTGCGGTCCTGAAGACATTCAGCCGGCCATGCCGGCGGGTCACGGAACTGGTGAGGAGTCTGGATCCCCTATTTCAGAAGTACTGTGAGCCAGTTCTTTGTGGGGATGTTTCAGCAACCTCCGATGTCCAAGGGAAGCGCCAACGATACACACTGCTGCAGCCTCACATCCAACCAGCCCTTGCTCAAACCCTAAGCATAGGAGATTCCTCTCCAGGTAAGTGTGGTGGTTAAATGGAATGCCAGATTGCACTTGATCAACCTTTGTGCCCCTTCCAATAGTGCCTAACCGGCAAAGATGTGCCTCACACGTTGTATACTCTGAACTAGATCATTTCTACCCAGAGCAAGTGATAAACAGGTTACGGTAATTTGTCCATAACCTATTTAGAATTCTGTGTCAGTGAGCAAGTTTTCACGCATCCATCTACCAGGTGTCTCGCCAGCATCAATCAAAGGCTCAGATGAGAGAATGAGAACCAGACACAAGACCAAAAAGAGAGCTCCCAAGAGGACACTGTTTGGAGGGAAGGAGACTCATGATCTGGAATTTGAGATTCCTTCATGTAGCAAGTACCTGTTGTTGGCAGCTTACATTGCCTCCCGAAATGCAGCCACACTCGATGCCTGTTTGTTTGACTCAGGTGAAAATGCTCGTGGTGGTGGACGGCGCAAGAGGAAGTAAGTGTAACTGAGTAAACACTATATTCACCATTCCTGTAATCCATGCTTCTATACAAAATTAGGGCATTGAGATAATGAATGCATATGAATAAGAGAAGTATGCAGACATAGAAAGTAGAACAGGAAAGTGGAATGAAAAATCTCACAATATCCATAGTTGGGAGGAGAGTGCATAAGCCGGGATCTTGCACAGTCGGACACCTGCAAACCAGTGTTTTACTCTATTCCATGTATTGATCCATATTCTTGGGGCCAGAAAAGTGGAGCGAATCCCACCTATCAATCAGAGTTGGTGGGGGGAGTGATGATTCTCCTGCTCCAGGGAAGTAGGGATAGACTGAAAGACAGATATCTCAAGGCATGTGGATGGGGATCCTTGAGACAAATAGAATTATCAGTCCCAGATCAGGAACAGGCATGTCAGTGCAAGAACCACTATGTCCTGCATTCTCAATGTGCACTGCTGAAGGTGGAGTTGCAATGACTGTTTTGCAGGAGTGCAGCATCTGCCATGGAAAGGAAAGAGGCAGAAGCACAAGAGCGGCAACTCAAAGGCCCAGGCAGCTTTGCTCTTGAGAGATTGCTGGCCATCTTCCGCTGCATCGTGGTTGAAAGCGAGACGGCTCGCACAGTGGACCTCCCCGTCCTTCCCCAATCTTTTTCTTTGGATCTCCACCAAGAGGAAAGGGAGGGAGAAGGAGAAGTGACCGAAGAACTCACGGCTGATGTCCTTATGCAACTGTCAACTCTCGTTAGTGTCAACCTTTTGTACAGGAGCTCTACAAACCCACTTGAAGGATCGGCTCGGTATCGCTGCAATGTTGATAGTGAGCTCATTCAGAAGGTGCGTTCTCTCCTCTCTCATTCCCAGTTTGAGACATCTCACATGGGTTTGTGCACCCAGGCAAAGGCCACAAGCCCAATAGAAGCAAACTGCAAAGCCTTCTGTTTATTGAAGTTCCAGCAGTACTGCTCTATGCAGCAGCTGCATTCATTCTGGACCTCCACTTGATATTGAGCATCTTCAGGAGGTGTACTCACTAGACTGTAGGGGAAGAACGCAGGCCAAATTTCCTCAACCTTGGCACAATTTGCAATCGAGTTCAACCTCAAGGAAATTATCCCATAGATGGTACCTGACTTGCAGTGACATGAACTCAGCCAGGAAATATTTCCTCTTATTCATTCACTAAGTTAGTAGTTTCCAGACATATAAACAGTTCAAGAAAAAAATATGAACAGATTTGTGAAAATCCAATTAACACCACATCTGAGATATTTGGCTATACGGTGGATTGTGACAGGTTGCACAGAGCGTCAATTTCCCTCTTTCTAAGTACTTGCTACATGGATAGATGGGTTGCCACTGCTAAAGCGTTGCACCAAATACAAACAGGTGAAGAGGTTGACGAGTACTCCTCCAGTTGAAGTCGAGCAACAGACTCAGTATGGCTGCGGGATAATCTGGGAATAACCGGACATGATCGCCTGAAGGTAGCATTTCACATCCTAAGAGGATGACCAGGTCATTGCCAGAGCTGAAATTCTATACAGATTATGAGATGGAAACCTCAGTAGCACCCCCCTGGAGCTTCTCAAGACCTTCTAAGCACTTGGGCGGAGTCAAGGTGGAGCAGACGCTGACTACGGACTAGCTTGAGCAGGCGATAAGGGAGATAAGTGTGTTTTTTAAAAAGAATAATCTTAAAGTAAAAACGGTTGGACTCGAATGAGAATCTCAAGTTCGTTAGCGCTGCTGTAATCTATGCATTACCGAGATCACTAATAGCTTCTGTAGATCACACATTTATGTCTAGGGGGACTCGAATTATCACTAGGCAAATTTGGGTAGAGCACAATGAGACACTTTGTATCGAAGGTTTCTCTATCTGTCATCAAATTTCAGCTGAGCAATGATTCGGTATCAAGTACTTTCATGGGATGACTTCTCATACATATTCTCGTGAGTCACTGTTCATCCACTTGAAGCGTTTCACATGTATATATGACGGCGAATCTGTGAACGAATCTATGGTCAGATCAAGAGTTTGAAACGAGAAAGTCGACTGTATGACCGATTTTGCACATTCTCACCAGAAGTTCCGAGTATTTATACGAGATATGGGAAGTCGAAAAGGGAATGACACTTGCGTTATCAGGTGTGTATGAAAACATCTTGGGAGTTGCGGAATGTAGCCAGTCGATTCAACAGGCCAACATTGCACAGTTTATTTGAGATTGTTGAAGCACAGCAACAAACAGCATTACAATCTCACAGCAAACGTTTGCAATGCCCTCGTTTGATTTCTTAGACTGTGGGATGAGCTAGAGACTATGAACCAATTAATGTGTGATGTAATGTAATGATGGAGCTTGCAGTGCAATTCAAGAGTTCCCTGTACTTCGGAACCACTACGCTGCTGAATGAATAGAATGAATAGTTTGTTGATTCTAGTTCTAAATCTTTGTCAAATTCGATGCCCTCCGATGATGCACAAAACCCCATCTGAATTGGCAGCCACAAGCGCACATTCAGACTGTTTTGTCCTCCAGCAAATGGCGCTCACCATCAGGTTGCTTTGGTTGTCCTCAATCTGATAGTCTGTTCTTTTCTTTCCAGGATTCTCAAGTGAACCGAGGACTTCCCCCTGGGAAACAACTGGGGAGACTTTCCCAAAGTGATGGCGAAGAATGGGATTAATCTTGTGGCAATCGTAGGCGAAAGCTTCATTGGTTTCTGATCCGCAGGCTATGAGGCCACCCTCAGGCCATACGGACAAACCCACAAAGTTTCTCACATTGTGGTGGGTTCCGAAGGTTCTCACAGGATGAGGAGGTTGGGTTGGCAACAAATTCTCTTTCCGATGAAGTCTCTCGCTGTCCTTGAGAGTTGAAGGCCAGTCGTTTGTGCAGCTAGATACTGTGGAAATGTCCCAAAGCTTCAAAGTGCTGTCAATGGAGGCAGACACCAGCAGATTTCTACTCAAAAAACGAACATTGCTTGCCGCCCTTCGGTGATGCTGAAGGGTGAGGATAGGGATGGCGATCTTACGCAAATCATATACATAGACATTGCTATCTGCACAAGCGAGCGCAATGACAAAGGAAGAACTCGGGCCAAACTCCGCAGAACAAACTGGGCTCTGATTGGGAGCAGCAATGAGAGCGACACACTCATCAGAGTCCCGCCTCCACATTCGAACAGTGCCATCATCAGAGGCAGAGGCACAAAGATTGGGATCCTCTGTGCTGTAATCAATACTCCAGATACGCTGCCCGCTGTGTTCATCCCTTTCGCTTACTGCAAGGCCCTTCTCAAGGTCCCACTCTGCGACAACTCCGTCATAGTCCCCACAACCAATGATGTCGGCCCTCTCGAGGGGCCATTTCACACTGCTCAGTTTGGCAGGGGTACAAATTTCCGCCACGCAACCTCTTGCATGATCTAATGAGAGTCTGGCTCTACCTTTAGGTCTTCTAGCATCCATGGACCTCCTACGACATCCGCGTTGCTTCGGGTAGTCTCGATGGTTATCATCTTCTTCGGATTCTTCGTCCTCTTCCAGCTCCTCAACTTGCGTGTTGTGCCCATTTGAAACTCGGTTCCCTGACAAGAAAGACTGGTACGAATACACACGTATCTTCCTAGCGATTCCTCCCGTGGCGAAAAACTCGTTTGATTTGTCAAATGCAATCGACCCTATCACATCGGTGGCAGACAAACGCTGATTATGACACTCTACGGTGGCCAACACCTCAAACTCCCAGTGGGTGGATCGCTCTGGATTCCGCTCCCACACATCGTCTCTGAGAGGTTGTCCATCCGGGTAGAACTCCGGGCCCATTCCTCGAGTATGTGAGCTTGAAGTTCCTGGGTCCGAGATCTTCCCTGGATGGGGTGAAGACATGACAAGGGCCGCATGTCAATGTGCATTACGCAGAAAGACTGGTCGGCATGATTTACGCATGCAACGCCAAGGCAGCAAACTCCTCTTGCACGTGAAAAAGCTGTTTTACGTCCTAGCACTAGCGCTGGAAGTTCATGCATACAGCTGAACTCTCTCTAGACCTTCATGCAAAGCAAGATCCGTGCACATCAATGGAAAACTACAGAGGAGCAGTGACGGAGACAAGCACTGTCACGATACATGCAACGTTCGAGCAACATACAAGCTTCCAGACCGCAGTTTGAGCTGCTGCAGCTACTTCTGATGCTCAAGACTTAAAAAGCTCGACAGTGTGACGGTCGATATGCAGCAGGAAAGAAAGAGGGTGCCAAAACCCAGAAACCTTTCGCAAGAAACAAGTTAAGGACCAAAGATTGAGCAGCTCCAGCAGGATTTCACTCCTCGCAGACACAATCTTCCCAGCGAGAGACGAGCTTGCGAGCACGCGTGTTATGGAGGGGCAGGGGGAGCCGAGGCCGTCACTAGTGTGGTTGACTAGCAGCCACGTACAAACATCTCGGGCACACAACAAACTTTTCCAACTGTGCCCTGCCTCTGGGCAGCTGCCTGGGAAGGTTTGGCAAGGAGGGCGCCACGGCGACCACCTTCTCTCGGGCAGCTCCTCAGACTTTTTCGGAGGCCCTCCCAGCGCGGGCAGAGTCCCGAAAAGTCTGGTAGTGCGGACGCCACGTTCGGTTTTTCCGTTCTGTGTTCAGATTCTGCCTGGAATTGCTTTTGTGTTATAAATATAACCAATAATAGATAATAAGTTACCAAATTAAGCTAAGTTACTAACTTAGGTAGGTAGGGTTCTTGACTTCAGTTGCGAGGACGAATACTTAGAGCGTACTCGCGAGTACTCACTCAGGTACCTCCACGTCCTCTCCACCCTGACACCCTCCCCGCATCCCCTCTCTCTCTCTCTCTCTCGCTTCTTCTTTCGCAAACTGGACGGAATACCTAGCAGCGCAATATTAACTTAAGGAAAAACATTGAAGGTATTTGAGTGAACATAGCAATGTACACTGATGTGTGATGCGTGATGCTTGTACTAAGCTTGGCAGGATGTAGGCTAGCGCATCCATGAGTACGAATGCGGAAGGCGCAAGTGCAAGGATTGCTAGAACCTTCTACCGAGCCAGGTCGAGCTTGTACCGGATGCGAATTTGAAGTGAATGTTAAAAACTGTTCTTCTCTGTGGGAATGTAGTGAGAATGTAGTACAAGTACTTCAGTTGTGGTATGAAACTACTACGTCCTACACACTGTCCATGATTGTCGGAATTTTTCTCGAATTCTGATTTCTCTTTCGTTTCACAGGTTTATCTAGAGTAATGCATAGTTTGCAGCGTAGGTTTAGATGTAAACTCCTCGTTGGCACAAAGTATTTCCTTCGAGCTCCTTCAAGCTGCAGAGACTCGTCATGTGGCTCTCATGTTTCCTCGTTATCAAACCACCGACGTAGACGCGCATGCTCTGTCTCTCTCTCTCTCATCAGACTCTCTGTCACTCGTCGCGCTGCCCGCAGAAAGGGCGTCGGCGTGGCGCCACCCTCGGCCGGCGGCCGGCAGGCGGGGCTGCCCGGCAGTTACGACGTGGACGTTAGCTGCCAGTCAGAAACGACCGGCTTATCCGGTCGCGAGAGGAGCTGCCCACCTATCAATGGGCTGGGACCGGTGACAGCCAGTACGAAGCCCAGGCTACCGGGTCAGCGTCCGACAGCCACTGTGCTCTTACATTCTACTGGCTCCCACCATCAAGTAGCCGGTGGCATGGAATTTTGGACCGGGTATAGACGGTCGCCGACACGGATAACCCGATAGGGTTCTGTAGTTAAATGATGAGTCAGTACGAACCAATAAGAGCGCGGGGTAAAGATATTGCTAACGTCACCGGTGCAATCTGACGGGACACGTGTCTGAAATTGTCTTTTATATATACTCCCAATATTAGAGTTTATAATTTTATAATGTCCTCTTTTACCGAAAGTAATGAAAAGGAAAATGTGAAAAAATGAATATTAGCCCGTGGTCTGCACGAGTAGAGGGGAGCCACGTGGACAAAAGTCTGCAACGGAAAGTGCTAGGCCTGGAGGCGGCCACCGTGTCGCGACTGTCGTGGCTGCTCGCTCGTCTCCTCTCTGGGCGCGTCTGCTGCTGCTCCATCTTCTTCCTCATTTGTGGACTGGGCTTGGACGTTTTCTCTGGTTCGCACAGCGACTGTACTGTGTCCTCAGTCTTTTGGGTCAGTGGAGAAACACCTTGTATTCTTTTTGGTTGTCTGTTTCTGCTGCTGATCTCTGACTTTGAAGTTATCGCACTGGATCAGGACTGGCAAGCTGAGAGTTTGGGATACAGCTCTCGTTTAGTGTCTGTCTTGGTTGAGGGTATGCTCTTCCTTTGTTTTGATGAGGTCGTCTCCATCTCGGACTTTGTCTCACGTTCCATGTCGTTGTTTCGTAATGTTAGCTGGTTGTATTGACGTTTCTAAAGGTCGGGGCTTGTAGAAATGCCTTTTAAAGCGTTCTCAACTTCTTGGATGGTTTGATAGTGTCGTTTCTGGATGCAGGTCATCTAGTGGAGTACTGAGTCCAAGAGATATGCAGATCCCCACATTCTTCTATTTTCTCCGTGGGCTCTTGCACTGTTGGGGAAGTCGGGTCTTTTCTTCTGTCCGAGGCTCTCAACCACAGCTATGTGTCTCATTCAAGCTATGTTAGGGACTCAATCTTGAAGTTGACAGCCGCCGCCGTGTTTTTGAGGCTGTGAGCGAATCAGTTTGTAGTTTGCTGCGACATCTTCAGAAGGGCCTGCGTCAGGTTGTACTTGTGTGTACAATCTTGATCAATCTGCTTTGACGTCCGTGGAGCAGTCCTAAGCAGTGGTATTGATTGCTCCCCTACTAACATCATGCTTTCATTGTATTGAGTAGCATTGTTCCTTTAGACTGCTCTAGTCCTCTAGGATGTTGAGCACATTAGCAGGCTTTGTAATGGGTTACTCGCATTGAACGTGTTGGGCGACTGGTACTGTCGCTCTCTCTCTCCCTCTCGTTCTCATTTTCTCTCTCGTTCTCCTCTCTCTCTCTCTTTCTCTCTCTCTCTCTCTACAAGAGTGGTCTGATCAATAATCGAGCATACGATGCATGTCTATTGGGATGACTTGTAGGCGACAGGAGAGTTCTTGTCTGCCACATCCTTTCCCGGTGAAGATGTGGGAGTTTTCGCAACTGCAATCAGCTTTTATGGACTACTGGAGCACCCCGCAGCCTCCCGCTGCTCACAGTCCTCCGCTCAGGTGCTCCACATGCCCGACTTACCCGCTGCCGCAACTTATTGTCTCGCATTCTCTTTGACCTAGGTACGTATCTGCAGGATAAGTGCACAGCCATGCCGCGAGCAAGATTCGCTATTTCCCTTCGATGCACGTAAATGCTTGAAGAGGAGGTCCACTTTTTGTTACAAAGAACGTGCGGCCGCCTTAATCGAGGGAAGAGAATATTTGATCGTCCTTCCCGTGGTGACGTCAGGTTTTCCCTCAAGATTTGAGGTCCCAGGGAAGCAATTGAGCAGTGGATGCAGCTGAGACGGCTGATCGGTTCATACAGGGTGGCTCTGTCAGGTTGTGCCCTGCCAGGTACTTGTAGCAAGGGATGCTACAGACAAGGTCACCACCCATCATGATGTTCTGGCTGCGGATGGTAGTTCATCGTCGCTGCAAGGTTTGGAAGTGTCTGCCTATGCAGATAATGTAGCAGGAATAATTCATGACGAAGATGGTGTAAAGATTGGAGGATGCCCAAGATATGTCTTCATTCCATCGAGAGGATGTTCTCTCTGGAGCGTCTACCTCACACGCCCAAGGAATGTGGGAATTCTTACCGGAAGGGCAGTTTCGTAGAGACGATGTCTGGGACTGCAGTTCGGGCACATCTGGGCACTGGGTGTTTGAGGTCGTGGCCAGTGCGAAGTACAATCAAGGTTTGTCTGCCACTGATGTGATAGGAGCAATTGCATTCGACAAGTCTAATGAGTTTTTCGTCACGGGAGGAATTGCGAGGAAGATTCGCGTGTACTCGTTTCAGTCATTCATCTCAGGAAACCAAGTAGCTTCTAATGGGAATAATACCCTCTCAAAGAAAGAGGATGTCGAGGAGGAAGAGGAAGAAGATATCGAAGATGAACGCGGACTTCGTAAGAGGACCAAGGACGTTAGACGAGCTAAGGATAGAGGTAGACGCTCAGTAGATAATGCAAACAGTTGTCTTACGGAAATTTGCACGCCTGCCAAATTGAGCAGTGTCAAATGGCACATCCAGTCGGACAACATCATCGGTTGTGGTGACTACGACGGAGTAGTGGCAGAGTGGGATCTTGAGAAGGGCCTTGCAGTAAGCGAATGGGACGAACACAATGGGCAGCGTATTTTGAGTATTGATTACAGTACTGAAGACCCCAATCTTTGTGCCTCTGCTTCTGATGATGGCACAGTTCGAATGTGGAGGCAGGACTATGATAAATGTGTGGCTGTTATCGCTTCACCCAATTATACCCCAGTTTGTTGTGCCGAGTTTGGCCCCAGTTCTTCCTCTATTGTGGCAGTCGCTTGTGCTGATAGCAATGTATACGTCTACGACTTGCGAAAGCTCTCCATCGGGCCTGTACTCACCCTCAGGCATCACCGAAGGGCAGCAAGCAATGTCCGGTTCTTGAGTAGAAGCCTGTTGGTGTCTGCCTCCATCGATAGTACTTTAAAGCTCTGGGACATCTCTTCAGCTGCCAGCTGGTCTAATGACTGCCCTGGAACTCTAAAGGACAGTAAGAGACCTCAACTGAAAGAAAATATGTTGCCAACCCCCCCCTCTCATCCTGTTAGAACCTTCGGAGCTCACCACAATGTGAGAAACTTTGTGGGACTGTCAGTGTGGCCTGAGGGTGGGCTCATAGCTTGTGGATCAGAAACCAACGAAGCATTTGCCTATGATTGCCACAAGTCCAATCCCATTCTACGGCATGACTTCGGGGAAGTCTCCCCAGTTGTTTGCCATTGGCAGGTCCTGGGTTCACTCAAGAGCTCTGGAAGGATTGTAAAAGACGATAAGGTTGAAGATAACCAACACAACTTGATGGTGAGTGCTATTTGCTGGAGGCGAAAGGAGTTTGACTGTACACTTGTTGCGGCAAACTCAGATGGGGTTTTGCATGTCCTTAAAGGGCAGCATTTGCCTGAGATTTAGGCTAGACTGAATTTACTATGATAACAGACCTTGAGCAATCTTTGGTTCAATAGAGAGCTCTGGAAGGATTGTAAAAGATCACAAGGTTGAAGGTGACCAACGCAACTTGATGGTGAGTGCTATTTGCTGGAGGCACAAGGAGTTTGACTGTACAATTGATGCAGCAAACTCAGTTGAGGTTTAGCGTGTCCTTGAAGGGTAGCATTTTCCTGAGATTAGGCTAGACTGATTACTGTGTGAACTTTGGCGCTTGATGATTCGTTAAGACAAAAAGAGCTTTAACCGAGACGGTGTTGCTGCTCAACGTAGTGGTAAGCAACTCTTCTGCAGATAGTTATAGAAGATTTGAGAGGTAGTCTATTTGCGAAAAATACTCATTCTGGCATGCAGGTGCTCAATAAAATGCTCCACTTGAGCAGCTTGATGTTTGAGGATAGCAACCTCTCTTTAACTACTGGTACCTAAGCAAAATCTTGTGTGCAGACTTCCAATTGTAGGGGTCTGCATCTCAGTGGTTCCAGGCCAAACTCTGTTTCCGAAGTGATGTGTTCATGGTTTTCCTCCAGTATGTTGCTCCACATTCTTGAAAAGATCAATTGTACTCCAAGTTCAAAGTCAAGTGAATCTCTTCTCTTCTCTTCGAAATCCTGTCAAATATCATGTCCACGGTCTCTTTGACATGGGAAGCAGTTTATCAGTGAAAAACGCTTCCAGCACCACACCACTGACTGACGTGGTATCGGAGACTTGATATTATGTCAGGAGTGGATCCACGTACATCAGACTGAAAATACTTATTCAGTTAGCCACCTGAGTGAGTAGACAGGTGAAGTTAACTAGAATTGCCCTTCTACATAGTGGGCTCAGGACTAAGTATTAATCTTGGAATTGGACTGTAGCGAGTCACAATGATCTGCAAGGATTGTGAACAGATATGAGCTCCAAGCCCAGCTCTGCCATAGCAGTCCGTCGTTGTTGCACAGTGCTCTCCTCACTTCCACCAACGGCAACCCTGATCCCTGAGCATTCCGTAGTGGGAGATCTGTCAGCGGGCTGTCAGCTTTCCCGGATTGAGATTGACACCTTCCACTATCAGATCAGTCATCTTGAGTGCCGATCTCTACCACCCACTTTCTCCCCTACAAGCCCAGAAACATCTTGGTCAACAAACAATCCAAGCAGAGCGATGCCTTGTTCTTCTGCTTCTCCTCCTCCTTCTCTTCTCTTCTTCATCTCGCTCACCAACACCCACCTAACTCTGCCTTGCCTAGCCCTCATGCAACCACGTACTTGCATCCCACACCGTTGAATCTTCATTCTGTATGATTTCATCCATCGGATGATAAAAGCCGGTCTCATCTATCCGTTTGTTGAATTCAAACCAGTCAGTACCAGTGTTGGACTGGTATACCGATAAGAAACTGGTATCAATATTGGTATCAATATTGGTATAGTATCGCCTCATGCCACTACCTCGCATATACCCATATTGGCCTTGGTATGTGCTTCCTAATATTGTGGACGATACCCTACCAGTCTGGTAGGTGGTTAAAAATCTGGTACTTGAACCTAGGTATCAAATATCGACGGCACAGTATGCACTATGCACGATATGGATGCAGATTTCAATAAGCAAAATAAAAATCAGGCCGGAAGATGAAATATGTGAAGCTGGATACTTTGAGGAATAATATCAATGAGAAGCATGCTTGTACACATTTATATGAGAAGTGGGAGTTTTTTTGTACCAGACCAGTATTGATATTACCCTGGTATCGATTTCTAAAAACTCTTCCTATTGATACCCGTAAAACACCACACTAATCATGTATTATTGATACCACCATGGTATCAAAATCTTAGATTTTTGCCAATACCAGTACCTCCCTGGTATCACAATTGGCCAGAGGCCTATATACCAGTACCTGTCTAGTGTGTTCAAAGTACGATACCAGTCCAACACTGGTCAGTACCTGCCCACCTACCTATCTGCCAAGTAGCTGCTGGCACAGCCCACATATACGAACCCTGCTTACCTACCTATCGTACATATGTGTTCGAGTGTGGATAAAGATACCTACTGTACTCTTCCGTATCTATTGTCCAACACATACGTAAGTGCAGTCATCTGACCAATATTTATCATCCACAGGGACGAGGGCTCCATCCATCCGCATGAGCAGGAAAGAGGGGGGGTGAGCTGGTGAAGTTCTATGTTCTTCTCACTTCCCATGTGAAAACCAATAGTGCGGCAGCTGAAAAAATAAAAATGGATGACGCCTCCCTAACGAAGCCTAAAGCACAAGTTGGAGTGACAGAGGACAGTAGCCGCAAGGTAAAGTGGCTCTGAGTTACACCGGCTACTGCCGGAGTCTTCTCTCTCAGATGGAGCTTTGGAGTTGTCTTGGTGGTGGTGTTGTGTGCTGCTGCACTGTGCCCACCTTGAAGCCCTTGCAGCACAGGTGCCCTGGTAATAAAGATACAGGCTAGTGCACAGTGGAAGTACTTGGCGACTGGCGTTAGAACCTGGCTGCTGCAGAACGTACTGCCAGCAGGACATATATCTAAACCAAGAGTTGGTTGCAAATGAAGAAAGATCAAACCCAAGTTGGAAGAAACAAACTCTAGATTGTTACTCCGCACCTGGAAGCATTTTCTGGCTAGAGAAAGGGGCCCACACATCGTCTGGGTTGAAATCCCTCATTGCAAAGAGACACATGTTGCAGGCCCGAATCTGGGCCAGACAATTGAAGTGACTCCCGAAGTTCTTGCCTCACTCCGTGTTCAGATCTGGCATTGCACTGCCTAGTGTACCAGTGAGTACCAGGCCCATTCCTGCCTTCATGAGGTTTTATGGGTGAAGATGAAAGAAGGAAAGAAGGAAAGAAGTTACCAAATTGTACAAGTGAAAGTACAAAGTCTCTGTAAAGCACTGCTCCAAAATTCCCTCTAGATTTAGTGCCTTTCCTGAGCAGAACTTCCTGCCACTCTGGCCTGGACAATTTCGGTTTCCGGCCTCCGCCCATGGCAGGGGAATTTCTCAAGCAGTGCCATACAGCAGGTAGAACTCCTACCCTCAGTCTTGACTGGATTTCGGAGTCTGCCTCCAGGGCATGACTCTCAAATCCAGGAAGTCCTACAGTAAGCAATGAGATGTGGAAGTTCCATTGTCACTAATCTGCCAATCAAGTATAGAAAGAACACAGCTGAAGACGGGTCCACTCCCACAAGTGATTTCATCATGAGACCTTGCAACAAGGCCCGCAAACCATCCAGATGTGGTAGGTATTTGCATCCGGAAATATATCAATGTAAAGCCATTCTGTAGGTATCAAAACCCAAAGCTTCGAGCCTCCCGACAAACACATGTTTTGTCTTTCACCAATGCTTGTCCCCGACTGGCATGGAAAAACGTGCTCACACTGGGAGAGATCACTCTGGTGAAGATGGCCAAATAGGATACCCAAAGCATGTTTTGACTTTCTGGAACCAATTACTGACTGTGACGTCCGCCAGCCACTGGGTCACAGAGCTACTGTTTTTGAGTTCGACTGGCAAGCCTGCTAACTGTTACCAGATCAGTTCCCAGTTGTTGCCAGTGAGTTGATCCATGAAAGGGAAAATTTGGAAAGTGATGACAAATTCAAGGAGTGAAGCATGATGGCCATCAGTGGTGACCCACATCACCTAAAGCCCAGACAGAACCCAGTAAAAATCAAATTTCTACCATATTGTAGTTTCCTACTATGTTTCTGAGGACGTTCCCAGGCAAATCCCTTTCACCCTCAAATGGTACAGTCCCCATAAATAAACATTGGGATGCACCAACCAGTTGAAGTCTTGACACTTTCGTAAGCCAACAACCAGTGACAGACAGTTAAAGGATGGCTGCATTTCCCCCTCATGAGCACCACATCCATCTTGAGCCAGTTTAAACTTTACACGTCTAGAACTAGCGCTTCACTCATCTGCAATACTCCTCTGTGATTAGTCCCCCTTCACAAGAGGGGAAGAGAGGCAGACAGTAAGACACCACAACCTAACACCATGGGAACCATATTTGGCAACATTTACAAAAGAAACACAAGAATTATACAGAGTTACCAGATTCATGCCTGCATTTCCAAGCACAAAACTTTCTACCATCAGGGCAATTTGGGAATAAGGCCGAGTAGATAACCACCATACCTCCAATTTCATTGTGCATTTGCCAGTGTTGGTGTTTTCGAGAGACTGATTTTAGGATCAGCTGGGAGATGTATGGGTATGGGACCATCAAGCAGAGCCCCACTTGTATCAACTGATGTGTGGGCCCATCGAATCTTGATCAATAGCCGAAACCATTAAACAATGTTAGTTTTTCACCCTCTCTCTCTCTCTCTCTCTCCCTCTCTCTCTCTCTCTTCTACCCCTCACCTTTCCCCATCCCCACCACACTCTACCCTGGTGCCAGCTGCCCCATCTGATCCGCCAACTGGTCAACGCGCTTGCTATTCCACCAATTGTTGGGTCGAGTTTCGTCTCCTTTGTGATCACTGGTGCAAATTTCTAGTGCACCTCCACTACTTTCCCCCACATCTGCTCCAGTTTCTGCCAGGCTTTCCGTCTCCACCTCTGTGTCTGAAGCAGCAGGACTGTTTGGAGTCTCACTCAGAAACTGCTCCCAAAAAACATCGTTTGCCCCTGACCCTACAGCGGGGCTGTCGACATTAGAACTCACTTCCTCTGTCTCAGGAGAAAGCCTTCCTCCCTCCTCAGCCAACTCCATAGAGTCCCCGTTAGTGTCCCTGGAGCCCCTCGATGGAGAGTACTTAACCCCACTATCCAAGCTTTGGGCACCTGATACAAGATCCAACAATAAAATGTTTGTTAGAGAACAATACATCAATCCTAAGCCAATGAGAACGAAGATTGAAACTGTAGTTCAATGTCATAGCAATCACAAGGTCGCAAAGCTTAAGCTGCTTTCCCCTGATGCAGTTGTGCAATTAATTATACAGCCCTGCAGTAATAAGTCCACTGGCCCAGCAGTTTCCCTTCGATCTTTTCAAACAACCGTTGCCACATGCTCCTCACAAAAAAATTCAAAAAGTCCATGTGATTTGGAAATAGTCATGACAAGACCCAAAATTCTTGCAGAGCTTGTGAATACAAGCCTTCTCTTTCTCATCATCTTTGACAGGAAAGCAAAAACTAGCCTCTGATAGTTTTTGAATGCCCAAGAACTCAGCCGCATGACAGTACAACACTTATAGGCAGAAGCTAGCAGACCAGCAAATAATGTAGAAGCCTGTACCTCCAATTCTTGGAATATGCACAGGTGAATGCGGCAAATGAAGAATTGGTTCATCAGGGAGATCTGTCACAACTGGGTCACCTGATGGATTGTCAGGCAGCCCAGTTGAGATGTGCATCTCTGTAAGCGTTACACCTGACTGCCGATTCAAGCTGTTTACATCAGGACCAACTGGTGCAGGACTGAGATCCCGTAGCAGTGCCTCAAGTGGGCCACTGTCAAGTGCTGGGGCTGAAGTGTCCGATGGATTAAAGAATTGCATGAGCATTGCACGGGCTCCAGTCTCTGCAGACCCATTGGGTTGGAAGGTCACTATTTGACCATCAGGTGGTGAATCAGGGTTGAGAGAGTCCCCTTCACTTCCATCCTGTTTCGGTAGTCGTCGTTTCTTCCTCACAGTAGGTGCCAAGCGCATGTTACTGTCATTTTGCTGTTGTACCAATTGTGCAAGGAAGCTAGGACTCTGCATAGCTTTCGCCAAGAAGGACATCATCTGCTGCTGCCGTTGTTCTGTCACTTGTAGACGCTGTCCCATCACCTGCACCAATGAAGAGTGTGGGCTATAGCAGCTTGGCTATCTATGCATGTTTCCCTGTTCTCCAGCCCTCAAGAGATGGGTAAATTTAATGCTGAAAATCCTCAGACATAGAATTATGGTGAAGCACTATTAAAGGCCGTTTCTACCAGACAAAAAGGCAAGAACTCTATGGAAACCTGACCTTCACAAGACAATACAAAGGCTACAAGCAGTTTTTGGCCCTGGAAGCCTTCCAGATGTTGATGCATGAAAAAAAAGGGGGGGAAAGACACAAAGTGAGAAGGAGTAGGAGCTCAGGACCAACAGATAAAAAGACTTGAACTGATTCAGTCCACAAAGAGCCAAAGGTAGCAATTGTTGAAAGAGAGAACCAGGATGGCTACAATAACATATTCAGTCCTTGGAATATTACTTTGATTAAGATGGGGACACAAACCTGAAGATCCCTTTCTGTGTTTTGCTGCTGCTGGCGCAGCCGCACTAACTCAAGCATGAGGACATTCTTGTCCCTCTTCAGCCTCTCAATCTCGCCCTCTAACCCAAACTTCCCCACTTCCACGCATGGCCCAAGAGAGCCTTGTCCACCTTGCTGTTGCTGCTGCTGTCCATGTGAAGATGGCTTTCGACGGTGTATTCCCCTAAGCAACTCCCGTCGGCCCCGCAGAAATCCCTCATTTGCAAACTCCCAGCGGTCTGGATCCACTTTGCGGAATCCCTGAATCAGATTGGCACACCACATTTTCCCGGTTCATATGTCAGGGGTGGTCCAAAAAGAAACACTGAGGTAAGAAAGGACCAGTGTAATGGGGACGACAAATCCAGCCCTGCAGAAAAGGTGAATGGAGATGCAGTGCCCTCTTTTCCTGACAGTCAAGCCTGTATCGAAGCCCCAGACTCTATATCAATTGGCAATATTGTCTCGTCTCTTGCGAACGAAATTGTCAACTCAAGTTTGTGTGCAGTACTGATCCCCCAACAGAATTCATATCAACAAATATCTGCACACAGTGGCCCTCATACCCCTCACCTGTACAAACGCTCACAGCTGTGACATCCAAGAAATTCAAACATCCCCAGCACCAAGGAGTTCTGTAAGTTTCCCACCAATCAGCATAGAACACCTTAGTCCCTTGTCCAAGGGATAATGCAGACCCCAACAGAGAGAACCTTAGGCACAGGAGAGTAGGTTTCTGAAAACTTCGAGTACACTCTCAAGTCAACAAACCCTAAACCTGGAGCAAGATCATCCAAGCCATCCAAAGTAGGTGTTCCCCAGAAAGCACAGCTTCATCCCAAGTAACTGGAGCCCTACATGCAATCCCTCCTGAAGAACAACAAAACAAAGTGCAGCATACACAAGTATGAGGCTTGCCCAAATCGTGGGATGTCGACTACCTTCATGTCTACCATGTTCAATTTATGTCACATCAAATTGTGAGTTTTGGCAGAATACTCCTCAAATCCATGTATATGTGATACGCAACCTTCCAAAAACTGTGGCTGTTGCTGCAGCTCAACACCCTTCAGGGGTTGCTTGCCCAAATGACCTGCTTCAGCTAGATTGGGTTTCATTGAGTTACTGGGCACTAGAATCAAACCACGCGTCAGCTTTTAAGATTATTGTTATGTCAACTCTGTGCAGAGAATCATGGGATGTCTACTACCCTCATGTCTACCATGTTCAGTTTATATCATATCAATTTGTGCTTTTTGGCAGAATACTCCTCAAATCCATATAAAGGTGATACTTGACCTCCCAAAACCCAATTGGCTGTTGCTGTAGCTTAACAACCTTGAGGGGAAGCTTGCCCACAATGACTTGCTTCAGCTAGATTAGATTTCATTGAGTTCCTGGTGACTTGAACCAAACCACGGATATCAGATTTAAAGATTATTGTAACATCAACTCTGTGCAGAGGAGAGTGGCAGGGGCATGAAGGGTACAGAGTAATTAACAGCGAGACACACTATAGTGTGAAGAATTACTCACATAGGTGTTGAGCTGCCGAACAAAGCTCGAGAAGTTGTTGTGCTTGAAATACTTGGGCAAAAGATCCTGGGCAAACTCCGGAGGGTTCCAAACTACAAAGCTATTATTTCCCTTACTCCAGGACACTACTGCATCGGTTGCAGGATCGTCCACCATATCATAAGTCTTTGTGAGAAATGGAGGGGGTGCCGTGCTTTGCAATCCATCCATTGGTTGCGCTGGGGCCGAAGAAGATGAGGATGGTAGGGCATCTCCAAATCGTGCTTGTACCATACTGTCACCGGCTTCCAGCGTCGGCCACTGCGTATCAGACTTCATCCGTGGGGACACCATCCTAACTTAGCGCGCTCTCATGGAAGCCTCCAATCTGTTTACAATGTCATGAGGATTCAAGACCACAAACACCATCAGCCTACAGTGGTCCCCAAGCCTGAGGTAGTTGCAAATAGGTTTAGCATCGAATCACAAAAGAAGCATGTGAAAATGACTGGCATCTCGGCGTTCGCTCTAGAATAGAAGGCCTACCAACCAGACAGCACCCAAAAGACTGACTTCAAAACCCAACTCGGCACCACACCAGGATAACACCATACATGGACGCGTAATCTCATCCGCACCTACAATACCCCTAAATCACCAACTCACAGAGAAGGAAGAAAACCTGTACCTGTTCAAAACGTTTCCGAAGAATTATTCATACGTTCAACCTCCATCCTCTCCGAAGTAGACCAACCTCGACCGCCTCTCTGAAATGCACTTCGGAAGCTCGTACAATTCATGCATTTCACACACACGTCATAAGGATATGGAGAGAAAGCACAATCCATACAGGGACACACATCGAGAGCCGCAATCTGTGCAACTGGGGGATCGTGAGGAGCAATCTTACAAGCAGCGAGAGCTCCCCGCACCCTACCTAATGCCCACAATGATGGCCTCACTGCCTCGCTCAGCGCAGCCCGACAAGCTCCAGGAAGGCCCCACCCCGCCCGCCCTTTCTCCGGGCTCCACCCCTCCGCTCCAGACTCCTAGAGCCAGAGTTGTGTCCGTGCCGACGTCAACTCGGGGTCGACCAACTCATCCACCCGCGCCCTCACGTCGTCCAACTTTCTCACTATCATTCATCCGTCGCGCACTGCGAATAACTTCGGCCACACGCTTCCTCCCTATTTGGTACTTGCGAGACTTGGCATCCCTTACATAGATGGTTTGGTTTCCGGCGTGTACGACTCCGATGGATCCTTGTTGGGGAATCCAACGGTGGGTTTGTTGGTCGGGTTTTATTTGAAGACACCGTCCTTCTAGGAAGGGCAGCAAGAGTCACTAATTTACCATTAATTTCTTTCTGTTTAAACTACTTTTTCTGATATCCACAGATCTTCTAACTTTAGGAGGACTCAGTTGACCCTCTTTTCAATCTTTTTTCTTTTTTCGCGGGAAACCCTTTTTTTTTTTTTGAAAAGGAAACCTGGGAGCGACAGCCCACAATTCAGGCCCCTTGAGGAGGGAGAAAAATTAACCCCCTTTCATTTATGGGCCATGAGGCCTACAGGACGATCAACGCCCAGACATACCGTCACGAACAATCCCACACATGGGGCAGGGCAGCGGGTTTGAACCCCGAACTACCAAGGTGACACACTGTGTAGTTACCAGCTGAGCTACCAGCCGATGTGCTTTTTTCTTTAATAATGAACAGGGGGATTGTATCCCTGGAAAACTTTATTGATAAAGAAGGACAATAAGAGAAGCAAGCTCTAAAACTACAAGGAGGGAGCAGCTAAAACGCAAGGAGAGACAACAGCTCCTGACCCTTAAGAGAAGGGAAACACAAGGAGAACCAAGACCTGCCCCAACCAATGGGAAGCACATGCCAAATTAAAGTAAGAGTAGACTTGTTTTGTTGGCTACAACTGTACTGCTGCCCTTTTCAATCTAATCGCATATAACAAAGGGGAGTCAGAATCCAATGACAAGGCACCAGTCTGAACCTAGAGTTCTAATAAAGGTGAAGGAGACTAGGAAGCAAGGAACTTCAGAATGCAGATCCCAGAACTGAGAGCAGCAGCATTTCCTCAAGTGTTGCCTCATTTTCCTTTGGGGGCCTCAAAAGACAACTGGGCTTTTGATTTCCCTGTTCTTAGGCTTGTTTGTGCTTCCAGTTGACTTCACCATCTTCAGGCTCCAAGGGTGAGCTCATAGCACTAATGGAGCTCCAGCGGGATGGGAGCTATTCTTGCCATTCAATTCTGGATTCTGAAATTTGGCGGCAGAAGATGCCTCGATTACCCCATGAGTTGTCGAAGGCTGTAAGAGCTGGATCCTGGAAACAGCTGTCACCAAAACAATCCAAGCCTTCTGAGATTTAGATAACATGTCTGAGTGAGCTAAAAACAGAAGCTTTTGCAAACAGGGAAACCGAGTTATGAAAAAGAACAGAGCAACGAGACTTCCAGATGTGCCAGAGAATAATGCCTCTCAAGGCTACCCATACTGAGTTAGCATCAGCCCAGAGTGTTCAAGGGCATTATCATCAATGGCAAAATCTATCCCGCATAGCAACCACAATCTTTTAGTGCATCGCACCAGGACCTTAGAGTCTGTTTTATAGTTACCAAACATGGGCTGCCTGATCACCTCATCGTAAGAAGTGGGTTGGAGCTGGAAAAAATGGCCACGGAGCTTGCACCACGCTGTCCAAATAGATTGCCATGCCTTTGAGCCAGCAGCGGGAGAAGAATTGGAGTTCCCACCCTGCATTGTCCATTTCAAGGAGGGGGCCCAGAGGGGGCTGCGTGTGGGAGTGGCTGCCGCCAGGTGGTGCCTCACCAATTTACTCCAAGGGCTAGAGAGGTGCGTAAAAACTCTTGGCACTCACTTTGCCAGAAGTGTGGTGATTTGCGATTGAGGGTCGAGGACCCCTAGCCCACCATGTTTCTTTTTCTGACAAATTTGAGACCAACTGACAAAAGCTCTCTTATAAGAAGAGACATCTGTGCCACCCCAAATGAAGTTTCGGACCAAGGATTTGATTTTCTTGATGATCACGGCACCCCGGGATCAAACAGATGCAGTGAACCATGAAGAAGCCTCCAAAATTTGAGAGGCCACCAGGCCTCTTCAAGCAATCGACGGATGAAGGGAGCTCCACTACGTAAACTTCCTTTTTAGCTTGGTGAGAACTGCAGCAAAACGGCTGTCATCTGAAACGTAGCAAAACGACGACAATTCCAAACAATAATTTTTAGTAATCGGTTTTTGTTTTTTCAAAGAAAAGGACATTCCAACCAATCCAAATCAGGCCCCTTAATTATAATGAGAGGAGAACCTTGGCACGAGGCACCAAGCACAAGGCTCAAGTGGAGAAGATTATTCCACACCCGACAAAGTAGTAGGATTTGAACCCTGACTCACCTGGGTGGCTCTCCGTGCACTATCTATCTGAGCTACCAACATGGTGGTAATCCATTTTGCGTCATTTTAGGTTGTTTGAGATTTGGGTGGTCTTTGCTGTCCTGTTGTGGACTGTTGATTGCAAAAATGGATGATAGTGTGACCAATTGGTCTTGCAACTTGCAACGATAACTGAAGGTCACCGGTCCCAATATGGATGTGGCTTGATTTTATTGCAAGCGTGTGAGCTGACAGGTACGGCCCGCAAGGTACAGCCGGGAACCGCTCCGCCAGCCTAGTCGGCGAGCTGGACAAATCATCCCCACACCTCCATCCGTTGCCCCGCCCCCGCCGCCCGCTGCTCCCCCCGCGCCCCCTGAACCCCCCCCCCCCGCGCCCGCCGCCCGCCCGCCCGCCCGGGACCCCTGACCCCCGCCCCACTGCTGGCCGCGCGGCGCCCATCTCCCACCCCCGATCTCCAGCCACGTGGCGGCCCCCCGCTGTGGATCCCCTCACTGGGTTGATCCCCCTTCCAATGCGGAGTGATCCCCATCTCCAGCCATGTGGCGCTAACCCGAACCGTCGATCCCCTCCCCATCCATCCAACCTCAATTGAATGGATGACGGCCGGTTGAAGGTCCCATGACGCGCCCATCGCCACGTGGCGCTCCCACCGCCGTCGATCCCCTCCTCCCATCCACGGTGCGCTCCCCCCAGACGTCGCCCGCGCCCCCCGACGCGCCTTGATCCCCCTTCCGGACCGGGAGTGATCCCCCAACCCCAATCGCCCGCCACGTGCAGCTCCCCAGACCGTCGATGCCCTGCGCATCCATCGGACCTCACAAACAGTGGATGTTGTGTGTCATCCGCCCCTCATCCCCCTGCCATCCTCCCACTCCCCCCGCCGTCGATCCCCTCTTCCCATCGACGGCCCGATCTCCCGACACGTCGCCGGCCCCCCCCCCTCCGTTGATCCCCATCCAATGCGGTGACTGATCCCCCTCCACCCATCGGACGGCACGTGGCGCTCCCCCCGACCTGGCTTGATCCCCACTCCGGACCCGCAGTGATCCCCCACCCCTAATCGCCCGCCACGTGCTGCTCCCCCCCGAACCGTCGATCCCCTGCTCATCCATCCAACCTCAAAACAATGGATGTTATGGCTCATCCGCCCCTCATCCCCCCGCCATCCTCATGCGCAGTGGATGGACGACGGCCGGATGAAGGCCCCATGGCACGCCCACCGCCATGTGGCGCTCCCCCCGCCGTCGATCCCCTCATCCCATCGGAGGCGCGATCCCCGGGCCATCGCCGTCCCCCCCCCCCCCCTTGTTTGATCCCCCGTCCAATTTGGTCACTGATCCCCCCCTCCCTGGTCTTGCCTGCTTTGATCCCCCTTCGACCGATCCCCCAATCCCTTCCATTTCCATCGGTGGGTATCGCACCACGTGGACCTGCATGTGCTGTTCACTTCGTCGTGGAGGTAGGGTTCTCCATCTGGATTGAGCGAGGGTTTCCAGTTGTCATGCTTGTTCGTGCTTCTGCTTCGATGGGCTTGGGATGACCTGCCAGGGCCTCAATCGTGTGCGCTCTACGGCGTTTGTGATTCTATTGCGACTCGCGTCTTGCATACAATGCGTACAGGGGGTTTTTCTTCTTTCTTCTTCTTCTTCTTCTCTTCTTCTTCTTCTTCTTCTTCTTCTTCTTCTTCTTCTTTTGTTGTTTTTTCTTGTTTGCCTCTTTCTTGTTTGTTGTTTGTTTGTTTTTCAGCCTCAACTTCATGTTTGTTTTTTCATACTACTTACCTTGCTAGATTCAAATGTGAACATCTGTGTGTTGCAGAATCAAATATAGTTGGGTATGGAGCAGCTGAATAGGATTGATGGAGGTTGGAGAATCCAAGATGGTTGTATACCGGCCAGCTCATAATGCATGCACTTATAGGGATTTCTTTTTCGACCTAGCATGGTGTTTTACTCGTCCTACACAACGGTCTCTTCTCATGTTCCCTGCCCCTACAGTTTAGGGTCCCCTTCCTCTCATGAATTGTCTCCCTCCCTGAATCCGTCACTTGCAAACCCCCAAACATCCAATCCCTCCCGAGTTTTGCTCCCCCACTGTCTGGTCCCCCCCCCCCCCCCCCCCCCGCCGCTCCCTCTGTCTTCGCTGCCCACGTGTCACCTCCCTGACCACAGAATCGCCATGCAAGTCATATCCAGTACTCATGTCAGCTCCCCTCTACTAACATCCCCCCACGTGTCTGGTCCCCCTACTTTGATCCCCATGTTCTGGGAGGGGCTAGGGGTTCGCTCCCCCTTCACATCTCCCCATGCCTGCTCCCCCTTATGACCGCCCAGATCTCCCCACGTGTCGACATCACTGATCCCCACTTTTGGTGTTGTTGACACGTGTCCATCGACTAATCCCCTGCTCCCCCACATGCCCGCTCCCCTAGCTACACTGCACGTGCGGAATGTCTTCCTCGCGAAGCGACTCTTCGGTGGCGGCTCTTCGTTCTGGTTTTTCAGCTGCTCTACTCATATCCTCTTTGTTGTCTATGTTGTGTGTTTTCCTTTTGTTCATTGCAATCCGTGTGTTCTTCCTTGTTTTCTCTGGCTTCTGTTCCTTGCTTTTTATTTTCTGTATTTCGGCATCGTGTGCTCATTGCCGATGGCGAAGTGTCGCGCACCTCACTTCGGTAAGCTCCCCTTCAAGTCATAGTTACTCGCTTTGATGCGCGCGCCTGACTCCCAACCTGGCCCCGGGCCAACTTGGAGCTTTGGCTGCTCACCGGGACATAACGGTCCCCCTTCGCTCTCCCACTAAACCCTCCACCTATTTGGGCCTGGTGGAATTCCCTTTGGTAGATGGCAGTCCGGAACAGCTCCCCACTCTTTGGTCGCTTTCCGGCTCGCTCGCTTACTCACTAATTTTTGGTCACCAACGGGCTTGCACCGTTCTCGGGGTCACTACTCCTCTTATATACACTTCTGTAGTTGTCCGCGGGGGTTTCACAACCAGCCATGCCATTTTATGGCGAACCACCATGAAAACCCTCGACTCCCGGTGATGAGTCGCGGTGAGTCTTGGCCCACTCACCACGGCCCCTATGGACCGTGATGAGTCCCAAGACTCCCCACGACTCCCACCACGAGGTCTCCGCCCCCATGGTGAGTCCTATGCCACCCCCACTAAGTCCCGCTAAGCTACCACCAACCCTTGTGGAGCCACCCCCACCGCAACCCGGTGTGCGGGGCTCCACCTAGTGAGCGCCTCCGCCTCCTTGAGTGCCTTGGGTACTCAAGGGTGCTTCAGCCCCCCATACCTATCGCTGCCACTGCCCCCACCACAGGGGCAGCCCCTCATGTGTCCCGACCCCCTGCCCTCAAGGTAAAGGGCCGCGACACACACCCCTACCAACAGGGAATCGATGTCCTCATCGACTTGTCCATTTTGTAGAAACGAACATCCCAGTTGTGGCGTCCCACATCAAGGAGTTTGTTTCCGCACCATGGCGTCCCATGGCAAAGAACCAAACCCCACACTTGACTCTACTCTCCACTAGCTAGTTCGGCCGACTTCCTCCAAGTCCCGGCCAAGGGTGGAGCCTCTCCAGCTCCTCCCAGTGCACTCTTCTTGGCCTACTTCAAGGCCAAGGAACGATCCTCCCCGAGGATCGAATCGCCTTACTGCAACAACATTGCTTGCGATCGCTCATGATGCCGCTTTTGGCATCACCTTGAGCAAGGGTTCACCTGGAACCCTCTTTGACTAGGAAGATAACCTTGAACCAACCGTGCGCCCCAATCACTACAATTGGGTCCGCCTTGGAATGCTGGCCTGAGGTACGGGAACACGCCGAAGCCGCACTACGACTTCATCCCGAGGCTACACGATTATAGTACGTGAACAGAAGCACGTAGCTTCCGCATTAGCCCGCACTACAAGGCAACCCCCTCGGTAGTGCAGTTATAGTATGCGCACGCGCCAGGTGCGCACTAGCACGTGAACTCCCAAAGAAGGCGCAAGTTTCCTTGTCCCTTGGATGGGGGTCACCCGATTTCGGCACTACGCAAACACACGATTAACCCAATTTACCTCTCCCACTTTTATAAGCTAGCATGCATTCTACACACTAGCCAACCATACCATGCATCACCATTCCAAACAAAATAGGAAGCACAACATTTGGAAGCCATTTCATTTATAGCACGTTTTGTACAATACAAGTTTTTGCAATCGGATTCCTAAGCTAGCTAAGCCGGGCTAAGCATGCATTTCCTCCCCCACGCTCCAAGGTTGATGTCCCCATCAACGCTTCTTCCGCTTTTGAGGTCGCTTTTCGAAAGCTGCAACCGCCTCGGATGCGTTTCCCATTTCTGAGGCACGCACCCAAGATGCCTCCACATGATGATAGCCCTTCCATTTGACGAGATACTCCGTTTCTCGGTTCTTGAACCTCCTCGACTTAAGTATTGCCTCCACCTCGTACTCAGGTTCATTTTCATGATCCAACAGCATAGGTGGCGGACGCAACACTTGATGCCGATTCGGACGCGCTTCATCTTTGAAGTAAGGCTTCAAAAGGGAGACATGGAATACTGGGTGCACCTTGCTGTTTGCCGACAGCTCCAATTCATACACATTCTCATTCATAACCTTCCGAATGCGAAAGGGTCCCGCATACGGAGGTACGAACTTCGGACTCACTTCCGAAGGTAGTCGGAAATTCTTGATGTTCAACCAGATCTCCGTGCCTGCCTCAAACTTCACTTCCCTCCGCTTCCGATTCGCCTACCTTTCATACCGTTTCCTAGCTTTGACAATGTTGTACTTTGCGAGCTTCAACAAACGCTCGCGTTCTTCCAGTACCGCCGCTACTGCCGGTTCCTCAACGTCCTGGGCGGCCCAACTTGTCGGAACCAGAGGTGCTTTTCCATAGACCAATACGAAAGGGGAAACTCCCGTTGCGGAGTGTTCTGTGTTATTATAACAGAACTCTGCCGCGTCTAAGTGTTCCACCCAGTCTGTTTGGTCTGCCGACACGTAATTCCGCAAGATCTGCTTCACTACGGAATTCACTCTTTCTGTTTGGCTATCGGTCGTAGGTCGGAAGGCGGTGCTCATCTTCAGCCTCGTCCCCATCTTCTTCCAAAGTGCCCTCCAAAATTTACTCGTAAACTCTGGATCGCGGTCCGAGACAATATCCTTCGGGACTCCATGATGCTTTAAGACGTGGGAGAAGTAAAGTTGTCATGTCTCCTACGCCGTTGCCGTCTCCTTGGTGGGGATGAAATGGCCCATTTTACTGAACCTATCCACCACCACCATGATTGCATCGAATCCTTTTGACAGCGGCATAGCAGTCATGAAATCCATCGAGACGCTTTCCCAAGTCCCCTCTGGAATCGGCAAGGGTTGTAACAGCCCCGCTTGCTTTTTGTACTCGCTCCGGTTTTGTTGGCATGTGGTGCATGTCTTGACATACTCCTCTACCTCCTCCCTCAGTTTGGGCCAGAAATACTCTTTCTTCAAGAGTGCCGCAGTGCGCTTGGCTCCGCCGTGGCCCGCAAGCGGGCTACCATGGCATTCTCTCAAGAGGCTATCTCTGATCCCTCCCTTTGGCACGTAGAGACGCTTTTGCTTATACCGGAGCAGTCCATTTTGCAAGTGGAACTGCGATTTAACCCCCATCCTCAAGTCCTGCATCACGGACTTCGCCAGCTCATCCTTCCGGCAAGCCTTTCGGATCTTCCTTTGGAGCGCCGTCTCGCCCTTGTACACCAACAAGAGCTGCTGCTTTCTACTTAAAGCATCGGCCACCACGTTGTCTCGTCCCGGTTTGTACTGGATATCCACGTCGAACGTTGCCAAAATATCTTGCCACCTAAGTTGTTTTGGGGACAACTTGGGCTGCGTGGCAAAATACTTCACCGTGACATTGTCCGTGAACACCTTCACTGGTTGGAACCAACATAGTGGTGCCAAAGCTCAAGACAGTGCACCACCGCCTTCATCTCTTTCTCGTGCGTCGGCCACCGTCGTTCCACTTCATTCAGTTTCTTACTTTTGTAAGCCACTGGACGTCCATCTTGCATCAGTACACCCCCAATCGCGAAGTCCGAAGTATCTGTATGTATCTCGAACGGACGATCGAACTCCGGGATTTTCAAGACTGGAGCTTCCGCCATCCGCTGCTTCAATTCAGCAAAAGCTTGGCCACAAAAGGTGTTCCATGCCCAGACTTTAGATTTACACAGAAGGTCTGACAGCGGCCCCGCAATCTTGGCGAAATTTCTCACATACTTCCGGTAATAGGAGGCGAGTCCTAGGAAGGATCGTACTCCCGGGACCGAAGTCGGAGGCTCCCAGTCCAGGATGGCCCTCACCTTCCTGTCATCCATTCTGATCCCATTCTGTGTAATCACATGCCTCAGGAACTCCACTTTTGTGACCCCGAATTCGCACTTTGAAGCTTTGGCATACAGCTTCCCTTCCCGCAATTTCTAGAACACCCTTTTGAGGTGCTCCAGGTGCTCCTTCTTTGTTTTCGAATACACCAAGATGTCGTCGATGTACACGATCACAAAGTCATCCAACCACTCCTGGAAAAGGCTGTTCATCAGCGTGCTAAATGTCGTTGGTGCATTGGTGAGCCCAAAAGGCATCACCAAGAACTCATATGAACCATACCTTGTCCTGCACGCGGTCTTCTCCTCATCTCCTTTCGCCACTCGAATTTGATGATAGCCGGAGCGCAGATCAATCCAGCTGAAATACTTCGCTCCTGCCAACCGATCGAAAAGGTCGTCGATCCTTGGCAAAGGGTACCGGTTTTTGATACTCACCTTATTCAGAGCCCTGTAATCGACACATATCCGCAGCGTCCCATCCTTCTTGTCTGCAAATAGCACCGGGGCTCCGTAGGGTGACTTACTCGGCCGGATGTACCCCTTTGACATTAGATCCTTGAGCTGAGTCTTCAGCTCGACCAACTCTCTGTGGCTCAACCGGTAGGGCGCCTTGGCAGGCGGTTCCGATCCCGGTATCACCTCAATCTTGTGGTCAACTCATCTTCGTGGTGGCAAACCGCTTGGCAAATCCTCCGGCATCACATCATGGTATTTCTCCAAAATCCCCTTGATCCAATCTGGGCTCAGCTCTCCATCGCCTTCTCCCTTCACTTCTCTAATGTAGAGCAAAAACTGGGGCTCGTGTGCCTCCTCCACGGCCCACTCCCTTGCTGACAGAAGGTTTATTCACCCTCCCACGGGTTTGGACGTTTCCGAAACTCGTAAGACCTCGCCACCATTCCAACATGGCAGCGTGACTACCCTCTTGCGGCCATCTATGACCGCTCCGGATTTGCTCAAAAAGGTCATCCCCAAAATGAGATCCACTCCATCGATCTCGCAGACAGTGAAGTTCTCACGTCCCTCCCAAACTCCCCAGTTGAAGAGGAACATCGAACGCCAACCTCGTCGCCAATTGCGGTTCTCTTTTGGCAGAACGCACCTCAATAGAGGCCCCTACGTCAGTTGTTGGGAGTCCCAGCTTTTGTGCCGTTGCCGGTGTCATGAAGGAGTGCGACGCTCCTGTGTCCACCAACAATGACACGTTAGTTCCGGATATTATCCCATCCACGAACAATAAGTGACTCCCTTTACGCAATGTGCCAGTTTCCTGATACAACTCACAAGAATATTTGCCTACCTTGCAAGTCCTGGCGACCACCGCTTCCACCAAGCGACTGATGGTATCTTCCGACAGCTCTGTGGTCGCCCGAATCATGTTCAATTGCCGGGGTTTCGTGCACTTCTTGGCCATGTGCCCGGGCTTCTCACAATTGAAACACACTCCATCAAAGGTTGCCTTCTGTCGGCCATAGGCCGCTCCACCCGCTTTTCCTTTCGAAGCACCGGGTGTCGCCTTGATTTGTGATGGCCCTCCCTTCGATTTCCACATGCCGTTGTCGCCGCGTGGCCTATCCCACTTCTTTTCCGGTCGGAAAGAGTCACCTTCCCGCCGGGTCTTCTTGTGGTTCAGCTCCGTACGGCCTTGTCTTTCACCCCTAGGGACATCTGAGAAACATTCAGCCCTCTCAATTGCCTCGTTCAAAGTCTTAGGTGGCTTCTCCTCCAACTTCTGCCTGGCCCATGGGGCCAACCCCGCCACAAAGTTGAAGACCATTTCAATTTCTCCCGCGGAAGCATTGATCTACAGGCAAAAATGCAACACAGAATGAGCATTTACAAACCGGGGACAATCCTGGGAAACTATTGGGGGGAGCAGATGGCCGGACACTCAAAAGAAGATTGGGGGGTGAAGCAAACCTGTTCTTGTAGAAGCCATCTTCTCCAGCAGCGTTCAGCCCTCTCCACTCGCTTTGCAAACCCTCCACTCCATGCGAAACCCACAAATGCATCCCAGAATCTTTCATCATTCTGGTCAGCAAAATTGGAAGGGAGAAGTCCATGTTGCAGGAGTATAAATGTTCCAGCAGGAGTGATCGGGTGCGGTGTGTCGTGGTCGATGTCCATGGCCCCATCCCCAGCAAGAGGCCCCGAGCTCCCAGGCTGCTCCCCCTCGTCCTGATGAGTAATCCGCTCCTCCACATCTGCGTGCCTTCGCTGTTTTCTGGACTGGCCCCCCTGACTTTGAGACGGATCCCCCCCATGTCCGATCCCCCCCATTTCTGCTGCTGGCTGCTCACAGCTGTAGGGATATTTTTTCTTTGGCTTTCTACTCGAAGTGACAGCAAGTTCAGGCCGCACTTTGGCTTGTCTCTCACGGGCAGAGGATAAAATAGTAACAATCTTAACCTTTTTTGCCCCCTTCTTTGGTTTGGTGCGCTCAAAATCGGTGTCAGACCCACTACGGCTACTCTTCTTGTGAGGGGCAGCCGCTTGTGATGGTGCAGGCGCATCAAGCTTCCCTTTTCTCACTCCTTTGGGCTGCTGCTGCCAATCAGTAGGGGACACGTCGTCTCCTGGTACGCGCCGCGCTTCGGGGTTTGTACACCCTCTTAATCTCTCCACAAAATTAGTAACCTGCTTCGGGAACTCGGCAGCGGGCCAGGGTTTTAGTGGCAACTGAACCTCGTCCCAACCATCCACCATGTTCAACCAAGGACAACCCTCCCCATCAATGACATGCCTATTCAACCTAACCTTATCCTTCATGGGCCGCCCACAAAACTTGCAGTTATAGGGATTCATTTGTTTCGCGCCATCACGAACGTTGAGGTCCGCCTCTGCCTCCACTATCATCTCCTCCCACTCAGTTGGCGTATACCAGAAAGGAACCTCGTCCCCTTTCTTAGGCTTGTGCCAAAAAAACCAGCATACCATCCTCAGGGGGAACAACCTTAGGCCTAGTCTTTGTGTCGCGACCCTTTACCTTGAGGGCAGGGGGTCGGGACACATGAGGGGCTGCCCTTGTGGTGGGGGCAGCGGCAACGATAGGTATGGGGGGTTGAAGCACCCTTGAGTACCCAAGGCACTCAAAGAGGCGGAGGCGCTCACTAGGTGGAGCCCCGCACACCGGGTTGCAGTGGGGGTGGCTCCACAAGGGGTGGTGGTAGCTTAGTGGGACTTAGTGGGGGTGGCATAGGACTCACCATGGGGGCGGAGACCTCGTGGTGGGAGTCGTGGGGAGTCATCACGGTCCATAGGGGCCGTGGTGAGTGGGCCAAGACTCACCGCGACTTATCACCGGGAGTCGAGGGTTTTCGTGGTGGTTCGCCATAAAATGGCATGGCTGGTTGTGAAACCCCCGCTGACAGCTACAGAAGTGTATATAAGAGGAGTAGTGACCCCGAGAACGGTGCAAGCCCGTTGGTGACCAAAAATTAGTGAGTAAGCGAGCGAGCCGGAAAACGACCAAAGAGTGGGGAGCTGTTCTGGACTGCCATCTACCAAAGGGAATTCCACCAGGCCCAAATAGGTGGAGGGTTTAGTGGGAGAGCGAAGGGGGACCGTTATGTCCCGGTGAGCAGCCGAAGCTCCAAGTTGGCCCGGGGCCAAGTTGGGAGTCAGGCGTGCGCATCAAAGCGAGTAACTATGACTTGAAGGGGAGCTTACCGAAGTGAGGTGCGCAACACTTAGTATTAGAGCTTAGAGTTCAGTACGCGATCGTCCTTGGGATTGGCCTCATCATGGGGTCGGGCAAGCCAAAGCGAAAGCGGAACGGCCCAAAAGATGATGATCCTGGTGAGCTTGATGGGGGCGACGCGTCACCGAAGCGGCCATTTGAGGAAGCGACGCAGGTTTTCGAAAACGACACCGCTCAAGAGCGGGAGGGATCCGAGGAGTCGGAGCCCGAGGAATCCCTGAGAGCTCCGACAAACCAACAGATGCCTCCCATGCCGGCAGCTTTTTGGGAAGGGTTGTTGGCGCAGTTTGGCGGGACGTCGAAAGACGTGTTGAAGGCGGCTAATGCCACTTCCGCTAAGGCAAAGTTTAAGGTGAAGCCTAAGGAACCCGGCACCTTCGAGGGCGTCCGAAATCGGAAGGCACTCAACACCTGGCTCTTGGAGCTAGAGCAGTACTTCCGAGCAGCCAAGTTGAGTGACGAGGATCGGGTGGAAGTGGCTCCCACCTATTTGAGGGGCTATGCTCAACAATGGTGGCAGAAACGCCTTCACGACCGAGGTCCAAGTCCGGAAACCTTGAACTGGAATGGGTTCAAGGAATTGATGAAGCGATAGTTTGTGCCCCTCAACGCGTCCTGGCTTGCCCGGGACAAGATGAGGAATTTGAAGCAAACAGATGACATTCGGGGATATGTCCAGGCTTTCAATGTGCTGTTGCTCGAAGTCGCGGATATGGCATGGAGCACCTGCAAAGACGGCATTCCCTGTGCTCTATCCATTGGGCTGGAGTTGGAAGATTTTGAGAGCTACCTTGTGGGAAAGATGAGTACTCCTATCGTAACACCCTCCTGTCCGGTGAATGTTGTTCCCCCCATCATGCCCGTCTCTGCTCCCCCTTCATCGTCTACCCCCCCCCGGCTCTGCTGCAAACAGGTCTGCTCGCCCCATATCAGGTCCCCCCACGTCATGTCCCCCTTGCACCGTTTCCCCCTCTGCTGCTCCCTCCTCTTCTGCTCCCCCCTCATCTGTAGATCTCCAGTTTGATATTGTTGAACTATTGCTGGAGGAGCAGGACGTTCGACGTCTGCTTCCTGAATTCCCTCTCCTAAGAACTGCCAAAGAATCTGATGCCATTGTCACCTGGCTGAAACGTCAATGTCCAGCCTGACTGCCTCCGGTCCCTGTTCTCCTCCAAGTTTTTTCTACCATGGACCCTCGACCCCCTGTTTCACACTTGTATCCTTTGGCCGATCTAAGACACGACATTTGCCCCAGTCATATCATGATGCTTTTTGCACCGCAGACTGCTCACAAACTGCCCTACCATGGATTTGGACTCTTCTTGCATGGATGATGGCAGACGTTTGGGAATTTTCAGAATCAGGAGACTATGTTGAAAGAAGTGCTCCTGGCAGAGGGTCAGCTTAGATATGGTACAATGCAGGACAAAATGCAGATCGTCGACTCCTGCCGAGCATTTCTTCGCATGGTACGTGCCCGAACGTTTCATGAATTTGCAGCAACAGAAACTGCCCACTTCCTAGTTTTGTGGTGCAAGGGCAACGATGCCAAAGGGACGTGCAGTGCGGGCCTGGGAGGATCTATTGTTTAGACGGGAGCACATTGATTTGGGACGCTACGTGCATCTTTTGAGTAAGTGCATGCTTTGCCTCTCCAACAGTCTGTCATTGTGAAGATCATAATTGGAATAGATAAACGGGGGAGCAGACTTTACAGTCGGGGATCGGGGGATCAAGGGATCATGGGGGTCAAAGCTAAAATACAAGCGCTTATCTCTGTGATAGGTGAGGCCGAATGATAAACAAACGCCTTGTTGGCAGCTATTGGATGAACGTATGAAAGGTTAGTGAAACAGAACAACTGAATTATCTGAACGAATGATAAACAAACGCCTTGCTGGCAGCTGTTGGATGAACGTATGAAATATAATTTGTGTGCACTGGATGAACGTATGGATGAACGATAAAGCAAACGCCTTGCTGGCAACTATTGGATGAACGAAAAATTAAATGGATGGATGGATAGATTGATGGAAAACCCAAAATCCATCCATCTACGATACATTCATCCAAATAATTCAAAATGGATTTAGGGTTGCGGGATTGCGTTCAGCGATGAGTAAGTTATGGGACTTGATTGTTTTGTTGTGTTTGCGTGGGAGGATCTGCAGGATATGCAATAGCTTGGGTGGACAACCGCAATCGCAAGGTGTGGCTTTTCTTAATGTACGATGTGAACATGTTTGTCCATCCTGCAAATGTGGGCTCTTAGTACCATGATTTGGTATTCTTCCTGATGTTTACAACGTTCTTGGGAGAGTCGGCTTGGTCTTAGCAGGCCGTGTTTCAATCTCCGCCCGCTCAGCTGCATCGTGGTGGTTCTCGCAGACCAATCCTCTCGCAGACCAATCCGACATTACCTGACTACAGACACAAGCAGCACACACAAGAGGTGGTCAGTCAAATCCTCGATGGGTCATGACACAAGGTCGAGGACAATGTGGTGTGTCTCTCTTACGAGCGCCATTTGCTCAAGACAATATTCAAAGTTTGCATTGACGTGTTCTTCATGGCAAGCTCTTTGCTAGCGATAGTCACATAACTCGTTCTGGGCCCTGTTAAATTACCTCTGTTGTGGAGGAAGGAGTTCTTAGAAAATCACTGGTAAGGGTACCATGCCATTGCATATTTTCACACCACTTGAGAAAGCTCTACAACCATCCACATGCGGGTCGAAGTTCCCACTGGAGGGTGTTTGGAAGGTCTGAAAATTGGTAGTAAGCCATGTACATGTTCTGATTTCCTTATCAATGATGGCATATGAATGTAGCTGAAGCCAGGGTTATGCAGGGTGGGTGAGACAGTTCCCCGAACCCCAACTGTGGGCTAGTGTAAAATCAATCTGGACTGGATCTGTGTGAGTGCATTATTTTTTACACTGAGAATATTTTGCAAGCAGGAATTCACAGAATTTCAAGGTGTCGAGGAGACTATCTCTTTCATATCTGACTACATGAAGATGCATGGGCCCTTTGATGGCCTTGTTGGTTTCTCTCAGGTAATCACTCCTTCCATCTTTTCTACCTTCTTTACAAAGTCCCTTTGCCATATATTAGATGGCAGGGACTTACCCATGAGTGTAATTCATTTACCTTTACATGGACGTTGTAACCTTGCAGCCATAGGTCCCAACAGTTGGGAGTCCTCAATGTTGGTTGACAATCTAACTTGGAAATATTTGAGATGGATGCCCTGCCTGGCAGACTGGTGGTGACTGTTTTATGGGTTGTTGCCAAAAGCTATGGCAGGTGGTCTTGTAGTTGGCAAGAATGAGGTGGATAATGAACTTTATCATGAGAGAGTGTACTGATAAGACATTGTTTGCAGTAGCCTTGTGGCCATAGATGCGCGCACATTGTGTGTGAGAGAGAGAAGGAGAGAGAGAAGGTAGAATGTGCTAGTTGAAAGGAGAAATACAGGTCTAGAGAGGGATCAAGCAGATCTCACTTGTTCCTTCTCTTCAACCACTAGATCTATCAAGTAGGAGATTACCACAATTAGCCAATGAGGACTTGAAGGGAACCCACACCAAAATACACCCAACCTCTGCCAAAGATGAAACACTTGCAGTGCCCCACCATTGCCACGAGCTGTTTTGTCTCTATGCAACGTTTGCTGTTTTTTGATCCAAAATTTCATGTCTGGGGGTCCTTGAGGCCCCCTGTTTTGGGAATATCATGCTTCTCACAGTTGCTTGTGTGAAACAAAGTAGATTCACTGTGCTGCAAGTAGGCCACAGATTTGGCTCATTGACTAACCTGCTTTGAGGCATACTATGTGGGGGAGATACTTACCTGATTTCACTCACAAAATGGGCAGGAGTTAAGTTTGAGAGAGCGTAAGAAATTTGGGAGCTGAAGAACATTAGCACAAAGTGTCTTTATACAACATACATAATGTACATTGTTGATGTGTAGCTGTAGAAAAGGATGCAGGAGATAATCAGGTCTATCAGATAATATTTCACTTCTCTTTATTACCCTTGACTCTGATGAACTCAATCGCCCTGGTCGTAGAGGGGTGCAATGGCCTACCCAGGATGTCAAGTTAAACTCTGTTCCAAGGTCGTCGTGTTACTGACAATACGGGTTGTCTATTGATGTGTAGGGGGCAGTCCTGTCCGCAGCTCTTGCAGGCCTTCAAGAGAAGGTATGTTTCTCAATGACATAAGGCACCTTCTTCGACGTTTTTCAGCCTGTTTTGCCCGCTCATCAGACTCGGCCCTGAATTTGCAGCACGGAGCAGAGCAGGCATGAATTTTGTAAAGATCCTTCACGATGGTGCGACAACCGCAATCGCAAGGTGTGGCTTTTTCTTAATGTACGATGTGAAGAAGTTTGTCCATCATGTAAATGTGGGCTGTTGGCTCCTGTTAGTACCATGATTTGGTATTCTTCCTGATGTTTACAAGGTTCTTGGGAGAGAGCTTGGTCTTAGCAGGCTGTGTTTCAATCTCTGCTCAGCTGCACCGTGGTTGTTCTCACAAACCAATCCGACAGTTCCTGACGATGGACACAAGCAGCACACACAAGAGGATCTTTGGGTTGATGGTCTGTCAAATCCTCCATGGGTCATGACACTAGGTCAAGGTTGACAATGTGGTGAGGGCACCTTCTTCAACCTATTTCTGCCTGTTTTACCCTCTCATCAGACTCGGCCCTGAGATGCATATTGAATTCTGTAAGTTAGCTCGTTGGGTGGATCTGTGGTGGTTAGGAGTGACTTTGACAAGTTACTGCCGATGTGGCAGCAGGAAAGTATCCAAAAACAGATAACATAGATTAGGAGAAGCTCGTTGGTGGATCTATGGTGGTTTTGGAGTGATTTTGACATGTTACTGTAGGTAGGGTTAGGGCGTCAGTGTCAGCTGCTTCAGCTGCTAGCTGCAGCAAGGCTAGGATGTGTGCATGATTTGTGCAGAGGTCTGGATAGCTGAAGGAGCAGGGATAGAGTGTGGGTCCAGATTCATCAAGAGGGCCGAATTTCAAGCTCCAGATTACCTATGATTCCCTGTGGAAGGATAGCTACACGAAACCTGCATGGGTAGATGGTGAACTGGAAGCCACAGCACCAGCGGCTCAATTGATAAAATCAGGCACTGCTAATGAAGGTACCTTCTTCAACAGATTTCACCCTGTTTTTCCCTCTTATCAGAATTGGCCCTAAATTTTCATGTTGATATCTGATACTTTTCTGACCCCAGGCAATGGCGGGACAATCGAGGCAAAAAGGTGAATGCTTGTTGGATTACAAAGAGTAGCAGATGCAATTGACCATAGGAACTAGTGTGATAAGTTGACATGTATGCCCTGGTGGACATGTATGCCCAATGTGGGTGCATTGAGGATGCAAAGCAAGGAACTTATGTGTACTTTGTTTATATACAGGGTTGGCAGGGAGGCTTTGGAGATTGTGAATGGGTGATGCTTGCAGGGTATGCACAGCAGGGACATGGTATGGAGGCTTTGGAGACCTATGATCAAATATTGATGGGGGAAGGGGTGAAGCCCAACCACATCACGTTGCAGCATACTGGTACTTCACAGCCATGGTGGCTCTCTCAGCCCCTCCATTTTTTTTTCTTTTGGTTTTTTTGGCGCTGGGAGAGAGCAGCAGCTCTGCTGTCTCCTTCCCCTTGCTTATGCCGATCGTTAAAGGGGAAATTGTCATTCTGAACTCTGCCTGGTGGACATGTATGCCAAATGTGGGTGCAGCAAACCTGATGTGAAGGGAGAGTTTGACAATATGGCTGAACGAGTTGTGGTATTTTGGAGTGCCATGATTGCAAGGTATGTGCAGCATGGGTATGGGATTAAGGCTTTGGAAACATAAGAGCAAATGATGTGGGAAGGGATGAAGCCAGACCAGGCCGTCATGTTCATTTGTTTTTGTAATATGCATATGCGAGCCTAGCAGCCCTGGGAAGGGGCAAAGAGGTTTATGGTGACATTATCCAAGCTGGAATTGTACCAGATGTCATTCTGAACATTCCCCTGGTGTACATCTACGTCAAATGTGAGCCTGGCAGCCATCAAAAGGGCACAAAGGTCCATGATGACATCGTCAAAGCTGCAGTTGTCACTCTAAACACTGCCTTGGTGGATATGTATTTCAAGGCAGCCCTGGAAGTGGATGTCACTTTGGGTGACAAGGTAGCTGGCACCACCATTCTCTGGAACTACCTGAATTTATTCTCAAAATGATTGCTGATGTTCTCTTGACATGTCCACGATAGTGCTGGACCTAGTTGCACAGCAGATTATCCTTACTCAATGACTTCAGTTGGGCAGTGATCTATGGATATGGCAACATGGCCCTCATGTTGGTCATTTGTAGAATGTGGCCAAAACTTGTTTTGCAAATCACTCTTGATATAAAACCAGTTTTGAGCCATCCAAATGTTTTTGGTTCCAACCTGTATTTGTATTCTATGTTTTGTTGTATTTGTAATATATTTTCAATGCAGTGTAGCGAATCAAAAAACTTAAATACAATATCCACTAATTCACATACGTACAGATATGAACTAAAAGTAAATGAAAAAAACGAAATAACAGTAATAAAAAAACCAAATATTAAATAAAAAGCCTCCCAATTCATATATATATATATGTGTGTGTATTATTATATTTATATGTATATATGTATATACACCTCCAGAGTGAAACATATTTACTAAAATGTGTCCTCTTTTACTGCTTCACAGTAGAATATTACAATATACAAAGTCAAGCAAACTCACTATCACTGATATATACAGTCAAACCGTATACTAAACATCATGGAACATAGCCAACATGTGCCACTTCAGTTAAATCACTTTACTACAGGTCATGCATCCACGTCAGTCTGCCCTTAAGCCACTCACTACACGTCATGCATCCACCTTATAATTCAGTTAAACCACTTTACTACACATCATAGCCACGTCATAGCCACGTCGCATCCACGTCATACTGTGCTGCCTACACGTCACCCCCTAGGTTTTACTGTCAGAACCTGGCATCTGGATTCGACTGCTTGACTGAAACGACTTGACATTTGTCACGCATTTTTTACTATGGAGGGTGGGAGTAAAAATGTCGCAAATGACTAAAAAATGAGTCAAATACAGAGTCGAAAAGCCCAGCTTGTATTGTAGTGATATCATCCAACCTCCACTGTCCAGTAGAGGTTGGCATTTCTGACTTCTTCTGATAGTTCAGATAGATATAGTCACATTGTTTTATACTCCGCCCTCATACTCCACTTCAATTCCAATTGTCTTTCATCAGTCTCGGGATAGATCCAAAATTGACTATACTTTTTCAAACCATATGGTTTTTCTCATTCAAAACCGTCGAAAAAGTTCTACTTCAACTTTTCTTTTTGGTGGCACGACGTTCTTTCCTTCAATTAATGTTCTTCCCGTAATCCGATTTTATTGAACCTCCACTACCCAGTGGAGGTTACTAAATTCATGGGGTTCCAAGTAGGCCAAAGGGTGTTTATGTCGCTTCCTGGATCTCCGTCAGTGGTTGCATCAGGAAATTGCCTGAATGTCCCTAGGGAAGGAACTTGCCCACTTGTGTTCGTTTAACATTTCAGTTACCCTGATCTTTTGTGATGACGCATTCGGCTCCTGTCCTCTGCCTTATCGACACATGGATGCTGACACATTGAAGGAGGTGATTGGGACTCCAATTGTGTGGGGCGTCTCCTATGTTCACCGGCATGAAATTGTGGATTCAGCATCTCAAAGAAACCCGGGATGTCATTTCATCACAGAAGATAGTGATTATCAAAGACAATTCATTGAAAGCAATGAAATTCCGTCCAACGGTAGGACGGAAGAGGATACGGCTGTAGGTCTTGGGAGAGATTGTTGGAGAAACTTGCAGTGTCTTCTTCTTGGGGAGGACGGAAATGCCCTGTTCGAAGGCCGAATTCAGGCATGCATTCCTAACGAAATCATTCTGAATGACAAACTCGGAGAGGACGATGTTGGGGTTCTGGTCACTAGAACAATCTCTGGAAAATCCGGTTCTCTGATGTCCATTGTAAAATGGCCGTTAACAAAAACAAGACTTCTTGAAAATGGCCGGATACTCTCCGTCGATCTCGAAAATTTCCTGCGATCATACAGTGACATGGAGAATGACGACCATGGTACAGGCGTGAAAAAAACAACATACAGGTATTTTAGTATGAAGACGAAACCATCCAATTTGGAGGACTCAAAAAAGTGCAAGAAAAATCTTACTTTAGAGGCAGTGAGGTCGGTGAGCAGCAAACCTTGCTGCAAGCTTCAATGCTACAGTATTTTGATTGGAGAAAAACCTTGGCAATTTGTACTGCATTTTGGGGTTCGTCATTCGATGAGAGGAGAGAACTTGGATTGAATGTTTCAAAACGACTTCACATCATGGAAGGGGCATCGCGCAGGTCATATGTTACGATAGAAGGTATTGATGTTTGTGAGAAAGCATGGTGGATAATACACAGAATTAGAAGGTCAACATTACATAGAGTACAAAAAGCTTAGTAAAGAGGGCTGTTTGTCATCTTTCCACGGAAATCATGGCGTCAAGCGGCCCCGACCAGGGACACTCCAGGCAGAGGGGAACATTATATCCATTATCAATGCCAATACTGACCTTATGCCTCACAAAACACGTTGCATTGTAGAGGGACGTCGGGATACTTTGAGAGTTTTGCCACTCGAAATGAACTGGAAGAGAATTCGAGAGGAGTCCAACGATGCGACTTTTATTCGTTGTCATCTTTTATTTTTTCAAAATACTGTGGCTGATTTTATTCGT
Organism: Takakia lepidozioides; assembly: GCA_030704615.1. Classification (NCBI taxonomy): domain Eukaryota; kingdom Viridiplantae; phylum Streptophyta; class Takakiopsida; order Takakiales; family Takakiaceae; genus Takakia; species Takakia lepidozioides. The sequence continues at coordinate 41,798,255 of CM060732.1, read as the reverse complement.
GTTGATGCCATCATACCTAGTGGACGTTGACATTATTGGGGAGTTGGGGTGCAGATGAACACACTTCTCGGTTTGAAATGAGTCTCGCAGCCCACTGTAAGTCGTATACGGAATCAAATATTTCCAAATGTGGAGGTTCGGAAAACCGGAAGCACTTTTGTTAAGTGCACAGAATGCAAGATGTTGAAGGATTTGATCAAGAAGTCTATTAAGAGGAGTTCCGAACATGTCGCACATAAGCGGACGCTTGATTTACACTTGAGGCATCAAGACTTATGCAGAAGGATGTACCATAGCTGGAGGAATGAGTCCGTTATGATTCATGAGGAATTCCTGTGTATTATTCACGATAAGATAAATCATAGGAAAACAGCTATTCCGAGGCTACAGACGACGAACAAGATGGTCTCGGGATTGGGTCAGTTGTCTGTTTCATTGACATGAATGGTTACGCACGGACACGGTGATGGGGCTTACACTCAATTTTCTCTTGAGTTCTGGAAGGACAATTCACAATTGGGTCGTTGGCTCGGTGCCTGTGCCAACTGGAAAAGCCGACATGTCGGGAATCCATGAACATTTTTGACACTGAAGGTAAATCGAGATGTTTGGAGGTTGTGAAATGACGTTTCGACCATTTCCTGAAACGACAACTCCTCAATGCAGATGGAGGATTGATGTTTGTTTTCCTATCCCTCCTCACTGCCAAGATGTCTTTGAAGAGATCCAGCTTGGTTTTCTCATGGTCGGGCACACCCATGAGGATATTGACGGATTTTTTAGCTATCTTTCGAAGAAGCTAAAGGAACGCAACACCTATATTCTTCCGGATTTGATGAGGTCACTATCAAGGACGAGAGCATGACTGAACACAAACAAGAGATCAGACTAGAGGTACAAGACTAGACAAGAAGTCAAGGTCAGCATGGCCGAATGCTTGATGAGTAAATAAGGAATCAAGACGATCTTTATAACAATGAACAAGAATACAAGATATTGGAACACGACTTGAATACTAGAATGCTGGAAACTGGATTGGAAATTGGGCTAGAGTACTGGGAACTAGAAACAAGAGTAGCTTGAACTGGTATTGGTGAGACTGAAGAGTGTCCAGTCTCGCCTCCTATATATACTGGCTAGTAGGAGGTTCCCTAAGAGGCTTCCCCAAAGGAGGTTTCTTGATGGAGAAGTTTCCTGAAACAAAGGAGGTATCTTGATGGAGAAATCTCCACATGAAGCTTCCTGAGCAATTTCCCAAGTTACTCTCGGTAATTTGGTAAATTTCCAGTAACTTGTAACTAATGATAACTTATGATAAATCATGGTAGATCACGGTAACTTTTGATAATATGGTAACTTGGTAATTTTTGGTATTTACTCCTGATAAGTTCCTCCGGACTATATCCGTGACAGTCATTCACGATCTCCCAAGACCAGTCATTCCTCAAAATAATCAGGAAATTCCCGACTTCAAGAAGTTTGTTAAGGGTTGTATTCTTGATGGAAATGAGGCTTTGGTCGAGATCTCAGATATGCACGTCTTTCGGTTTTTTAAGGATGCGGATGGTTGGCCCGTTATGAAGTACAAGAAGTCAGCTACTGATTCGGAGTGGCTTCCTACAAACTCCAGCGTTAAGATGTGGAAGTCCAACCCTGATGGAACTCCAAATCTCCCTGAAGGAGACCCAGATGTCATTCCAAGAAGACCGATATTGGGAGTCAGAGACGACTCCCCCGAAAAACAATCCTTCATAAAAAATGATATTAAGAAATACAGAGATTTTTGGACTAAATGAATGTTGTTTGACGATCATTACCGGGGTGCAATGGAACAATACGACCAATACTGGGGAAATATTCTCGCCAAACTTGATAAGCCAATGCAGGAAATTCCGGATCGTATTCAGCTTCTTGAGGGATTCTGGCCGAAAATAAATTGGTCCTCAAACCATCGGAGATGTGACACCCAGCCATAGATAGTGGAAGATATGGAAGATGAGGATGAAGTTCCAGAACCTTACTGTGGCCGTAGGTGCGAGCGTCCAAGGATACCCTTGATCCGTTCATATGGAGAAAAAGTTTTTTGTGCTCGTTCGCCCTCATGACCCAACGACGTGCCCGGTCTGGATGGGAATGGCAATTTCATATGTCAACTGATAAATGAAGGATCCTAATTTTAAGGAAGTGAAGGTAGAGTGGTGGAGACCGAAGAAAGGAGGTAACCCCTTAGACTTGGAGAGGTACAGGGATTGCTGGTCAAAGTTTGGGAGTACAACCGGTTAGATCCTGCTCAATGGATCCACGTGAACAATGTTGTGTGGACAATGCCACCACGAAAAAATACGACAAGAAATAGCACTAAGAAAATTACAACAGTGGAAGCAGTGAAGGCGCGCGCGAATTTGGAGGAGGTTAACCTTCAGCCAGATACCTGAAGGTTGCCTTCTTGCGAACCACTTTCCGTCCATGGACTAAATGTTGAGGTAATTTCCGGTCCTTCGTTTTAAGATTAAAAAAATTCTTTACGTTTTTTTCCCTTCGTGTTTGCGTTGGGATATCCTTCTTGTGTTCTTTTTCTGTCGCAGTGAACCTCGAGTGGGCAGTGGACGTTTTATTTTTATTTTTTTGGGACGGGCTGGACTCTGCATTGCTGTACATTTTGTTCATTTACAAATATTCGTGTGGGGGATTCTGGCTTACAAAACAGACAGTGCACCCCAAGAAAAAAAATGCTGGCACAACCCCTAGAGTCTTTCTTTTCCAATCCGGTCTAATGTTTTTTTCCAATGTCTCGTCATTGCGCCAATTCCAGTCCGTCTCTTAGTGTTTGCACTTGAGTCAAGCCAAGTCTCAAATTGAGGTACCCCACTAAGATGACCCTTACCCTATCATTATTGCCATACTTTTCAATTTGCCACTCCTTAACTTATACCTATCATGTTCTCTTCCTTTTCCTGGACCTCTAAGCGAGTCTATGTCTAGCAACAAATGGTCTTCCATGTTTGTTTGTCCATTTCTATCTTAAACCAAAACCCCTACCTTAGTAAACCCTTATCCTAGTAAAACCCTTTAGTAACCCTAAAAGACCCTTAAGCATTTATCCCTAAACCCTTACCATTCTTTTTGCAAATTGGATTGTACTATCCATACCATAACCAATAATGGTTATGGACCTTATGATAATCCATATTTCTTCTCCCTTCTTTTTTGCGCTACTGTTCTCGTTTGTTTTGGATTCACATGCACTTAATACCAAGTTTATATACTAGTGTGCTTTCTATGTATCTTAAGACCAGGTTCCAACGATGAGTCGTTAATTTAAATACTTGTCCGTCTCAATGACTCTTCCATAATATTTGTTTATCCATTTTTATATTTTCATTTTTTTTACCATAATTATACACACCAAGATCTAGTGAGTGCGAGTCTTCCATATTTGTTTGTCCATTTATACCTTTATCATCACCCCTAAACCCTTACCCTTTGCTTTACGCTTCCCTTAACCCTTCCATAGGCTTAAGCCGAACCCTTAGTACCCTAAACCATTACTCTTACCATATACCAAAAACCTTTGTGTACTACCATAAATCCTTACCCTAAGCTTAAGCCTGACACTTACTACCCTAAACCATTACTCTTACCATATACCAAAAACCAGGTTAGTGTACTACCCTACTTACACTCTAAACCAAGTTATTGTACTACCATGTGTGAGTCTTCCATATTTGTTTGTCCATTTTTATCCTAAATCCAAACCTAAACCCTTATCTTTCCCTTTACCCTTCCCTTAATCTTTACCCTAAGCTTAAGCCTGACACTTACTACCCTAAACCATTATTACTCTTATCATATACCAAAAACCAAGTTAGTGTACTACCCTACTTACACTCCAAACCAAGTTATTGTACTACCATGTATGAGTCTTCCATATTTGTTTGTCTCTTTCTACCCTAAATCCAAACCCTAAACCCTTACCTTTCCCTTTACCCTAAGCTTAAGCGTGACCCTTAACATCCAAAACCATTACTCTTAGCATATACCAAAAACCTTAGTGTAGTACCCTACTTAAAACTCTAAACCTTATTGTACTACCACGTTACCTCTTGTCAAATTTGTATCATTCTCTTTTAATGTTTTCTTTAATTTTGTTGCATAACGTATGATAGAATGATTACATGGATATCAAATTCCCCTTACATTTTTACATTCAACGGAGGTGAGTTTTCCATATTTATTTATCTCTTTCTACCCTAAACCCTTCTCCGAGTCACCACAAATTTGGACTGTATTGCACTTAATATATCAAGTTACACCCCAAACCTTATTTTACTACCCAAGTAGGTCATCTTCCTAATGTTTCAAGCTATTTTAATATTTTACTGCATTTCTCACACCCAAAACATCATTCAAATGGCATTGTCTCTTAATATTGTGCTTATCAATATAAAGATTCAATCAAAATTACTATCAAGTTATATCGAGTATGGTAGAGTATGAGTCTACCCCATGTTCGATTCGACACATTTATTTATCGTGATTACATAATGTAATATTACATCATTCGACTTCCCAGTGGACGTTCAATGAATTGTTCAGTACTGCAACTTCACAAACACTTCAATGTCAAATGGACATCTTATATGTCACATTTTGAAACACGTATGACATCACTTGTAATTTCACAAACACACATTACACCATGGTATTATTAATATTTGAATTAATTTTAATTCAAATATATATTAAGTTTGGTCCAGATTTAAGCCAAAAGTCCAGAATTAGTTAAAATAGGGTTCTATGTGACAACTAGCCAAGCTAACTACCAAAAGAAGACCGCAGATAATATCAAATGCCTTCTATTCTAAATAACCAATTCGATGTGCAAAGATTCTGTTCTCAATAGGTGTCATCAAGAATTTGCTTATATAGACCGCGAAAGCTTTGAGTTTTCCTTCTGCGCAAGATTACTAACCTTTCACTAATGAAGACCACAATTTCTTTTGAAATTCTGCAATCCACAACTTTGAAATTTTAATAAAAATTATAAAAGATTATCTTCACTAGGGGTTGTAGGAAAACAAATTGCTCCATCTCGAAACTATTAATTGGTATGTAATTGTTTTCACCCAAATTTGATAAAAACCAAAGAAAAACAAAAGTCTAAGATTACAAAATCCCCAACATTTTTTTTTTTTTTCAAAGCCCTAACATCACAAGCTTTCAACCATGCAACCTCATAAACATCCAGAAACATCTAATAATTCAGTTTCTCTTTTGATCCAACGTTTTTTTTACCAATAATATAATGTTCTAAAATAACCCACTCAAATGGCCTTTCCCCGGCAGCGGTGCCAAAAAGATGTAGAATAATATTTAATTCAGACTCAGGTTCCTAAAGTCAATTAATATTATAGATTCGTTCACACAAACAACCCAAAGGAACAACTATGTCACGATCAATTAATCCCAATAAACGTTCAGTAAGTTATCACATAAATAACACGATTAATTATTCAATTTTCCTTCTTCATAGACAATTTCTTATTCAATAATCTCAATATCACTCCTTCAAATTAATATGAAACATCTCTTCATTTACTTTGTAGAATCAATCAATCAAATCCTCATAATAAAATTTAATCCAACTCTTATAAAAATAATTGCTTTACTTCTCTCTCCTTCATACATCATTGAATAATATAGAGCGTTCTCTCTCACAGGTCTCTGGAATCACTTTCATTTGTAGAATTACTAAATCTCTATTGCTAAGAATTGGAAACGACAAACTAGCCTCGTAGTGCTAGGGCCTGGGCACTCTTGCTAATATGACAACTTCTCTCTCATATTCACCCTTTTTATATCACTACTCTGTGTTCAGCCGAATCTCCCAATTCTCCAACAACTCAATTCTAACTTCCCAATTCCAATTCTAACTACCCAATTATTCATCCCATTTATCATCCAATTATAAGTCTAGCTTACAATTTATCATCCAATTTTATTTTGTCCGTCCCTAAATTTCACCCCAGGGGGCAAGAAGTCTATTTTTGAACAAAAAGCAATGAGAGGAAAGGGAGATAATCAATGGCCTTTGTGCGGGCAGCCTGAAGACATCCGTGTTCTTTGGGCAAAGGGAAGAATTCTGCCTGAGCTCCAAGGATAGTGGTGAATCAGGAGAGGAGCTACAATCACAGGGAGAAGACGAGCTATTGGCCATCACAGTGAGCAAGGGAGGAAGTCCTATAACAAAAGAGATGTAGGTTAGTCTTTTGCAAGCAGCAGAGCAAGACCAATGGGAGTGTGAAGATATTGAAGAAAGAAAGGAAGAAAGCAATGCAGACATATTGGATGATGTGCTGACTATGCACATGATTACCTTTGGACAGGCAAATGACTACCTTGACAACATGGAGATCAAATGAATCAAGAAAATGACAGTAGGATATCAACTGGTGAAAGGGAGGCTCACCTTCAAAGGCAAATGGGTACCATAGAAGAAGGGGGGTAATCTTATACTATGCAGATAGTCCCCGCACCTCTGTTCACTCATCTTTCAAAATTTGGAGGCTAAGCTGACCTGTCGAAGACGGTAAGTCACAGCTACCCCTAAGCTTTTTCTTGCTGAAAAAAAAAACTCATCTACAAAAAGGGCCTCATCAAGTAGAAAACTTTGAAAGGGCCCATAACTTGGTCCCCACAAAACTTCAGGGAAATTCACTTTAGAAATTAGATGTATAATGGTTTAGTGGAAAGTTTTGGGAGAACATTTTTCACCAAATAACCCACCTTCTCACAAATTTTCAGAGGTTTCAGAGTTGTTTGTCTTGTACCTCCTTTGTAATGCCATTTGGAGGGTTTGCCAAAGGTGAGTCAAGGATGGGCAGCCCAAAACTTCACTATCATTTTTGCTACAGGCTAAATCCAAAGAACCTACAAATTTCCAACTGCGAGTATGTAGGGTAAGACTGGTCGAAAATTTCAGGTTTTACACAGAAAATCCGATGGGTTTGGAGGGTCAAATCTCCTCTGCCTGGAATGGGCAGAAGTCTCCTCTCAACCACATCCTAAGAAGGTAGTTAGATTATGTGGTTGGACCTAGTCTTGATGTCACTGCCCAAGCCCCAACGGTCTTTCATATGCCTGTGCTTGCACTGGTGCATCCATGCCCGGTTTGGATAAGCTGAAGACCCCCCAAAAAAACAAGCTTCAATGGCAGCAGTCGGTGCTGATGATGAGAGGGTATGAGTTCACCACTTTATATCTTTCCATCATCCCTCTAGTTTGCATAAGTAATGGAGTGTAGAGAAGAACAAACAGACAAACCAACAAACAATAAAGGCAGAAGTCTCCTCTTAACCACATCCTGAGAAGGTGGTTAGGTCCTGTTTCCATGTGGCTGGACCCAGTCTTGATGTCACTGCCCAAGCCCTACTGGTCTTTCATATGCATGTGCTTGCACTGGTGCATCCATGCCCGGTTTGGACAAGCTGAAGAACCCCCAAAAAAACAAGTTTCAATGGCAGCAGTTGGTGCTGATGATGAGAGGGTATGAGTTCACCACTTTCTCTTTCGATCATCCCTCTAGTTTGCGTAAGTAATGGACTGTAGAGAAGAACAGACAGACAAACCAACAAACAATAAAGGCAAGAAGACGTGCATAGTAGTCTGAGTGAGTAACTACTTATTCCCAATCCTAGAATAGAATAGACTGGGCCATTCTCCTCGTAGCCTGAAGTTTGTGCAAGAAAATGACAGTGGGAGACCGAAACCATTTGTTAAGATATGAAGTGTTAGTACTATCCTAGATATTAGGAATACCATTAGTCATTAGTCATGACCATTAATATCATAAATAGGAAGAGTTACATTACTCACTATATGAAGACCTTTTTATAAACAGAAAGACACATAGAGCTTTTATCTAGATTTGTTTCAATGTCTTCTCCTCTTGTCTTCTTGTCTTTAATGCTTGAGTACAAATTTATCATGGTATCAGAGCTACTTTCTTGAGTCCTATAATATAACTCTTGGAGACCAACATTTTCAAGAAAGCATAATGTTGTCTACAACAAATCATTTTGTTGATAGGCTTGATGGTAGTAACTATCAAGTATGAAAAACTAGGATGGAGATGTACATGTCAAGGGAAGATGTTTGGTCAGTAGTAGATGGGTCTGAAGCCAGACCTGCTACTCCAACCAATCAACCCACATGGAATAAAAAGGATCGCAAAACTAGAGGCGATATAATACTTTGTGTCAAAGACAATTTATTAGTTCATGTCAAAAGCCTAAAGACTTCCACAAAGGTCTGGAATAAATTAGCCTCACAATATCAAGATACTAATGTTATTAGTAAAAATCTCCTCACAAGGAGATTCTGTAATATCAAAATGCTTGAAGGACATAGTGTTAAAACCCATGTCAAAAATTCTGTAACCTTATGGATGAACTAGCCACCGCTGGTACTGTTGTCAGTGATAATGATGCAATAGCCAATTTATTGGGATCCATGCCTAAATCATATGCGGGCATTGTCATGGCCCAAATGGGCAATATTGGTACACTGAATGATACAATTAAATTACTCCAAGAGGAGGAACTTAGGAGACGTGATGAAGATCATGATACATCCACTTCAGCTTTGTATGGCGAAAGAAAATTTAATAGACCACCATTTAAATTCAATAAAAAATCCATATTTAATCGCCCTGGTCCTAGCTTCAATACTGGTCATAATTTTAATACTGGTCGTAATTTTTCCAATGGTCCAAGAAAATCAGTTATGAGATGTTTTTATTGTAAATTGGAGGGTCACCACATACAAAATTGTAGGAAGAAAATGTCCGATGAAAGGAGAAATGGTCATAGTCATACCAATAGTTCAGTTTCCCAAGAAACCAAATTATTTGTAACTTCATTATCTGCTGAAATTGCTGAAGATTCCTGGTATATAGATTCGGGTGCTTCACAGCACACGACAGCCAACCGAGCATGTTTTTATCACGTTTCACAGTTTAGATCCTATACAACAAGTGTATTTATGCGACAATTGTAGCCACCCCATTCATGGTCGGGGTACCATTAAGATAATGCTATCCACAGGAGATGAAAAGTCAATTGATAATGTGCTATTTGTACTTGGGTTAAAGAAAAATTTAATTTATGTTAGTCAGGCCTCATATGCCGGATACAACTTTATTTTTTCCCCTATTCATTGTATGGTCATAGATAAAAAGCATAAGAAAATAGCTACTATCTGTCCCAAAGATGGTAAACTCTATAGAATTGGTAAATCAGTATGTCAAAATACCCTAGATAATTTGAAGCAAATGCTATACAACATACCATAGTCAATGATTCTGAGTTATGGCACTTACGCTTGGGGCATGTAGGCATAAAGAAATTAAAATTGCTTCACACACATCCACATGTGCATGGAATAAATTTAACACATAATCCTCATATTAATCTATGTTCTAGTTGCTTATATGGAAAACAAACTAGAAATAAATTTCCTTCACAAGGAGGACATAGAGTTGAACAAGTCTTAGAATTGATTCACAACGATATTTGTGGTCCTATGTCAATCCCCTCACATCGTGGGTACATTTATTTTTTAACATTTATAGATGATGCGTCGAGATGGACAAAAATCTATTTTCTCAAATTAAAGAGTGAAACTTTTGGATATTTTAAAATCTTTAGAACCTTTGCTGAAGTATATACGTCCAAGAAGCTAAAGACTCTCCATACAGATGGTGGGGGGGAATATATTTCCAATAAGTTTAAAGATTATTGTAGAGATAATGGTATTTCACGACAACTGACTGCCAGTTATACACCACAGCAAAATGGAGTTGCGGAAAGGAAAAACCGCAATCTGGTAGAAAGCGCACGTTGTATGATAAAATTTGCTGGACTTTCAAAGATCTTTTGGGCAGAAGCTGTTGCCACGGCTACATATAATCAAAAGCGTTTGCCTACAAACGCAGTGAATGGAATGACACCTGAAGAAAAATGGAGTGGCCGAAAGCCAACAGTTTCTCATGATCTTTGCATTTTTTGCAGTGAAGCCTATATGTACATTCCGGATGAAACCATAACCAAATTAGACCATAAAAGTCTTAAATGCATTTTAACTGGATATGATGAGAATTCCAAAGCCTATAGACTTTACCATGAGCCAACTAAGACTGCAAAAGTGAGTAGAGACGTAGTCTTTAATGAAGGAGTCAAACCATATCAAATTGAAGACACTGAAGAGAGAGTGAATGACTTTATATTTTATAGTTCAAACACCTGTCACCCCTCCTATTGTCCTACCACTTGCTGCCGGAAGGGTTCATTAAAAAGGGAAAAGAACATTTAGTATGTAAACTGCATAAGTCCATTTACAGTTTAAAACAGGCGTCTAGATCACGGTACATGAAGATAGATTCATATTTAATAAAAACTGATTTCCAAAAATGTACAGCAGATAGTAACGTCTATATCAAAGAGATGGGGACAGTTATCTAATTATAGCATTATATGTAGATGATTTATTTATATTTACCAATGAACCTAAGGGATTATTAGTTGAAGTAAAAGAATGGTTAGAAGAAAAATTCCAACCGAGGCTGAGTATATTGCCTCTACTTTAGCGGCAAAAGAAGCCATTTGGCTTAAGAGGTTAATGGCAGATTTGGGACATGCACCTCAAACAGCTACTATTATCAAGTGCGATAATCAAAGCGCAATAGCGTTAACAGCGAATCCGAAATATCATTCGAGATCAAAACATATTAAAATACAATTCCACTATATAAGAGAAAAAATACTTAGTGGAGAATTAAAATTAGAATATTGTACTGGTGTGGAAATGGCTGCAGATTTTCTTACGAAGAGCGTATCTAGAGAAAAATATTTATACTGTATGCAGATGTTAAGTGTAACACTTTAGGGGGAGTGTTACGATATGAAGTGTTAGTACTATCCTAGATATTAGGAGTACCATTAGTCATTAGTCATGACCATTAATATCATAAATAGGAAAAGTTACATTACTCACTATATGAAGACCTTTTTATAAACAGAAATACATATAGAGCTTTTATCTAGATTTGTTTCACTATCTTCTCCTCTTGTCTTCTTGTCTTTAATGCTTGAGTACAAATTTATATTGAGCTTGAAATACCCCCTGCCCCTAGCGTGGACTCCGAGGGCTACATTTCACCGCCACTGCAGCGTGGTCGAAGTCGGGGAGAATCGGCCCCAAAGGGAGGCAGCTGTTTAAGGAACGAGGAACTGTAGAACAATAGATCCAAGTCAGGAGGTTGTCTCATGTTGGACCAGCTCCCTCGGGTGAATCAGATATCCCATGCCACCTGTTCAGCATCGGAAAGGATTTGCGTAGAATTAGCCAGGCGGTGAATTCTGCTTTCTAACGGCACGATAAATACAAACAAATTTGTTGGCATTGCTTTACGCATACGGAAATGCCCTGAGTGGAGGGGATTCCGTATTTAAGGGCCTGACCCGAGGGGACTGGCCCCAAAATCTGGGAACGACCACACGAGGGGCATTATCTACGTAAAGAAATGCCAAAAACAAATTTAAAAAAATCTACTGGCCGGTGCACTGTTCTGCATTTCGGAATGCACTCGAGGACTCAAGGGAGCTGACGCGGTGCATTCTCTGCTTTTTAACGGCACGATAAATACAAACAAATTTTATTTGGAGTGCTTTACTCTCGTAGAAGCGCTATATCATCTTCATCGAGGGGAAGCCAACTGCAACTTGAGAGGGGCAAGAAATTCTTTCCCGTGCTCATTTGTTGTGTATCTGGAAGGACTCTCGAAGGACACTTGAGATGTTGACATTGGAGCAGTTTTATCATGTACTCAGTGCAGTGTTCCCACTATATGTTGCGTTAGTCCTCGGATATGGGTCGCTGAGATGGTGGAACATCGTTACTGCTGATCAAGGCCGGGGGCTCAACAGTTTCACGTCATATATCGTTTTTCCTGCACTTCTGTTTCAGATACAGGCCCTCAACGACCCCTACACAATGAACTGGCGTCTTATTGTAGCAAACAGTCTTGCCATCTTTCTTATTCTGGGTACGCTCGACCCAAGCTATGTACACACTCCTTTATAGATTGCACGCAATACATGTGATCTCCTTAGACTCTTTGATGGGAGACACGACTTCAGATAAAGGAGGTTTGTTGGATCTTTAAACTTGTTAACTATCTTATTTTTGAAACGAAGGAAATGTGAATTCATATCTTAGAAGAACCTGTAGATTTCATAATCAAGTTCACATGCTCTTTTGGAAAGTACATGTACCGTTTCCTAACCATAGGTAGAAATTCTTTGAGGATTTCTTCTAGTTCAAGGACCTTATCATGAAAGCATAGAGCCAATCAAACCTTGTCATATATATTGCGAGATTGCAAGTGACCATGTAGGCTTATGTAAGAAGGTTAACCAGCATCCATCAAGAGACCAGTACTCTAGCTGCAAGCATATGCACTTGGTCTGGTAAGATGAATCATTTGAACATGAATATTACTATATATAGTTTTCTGATCAGAAGAAAACTTGTGCGTACGTTTTAAAAACCTCTCTCAGCGCTCTTCTCTCTTCTCGAGTCAAGTGCTGCCCTTATCTTTTCTGCTTCTCGGTCACTAACTAGTGCAGTTCCCTGTCCTATTAAGAGTTATTTCCTCGCAACACGGCCGTATGGATCTGCAAATTGTGGTTGGTTATGAGTCCATCTTCTGTATGTCTTTCCCACCTGGATATTATCATATTCTGTCCTCATCTCAGAAGCGTTTTTAGTTGACATCTTCTGGATAATCGGGACCCTTAGCCGATTCTGTGGTTCGCTTCTTCCAGCCATGTCTGGATCGAGGCAATTGCCAATCCTGAACTTCCGAGAACTTCTGGTTTGTAGTCTAGACATTTTTCGAATCACAACACGAATATTGCAAATCAGTAGATTTGTCTCAAGGACTTATTTTTCTACTACCAGACCGCAGACTTTCCATGTTGAGCCCGTTGTAACTTGCGGACATTTTCTAAGTTGTATATTTACATACAATCCATTCATCGACATTTATGCTGAATAATGCCTATCTGTGTCTTCCAGTTATGCTTTGTGGGTGGGCATGGTTCACAAATGACAGCATCGACTGGGTGATCACTCTCCTGCAGCTTGCAGTTGTGCCCAACAATATCATTATTGGTATACCTATTCTAATGCCGCTCTACACTGGTGCTACTGAGGGAATTGCAACTCTCTTCATTGGATATGTGCTGTCGATCAACGTAATTCTAATCCTCTATGAAACTCGCAAAGCTCTTCTTGATATCTCCGCAAAGGTAAAGCCATTTGTTTCAAAGGGTGTGAAGAGCGTCGAAGGTAGCACTGCTGATGCGGTTGTCGCAACCGCTGGCAGATTCTCAAGTGAGGAAGCCCAATTCCACAATTCTTGTACATTATCACATCGAACGGAATCCTCACTTCCTCAAATCCAGGGGATTTCTGGTACTTATTCACCGAGATCACTGAACTCATAGTATGTTTTTGTTGACTCAATGTGGTACATCATGCATAAATTGGTTATCTCAAACTCGGCATAAATTCGAACTACTCAAAGACGACGCAACGTCACTCACACACATGATAGATATGTAACTGTGAAGTAAGTCCAGAGCTATTTCTACATCTCATTTACATGCTCAACTGTTTGCTACATCAGGATCAGCCGATGAAGGAAATTGTCAAATGACGATTGGTTCATCAGAGGCGGAGAAGGACCCAAATGTGTTCTCAGAAACTCGAGCGCAAGCAAGTCAGTTGAAAAAATTCAGGGGTACGTCCGTCACTGATGGGGAGGCCCATATTCAAGCATCTGAGATCGACTCTGCACTAGGGAGGGGTCGAGAGTACCCGGAAGTGAAGACAAATTTCCCAAAGCAAGTGGCTTTAAAGGTGATGAAGAAAATGATGCAACTACCCGTGCTGTATGGCAGCTTTCTGGGTATCACGTATTCGCTCATTGCAAGCAGGTACAAGACTCTCGTTTCGAAGGATATCGGTTCCAGATGCGATCTAGGTATCTAGATAGGAAGAGTTGTACGTACCAAACTGAAACCACGTTGGAAGCTACGTCATTTCCTTGAGCGAGTACAAATGAGATATACATTCATTAAGCATGTGTCGTGCACTCGCACAGGCACCAACTTGACATTGTGAATGCATATGATGGGGATAGTGAGAAACTAACCCGGAAAGATGTCCGGAGTACAAAGTATCTGACGTTATTATCTGCAGCAGTGAGCATTTTGTTATTAGTAACCGACCAGCGCCGATAGGCAGGCTAATTGATGAATCATTCTCGGATCCTTTAATTTTGCAGGTTGGGTTTTGCCTATCCTGTCATTCTGAGAAATTCTGTCGACATCATCAGCAGGATGGGCGTTGGCCTTTGCATGTACACAATCGGTATCGCCTCTGAAAGCCTGTACACGTATAGTCGTAGTTGATCTAGGTAAACTACAATATTAGAGCATGACAATGGCACGACATACTCTACAAGGGCCTCGCCCTTGTACATTCCTATTAGTACTCCTCGAGAGCAGTCTGCTGTCCTCATCCAATATACGCTTTGTTAGGAAAGGAAAATGAGAGAGGTTTAACGTGACCCAACGATTTCCTCAACATTCCTTAGCATGTATATAGCCTTTCATCAATTACTTCAGTCACAGGCTGGGACCATAAGACATACTTTCGAGATCAGTTTTCCCTTCTTAGTCGATCTCTCAAGTACGGCTGATTGTATCATAGATCTAAAAGATATATCTTAACTCTGCTGTCTCTTGAATAAATCGGTGTTGAAATGGCTGTACATACGCTTGGCTCATACCTGCCTACTGTTCCTACTACCTGTCAGGCTTGCACATGGCGGGTGAGAAGACGCTGCTATCATGTGGAATATGGCATACGCTCGTTGGATCGTTTTGGCGATTCATTATTGGACCTACGGCCATGGGTCTGACATCCCTATTGATCGGACTTCGTGGAGAGACTTTGCGCTTCGCAATTGTTCAGGTCTGTTTAACTTTAAACATCAAACTGTCGAAATTTTCTTGAAATTTTCTTGAAATTTTCTTCCGAGATCATGGTTCAAAATGATTAACAACATGTAAGTACTCGATTCGGAAGCGAATGACTTCATATCTAAGTTATGCTTGCAAACTGTCTCAATGACCAATGAATATCATAGGCTCAATTGTGTTGATCAGGTGCTATAAAAAGTGGGTAGTTGCTATACATTTGAATGCTTAGGCCTTACCCTGCTTCCGCAACAGGGCGCATTGCCACAAGGACTCATCTGTTTCGTGTTGGCCAAGGAGTACAACTTGCATGCCAACATCTTCAGTACAGCGTACGTTGAACTTCTCTATCATTTTAAGATTTCCATTCAACTGTACCATGAAGTTCAATACGTAGAAACAATCATATGTCAGGATACTATATTAATGTAGAGCTCGATGGAGAGATGATTCATGCACTTCCACTAGGACCAGCTCATGGCACGATGACACTCTCCCACTTGATGATCATTTCCAAGGTATTAACAATTTGTAAGATTTCAGCGAAACCCTGACAGAGTTGGTGCTGGATTTGCAGGGTGTCATTTCAAACAATTGTCTTTCTGCCCATTTTACTTGCCTACTACGTAATGCTTGAGCTTTGTAAGTAGCAGCTCAGATAGGTAGTGGAAGCTGATTTGGCAGCGCTCCGGTCGTGACATCCACGAGTACCTTGTTATTTCTATCTTGCCAGACTTCGACAAGAGCTTATAACTTAGTCCTTAGCGGGAAAACTATTGTTTTTCCCTTATGAGTTCCTGAGCGAGGGTCACATACTCACATGTGGGAAACTTGCATTTGGGACTGTTCCCCACTACTTAGAAGGAAAATAGGTCACCTACGGAATACAATTGATACATTCCCACCAAGAGATATTTCCCTTGGAGATGGAATGCAAAGATATAGAATGGAAAGTTAGTATGTCCTAAGGACTTTAATCTTTGGGGGGCTTATTCATCTTTGCTCTACTTCTATTAATTTATTATGTCATCATTTGTGTTTTTTTGGGGCGAGCAGAGGCCCCTAGATACTAGTAACTAGAAAGTGATTTAGTATTAAGTGAGAGGGGAAGAGAGCCCCCCTTTCTCTTTATACCATCCTTGGACAACCGTTTAGGCATTTTTTTGCGCCTAGTAATAAAATCAATCAATCAGAAAATTAGGCATGTTTTGAAAACAATTTCTCAAATTAGGCATCTTGATGCTATAATTTTTTGGAATTAGGCACATGAGAAGAGAAAACATTTATTTTCTTAAGAATAAAATTACAAAATAGAACCTTTTATTTCTTTGAAACCCTAAAAATGCCTGTGTTTGTTGTACACGGTGCTCCAAGGCTCAAGCTGGTACAGGCAAGCTCGCCCTTTGCTCTCATACTTTAGGTGAGTTCAATATTGATAGTCCACACTAGTGCAGGCAAGTTGCAGGGCTTTGGTACATTGATCATAGGCACGTTGGTTCAGGGCTTTGATACATTGGTAATATCTGATCTATCTTTCAATTTCGCATTGATAAAATAAAATAAAGTAGGAGTTTCGGGGGTGAAAGTCTTAATTTCGCACTGAGAAAATAAAATTAAGTAGGAGTTTCGGGGGTGAGAGTTTTAATTTCGCACTGAGAAAATAGAATTAAGTAGGTATCTTGGAGTCTCAGCGCCCTTTTCTCAAGTCTATCATGGAAAGGGCCTTGTACCGGGTGAGCATAGCGTGAGGAAATCCCACGCCTATAGGGTAACGTGGTTATCGTGTATAGGGGTTATTTGTTTCGCAAGTGTGAGGGCATAGGTGAGCAGTTAAAAATAGTTTCGCAAAGATTTTAGTTTCTCAATTTTAGTTTCGCTTAAGAATATTTGAAAGGCATCTAAGGAATATCCTGAATATACCCAATTCTCATCCAATTGGATGATTTTGCAATTTTACTCAATAAAAGCCCAAATAATTCTATATTCAGATTTCAATGTCTTATACTTAGCTTTCTAAACATCGTTCTAACCAAATAGAAAAATAACTATTATTCTACATTCACATACATATGGGTTTTGCTGTAAGAATTGAGCGCCACCCAGCAACAATGATGGTCGCCGACACAGCCCTGATTGTTCGCCCAACAATCCACCAGCCCTAAGCTGCGAAGTGGCCACCATATTAACACTCCTCCCTACTTCCCGTCAACAAGGATTGATACTAGTCGAACGAAACACTTGCAACGAGTATCAATACTTAATCCTTGCGGTCAACACCAGACTGGTATGATATTCGCTAACCCTACGCTAAGCTAGGCAATGGTATCGCCCTAGGTATCTAGAATTTAGGACCAGGCTTGGTCTGGTTCCTGATACCAGGGTTGATACTCAGGTCTGATATACCCATACCATACCAACACTGGTTGTGACCACTCACATGCTATTTGTCATATTGCCAAACACTTCTGCAACCTTAGCACAATTATTTGATTTTTACCCAAGAGCAGATTCATATTGTGCACAATTATGTGAAGGGCCCATGACTTTTTGTCATGGTTGTTTTTGGATCATATCCTTGCAAACAATGGTGGGTCATCCCCATGGTGTTACATACATACATCCCATATTTCATTGTTTTTCGAAAGAAGAATGGCGGAGCGTTGCCGAAGCTCTCATGTCACATCTCCGTATTTCATTGTATCTATCTATCTATGCCCAAGAAGTGAGGGGGAGTTGAACCCCCTTTTCTGCCCAATATGCAGACACTTCCACACCTGATGACACGCCCTCAAATCCACTCACACTTGACAGCAGCGAGGCAGCAAAATCAGAGCTTGTTCTGGAAGACTATGCAATCACCATATGCTTCAGAACGTGCAGGAACAAAAACTCAAGTTACAAGCTGGACCAGAGAGAGATAAAGAGAAAAACTAGAAGATCCACAACAGCACAAAGAGGAAACGGGAATCCCAACCGTTCGCACAACAATTGAACATTGCACCACGGCTCGCTACAAATCCTTCTGATGACAGTGCCCTCACACCCAAAGGAGGAGCAGTAAGTATATCGTCCTCTCATTATTCACGTAAGTTATCCCTTAGTTGGGTGTAATTTCATTGATATTAATTGAACCAACATGACAGACCAAAAGCTTCGTTTTGGGATGTTGGAAGGTTACTGGAAGCAAGAGAAAAAGACCTCACTTTCTTGAAGGGGATTTCAAGAGAGTTTTTTGGCTTGTTTGAGATTGGCAGCTCAAGTAGTTACCCCCAACCTTGAACTCCAACATGCACAAACCGATGTTATAGTGTGAGGGAGTCAAGCCGCATCAATCAATAACAACATACCCAAATACCCGTACAATCACTATATGAACTTTCAAGCAACCACCATGGGATTGGATCTTGGTGGGTTAAGGCTAGCTTTTGATAATATTCATGCAAGTTCGTCAAGGGCTCCATCCAAAGCCACACCACGAGAAACAAACAAACATGTCCAAATTTAAGATGCTGAACAAACTTGTGCACAGGGCTGCCCCTCTCATCAAGCTCATTAAAATTCGTACTTCCATCTTCAAGCTTTGGAGAAGCTCCACCACCCAAACCCAGAATTAGGACAGCACTCTGATTTCCATCCACTGTCACCAGAATCAGTCAAAAATCACCCCTTCAGTCAAGTGCAATTGTGGGCTGACTTCCCACCTATGTCGGGTAGATCCCACTATCATTTCATGTGGACATGCCACAGGAAATGCACTCAACAGTACATGATGGTCAATACTCTCAGGAAATGGTTAATGGTCTGAGTAGCTACACAGATCAATGAATGAAGCAAGACACTTGCATCTTTCCAAGAAAACATCCTTTCACCAGTAATCACCACAAAGAACAAATCCCATCTTCAAAGTGGTGGAAAGCAGTTAGCGTCCCATACAGCAATTGCTCGGCCAACAATCTTTGAGATGAATTTGGTGGAGGTGTGGCAGTTTCCACACACTCGAAGATTCTTGATGAGTCGTGCTGATCAGCCCAAAACCAATGGCCAACTTCTTACTGTGGTGGCAAAGAGAGACATTCCTTTCCTCCACATCATGCAATACAAAGCACGTGTCAGGCACATATCCTGCCTCCTTCATCTGCCCAGACAATCTTCTCAGCTCAGCATGGATTTCCTTAATTATGGGATGCAACTTGTCATCTACAACGAAGGTGTGCACCATGTTGCCAACCTCAATGCAGCAGCGACCTGGCTCCTTTCTAACCCCTCTGACCTTCATCATTCTTCTCACCTTTGCAGTATCGTCCCACCTGTCAGCTGCAGCATAGATGTTTGATATAGCAACACATAAGTCGCGGCATCCTGTTCATCCCACTTGAGGATAGATGTTGCCACACGTTCAGCCATCTCCACATTGCCATGGATTCTGCAGGCACCAAGCAAGGCCTTCCACACCACAACATCTGGATTGATTGGCATTTTGTTAATCAGGTCCACTGCCTCATCCAGTTGTCCCCACGTCCAAGAAGGTCCACCATGCGGCCAAAGTGCTTTACTGGCGGGGTGACACCATGATCTTGACTCAGGGAATCGAAGTAGCGTCTTCCTTCATTCAGTAGGCCAGTGTGGCTGCATGTAGAGAGAACACATATAAAGGTGATACTGTCCGGCTTCAAGCCGTTCTTTTGCATTCCTTCAAATAGTTGCAGGACCTCCCTATAACAACCATGCTGGGCATATCCTACGATCACCGCATTCCATGACACCACATTTGATTCAGCCACATTGTCAAATACTCCCTTTGCATCCTCAATGCACCCACATTTCGCATACATGTCCACCAGGGCTGTCCAAAATTTGGTACAATTCCAGCTTTGATGATGTCACCATGCACCTCTTTGCCCTTTTCCAGGGCTGCCAGGCTTGCACAAGCATTGCAAACACACACAAACGTGATGTGGTTGCACTTCACCCCTTCCTCCATCATTTGCTCATACATCTCCAAGGCCTCCACCCCGCGCCCCTGCTGTGCATATCCTGCAAGCATGGTGTACCATGACACCAAATCTCGTTCAGCCATATTGTTGAACACTCCCTCCGCATCCTCAATGCTCCAACATTTGGCATATGTCCACGAGGGTTTTGTTCAGAATCACATTTGGTACAATCCCAGCTTTGGCGATGCAACCATGCACCTCTTTGCCCTTTTCCAGGGCTGCCAGGCTTGCACACGCACTGCAAACGCACACAAACATGATGTGGTCGGGCTTCACCCCTTCCCCCATCATTTGCTCATAGATCTCCAAAGCCTCCATCCCACGCCCCTGCTGTGCATACCCCTGCAAGCATCGCGTTCCACGACACCACATCTCGTTCAGCCATAGTGTTGAAATTAACTCCCTTCGTATCCTTAATGCACCTACATTTGGCATACATCTCCACCAGGGCAGTGTTCAGGATGACATCTGGTACAATTCCAGCTTTGACGATGTCACCATGGACCTCCAGAGCTCCCAGGCTTGCACACGCATTTCAAACACAAACATATGTGATGTGGTTGGTTTTCACCCCTTCGCACATCATTTGCTCATAGGTCTCCAAAGCCTCCATCCCGCGCCCTTGCTGTGCATATCCTGCAATCATCGCACTCCACGACACCACATCTTGTTCAGCCATACTGTCGAACACTCCCTTCATAAAATGCACCTGATTACCAGAAAATTCAACATGTCTGCTTTCCCAATGCTTTAGAAAAGGCACCTGCATAAACCCTATATGCTCCAAAAACATCGTGTGCACCAAAACCTGAAGCTGTAAAATGTCAGATGCCCACTAATATCTAATGATAATAGCCCTACACGTACCCTCAAAACATTGGCAGGTAGATCATGCAGCAATGGCCCATACCACTGCTATATACAGTGTACTTTCGCCTGGCATTCCGCGTATGGGTCTAAGAGAGATGGACAGCTCACACACAACAAGTCCATGCTTGTGTGAGGTGGGGCGCTGGGGTCTATGGCCAGAAGGCTACAAAAAACATACTTCTATGAGTAGATTCTCTCACTTTCTCTCTTTCCCTCTTCAGGAACATGAAGAACATTGTCCTGCACCTCTGTTCACCAACTTGAAAATCTATCCCCACATTCATTCCAGCACCCTTTTGGTGCAGATAAACTAGAATTGCTTGCCCACCTGGAGGCCCCTCCGGGTTTTCTTTAGTCGGTGGCTGGGATTACTTATGGCTGGTGAAATTCCCATCAGGCGCATGCCCTGCATTCACAAATCAGATAACCACCACAAATCAGAGAGAGTGAGCTGCCTCCAAATCTCATAAATCAATACAGCAACCTAGGGAGCAATTTATATCTCAAAGGGTGCCAATTGACAATGTCGTTGGAATAGCTGGAATTGGGTTATCCATGGCTTACAAAAGCAGCCGACCATTGGTGGTATTAACTTGGGGGAAGCCTCCTGGGAGTGAAAGTGTCTGAGCAGGTCACCGTGCCAGCAAAAAATGAAAGCTGTGGGTTTGCGGAAATTTTTGAGAACCAGGGTGTCTCTGCCAGCCGCTGTGGAGAAGAAAGTTGATTGCAGATGGCAGGGCAGCCCTTGTGATGAGCTGATTATGGAACAAAAGCAAGAACCCTGATTCGGTTCACATACTGCAAACTGCAAAGGTGGTCATCCCTAACAGTCGGCTCATCTTTTCAGTTGTTTACAAGTAGGGGTGTCATAACTCCAAACCTGAGACATGAGGGAGGTGGAGACTTTAGCAATGTATTAGACAATCTGGCATCTATATGAAGACATTTATCAGTGAGGTACATGTTGTAAATAAAGTCTTACAGGGTCATCAGTGAGGTCCACTAATACATCAATTGCCGCAGGGTCCACGCTCCCAGCCTCTTCTACGGATGCATTGTCCTGACAAACCAGCAAGAGATGATTGATCGCTGCCGACTCTGCGAGGCTCCGTTACAATCGACACACAAAAAATGACGACGATGACATGGCTGACGACGATGACGTGGCTACGATGATGTGACATTATGGCACCCTATTCCTGCTCTACACTAAACTAGCTTCCCTTCAGTCATCGCTAGAACTACATTCCTAAACCCTAGTGCAATCGATAGAATACAACACAAATAAACATCCCATGTGCTGCATCCACATGAAATGCAATACACTACAATGTTGTGCAATGCAACTGAAAGAACACGAAGACAACAAAAGCCGATAGACCCTTCAGACAGTCTTGCATTGCACTACGTTCAATTTGCACAAAAAAGGGGTGGTGTTACATACATAGATCCTGGATTTCATTGTTTTTTGCAAGAAACTACCAGATGTATCAGCTGTCTCTTGAAGTCGGTGGCTTGAAGTCTAGTGCGTACTTGCTTCCCTTGTTTGATGATAGGCAGGGCCCACTCAAGGATGCTATACCCCAAATGAAGTTTTCCAGAAATCTCATGGAGTTTTTTGGAGCAAGTCTGCCACCAGGCTCATTCATGGTTGAACCATAAATCTTATGCAAAAAGTAGTGGGATACCCTGATAAGCAGTGAAGGGATAAGGTAGAAACACCTAAAATGGAGCGGTACCCAAAACGCACCCCTAGAAAAATACATAAAACTAACCATATGCCCTCTTTAAAAGGTGCTTTGATCACAAGTGGTCCAAATTAGGTCATGTGGTAGGCCAAATGGAACTCCAATGAACCCTTTTAACTGATATATGATCATGATGACACCACTTAATGGACAAGTTAATAACCACAGGGGAGCACTTTGAGAGCATTATCAAGTCAAGACAGGAAGAATGAATCCTAACATGTAGGAGAGGGGATCACATGCCGTGATCAACGATTCCAATTGAGTTTCACCTAGATCAACGATCAGGATTGAGTTTAATCCAAATGGACGGTGGGAGGTTACTTTAAGGTCAATAAATAGTTATGTTAGTTGACTGACATGGTCCATGTTACTATGTTGTTTAATCAGTAAAGTGAAAGAGGATGCACACTTTTTGGGCACCTTTGGCTTCAGACAAAGTGTACTTGCTGTTCAAAATAGTACCCCCTACTGGTCCATTCAAGGTTATTACATGATTTCACATTGAATATTCACCAATATTACAAAATAATTCGGATTATTTATTTATTTATTTGCATTTAAATTTTATTTCTATGTGCCCACATCAGAAAAATATATAGGACGACACTGCACACCTGAAACTGCACACATGTCTTTAAATGATCCATTTTAGGTGTTTTTACCTTATGTACTTTCATATTATACCAATATAATCCACTTATTTTATTTTACTCCACATAATGTTTTATGCTAAATACACTAAAGAGTTATATCAAAAATTCTTAGCCCATCCAAGTGAGGCCTTGCGATGGCATGGCACTGACATTGTCATTTGCCTCCACGACTGGCCAACCACAATTCTTGGTGTTCAATGTGTAGAAATTTTCAGGTTTATTATGGATGAAAGTAGATTTCACTCTTTGCAAAGAGGAGCCATTAGCGTATAGCCATTGGTTGTGATACATGTAATTATACTAATCTATTTTTCATCGCCCATTAAAAGCAGTTTAGATTATTAATTTAAAGATATAATATAGATACATCTGTGTACATCATCCTTATCCGAGATCCTAGCTACTATTCCAAACCTTGTCTCTTAGGAAGACCTGACTGCTCTCACGGAGCCTTTCTCTGCAAAGGAACTCGAGGAGGCTATGTCTTCCCTGACTTCTTTCAAATCCCCAGGACTTGATGGTCTCCCAATGGAGCTTTTCAAATCAATCTGGTTGGAATGTTGTGATGATTTCGTTGCTCTTACACATGATATTCTTAAAAAAGGAGTCATGCCCTCTCAGCTTGCTCAGGGAGTTATAACTCTTATTTTCAAGAAAGGAGAAAGGAGTTCCATCTCAAATTACAGGCCTATCACTCTTCTTAATGCAGTTTATAAGATTGTAGCAAAGGCCCTAGCTTTCAGACTGCAGCCCCTGCTAGGTAAATTAATTTTCCCTGAGCAAACTGGCTTTCTCAAGGATAGGATGATCCTAGATAATGTGTTGTTGGTTAACGAAGCTTTGGACGCTGCCTATGAGACCAGTCAGCCGCTAGCTCTACTGATGCTGGATTTTGAAAAAGCCTTTGACAACATTGACTGGACTTACCTCCTCGCAGTCATCAAAAAAATTGGAATCCATGGAAACTTCCTCACTTGGATCCGCATCCTTCTTCAGTCTGCTTCTAGCAAAGTCATCATCAATGGAGCTCTATCGAGCTTCTTCCCCCTGTTCCGATCTATCAGACAAGGGTGCCCCCTCTCTCATTTTCTTTTTCTTCTGGCTGCGGATGGGCTCAATCACCTGCTGCGATTCAGGCATGAATATTAGGGGCCTCAAAAACCCCCAGTCCCTTGACCCCAAGGACAACATTAAATCCTCCACGTATGCTGATGATACGGTCCTTTTGCTTGATAATAGCTCTCAGTCTAATGTGGACAGAATGCTTTCAGCCCTCGACTGTTTTTGTGAGGCGTCGGGACTTAAAGTTAATTGACCCAAGTCCAAAGGTATCATTTCAAGGATTACGCAGCCTGGCTCTGCTGCCCACTGCCATGATTGGGGGGAAAGCAACGGTCTCTCATGGCTTCAAGACGAGAGTGCTCATGTGCTTTTGGGTCACCTCATAGGTCATGATCTGGATGATATTAAGAGATCAAAAAGGTTCATTTCCAACCTCAAATGAAGCGTGTCTCACTGGAGCTCGATGCATCTCTCCATCGCTGGTAGGGCTCTGGTAGCCAACCACGTCCTCTTGGCTTCTTGCTGGTTTTCTTCCTCAGTCTGGTCACCGGGCGAAGCTGTAATCAAACAGATTAAGAGCCTAGTTCGCAATTTCATTTGGGGAGCCTCCAGCCCTTCACAAAATAGAAGAACTTTGGTGAGTTGGAAGCAAATAACACAAAAGAAAAAAAATGGGGGCCTTGGAGTTATTGACCCTGGTTATCAGATCTGTGCTCTACTTGCCAAGTGGATACCCCGGATTTTCACGCATTTTTCTGCCCCATGGAGTATTCTAGTCAGGCAACATCTCTTAAATGCAAAGCCTAACCCTCATTCTATTTGGTCACCCTCGGCACGTTGGGTGGTGCAAGGTGGAAACTCGAATGCCAAACCTCTATCTGGTTCCAGTGCGTGGAGATCCATATGGAGGGCTTGGACTGCTATGCGTATCTCTCTTGCTCAGCTTCAGCCCACGACGTCTGAGGAGGCCCTCAGACAACCCCTCTTTGGAAATTACAATAGAGATTCTGAAGCTCTCATTAAGTGTTCACCTCGCTGGGCATTTTGGGAAGCCGCGGGGGTTTCTTACTTTACTCAGCTTTGGAGCGATGGTACTCTTTTGCCTAGAGAGCTTGTCACCTCTGATATGACCAGTAGGCGGGCTGCTGCTGGTTGGGGGATGGTGACTGCTGATTTCCCTGACCGCTGGGTTTCTCTGACCTCCCATCCCAGGAACAGGAAGGCCCTCAACACATGGTGGGGTTTGGAGGGTATCATTCCCAAAAAAGCTTTCTTTGCTATGTCCCGGGATAGCTCTTCCCTTCGGGGCTGGTTGTTTAAAGTCCACCCTTCTGGTTTTTTACACTCTCCTGAAATTTCTCATTGCGAGGAAGTTGCCCTCTATGCCATCAGAGTCATTTGTATGAACACTGGCAAGATCAGCCCCTTCAGCGGCCAATGGCTGCCACCAAAGCTCTCACTTCCTCTGGTTTTTGTTGGCTCCGCTAACCTTGCTACAGTTCGACCCTGGTGAATGGATTTGGCAAGATAAGAAGCACTCGCCTTTCTTCTCTTACATGGTCAAGAAAGGGTACTCTTTACTAAACTTCCATATCCCAGTGGATCTCAAGCTTACCAAGAAATGGGCTCATTTCTCTGGCCATCCCAAATCTTGGAAGTGCATTTGGAATGATATTTGGAGGAAAGACCAGGCTGCAAAGCTGTCGGGCTTTCTATGGAAGATGGTTAACAGAATTCTCCCAGTCTCTTACTCTGTTTCTGATGCTAGCTCAGTTTGTAAGCTTTGCAACATGAACGTGCCTGAAACCATGGAGCATTGCCTACTATACTGTCACGCTGCCCGTGCTTTCTGGCGTATGGTCCGGAATTTCTACTCCTTCTGGAACCCTCTCCCTCGGGATGATACCTCAGTGTTACTTCTTAATTTTCAAGAGGATGCATTGTGGTCACCTTGCCCGGTATGGGCTTCCCTCAGAGCTCA
Source organism: Takakia lepidozioides (assembly GCA_030704615.1). NCBI lineage: Eukaryota > Viridiplantae > Streptophyta > Takakiopsida > Takakiales > Takakiaceae > Takakia > Takakia lepidozioides. Next base: position 41,771,837 of record CM060732.1, on the reverse strand, counting down.
GACGCTATGGAATATCTGGAAAGCCAAATGTGGTTTTGTTTTTGCTAACAAATGGAGCAACGCTAGGGTTATATTGTTTATGGTTCAATCAGATTTAATGTCTGATGCTAGGAAGGCTTGGCAGGTTATTGGGGAAGCTCTATGCAGATGTGGCCTGAGAAGAAGGACTCAACTTCTCGATGAGTTTGACAACTCCTGGGGCAAAGGGGGCAAAATCTGCACCAGGCAATCTGATTCCTGAGTTCTCTGGAGCGACACCATCCTATCAGGTTGGCAGTTCGCTTAGTGCGATGCATACCCCGCTGGATCGGGAGGACCATGAGGTCAATTGGAGGCATAGAAAATCAGTTAGGAAGGGCAAATCGATTGTGCAACGGTCCTTTGACACCCTTTCTTAGATGGACTTGACTCTTGAGTCTAAGCTTTATCTTCTCTTCTCTCATTACCAGACCTTATCAGACTCTTTCTCTGCAGACTGTTGCCTTTTGGTTACGAAGCAGTGGCTTCTTACATCAACCTCTATGGCACTTTGATATTGAGGTTATTTTTTCCTCATGATGCTATGCTTGTATCTTTCCCTTTTTCAATAAAGTAAAACAGGGCCACACACCCCTGTTCCGCGAAGGAAAAAAGAAAAAAAGAAAAAAAGAAAAAAAGAAGAAGATATATTAATTTCTATTATTCTATTTGCCATAAATCAAAAAAGCTTGTTAAAAATGATTGAGCACTTGAAGGAAGCCGGGGTCAAGTCGAGAACGAAATACAAGTCAAAGCTTGTGAAGCTTGCCAACACACTGTTGATTAGCCTCTCAATTGGTTGACCTTTTTATCAGTTTGTATAGAATATGAGAGAAACCTATTCTCACACTTTGAGCCTCTCAAGTGAAGTCACAAATTGAAGTATCAAGAACGACAAAACAGCATGTTAGAGCAGTGTTGCAAGATCTATATAATGTTGTTGGAGTCGCACATGGAGAGAGTCATTTGGTTCCCTTAGTTGAAGCAGGCATGATATGCTAGTTGCTCATTACCATATCACAAGCATGTGCTTGATATGCACCTAAGTAGGTCAGCAGGGTTTGTTACAGCCCAGCTAGAGTAACCTCTCCACTGGTGGCTGCATTGCGGCTCTATACAATTACTATCTACTATGAGAATGCCACCACTAACCTTGAGAGTTGCCAATGAGTCAGACGATACGCTGGCAATCAGATACTGTAAGTAGCATTTAACATACCCAAAAGTGTCCATCACACGCGATGATACATAGCCATGAACTCTGCAGGCACCTCCACACCCCAACATCTGGTTGGATGGGCATTTTAGTTATGAGGTCCTCTGCCTCATCCAATCGCCCTACACAGCTAAAAAGGTCTACCATGCAGCCAAAATGCTCAACTGTAGGCGTGAGGCCACGAGCTTCAGTCATGGAATCAAAGTAGTGATGGCCTTCAAGACCCCCAAAGCTACATGCACACAGAAGAGATACAAAGGTGATACTAATCTGCTCAATCTGAAGCAGCACCACGAGAAATATACAAACTTGTCCAAATAAAAGATGCTGAACAAACTTGTGCACAAGGCCGCCCCTCTAATCAACTTTCATCTTCAAGCTTTGGAGAAGATCCACCACCCACACCAGAAATATGACAGCACTCTGATTTCTTTCCACTTTCACCAGAGACAGTCAAAATCCCCCCCTTCACTAACTACCTGTAGACCCCGCTACTGTTTCCTGTGGATCTATGGTACGGAAATGCCCTCAACAGTACATCATGGCCAACATTCTCAGGAAATGGTGGACGAACTGAGTAGCTACACAGATCAAAGAATGAAGCAAGGCATCCGAACCATTCCAACAAACAAGACAACGTTTCACCAGTAATCCCCACAAGAACAAACCCCATTCTTTAAAGTGGTGAAAGCGGTTAGCATCCCATACAACAATTGCTTGGCCAACAATCTTTGAGATGAACTTGGTGGAGGTGTGGCAGTCACCACACACCCGCAGATTCTTGATGAGACGCAGAGGCGTCCTAGGGGCTATGCTTATCAGCCCAAAACCAATGGCCAGCTTCTCACTGTGGTAGCAAAGAGAAGCTTCCTTTTGCTCCATGTGATACAAAGCGTGTGTCAGGCACATACCCTGCCTCCTAATTCATCTGCCCAGACAATCTTCTCAGCTTAGCATGGATTTCCTTAATTTTGGGATGCAATTTGTCACCTACAACAAAGGTGTGCACCCTGTTCCCAACCTCAATGCAGCAGCGACCTGGCTCCTTTTTAACCCCTCTGACCTTCATCATCTCACTCACCTTTGCGATTGCCATGGCTTCTGCAGGCACCAAGCAAGGCCATCCACACCACAGCATCTGGTTCCATTGGCATTTTATTAATGAGGTCCTCTGCTTCATCCAATTGCCCGCACGTCCAAGAAGGTCCACCATGCAGCCAAAGTGCTTTACCGTCGGAGTCACACCATGATCTGGACTCAGGAATTGAAGTAGCATCTTCCTTCATCCAGTAGGCCAGCATGGCTGCATGCAGAGAGAACACATAGAAAGGCACTACTGTCTGGATTGAAGCCTTCCTTTTGCATTCTTTCCAATAGTTGCAGGATCTCCCTATGACAACCATGATGGGCATATCCTGCGATCATCGCCCTCCACGACACCATACCTCGTTCAGCCATATTGTCAGAAACTCCCTTTGCATCCTCAATGCTGACATTTGGCATACATGTCCACCAGGGCAGTGTCCAAAATGACATCTGGTACAATTCCGGCTTTGATGATGTCACCATGGACCTCTTTGCCATTTTCCAGGGCTGCCAGGCATGCACAAGCACACCACGAGCACTGGGGTCAGAAAAGTATTCACTCCACAGCTTCTCCTCGTCTCTGTTACTTACAGCACTGGGTTGGCTAGCAAAAGTTTAAACACCAATCAAGTGACTGATCGGCTGAGAAAGTGACAGAATGACATTCTGTTGCATGCAGGCTGTTGTAAAGTAGCACAGCATACCTACGGGCGCTTGCAGGGCCTACAGGCGCCAGATAGCTGGGTTGACAAACTGAAGGTGGCTGCATTGACAGTGCGAGGGAAAGCCGGAGGTGGGGAGGATACCGGAACACATGTCGACATGCCTGTGTGCTATGATTGTTCCTCGCCACTCCCACTTCTCTCCTCAGCCAGTGAAGATGCCTGCAGTGTTTGCTTCCAGCCAGTGTTCCAATCCTTTCTCACAATGAAAGTTCTCAGGTCCCCACTGATGGCAGGACGTGCCAGTGCTGCCTGAAGACAATATCTGTTTTCTGCTCATCACCTCTGTTCAACAACTTCCAAAATCTCGAGGCTGAGCCTACCTTGATATAAACAATTGGGTGCCCACACATCAGGTATTGACAATCTACCTTTTCTCTCTGCATCTGGAAACAAGTTCAGGGAAGTTCTATGCCCCACGTCCCTGCAGTGCATACCCTGCAAGCATCGCGCTCCACGACACCACATCTCGTTCGGCCATATTGTTGAAAACTGCCTTTGCATCCTTAATGCACCCACATTTGGCCTACATGTCCACCAGGCAGTGTTCAGAATGACATCTGGTACAATTCCAGCTTTGATGATGTCACCATGGACCTCTTTCCCCTTTCCCAGGGCTCCCAGGCTTGCACACGCATTGCAAACACAAACTGATTCTATCAACTGTGCCGCTGCAACTGCTGCCTCCAGTTGACCATCTTCGCCCCTTCGCACATCATTTGCTCAAGGTCTCCAAAGCCTCCATCCTGCACCCTTGCTGTGCATATCCTGCAATCATCGCACTCCACGACACCACATCTCGTTCAGCCATACTGTCGAAGACTCCCTTTGCATCCTCGATGCACCCACATTTGACATACATGTCCACCAGGGCAGTGTTCAGAATGACAACGGGTACAATTCCAGATTTGACAATGTCACCATGGACCTCCTTGCACTTTTCCAGGGCTGCCAGGCTTGCACACGCATTGCAAATGCAAACAAACATTATGTGGTTGGGCTTCACCCGTTCGCACATCATTTGCTCATAGGTCTCCAAAGCCTCCATCCCGCCCCCTTACTGTGCATATCCTGCAATCATCGCACTCCACGACACCACATCTCGTTCAGCCATACAGTCGAACACTCCCTTCATACATGTCCACAAGGGTATTGTTCAGAATGACATTTGGTACAATTGCAGCTCTGACAATGTCGCCATGGACCTCTTTGCCCTTTCCAGAGCTGCCAGGCTTGCACACGCATTGCAAATGCACACAAATGTGATGTGGTCGGGCTTCACCCCTTCCCCCATCATTTGATCATAGGTCTCCAAAGCCTCCATACCCGTCCCTGCAAGCATCGCGTTCCATGACATCACATCTCATTCAGCCATAGTGTTGAAAACTCCCTTCACATCCTTAATGCACCCACATTTGGCATACATGTCCACCAGGCAGTGTTCAGAATGACATCTGATACAATTCCAGCTTTGACAATGTCACCATGGACCTCTTTCCCCTTTTCCAGAGCTCCCAGGCTTGCACACGCATTGCATACACAAACAAATGTGACGTGGTTGGGCTTCACCCCTTCGCGCAGCATTTGCTCATAGGTCTCCAAAGCATTCCTACCACACCCATGCTTGGTAAATCCTGCCAACATTATATTCCACGTGATCAAAGATCGTAGAGGCATTCTGTTGAACACTTGGTGAGCATCCATGATGCTCCCACGCTTAACATACATGTTGACAAGGGTGTTGAGTAGAAAAACATTTGTCGTGAATCCACTTTTGATAATGTGAGTGTGCACCTGCTTTCCAGCTTCCAGATCTTCCATCTTGATGCACTTAAGCAAGAGACAGACATACACATCTGAATCTGCTGAAATGCCTCCTTGGTTTAAAGTCTGTAGAGCCTCTGTCAGTCTGCCTGCCGCACAAAGCATCTTCACATGCCCAAAAGTGCCAGAAGAGGCATTGTGGACTCCTTGTCTTGATCTTCTTTCAGAAGCAATGGTCATAGTTGAGGTGCCTGATTTTATCAACTGTGTCACTGCAGTTGCTGCCTTTAGTTGACCATCTACTCATGCAGGTTTCTTGTAGCTATTGATCCACAGGGAATCATAGGTAATCTGGAGCTTGATATCCGGCCCTCTTGGATGAATCTGGACCTCTATCCATGGTCCTTCAGCTATCCCTGCCTGTGGAGAAATCATGAATACATCCTCAGCCTTGCTGCTAGCAGCTGACACCGACGATGTGAAGCTCTTCCAGCAAACACCCCAACCCTACTAATTACAGTAGTTCCAATTCTGAATTGCATCTGCTTCTCTCTGTAGTCCAAAAGGCATTCACCTTTTGTCTCCATTGTCCCACCATTGACTGGCGTCAGAAAGTGTTCATTCCAAAGCTTCTCCTCATCTATGTTATCAGTTTTGGATACTTTCCTGCTGCAACATCAGCAGTAACTTGTCAAAGTCACTCCAAACCACCACAGATCCACCCAAAAAGCTAACTTGCAGAATTCAATATGCATCTCAGTGCCGAGTCTAATGAGAGGGCAAAACAGGCTGAAATAGGTCGAAGAAGAAGGTGCCCTCACCACATTGTACTTGACCTTGTGTCCTGACCCATGGAGAATTTGACCGACCATCAACCCAAAAGGACCTCTTGAGTGTGCTGCTTGTGTCTGTAGTCAGGTAATGTCGGATTGGTCTGTGAGAACCACCACGGTGCAGCTGAGCAGGCAGAGATTGAAACACGGCCTGCTAAGACCAATCTGACTCTCCCGAGAACCTTGTAAACATCAGGAAGAATACCAAATCATGGTACTAACAGGAACCAAGAGCCCACATTTGCAGGATGGACAAACTTCTTCACATCGTACATTAAGAAAAGCCACACCTTGCGATTGCGGTTGTCAGCAAACACCCCAACCCTACTTATTACAGAGTTCCAATTCTGAATTGCATCTGCTTCACTCTGTAGTCCAACGGGCATTCACCTTTTTGTCTCCATTGTCCCAGCTTCTCCTCATCTCTGTTATCTGTTTTTGGATACTTTCCCGCTGCCACATCGGCAGTAACTTGTCAAAGTCACTCCAAACCACCACAGATCCACCCTGCAACGAGCTAACTTACAGAATTCCATATGCATCTCAGGGCCGAGTATGATGAGAGGGAAAAACAGGCTGAAATAGGTCGAAGAAGAAGGTGCCCTCACCACATTGTCCTTGACCTTGTGTCGTGACCCATGCAGGATTTGACCGACCATCAACCCAAAAGGACCTCTTGTGTGTGCAGAAGAAGGCGCCCTCACCACATTGTCCTTGACCTTGTGTCATGACCCATGGAGGATTTGACCGACCATCAACCCACAAGGACCTCTTGTGTGTGCTGCTTGTCTCTGTAGTCAGGTAATGTCGGATTGGTATGTGAGAACCACCACGGTGCAGCTGAGCAGGCAGAGATTGAAACACGGCCTGAGTCTGATGAGAAGGCAAAACAGGCTGAAATAGGTCGAAGAAGAACGTGCCCTCACCACATTGCTTGAAACCCCTCCGCGCTCAAGGATGGCGGGTACCGTATCGTCGTCCCTTCCTCGCGCTGCAAAGACATTTTCGGGCAGTTCGGGCAGGTCCGACGAAAATTGACGACGACGAAACGTGGCGACGATGACATGGCGACGATGACGTGACGATGATGACGAGGCACTATGGCACCCTATTCCTGCTCTACGCTAAACTAGCTTCCGACCTTCGGTCGTCGCTAGAATTCCTAAACCCTAGTGCAATCGATAGAGCCCAACACAAATAAACACCCCATGTGCTGCATCCACATGAAATGCAATACACTACAATGTTGTGCAATGCAACTGAAAGAACACGAAGGCAGCAAAACCCGATAGACCCTTCAGACAGTCTTGTAAGTTTTCTGTCTTGTATGCTTTCAGAGTAATGCACTAAAGGAGCTTGGATATAGACACTTTATGATTTGGTAAATTAATTTGGCAAATCCACATTCCCCTAAACAAGGATAAAATCATCATAATTAGACTTTTCGGTTGCAATTTTCTCCACAGCAACTCCCGACCCTGAGAAGAGATTTCCTTGAATTGTCAGGGCAGAATGATCTGCAAGCCATCAAACCAATGGAATAGTTGGGTGATACAGCTCCTAAAATATGAAAACCCTGAGAATGAGTACCATAAAACTCTGGTCTCAGCACAAAACTTCTAGATGGTTGAAAAACAAGTTCAACCTGAGCTGGAGAAGTCATTCTCTTGTCTTCCTTTCTTGGCCAACACTGAAACCTAGATTCGCCTCATATAACTCACTCAAGTGCAAGGTAATTATGACCTAAAGGATCTTGATAAATTGACAAAGTCAACAAAAAATATAAACCTTTCTCTCCCAAGGTAGTTAGCCTACCACATTCTGGCAAGGAAATTTCCAGAATGTGTAGAAATGCTGAGGTGTGTGTTTCTTTGAAAGTTCACCAGGTCTTCATAATCCTGAAAACATGTGACCTCTACTCTCAACAAGAGACCCCATGAAGGTATGGGTGGCGCTTGCATAATCTAAGTTCTGAGACGTGTTGGCACAACAGACTTGACTCTTGATCCTGAACATAACTTGTCTGTCAAATTAAGTTAACAGGGTTGCCTCACAAAAAAAGTAAATGCTGAGGGCTCAGGGGCAGTGCAGCCTGTGATCTCAAAAAGTACAGGCATGTGTACCCCGGGAAGGTGAGGCACAACGCAATGAAAATCACCACCGGTTATCCAGGGGTTTCACTTTATAAACTCGAACAATCCAGTTGGATGACGTGAACGCCTCTTCCACATACTGCAGCTCCACATTCTTGTTTCCAATTTCTGCTCCTCGGGCACGATCCCATCTGCAATAGAGAAAAACACAAAAAGGCAGCTTGAATTTCATTCCCAAACTTTCAACTGACAAATGAAAGTTTAGGGCTGCCACATATGACTTGATTCAAAGCCATCGAGGGACTCTGTTATGTTCCATTTCCGCCCATCTTTTCTGGGATCTAATTAGTGCTGACTTTTGAAACAACCCACAGAGAACCATGACCATGGCAACCTCTCAGAGGAGGAAAAAATCAACTATCTAAAACTTCCAAAGAAGCACAGTTGGTAGACTGTTGTGAGTAGTGGAACACAACAGGAGTGGGCTAGATGCATAACAGTGCCTATTTTTTTAAGAACAAAGAGATTAGAAATGAGAATTACCCAGGGGGTTTGCCATACTCTGTGCTCAGTTCTCCAAACCTGTAGTAACATAGCTTGTACCTGCTCAGCATCCACAAATGGATTTGTTAGTCCCAACCTCTCCCTGGGAAGTGGATGATGAAGAGACTGTCGATTTGAGAGACGATGCTGTTGAGCATACTAATGTTTCATGCTAGCGTTTTGATGGTTTCATGATATCATTTTTCGAAATTTCCTATGACAGATACTATGTACTGCCAGCATTTTCTGAAGTAATCAAGCTAGCTTGATAACTCTGTCAATCACGATGTACCCAATTCAAACAGATAGTATGAAAGCAGATTGCACAGGTGCAAGGAAGGACAGAAACACTGTCACCAAGCATACATTAAGCATTGAAGCATCTTGGGGGCAGCTTCCTTGTCAATTCGATATTCGCCATTGTTTAGGTAATCAGACTCCCTGATAATAGGAAAAACACCTCCTCCAATACGTACCATCCAAAGAAACCTGCAAGCTCAGCCACCAAGCAGATTTTATCAGTTCGAATAAAACAGCTTGAATATTAGTTGACATTCTTCCATCTAGCATTAGCCCCAAACATGGTTGGCTAACAAACACAGTTTCCAACCCATACAAGTGGCCCCGTGGTAAGAAGGGCCTAGGAGCCCCTGGAATTTGGCAAAGAAGTCTTAAACAAGTGCAACTGCAAGCTTTTTCATACTCGTACAATGAAAACATTGAGTACCAAAGAACCTTAAAAAGTGGAAAATGGACATGACACCAGGGGTTTCAGTCCACAAACTTGTTGATGTCGTCTGAGGAGTATCCGGTTACCCCCCCAAACACCACAAGTATGTAGTCCACATCCAGTTGCTGCATAATCTCATAGGCTTCGTCCTCATAGGAAGACATTGCCCGTCCGACAGTCGCGATGTGTGTGTTGTTCCAGGTGTTGTTATCCACAATCACTGTCCGGTTGGCCATGGCTGTAATCTGATATCCGTAGTCCCACCATGACATGACCTTGGCATCTGTAGGCGTGTTATGCTGGAGCCAAAAGTAGGCCTCACGGAAGTCATCGAATATGACACGGTCTCCATTGGATTGCCGTGCTGCCAGCACGATTGATGGTGATGAGTAAGCCTCCGATGTCACCCAATTGCAGTGAAACACAATTATTAACAAGTATAGACTGCCCAGCATCAAAATAGCAATGAGCCCTCTTTTTGGAACGGCAACGGCTGGTCAATCCCACTCTGTAACAAGGTCACCACCCAGAATCAGTTAGAATTCGCTTCAGACTTGCAAGTACAGAAAGTCAGGTTTAGCGAAGGTTCTCCGGTGTTCAGTATATTTATTTGCCACATGTATATTAGTGACTGGCCCTAGATAAAGGATTCACCTTTGCAGAGGCCTTCTGACTCCCCGAAGTCTTGGCAGACGACAGGACTGGGATCTTCTCTCTCACCAGCACAGACAGGTTTTTGAGGCTAGCCGACACCGCCACAGCAATGATTAAACAAACAGCTGGGGTAGCCACTAAAATGAGACGAACCATAACTCCGGCAAAATACAAGCTGGTCATACCATAGATAATAACAAAGATAGTTGCATCAGTGAGCTTCTTGAAACAGAAGTAGAGGCCTGCGGGGAAGAGGATCAAGAGAATGTGAAAATCAAACATGAACGAAGACCATGACGTCGGTTGGTGCTCAGAAACAGAGGCAATGATGGGGATGTGATCTTTAGCATATGTCGGATCCAGAAGAGAGTAGAATCTGCCTGTCCATGGAGAAATGTACCCTGTTGCCATACCCACACCAAGCCCCAGACCTCCAACAGTGGCTGCAATTCTCACTGTAATCTTAAGGAAGGATCGAAACAGTTTGGGATCCCCGAGCTCTTGTCTCACCCAATTGGCAAAATAGAATACCTGCATTGCAAGGGGGACCCATCAAAATCTCTCTCCACATGTCTGCAGTTCTGCACATAAACCCTTACAATACAATCTGATCTTCTGCATCCTGTTATCTCCTTTGGTCCACCACTTACAATCTTCCACAAGCACAAATGCAATGTGGAAGGTTTTCAATCGCCATCTTGCACTCTGCAAGTCAAAGCCTAGGTTTAGCACATTTTGGCCAAGGTGTTATGCTACATGCTTGAAGAATTAGTGGGCCAGTTTGCCATCCATAAACTAACTGTGGAGTTAGTTCCACCCAAATGCAAAGGTACCCACTAACCAGACTTCAAGCACAATGAAGATTCGCGAGCAAACCTATAATGGCAGGTCAGTTCCTGCATTGATATTGCTGAGACATGTTTCTGTTACTTTAAGATGGATTGGGGCATTTTGACTCCCTGAACATGTGTGTGGCAACCCCAAAATATCAATAGAGAGGGTGTTATTAAAGCCCTGGCTTGTTGTGGGACTTACTGCTTGAAGGCAATGTGGGAATTGCACGCAGTACGAAGTAGGCAGCCCTCCTTCAAGAGGGAAGCCATTGCAAGTTGAAAAAAAATGAAGTCTTCCTACATGCCCATACAGTCCTCCTGCCATAGCAAGTCGAGTGTATAAGACCTAATTCACCAGTGTCAGCGAAGCTTGAAATAGGGCCATTGGATGGAGTGACAAGTTGAAAGGGGTTCCAGCATTTCTCTTCGAGAGTCTCCCAGAGGCAAGTTCCCGCTAATGCACGATTTAACGAGTCTCACTCAATTGTAAGTCCCTATGAGGTGTGGTTACAGTCCATCTATGACAAGGATAATCGTGTGCAGGATCCTCTGTTTCCTCAACCATGTGACCATCAAGCAATTATAGTGAAAGGCACAACCTTCAGCTCGACTCTGAACGGCAAGTGGGAGGAAATGAGGAAGAAGTGGAGTCTCTTCGAGAGTCTCCCCAGAGGCAAGTTCCCGCTAATGCACGATTTAACGAGTCTCATCAATTGTAAGTCCCTATCTCTTCGAGAGTCTCCCCAGAGGCAAGTTCCCGCTAATGCACGATTTAACGAGTCTCACTCAATTGTAAGTCCCTATGAGGTGTGGTTACAGTCCATCTATGACAAGGATAATCGTGTGCAGGGTCCTCTGTTTCCTCAACCATGTGACCATCAAGCAATTATAGTGAAAGGCAACCTTCAAGCTCGACTGAAAGGGCAAGTGGAAATGAGGAAGAAGTGGAGTAGCAATATTACCTGCATCAAGAAAAAAACGCCCATGGCTGCCATGTGCTCCCCCGACTGCACATGCTGGAAACCGACAAACCGAATCTGCATTGCCAGCAGCATTCCCAAGATGTAGATGGTGTTGTATGCAATGTACAGACGGAGTGAATAGCGCCCACTCACCAACAGCACCAACACATAGATCGGGAGCAAGTTGATGATGAAGATGTAACCTCCCCAAGCAGAGACCATATAAAAATATGCGAATGCTGCCGCCACAGACCACGCTAGAGAGCCAGTGTTTACAGCCTTGACAAATAGATAAAAAGTTAAGACCAGGGCAAAGATCGCAACGCCTTCATTATCATAAGATCCTGCAACCGAGCGAGAGATGTATCCCGGGCAGATTGCCATAAACATTGCAGCAATGAGTCCTGTCCCCCTATCCCGAAGCTCCTTGCCAAAGAAGTAGGAGACAATCGCTGTGTTTGATGCAAAGAACGGGGCAGTGAGCACGCACACGTCCTTGATATGAACAGCAAAACTGAAGAATCGTAGCGTCCAATAAATGAATGCAGCTGTGACCATGAGGCCAGGGTACAAAGTGCCACCAATGATTCGGCCAAGAGGATACCAGCTCTCATAATCAAACCAGTTCCAGAACTCATAGAATCCTTTCTTTGTCAAGAAGAGAGTCGTCCTGTAGTTGAAGTAAGGATCAAACTCATGGATTACACTTTCATAACGCAGCACACTGAATAGGCGTGTCGCGAATGCCAGAATGTAAATGAGCACCAGCGCACTCACTCTGATCAATAGCTCCTGCTGCTTGGTTTTTAGTCTAAAATTCTTCACATAAGTGTATAACCCATCCCATTTTGCGGACAGGGCAGAGGATGGCGGTGACGGGGGCAGCAACGCAGCCTTTCCCGGCCCGTTCGCTGCTTTCGAACTCATTTTTCCTCCTTCCCCTCTCTCCCTCTCCAAAAACAACACCTTCACAACACTCGATACCCCCGCCAGAACTCATCAACTACAAACACTATCCTCACAACAATCAGACCGGAGAGGAATCTAACAAGGAAGTGCCTTCATCCTCCACATCAGGTCACCAGCAGCTCTGCCATCGTAAACACGACCAGCAAACGTTCTTGGGCTGCCGAACCTGTCCCAAACGTTTTCCCCAACCCTAATTCTGGACGCTACACAACACGAGCCTCGCGCCTCCGTCTCCGTAGTTGCCTCCGTCCACAACTCGTCGCCACTGTGGAGCTTGCAGGGCCCTGGCAGTGACCAGTAGAGGTACTTACGATATTAATAAGATGGGTGCTAGACTCAGCATTTGGACCGCCGCTGTCTGTCGACTCCCAGTCGATAACATGTAGAGTAGGCTTAGATAGCATCGTGTGCAAAGGGACAAACAAACCTAACGAAGCTTACTTGTTCATGAGTGCATGCTAACGGAGTCGAGCAATTCCAAAATCCAGGATCTTTTACAGTGCCGACTCTCATTGCCCATGACAGTGAGGTTTATGGGTTTGTTGGGCCATGCAGAGCAGCTTCATGCTTACGCTACTGTGCTCCTTCGTTGTGTGTGTGCAGCAGGCAGAAGTTTAATGCAGGCGTAGTGTGAGTTGGCTGTTATTTGTAGGTATGACAGTGAGGTTTATGGGTTTGTTGGGCCATGCAGAGCGCTTACGCTACTGTGCTCCTTCGTCGTGTGTGTGTGCAGCAGGCAGAAGTTTAATGCAGGCGTAGTGTGAGTTGGCTGTTATTTGTAGGTACTCAATGTGAACGTATCACATTGGTTTCCCTGTGGTTTTATTGTGCTTGTGGCTACTGTATCCGCTGATGTGATAGTGATCGATGTAGCTGGAAGACCATGTGTTAATTGTACACTTCACATACATATATGCAAAATGAGGTTGTTTCTCTCTGGCTCATGTTATATGTTGGAAGTAATTAAACATATCTACAACCAGACATACTGACAAGTCACAGTTAACAATAGAGATAAGCCTCGGTTAGCTAAAAGATAGCTAAAGTTAGCCTCAGTTATTAGTGACTCAAGTCATTGTACCAGAATAGCACGTGGAGATAACTTAAGTAAAAGCATGGAGTTATGCTATAGTTATCTCAGCTATTTCTGGATTAGACTTTGAATATAAATAGGGAGAGCTCGGAGGGTGGACACAGCTTGTTGTGGTCCTATGGTTGGGTGGAGAGTTCTCAGTAATCAGTTCATCTTTTATCTCTATTCTTTGTCGAATTCCAACATGGTATCAGAGCAATTCTTTTCTAGGTGAGGGTTGGTAGTTGAGATTGAGAGAACTTGATTATGGCTGGAGCGTCGTCTTCTAGCAATCCTCCTTCTATGTCTATGACGAGTGCATTAGATGTGAGAGTGGAAGATCGATTCAATGGAGCTAACTATCAAACCTGGAAGTTTAGGATGGAGATGGTCCTTCTAGACAAAGATCTATGGGGAGTGACTGATGGATTAGTCCCAAGACCTGACACTATTGTTGGCCAAGCCATATGGGATAGGAAAGATCAGAAAGCAAGAGCTAGCATCATCACAAGCTTGAGAGACAAACAGTTGCATCTCATTATAAGTGCTAAGAATGCTAAAGATGTTTGGGACAAGCTAGCAAGCATATATGAGACGAAGGATGTCACATCGCAAGTGTATGCGACGCAAAAGTTCTATGGTCTGAAGATGACCGAGTCAGACTCAGTTGAACAATACTTGAATTTGTTTTGTGTGTTCGAGATCAACTAGTCTCTGTGGGAACTAATGTGACTGATGAACACGCCGCAGTGGTGCTATTGGCAACCTTACCTGAATCCTATGATGGTTTTGTGGTGTCTCTAGCAGGACAAACCAACTTAACTATTGATGTTGTCATAAGACTTCTCCTCAAGGAGGAAACAAGAAGAAAATGTCAAGGTACGTCTACAGAGGTAGACAAAGCTTTGTTCATAGGCAAGACTGGAGTAGTCTTGAATAGAAGACTCCCTTCACATATGTCTCAGAAGTCCCAGAGGTTTCAGAAACCTCAATCTAGCTCAAAGATCAAAAAGGCCAAAGTGAGGTGTTTTTATTGCAAGAAACTTGGTCACATGATCAAGGATTGCATTGCAGATGAACGCAGCAGAGAGAGTCAAGGAAACATAGCTACTCATCAGAGGAATGTTATTCTATTTGTTGTGTCTCTCTCAGCCACTACTAGACAGAAGCATGTGTGGTATGTTGATTCAGGAGCATCTCAACATATGAGTTCAGAGAGAGCATTTCTTATCCTATAGATCTCTTTCACTTACACAATATGTTCTTTTGGGAGATGATAGCAAGCATGTCATTGGTGAAGAAGGCTCAGTTTATCTTATGCTCAATGAAGGGGAAACCATAGAGATGGAAAATGTCTTACATGTCCCTACTTTAACAAAGAACCTGCTGTCTGTAAGGCAAATTGTTGCAAAGGGATACATAGTGGTATTCCAAGATGAGAGTTGTACTATCACAGATAGCTCAGAAGTTGTGGTAGCAAGAGCTTTTCTTGATAATTGCTTGTATAGATTACAACATCATGTCTCTAGTGCTCTTACCACATTTTCACCACAGTTGGGATCTACACCTGTCATGTCAGAAACAGAGTTGTGGCATAGAAGGTTAGGTCATGTGAGCATTAAGAAGTTGAGACAGATACAACTCTCAAGCCATTTTGTGGAAGGACTATCATTGAAGGAGATGAGCGATATGCGTCTATGCAAAGGTTGCTTTGAAGGGAAGCAACATCGAGGTCAATTTCCTAAGGATGGTGGACAAAGAGCCACAAGTATATTGGAGATTGTACATTCTAATGTGTGCGGGCCAATGCAAACCACATCACTTGGAGGAGCAAGAGATGAAGTTGAAGATGTGCCAATTCTAAGGAGATCTCAGCGGGAAAGAAAAGCTCCTAGTAGGCTGATTATATCTATGAGTGCCATCGAAGCTATGCAAGAAGCATCACAAGTGGTTGAGTCTGCTACATATGAGGAAGCGATGCGCTCTCCAGACAACCTACAATGGGAAATAGCAATCAACTTAGAGTTGGATTCATTGATGCAAAACAAAACATGGACACTCACTAGGTTGTATACAGGACGAAGAGCCATTGGTTGCAAATGGATCTTCAAGTTGAAGTACAAAGTTGATGGATCTATTTACCGGTACAAAGCTCGTCTTGTAGCTAAAGGCTATGCACAAATTAAAGGAGTTAGCTCTTGCAGCTCAACATGATCACGAAGTTCATCAAATGGATGTTAAGACCGCATTTCTGAATGGAGAACTACAAGAAGAGATCTACATGAGACAACCTGAAGGGTTTGTACAAGGAGGAAGTGATATTGTGTGTAAGCTGCAAAAGAGTTTGTATGGACTCAAACAAAGTCCTCGAGCTTGGTATGCTAGGATCGATGCTTACCTCTTAAAGGCAAGATTTGAGCGAAGCATTGCTGACACAAACATCTATGTGAAAAAGATGGGAAAGCAATTTGTGGTCATAGCTCTATATGTGGATGACACAATCATTGTCACCAACGATCATAAAAGGTTGTTGCCAGAAACCAAAGCACTGTTGAGTGCTGAGTTTGTCATGACTGACATGGGTGAGATTCGGTTCTGTCTTGGTATTCAAATCAGCAGAGATTGAGTGAACCATACAATATTCATGCATCAACGACAATACATTGAGACAATTCTACAAAGGTTTAAGTTGGAGATGAGTAAGCCAACATCAACTCCTCTCGAAGTTGGTTTGAAACTTACGAAGGATATGACACCTAAGACTCAAGAAGAGCAAGAAGATATGAGGAAAACTCCTTATCAAAGCGCAGTCGGCAGTTTGGTGTATTGCATGGTTTGTACATTGCACATTCAGTGGGAGTGGTCTCACAATTTCTTTCAAATCCCGGACAAACCCATTGGAAAGCAGTGAAGAAGATATTTCGATATCTAAGAGGAACATCAACCTCTGGTCTACTCTATAAGAGAGTGGAAGATCTAAGTTTGTTGGGTTTGCTGATGCTGACTGGGCATGAGACGTTGATAGTAGAAAATCAACTTTGTAACAGCATTGTCATCAACAAAAGCTGAGTACATGTCCATTACACAAGCAGCAAAGGAGGCTATTTGGTTACGGAAGTTGCTTGGAGATTTGGATCATCTCTAATCACTACCTATAACTCTCTATTGTGACAATCAAAGTGCGATTGCACTGAGTCAGAATCCGAAATATCATTCAAGGACGAAGCACATTGAAGTGCAACATCACTACATATGGGAAGTTGTATGCAAGGGAGAGATCAAGATGATCTATTGTGATACAGGAGATATGGTTGCGGATGTTTTGATGAAAAGTCTACCACAAACAAAACACATGAAATGTTCAACCTTACTTGGTGTCTCTTCTCCAAAGACAAACGAAGTAGCTCAATGATATGGTTTAATTGAGTGAGAGTGTTGGAAGTAATTAAACATATCTACAACCAGACATACTGACAAGTCACAGTCAACAATAGAGATAAGCCTCGGTTAGCTAAAAGATAGCTAAAGTTAGCCTCAATTATTAGTGACTCAAGTCATTGTACCATAATAGCAGGTGGAGATAACATAAGTAAAAGCATGGAGTTATGCTATAGTTATCTCAGCTATTTCTGGATTAGACTTTGAATATAAATAGGGAGAGCTCGGAGGGTGGACACAGCTTGTTGTGGTCCTATGGTTGGGTGGAGAGTTCTCAGTAATCAGTTCATCTTTTATCTCTATTCTCTGTCGAATTCCAACAATGAGATCACTGACGAGATTCTTCAATTGAGAGTATCACTTTTGGAGTATCTAGTGCATGTTTCGATCTCGTTCTGTCCCGAAGCATTGTAGCTCCTGGGTTGTAACATGAACACGTACCCTCGACAATTGGCGACCTAGGTGCAGTCTGTCCAGGTCAATCCACATCTGTCTGAGAGGCTAGATCGCATGCCATATTCACACTCAGAGAAAGACAATCATCGTCATTGAGCTGTAAAGGATCATGCACGAGTGTTGTATGTTCTTGCAGATTGTTCTAGACAACGTAGGGCACCATAGGCACAAAATTAAGCTAGTGAATGTGCTCGAAAAGGGAGATCCCTGCACATGTCATTGCGGCCCAGCTCCAATTTCGTAAGCACACTGAGAGTCGGATTCAAAGCCCAATCCACATCAAAGCGCAATCAACATCAAGGAACATCGGTTGAACAACATTTTGTTTGTTCGACCGATAACTTTCTCCAATCTAGCGCAGATCTATTTACCATACATCTACAGAAGTTGCTAGTGGATCTGCCCGAGTTACTAGGGGAATTTCGATTCCAATGTAGCAGCTCAACTCTACATGATTTAGACACCCCTGCAGAGCAAGCACTGCAACATGTGGCCTCCTTTCTGTAAGCTGCGGCGTCTGAGTAAATAGAACGACAACAATACAACTGTCAACAATATAGCAATACATACAACATAGTAATAGAATGAAAACTAAGTCAGTATCGATTGCGTTCTAGAGCTATCTAGTTGTAAAGCAGCAGCCCAATTGAACGAGTCCCGCGATCGTAAGTGGAAGAATGATCAGCTGATAGTAACACAATTAAAAAGAGGCTGCCAAGGACAAGAGAGGGACCGGGTCCGCTCTAGCAGCTCTCAGAAGTTAATATAAGGGAGGCCACCCTCCTGTCGAGGTGACAGATCAGTCATCGCTTGACGGTAACACGTCTCCTGACGAGTTATTCCAGTATATGCTACGAGTCATCAACTCGTCACACACAATTCCATAAATAATAGAGGACGTCCGAGAATCTTCCACCCCAAATTCTTGGGATATTCACGATATTCACTCCCCCAAGATGTGCAGAGCAGCCTCGATCAGCAGTGCGTGTGAGCTATACTATTAATGGGACCTTTCGATGGACGGTTACATAGTCTCCATTTTTTCCATTTTTCCGAGAAGCGGGAATGCCGAGAATCTTGCCATAGTGGTCTCGGGGGCAGAGAGACAGGGAAGAGACAGCTGCTATAAAAGCCAGCAGCTCACTGGCAAGTCTTCATCTGATTTGGGTGCTGCAGGTCATTGTGGTATTCTGCTTGACGGGCGTGGTTAGAGGGAGGTGGACTTGGTTGGTGAGTTGGCATCCCCTTGCTCTCTACGTTCCTGTCCCTTGATAACATGGATTTGGACCCTAGTTCTTCCTTCACTGGATTTCCTTCCTTCCCTGGATTTCCAGTCGCCTACTGCACAGTGGTAGACAGCTTGTGTATATGCTCGCTCTACCTTATGTAATATTGCATACATTCTTGTGTTGTACTGTTGCACATTCCGGCTAGATATTTTTTAATCATCGTGTAGTTGTGCGTTTTGTTACAGTATATGATCTCTAATCCTTGATTCTGTATAGAAGTGTCCAAACCTATTAGCTGAATTCCAACAAGTAGAACTAGCTACACAGCCCATCCAGCAGCACAAATGGAATGACTGAAAGAAGGAGGATAACAGATTATGAGCGCTACCTATGGATGGTGGATCACTTAGCACGCCCATACGTTCCATGCATGCTCTCCATACTCACTCAACCACCTTGACTATGTCTACAGGTACAGGAAGTGATCACAAACTCAGTGGCGATTGAATATCGGCAGCTTCCAGCAGCAATTGAAGCGCTATCGAAGTTCATTATGGCAAACGTACAACTTTTGTTGGCCCTGCTTTGTGTCTGCTTTGCTTCAGCACTAGCACCAAGTGCACAGGGCCCAGATGGGCCTCATCTCGTCCGCGGGGCCAGCGTACAGAAACATGGGAGTGAACGGAGCTGGGAGGAGAGGGAGTTCACCATGGATCGGCTGAATTCTGCGGAACCCGGCAGAGTTCCCGAATTGAAGGTGCATAGCAGCAGCTTTGAGGAGTTTAAGCAGAACTCGTTTAACTCGACAAAATATAACTCGCCAACAGTTTGACCAGTTGTACAGAGTATCTTTCATTATGTCCACCCACATCCTGAACCATTTTATCGAGCAGGCATACGATATCTCTTTGATCGGCCGTGCGGACGGAACGTATTTTTTTTCAGATCAATGGGCAGGCTAATTTGCCCGACGGAGTTATACCGGACGTCGGTTATTGATTTCGTATGCATAACAAAAGAGGGCAAGCAATTAGTGTGAGTACTCTGGGGATTGTTTCACTTCCCACTGACAAGGAAGCACTGCTAAGAGCATTCCAGCTGGTACGGGCCTGAGAGAGATGAAGAATTGGCCGACTCATCTGCCGATCTGCCAGGTTCGTTACAACAGACACACCTCTAGCTACTGCTTTTGTTGTGATGCCCTCAAGGTATAACCATGTCCGTCCTGCTGGAAGCCCTGGATACTGTCGCCGTCGTCATCAGGTATGGAGCAGTGAAAGCACGAAACAAGACAGAGAGAGGACCCTCCACAAGCAGCCCAAAAGCAAATACTGAGCACTCAGGAACAAAGAAAGAAGGGTTCATGAATGGCCGCCTGATTAAAGGCTGCAACAGCCATGGATAGGGAAGATAGCTTTATCAGCAGTAATTCAAGCAATGACTAACTGCAAAGTTAGGAATGTTGGTTCCATGAACTTTACCAGAAATGAGGAAGATGATACACGAACGTTATTGACAACATTGAAAGATAACACAGGAGGTTGCAAATGGAAATGTATCCGTTTCATTGAATCAAATGGAGTACCAAATCACAGAGTTTATTAGAGAGCAGGTGCGTGATGGTCCGTCCGCATGACCCACAGACTCGCCCTGACACTAGTATGCAAGAAACTAGCAAACATTTTGTGTTACTTTGCTGGCACACACACAGTCAGCAATCATCATCCCTCACGGGCGATAAATGTTGATATTCCAGAAAGCACAACGGTCGGCATCGTTCCTCAGCGGCGCACTGCGGCAATAGTCCGTGACGGGTCCTGTGATGCCTCTGGTAGCGACAAAGACGCCCGTGTGAATGAGGCCTTCGAGGGCTACTTGCGGTATTCGGTGCAGTCCCCAGCATGGAACTGCGAGACTAATGAAGCCCACCATCGTCCGACCAGAGGCCTCGAAGGTATGGATGAGTTCCATGTGCGAAGGAAAACCGGTCGCAGGATCCCCCTGCCACTGCTGGATTCAGCAACATGATCTTGGGATGCAAGGTTCACACTGTAGGTCAGTGTATTGAGTTGCCCAAACACAGTAGCTGTTAATCTAGCAACAGATGAAATGTGGACGTCAAGGCCTATGTGCCCAGACCTGTCTTTGTAGGAGTCAATAGTTTGTCCTTGTGATTCAGTGGAAGGCTAGCATGATGGCTTGACTGGGAGGCATCCCTTGTCAGGAAAATGTTGTACCGGAAATAAACTTGTTGGGTTCTGTGAACTTACTTGTTTCAGACCTTCATGGGGTCTGTCAAGGATTGTGATGTGTCGACTACCTTCGTCTGCTTTCTGGCTTGGTCTGGATTGTAATGAGGCCAGCAGGTTGTGGGGGTCATACTTCTTCTACCTAGGATGTGGCTATGGCTATCTGAACATTGCCTGTTACTCAAATTGGAGCTCAAAGTGTACTGGGCTCCCACTGGCTTTGCATAAACCGAGTGTGACATTCACCTGGACATGGTAAGATGCCTTGGGATTAGTGATGTTTAGCTCTTGACTATTTGAGGTTGAAGAACCCTACTTTGTAATCAGATCCCAAAATAAAACCAGTCTACTTTGATGCCTACGTTTGGCATGTACATCCCTTTACTATTTCTCTGCACAATTTGCCTGAAAACAGCCTTGTTGTCTCTCAACTTCACATTATCCAATGTGTCATGTGCTGCTACATTCAATTTGGACGGTGTTTTATTTTTATTCTAGTGACGACCGAAGGTCGGAGACTAGTTTAGCGTAGAGAGAGAATGCCATAGTGCCACGTCATCATAGCCACGTCGTCATATCTAGCCACGTCATCTTCGCCACGTCGTCATATTCAGCCACGTCATCGTCTGACGTTTTTCTTAAGAACCTGCCTGGACTGCCCGAAAAGCCCGAAAATAAGTTCTCGAGTTTTCAGATTTTCGTGGAGGTGTTGAGTGTTGAGCCCTCTTATGGTCCGACAGATACAGAGAGAATGTACGAATGTACTCGTAAGGCATTGCTTGCTCAGTGCCCATCGACCCTGTGTCTAGCTTTGTGAGGAACACAAGGAAATAAATGCTGCCTTTGTGAGGGGCTCACTCCATCGTCATCGTCTGTGCCAAAGACGTCCATGGTGGCATCCTCAAAGCTGGATTTTGGCCATGTATGCCAACTGCGGGAGCCTGCAGCATGCGCGGCAAGTGTTCGAGAATATGGCTCAACGAAATGTGGTCTCCTGGAACACCATGATCGCAGGATATGCTCAACATGGGTGTGGAATGGAGGCTCTTGAGATCTATGACCAAATGCAACAGGCAGAGGTGATGCCCGGCAGGGTCACGGTTACGTGTGTGCCCAATGCGTGTGGTAGGCTAGAGGGCCTGGAAAAGGGTGAAGAGGCCCATGCTCACATCATCAAAGCTGGATTTTTGCGAGACATCTTTCTGGAGACTACCCTGGTCGAAATGTATGCCAAATATGGGAGCACGAAGGATGCACTAAAAGTATTTGATCAAATGGCTGAACGGGATGTGGTTTCCTAGAACGTCGTGATAGCAGGATATGCCCAGTAGGGTTGTGGCACAGAGGCCATTAAAATCTATGATACAATCCAAGAGGAAGGTGTGATGCCCGACAGAGTCACGTTCATAATTTGTGTTCTCAATGCTTGTGCCGCCCTGCAGAAGGACAAAGAGATCATTGTCAAAGCTGGAAATCCGTCATATATTAAGTTGAAGACTGCCCTTGTTACATGTGCCAAATGTGGGAGGCCCGTCTAGTGTTCAACAATATGGCTGAGCGAGACGTGGTCTCATGGAGTGCAATGATTATAGGGTGTGCTCAGCACGAGTATGGTAGGAAGGCCCTGCAGCTATTTGATCAAATGCAACATGATGGTATGAAGCCAAACAATATTAGTTTTATATCTCTTCTCTGGCTACATGCAGGCCTAGTGGAGGAAGGCAGTCACTATTTCAATCCAATGAGTCGAGACTATGGCCTCACTCCTACAGTGGAGCATTTTGGCTGCCTGGTGGACCTTGGCCTGCAGGGCGATCATTCGACGAGGCAGAAGAATTTATTAATAAAACGCCAATTGAAGCAGGTGCTTTGGTGTGAGGGGCCTTGCTTGGTGCCTATCATGTTGAGATGGCAGAACGAGAGCCAAAGAAGATTCTGGAGTGTGATCCAAAGGACTCATCAGCTTATGTATTGCTCTCAAACATCCATGCAGCAGCTGGCAGGTGGGACGATAAAGCAATAGTGAGGAAAATGGTGGAGGCCAGAGGTGTCAGAAAGGAGCCAGGGCGCAGTTGTATTGAGGTCCACAATCAGGTGCATTCATTCAGTGTAGAATACAAATTACATCCACAAATTGAGGAAATCCATGCTGAGCTGAAGTGATTGTCTGGGCACATGAAGGAGGCCGGGTATGTGCCTGACACACACTTTGTTTTACATGATGTTGAGGAGGAGCAAATAGAATTTTTTCTTGCCTACTATGGTGAGAGGCTCGGCATTGCCTTTGGGCTCATCAGCACGCCCTATGGGACACCTATCCGCGTCATGAAGAATCAATGGGCCCCAAAATGATGCTATGGGAGTGGACTTGATCGGCAGGTGCAGCATCCTTGTGTTTTGCTTTTACTCCGGATGGTCACCTCTCCCTCTCCTACTCAGTTTGAAAAGTTTCTCATTTCTACAAATGTAATTGAAACCTCTTAGGACTCTCTTTAAAGGTCATTTTCTCTGCCCAGTTGGATCCAGAGAGTTTATTTTCTGAATTATGACCCACGTGACGTTTTGAAAGTTTTGGACAAATTCATCTCTTTGACTATCTCAGTTTCAGGATTTATTGTCCGTGCCTGTGATTGTCCTTTTAGTCTGCGTGCCCCTCCTATACATTAGCCTCAAATCAGGCGATATTTCTTCTCTTCCTTTTGGTTTTGCTTGCCTATGACATTCAGGGTTGAAGACGTGTTGCCAAGAATGTATCCTGTCATGTAGAGATTCATTGTAAGCTATGCAGGGTAGTAACCTTGTAACTCAGTCCAGGGGTTGGGAGGGAAAACTGGGCAAAATTGTGGCTTTCTCAGCAAGTTGACTCACATGAGGATGAATTGTGATTTTGCAACTCGGGGAAGAACTTCCCTCCTTGGGGCCAATAAGGGAGAGTCACACCCCTTGATCTATCAATACAACTTCCATTGCAGAATTTACAGATCTCGAGGTGTTTGAGAGAATCTATGAGTGCGGTGACAGCTGGAGTGAAAAATCTCCTGTCAGGTGGGCGGCAGTTGGCTCTCACAAGAGCTGGAGGGCTTGATGGAGGTCAGACTGGCGCCTGACACAGAATCATATCTTCTCTTTGATCCCAAAGCACCTAAGGTAGTCCAGGTTTCAAGGGGCCCTTCAAGGAGGCCATTTTTTTAATGAGGATCCCTTACTATTTGTCTCTGCACAATCAATATATGAAGCGAGACGACTGTTTTGTTTTGTTTTGTTTGTTTTTGTTTTGTAGATTTGAGATGTCCCAAACCGCATGGCCCCGGCTCTGGCGACGAGGAGGGGTGCACGGGCTTGGTCTCAGGACTTTTGGACATGCGGTGTGGGAGATACGGAATTCCAAGTACTTTTGGTCGTTGGAAATTCAGAGAAAATGGAAAAAATGCCAAAGTGGGCATTCCTAGGACAATGGTTGGGCCCGACAAGAGAGATATCAAGGGAAAGTCTCCTGTTCACATCTGGTCGTAGGCTTTGTGGAAAAAAAGCTTACTTAGATGACACTTAGATGACATTGGACCAACGACAAAGGCTACCCTAACAAGGAAAAGAAATGCATTTGGACTTAGATGACATTGGACAAGTGGGCCAATGACACAGGTTACCCTAGAAATGGGAGATATATCAATAATTGGATATTATTACTCAATAAATTCATGAAAATAAATAAATGGGGCCTTGACATGGGAGACATACTTGGATACATAGGAGATTGCACACTGTGCTTAGATGGGCCTCGACATAGGAGACGCCCTTGGATACATAGGATATCGCACTTGGCCCAAGATGATAGTGGACACTTGACATAGAAGATTGCACTTGGGCTTAGATGGGCCTCGACATAGGAGATACATAGGAAATTGCACTTGGCTTTAGATTTCAATTTTTCACACATGGGCCAAAGGCAGAGGCTATCCTAGAGGTCGCACTTGGGCATGGACATGGGACACGTACTTGGATACATAGGAGATTGCACTTGGGCCAACGGCACAGGCTACCCTAGTTTGCCTGAAAACAGCCTTGTTGTCTCTCAACTTCACATTTATCCAATATGTCATGTGCTGCTACATTCAATTGGGATAGTTTCTTATTTTTTTTATTTTAAAACAGGGGACAGAGGCCCTGGTAAGCAGTGAACTACAGAACTACAACCAAAAAAAAAAAAAAAACTACAAAAAGAAGGGCCAAGATACTTCCCCTCTTTTATATTTAAAATTTATTTGTAAGAAAAACAAAAACTACAGAATGCACAGATTGGACTCAGGCATGTTTACACCACAGCACAGTTTCCATCAGATATATGTCTCTAAAGCTCTTACTCCACTGGAGGTGGGTTCCACTTACTGGCCAGCATTGTAGGCCACGAAGAGAGCTCTGCTTGCATGCAGGTGTTCAACGATGCTTTTGGTTGAAATCTTCTTTTTTTCCTCAACAGCTAAACCTGGATACAGTAAATTTCAACATGTGAAACTCAGCCTGAGATGTATCAATGGAACCACCTGTCTGAGGCTCAACTTTTTAAACTTCTAGGTTGGCCATGATCCGGAGAGTTCTGCTCACTGGTAGAGGTGCCCAACAGGCATGTGATACCTTGTCTTTTTGTCAATGAGTGAGAATTAGTGGTTACTGATAGTCACAGATTTTTGCAAGGAGAACTGATTCAATTATACTAGGACACATCACACGGAATATGCTACTTTTTATGGTGACCATATGTAATCTGCCCAGTGCTGCAGATCTTGTGTGAACTCAGTCTTATCTCAAGGTTGCGTCCCATCCTCCGCAACTTCACACTCACTCAGGCTCCAGTCAGGCTCTGCTTTTTCTGCAATGTTTTGTTTCTTGCAAAACACTCTATGTAGACGACGTAGTGAGTAAAGGTGAATCTTGCAAGCTGAGTTGCTGATACACCAAGAGGGCAGGCCGATGTTTTACCGATGCAGTCTGATGCTGTTATGGTCTCCGATCATGCCCACTAATTTTGTCACGGTAACCTGTGTGCTGATTCCGGGGTTACCTTTCTGGACAAATTAAAATACTTTCAATTCATTCTGTTATAGCTCTCAAGTTGAAACGGAAGGCGAGTGGAAGGCATTTCTGATTGATAGTTTGTCTCGTTGTTTGGTGTATGACGTTTGAGACTATGCTTGATAACCAGTCCACTGGGAGAGGGGCACACATTCTCTGGTCTGTATTTGGTTTTTCTCACAAGAAGAGGGAGTCTTTTATGAGCTATGAGCAAGTCTCGTGCGATTATTGCAGACTCAACTGGTAATCAAAGTCGGTCACTGCAGGACCCGTAGTGAGTACTAACAGCCTCTTTTAATAATCGATTTTCAGGCTTTCCTAGTTTGGTTCAGGAAACTTACTGGAGAAAACTTCGATGATAAGGGGGCGGTGCGACCAAACAGACGAGTAATTGGCAGTCTTGCGGACACAAGGAGGTCTCTTGAAGGAAGATGTAAGAGAGACATGTACCTGTTCAACTGGGTCTCAACTTCCTCTGCCACCCTTGGAAAGGGAGCAGATGCATTGCCCACCCAAAAGGAATCCCCATCGTCCAGTTTATAGGATTTCCCTGCGCCATTCCCTCTCAAGGTGGGGACAACAACTTCTGACTGTACGGTAACCCGATTCAGTTTCATGCCCAGAATGTCGTGCACCAGTGGACGGTAGCTCCATATATCCTGCAATGCTCCAGAAAGCTCAAAGTTTCGGTCGAAGAGACATAAGACTGGTCACAGATAGAGGTTCCAAAGTGTCCAGCTTCTGTGAAAAGGTTGTTTTGTGGTCCCTGAGACGAGTGTCAAGGAGGGATGCAACCATCTCTGCTGGCCCACCTCTGGCACAAAGGAACATCAAGATAAATTACACTGTGATTGATGACAACTGACTTCTTGTGGTGAACGTCAATGAATTCTAGTTAGATCTGTAACAAACACTTCCAGTGATATACTAGGGTCACACATAGATGGTAATTCTGGCCAAGAATGGTCACAAAAACACACACAGAAGAATCTGCCAGGGTATGAAACTCAAATAATTAGCATTGGCAATTACGTCATGACAAGAGAAAAATATCGTGTAGAGGCCCGTGACACAATGCACAATTCAAATTGCTCTCCCTTCCTCTACAATGCCATTGGCCCATTTCCTCTTTTGAACAAGCTTTAACTCCCCGTATTTCCTGATGTGAACTATGATAAAATACGAGACTTTGTTCACATACCTTGCACAACGAATTATTGAGAAGAGCCGATTTGCAATGCTTTCTACCACAACTTCCACATCTTGTTCTTGTGCAGCTGGGTCATTGAGCTGTACATAATAAGGGGCTGAGCTAGAGAAACATCCCATTCTCAAGAGTGACAAACTCAAGATATTGGTCACAAACCATAGCAACACATTGAATGCAATTGGTCGTCAATGTACCCGCAACAAGCTCCTCCAAGAAAGGGATGAAGCAAAGTTGAGATGAAAGCTTTCATAAACCCCACATGACATATCCAAGACTATTCTTTGGATATTGGCTGGCGATGGTTGCGCAAAATACATGGCAGGAACACCAGGGATATTTTGGCGTTCATTCTCCAGCATAAGATACAGACTAATCCCATGCTTACAAAGGTTCAAAAGATCACGGCCAAATCGGTCCAGAATTAAAACTTTGTAAACTACCTCCACTTACTACTGGTTGAATCAGATTCAGCATCCGCACCACGGCATTTGCACCCACACGAAAGACCAAGTTAAAGCAATTTTCCCAGAAATCAATATTGACTTGATTGATGGAAATGACATACATCTTAAATAATCAAAGCTAAGTAGTACTTGACATACTGAGCACTCTACAGTAGACACTTGGATCCCGTATAGCAGCTTGCTTGATAGAAACCATTGTTTGAGTTAATTCTTGTGAGCTGTCAACTACAAACATCAACTGAATGCATACCCATCTGCATACCCTTATGTCACAGGGGTTTGACCGAAATTCTTCTTAAGTTGATTTCAAATTGAAATATGAGATTGTAGTTCGATTGTAATCTGAGAAAATCCAGCCCAAAACTACCCCACTGCTACAAGTAGTGCTCCTGCAGAAAATCTATTTTGATGCAATTGAAAACAGCTAAGAACAGAGGAACAGTTAAGAGCTTAAAGCTTGGATAGCAAGCTCTACTACATTCGACCCTCCACTGGGGTCTTCCTCCTTCGGAGTTAAAAACTTACTAAACTTTCAAGCAAACAAGGTGCCAGCTGGTCGTCGCTGACTCACTGCACAAGCAGGGAGAGAGGGAGAGAGAGCTCAAATTAGCCAATCGAACTCGGCTTTCACTTGTCCCCCATGTTACCGAAAATTACCTCACCATACCTGCATTTCGTGTATCAAGAGAGTTCCTTCGACACCCAGGAGCCCTCACAAGCAATCAGCAATTAGCTCAGAAAAATTGGAAGTTGGACCACACTCGCAAACAGGTGATGTTGAACTTACTACTTCCAGTTGGGGGGGAACTTTTTGGTGCGCTTGTAATAACGAGCCAAACGGTGGACACGGCTCTCAATCAGAATCAAGCGGAACTTGGAATCTTTATCCTTCCGGTTCCTCTCCAAATGCTTGCGGACAGCCACAGCCTTTTTAATCAGATGATAAAGGTCCTCTGGGATCTCTTGTCCCAAACCTGTCAAATCCAAGAGAACTCACCGAATAAATCCATGGAGGCCGGAGTCCAAGCCGCGATTATTTCTAGTTCTCATTATCTTCAAGAGACACTATCTCCGCTAATACTTCAGGAAGGTTCTAGACAGATTGACAGTTAATGGAAAAAGGATAAGTTCCCTTCAAAATGTGGACAAGAGCGACAGCAGAAGAAGACTTTTACCGGAATTGACCACTGATAGCTCACTGTTTAAGCCCTTGTCGGCAAAGGGCTTGGCAGTGTGGCATACAGAGGGCAAAAATTAGGAAGGGTTTAAGCGCTACCATGGCCCTTGAGAATGCGGAGGACCTTGCTCCCCGTCACGCTGTTAACTTGCGCAATACCATGAGAGTCCCTCAAAATCACACCAATGTGATGGCGTCAGACCTTTCTTTGCCAGCTTGCAAATATGGTCCTCAACCTACATATCGAAACACCCACACAGAAAAAGATTGTAAACACATGAGTACAACACCCAAACGCCAGGTGCCGCGACACCAAATATACACAGCCATGAGAAGAGAACGGGATCTCACAAGTTACCCACCTCCTGGGTTGTGATCTTCAACCAGCCGGGGGGAGTTCTCTTGTATGGCAGGGCCGATGAGGACATACCCTTCCTGCACATCCGACCAAGCAACTGCTTAACACAACAGACAGTCACCCTACGTCCATGGATCAATAAATTACAGAAACACACACCCAAGCCTGCCAGCAGAAGCTAGAGCTCACCCGCCACTGTGCATACGACCCATGATGGCCGGATTGCAGAACTTCGGCAGACGCCAAGAGGAGAGGGCACAAACAGTCGAAGCCCGCAGCGCAAAGAGAGTTGTAGTAGGAACCAGAGAGAGCTATAAGTTTAGGGTTATCGATTTCCCACGGTGGGCGTTGATCAGAAACATGGGATGTTAAAGCCTGGGGGGTACGACTCAAAGATAGTCTTTTACAGTGTTTTCTTTCTTCATTTTTCCAAAATCGCCAGTGGGGCCACATGCCCTGTGTAAGAAATGCCAGTCTTGGAATCAACACTCAATTCTCTGCAAGTAATCTGATTGCAGAGTTTCAGAATCTGGACGTTCTAAACCTGGCCTTGAGGGTCATTGTCCTTGCATGGAAATGAAATGAAATGAAATGGTGCTTTATAACGTCCGCGGAAAGCTCATAGAGCTTATGGGACAAAATGGAAGAAAACATGAGAGAGGAACAAATCCAGAAACCACAATTAATGTTCTAGCGATTGTCTAAGGGTGAAGGCCTCGTGTAGGTAGGCTGCCAAGCATTTTTTGATCCTCATAGTGGAAGACATCAGTGAGAGTTTGGGTTCCACTGAATAAACAGTGGAATCTCCCACGGATCTCGTAGTATAGAGGGCAGTAGAAGAAGAAGTGTTCTTCAGTTTCAATTTCCTTGCTGCGCCCTATGCAAGCTGGACATAGGCGGTCCTCCCGTTACAGGTTTTCCCATCTGCCAGTCTCTATCCGTAGGTTGTGGGAACCCACCCTGAACCGCCCCAATGCCCTCAGGAGGGAAGGAGATAAGGGTTCTGAAAGGTAATTTGGTCTCAAGATTCTATCATCGCGGAGCACCAAGAATGTCTCTCGAAGTGGAGCTTTGTCGTGAGATTGGGTAGCTTCCAAGTTCTCTTGACATGTAATTCCATAAGCTCTCTCCTAATGAGTCTGTTGCGGTCATGTCTGGATGTGATGTCCACCTCATCTGGGTTCATTGGTAATAGGAAAGCAGTAGAAAGTCCGTTACGTTGAAATAAACTGTCCACTCGAGCATACCAGGAGTTCCTGAAACCTGCTGCTTTGAGCCTCATAGATGTTGTGAGGGCCCTTGCCACTAGCCCTTTGGGTGGAAGGGCCTGCAATCTATGGAGAAAGATTGTAAGCCTGAAGAGGGCCTCGGATTGCAATGGTACACATGCGAACTCTGCACCTAGGATCTGAGATGGAGTTGTGCTCCTGGCGCCAAGCATTGCTTGGAGAAAAGATGGAGTAAGATGAATACCAATCCCCGAAAGAAAGTGCTGAACAAACCCTGCCAGACCGTGAGATCTGGCTGTGCCGCAAGCAAGTGCCGGAGGCTGAATATGCGTTATTACCTACAAGTAATACAAGTGCTAAAAGTGATTCACGCTAGAGAAGAAAGATGAAAGCAAATATTAAGACCCGGGGACACTAGAACACTAGCTGAAATCGATACATACAAGACCTCTAGAAAGATCTTTCACTGATCTAGAAAGATCTTCACTGCTGCAAAGAGGCTGCCAGGGCAAGAGAGGGACCGGAGTCGCTCTAGCAGCTGATCTTATGTTTATATAAAGGGGGCCACCCTCCTGTCGAGGTCCATCTCACAGGTCGCCCCGCAACTTTCCTGGGCATCATCACATCTCCTCACGTGCGAGATATTCTACGAGTCAAAACCAGTCATCCACAACTCAAAACCTTACAATTTAGAGGACGTTCACGAATTCTTCCACCAGAAATCCTTGGAAAAATATTCACTCCCCCCGAAACATGTAGACCAGCCTCGATTAGAAATCCTTGGAACTAATTTCACTCCCTCGAGATATGCAGATCAGCCTCGATCAGCAGTGCGTGTGAGATCAATAGTGCATGCATGGCCCAAGGCTCTGGAATATTCTTTATAACATTCATACTATTAATGGGATCTAGTTGGACGGTTACGTAGACTTCACTTTTCTACAAGCGGGAATGCCGAGAATGTGGCCATCGTGGTCTCGGGGGCACAGAGACGGGAGAGAGACAGCTGCTATAAAAGCCAGCAGTTCCCTTGCGAGTCCTCATCTGATCTTTGGGTGCTGCAGGTCCTTCTGGTATTGTGCTTGACGGGCGTGGTTAGAGGGAGGTGGACTTGGTTGGTGAGTTGGCATCCCCTTGCTCTCTACGGTCCTGTCCCTCCGTGATTACATCGGGTTTCCCTGGTTTTTTCTTTCTTGGATTTCTAGTCTCCTACTGCACAGTGGTAGACAGCTTGTTTATATGCTGCTCTACCTTCTGTTCTATTCTATAGTGCATAGAGGTAGACTTATATGTATCGCTCTACCTTGTGTAATATTGCATGTTCTTGTGAACATTGTACTGTTGTGTTCCGGCTAGATATTTTTTAATCCCCCTGTACCCGAGCTGTGCCTTTTGTTACAGTCCAGATTGCATGATCGAGCTAATCCTTGATTATGTATAGAAACGTACAAAACTATTAGCAGAATTCCAACAAGTAGAACTAGCTAGATACTTAGTGGTGGCCAATACAGCCCAATCCAGCAGCACAAATGGAATGAGTGAAAGAAGGAGGATAACAGATTATGAGCGCTATCTATAGATGGTGGATCATTTAGCACGCTCATATTTTCCATGCATGCTCTCCATAATCACTCAACCACCTTGACTATGTCTACAGGTCAGGAACTACAAACTCAGTTGCGATTGAATATCGGCAGCTTCCAGCAGCAATTGAAGCGCTATCGAAGTTCAGTATGGCAAACGTACAGCTTTTGTTGGCCCTGCTCTGTGTCTGCTTTGTATCAGCACTAGCACGAAGTGCACAGGGCTCAGATGGGCCTCATCTCCTCCGCGGGGCCAGCGTACAGAAACATGGGAGTGAACGGAGCTTGGAGGGGCGGGAGTTCAACATGGATGCCAGGTTGAATTCAGCCGAACCCGGCAGAGTTGCCGAATTGAAGCTGCAAAGCAGCAGCTTTGAGGAGTTTAAGCAAAACGCGGGTCAGTTTAACTCGACAAAATATGTGTCTCGAACAGTTTGGTTGTACAGAGTAACTTTCATTATGACCACCCACATCCTGAACCATTTTCTCGAGCAGGCATACGATATGACTTTGATCGGCCGTGAGGACGGATCGTATCTGTTTCAGAACAATTTGCAGGGTGGTTTGCCCAGCGGAGTTGCAGCGGCGGTGGTTGATTACGTCTGCACAACAATGAGGGATCCTGCGACCGGTTTTCCTTCGCACATTGAGCTCATCCATACCTTCGAGGCCTTTGGTCGGACGATGGTGAGCTTCATTAGTCTGGCTGTGCCGGGCTGGGGACTGAACCGAATACCGCAAGTAGCCCTCGAAGGCCTCATTCACACGGGCGTCTTTGTCGCTACCAGAGGCGTCACAGGACCCGTCACGGACTATTGCCGCAGTGCGCCGCTGAGGAACGATGCCGACCGTTGTGCTTTCTTTGGTATCAACATTCGACGCATAGGTTTCACACCAGCGCCACCAGCGCAGGGATGATTGCTGACTGTGTGCCAGCATTGAAGTAACACAAAATGTTTGCTAGTTTCTTGCATACTACTCTCTGCGAGTCTGTGGGTCATGCGGACCATCACGCACCTGCTCTGTAATGATTTGGTACTCCATTCGATGCAATGAAACGGATACAACATTTCAATTTGCCTCCTGTGTGATCTTCCTCATTGTCAATAACGTTCGTGTATTGATCATCTTCCTCATTGTCAGGAACGGTCGTGTAATAACGTTCAGCAGTGTAAAGTAGATTTTGCTGCCAGTGCATGCATGCACTTCAATCTAGAAATTTTCCCTCTCCTTAACGCAGTACCAGGTTCATGTGTGCATTTAGTATATGCTTAACTTCATCTGTTCGGTCTTGAACATGGAGATTTGGTGCGTTAGGCTGGTTCTTTGCAATCTTACCTGTAGTTCCTCTTCGATCAATATGCGCAGTGAACTACGATGAAAACCGACCGGCATTCCCTATCACTTGAATCATTCAATAACGAATACAATGCGGCATTCCCCACCCCTGCAGCAACAACAGCTCATGGGCACTGGTACACCTTAATTTGCACAATGGAGGCACCTCTGGCAAACCGAGTCGGACTCTCAACCCTCGTCTCACCCCTGTCAACGGAAGACTTAATCGAGTCTTTGGGTTTCCCTGTTACTCTTGACTCAGAAATGGAGTTTGTGGATGTCATCTGGATTTTCTTGTTATGCTTTCTTCAAGTTTTGTATTTGGCTCGCACCTTGCACCTTGGCTTCAGCCTGGGTTTGCACTTCTCCCTTCTCACACTAATTGCTTGCCCTCTTTCGAAACTCAACAAAGCTTCAGAGCTCTTTCCCAGTTCAATTATTTTGAAAGAGGGCTATTTCTCCCCCTCCTCCTGAAGAAATGGAGCCATCACTCCTGTGATACCTGAGTCAGGCAATCGGCAGACTCTTTATATTCAGAACATTAGGAATAGATGGTGTACATTGCATTGGACCTTCAGATCAGGACTGGTAAAGTACAAATCTCTCGTTGTTGTGACGTTCATTGATGCTCCTATCCATGTATGCCCTCTCCTGCTTGTCCCAAGAGGGCTTGGGCTCTGTGGCCCTGTCAGAGAAGCAGTCTAGGTAATGAGTACATCTCTCTCCGCACTGCAGTAATTCTCAATAGCATGTGTCTCAGACCTTCTACATGACTACAAATAGGCCAGCTTACGACTGCAGCGGCTGTAACTTCCTCAAGTGGACTAGACCTGAGAAGGCAAGTAAGGACAGCTACTTAAATTGTTGAGTTAGATGCTCGTTAGATGTACTTTGAAGAGCAGGCCGACACGGAAATTAACAGCCCGATCCTCTCCATCCCACTGCTGCGTCAATGGTGGTGACATTGCTTTACCCTGAAAAGCTCAAGATGAACATTCAAGAGTGGCTTTGTGGGGCGCAAGGAACCTAGTTATATCCACCCTCACTGCAGATGTTGCAGTCACATCTAGTCACATAAACCGCTCTATCTCCATCTGGACTTTTCACATCTTCCTTCAAGAGACCTCCTTGCAGTGTCCGCAAGACTGCCAATTACTCGTCTGTTTGGTCGCACCGTCCCCTTATCAGATGTCGAAGTTTTCTCCAGTAAGTTTCCTGAACCAAACTAGGAAAGCCTGAAAATCGATTATTAAAAGAGGCTGTTAGTACTTACTACAGTTAATGCAGTGACAGACTTTTATTACCAGTTGAGTCTGCAATAATCGCACTAGACTTGCTCATAGCTCATAAAAGACTCCCTCTTCTTGTGAGAAAAACCAAATACAGACCAGAGAATGTGTGCCCCTCTCCCAGTGGACTGGTCATCAAGCATAGTCTCGAACGTCATCCACCAAACAACGAGACAAACGATCCATCAGAAATGCCTTCCATTTCAACTTAGAGCTATAGCAGAATGAATTGAAAGTATTTCAATTCGTCCAGAAAGGTAACCCCAGAATCAGCACACAGTTTACCGTCCAAATGACAAAATTAGTGGCATGAACCGAGACCATAACAGCAGACTGCATCACTAAAACATCGGCCTGCCCTCTTGGTGTATCAGCAACTGAGGTGCCATCACTCGGTGACAAATCAAACCCAGCTTGTAAGGTTCACCTTTACTCACTAAGTATACATAGAGTGTTTTGCACGAAGCAAAAGATTGCAAAAGAAAGCAGAGCCTGGTCACTGGAGCCTGAGTGAGTGTGAAGTTGCGGAGGATGGGACGCAACCTTGAGATAAGACTGAGTTCACACAAGATCTGCAGCACTGGGCAGATTACATATGGTCACCATAAAAAGTAGCATATTCCGTGTGATGTGTCCTAGTATATAATTGAATCAGTTCTCCTTGCAAAAATCTGTGACTGTCAGTAACCATTAATTCTCACTCATTGACAAAAAGACAAGGTATCACACGCCTGTTGAGCACCTCTACCAGTGAGCAGAACTCTCCGGATCATGGCCAACCTAGAAGTTTAAGAAGTTGAGCCTCAGACAGGTGGTTCCTTTGATACATCTCAGGCCCAGTGTTTCACATGTTGAAATTCACTGTATCCAGGTTTAGCTGTTGAGGAAAAAAAGAAGATTTCAACCAAAAGCATCGTTGAACACCTGCATGCAAGCAGAGCTCTCTAATCTTCGTGGCCTACAATGCTGGCCAGTAGTGGAACCCACCTCCAGGAGTAAGAGCTTTAGAGACATATATCTGATGGAAACTGTGCTGTTGTGTAAACATGCCTGCGTCCAATCTGTGCATTCTGTAGTTTTTTGTTTTTTTTAAATAAAGAGGGGAAGTAACCCCTTTTTTTGTAGTTCTGTAGTTCACTGCTTACAAGGGCCTCTGTCCCCTGTTTTAAAATAAAAATAAAAATAAAAAAACTATCCGCATTGAATGTAGCAGCACATGACACATTGGATAATACTTCAGGAAGGTTCTAAACAGATTGACGGTTAAGGGAAAAAGGAGAAGTTCCCTTCAAAATCTCGACAAGAGCGACAGCAGAAGAAGACTTTTACCGGAATTGACCACTGATACCTCACTGTTTAAGCCCTTGTTGGCAAAGGGCTTGGCAGTGTGGCATACAGAGGGCAAAAATAAGGAAGGGTTTAACCCTTAAGTTCCCAAGCCCTTTTTTGACTTTTTGCCAATTTGGGGTACCCAGCTGCAGTAAATTGCTCCTAGAAACCTACCAAAAATCATCCAGAGATTCCAGCCTTATAGAAATGGGCCCAGCTCATTTATGCATGACATACCAAAAAATGAGCCAAGTCCACCGTGCAAATTGTGAGATTATAGCGTTGGCCCGGACCTCAAATATCAGGTCCCAAAGAAAAAGTGAGAAAGAAATAGGTTTGACCAAATCAAAACGTAGCTTTATCCAATTTTGCTTGCCCCAAGACCCACCATTTCCAAATCAATAGTGGAGTGGCCGTGACCCCACTAAATTGCAGGTCCAACTGATTTTTTCACCTATGGTTGCTATGCATGCCATTACATAGGGGTTGAAATCTCAAAATTGACAAGAGAAAATGTGCCTCCAAATGAAGTACTTTTTTTTCTATAAAATTTTTAAAAGCCAATGGTGGATGTGTGTATGTAGCCTAATGCTCACACACCACAAGGTGAAGTGCTTTTTCCAAAATTGCTAATTTTCTGATTTTGGAGTGCAATCTGTTTTGGGCTTGTTTACTGCCAAGTCAGTGGTCAACAAGCCTTTTTCAGGTCCCAAAATAATGAGAGATCTAAGATATTTTTTGAGGGTTGTAGCTTTTTTTTAATTTAATTTTGTTTTTTGCATCATACTCCAGACAAATCCCTTGTCATTAAAGCTTCAGGAGTGGGCCCCATCAGATTAGATCTGCAAAAATTAGGTCGAACTGCAAATTCAAAGTGACCCGATTCAGGTCGCTTGGGAACTTAAGGGTTAAGCGCTACCATGGCCCTTGAGAATGCAGAGGACCTTGCTCCCCGTCACGCTGCGCAATACCATGAGAGTCCCTCAAAATCACACCAATGTGATGGCGTCAGACCTTTCTTTGCCGGCTTGCAAATATGGTCCTCAACCTACCATATCGAAACACCCACACAGAAAAAGATTGCAAACACACGAGTACAACACCCAAACGCCACCGCGACGCTAAATATACACAGCCATGAGAAGAGAACGGGATCTCGCGAGTTGCCCACCTCTTGGGATGTGATCTTCAACCAGCCGTGGGGAGTTCTCTTGTATGGCAGGCCCCATGAG
Source organism: Takakia lepidozioides (assembly GCA_030704615.1). Taxonomy (NCBI): domain Eukaryota; kingdom Viridiplantae; phylum Streptophyta; class Takakiopsida; order Takakiales; family Takakiaceae; genus Takakia; species Takakia lepidozioides. The sequence continues at coordinate 41,734,691 of CM060732.1, read as the reverse complement.
GACATGCCCTTCCTGCACATCAGGCAAAGGAACTGCTTACACAACAGACATTCACCCTACGTCCATGGATCAACAAACTACAGAAACACACATGCAAGCCTGTTAGCAGAAGCTAGAGCTCACCCGCCACTGTGCATACGACCCATGATGGCCGGATTGCAGAAGCTCGGCAGACGCCAAGAGGAGAGGGCACAAACAGTCGAAGCCCGCAGCGCAAAGAGAGTTGCAGTAGGAACCAGAGAGAGCTATCAGTTTAGGGCTATCGATTTCCCACCACGATGGGCGTTGATCAGAAACATGGGATGTTAAGCCTGGGGAGCTACGACTCAAAGATGGTCTTTTACAGTGTTTTCTTTCTTCATTTTTCCAAAATCGCCAGTGGGGCCAAATGCTCAGTGTAAGAAATGCCAGTCTTGGAATCAACACTCAATTCTCTGTAAGTCATCTGATTGCAGAGTTTCACCCACACCTCCATGAGCTAATGAGTCCCTCATAGCTAGCCATTTCTGTATTGCATGTAGGTGCCCACTGCCAACGCTATTTCTACAATGGAGGGCGTCCAGCCAAGGGAAGCAGCTCGGCCGGTCGTTGCAGCGATCCTAATTCTGGGCTCAGAGGAACAACATCTGGCAATAACCGAAGGCAGCGAGCACCGGCCCCTCTCGTCTTCTCTGGTAGATTTGAAAGAGAAGTGTATGGAGGTTGTGGCCTCATACTTGCAGCGCCACAAGGTGCCCTTTGAAGATGCCGATGCAGACCTTCTGGATACATCATCTGGAGAGGAATACGAGGAGAATAGTGGTGCAGCGCCATCCAAGAGACGAAAGTAGTTTTATTGATGTGTATATCCTTGCAGCTTCACTCTTCCTGCTAATCATCAGCCTCGGATGGGAAACTCTGGTGATGGATTGTGCTAGCTTATCTCACTCCTTATATGATCATTGTGGGCTGAAGGGAGAAGTTAGAAGGGGAAAGTAGTTTTTGTTATCCGTCTAACATGCATTGTGATGATGCTTACATTGCAGAACACATGTTGAGGTTTGCAAGTTTGTTGCTTTTGTGTTGGAGTGTGAACTAAGGTATACCAGCACAGTTGCAAAGGTGCAAGGAGTGGTGATCACTTACAGAACACCGGTTCACTAAGATCATACTCTAGCTTACCCTCATACTAGAATCCGCCAATGTCTAGCATAGATGAGAATTGCTTGCAAACTGTAATTTGAACTGAATTATACTGATTTCTTTGGGTATTTTGTTGGATGTTTTAGCTCAATCATTGTTAACCCATTCTAGTTTCACTTTCAAAAAAGAGCTCTTCGGTGGGAGAGATACCCCCTTCCCTCATGTGCTGCTGAACTAGCAAATTGCTTGGCTTCAAACCACAAAATCCACATTTTGAATGTAGTTCTGGGAATCATTACTCCTTGTCGTAACTTGAGGCCATTCAAATCTTTTCTGGAGGTGTGATAGTGATGCAGACCTGATGCTTAATCCTCTTCAAAGAAAGAATCGTGCACAGTTGCTCTACATCAGCATGAGTTGTTCTTGCAGTTGTATGCTCAGTGTCTAGTAAATGACTGCAAACTCCGCCCTAAACTTGATCATCCTCTTGAATACATGCCTCCCCACTCTGTCTGAGCCACCTTCTTTTCTAGTGTCTGATCTCCTCAGGGCTGTAGGTGATGTTAGATCGGTTTGAGCCCATTGTTTCCTTGCATCGACTTCTATCTCTTATCTAGTAGGACACTAAGATTATATCCCACTCATGAATTGAGCAACTCTTTCTCTTACTTTCTTTCTGGCCTGGCCTTTAACCCCCAAGGTGCTCCTCCTTTCTTCTGCCTAAAAACATGAGGGAATGGGGAGAGAGGGGGGGAGAGAGAGAATGTACTCATAAGACGACGTTTGCCGTAGCCTCTAATTGCTTGCCCTCTTTTGAAACTCAACAAAGCTTCAGAGCTCCTTCCCAATTCAATTATTTTAAAAAAGGGCTATTTCTCCCCCTCCTCCTGAAGAAATAGTGCCATCACTCCTGTGATACCTGAGTCAGGCAATCAGCAGACTCTTTATATTCAGAACATTAGGAAATAGATGGTGTACATTGCATTGAACCTTGAGGTCCTGGTAAAGTACTATTCTTCGCTGTTGTGACGTTCATTGATGCTCCTATCCATGTTGCCCTCTTCCTGCTTGTCCCAAAAGGGCTTGGGCTCTGTGGCCCTGTCAGAGATCAGTCTATGGTAATGAGTACATCTCTCTCTGCACTGCAGTAATTCTCAATATCACCTCAGACCTTCTATGACTACAAATAGGCCTTACCACTGCCTTGCCGCAACTAACTACAGAAAGTGGACATTAACTTTTGAAATACCTAAGCTTACATCTTAGTATACATCTAACACACCTTGCGCTTCCTCAAGTTGACTAGACCTGAGAAGGCAATCCAGTAAGGACAGCTACTTAAAAGGTTGAGTTCTGTACTTTGAAGAGCAGATCCACATGGAAATTAACAGGGATCCTTTCAATCCCACCCCTGCTTCAATACCGGTGACATGGCTTTACCCTTCAAAGCTCAAGATAAACAGTCAAGAGTTGCTTTGTGGGGCGCAAGAAAGCTCGTATATCGACCTTCACTGCAGATGTTGCAGTCATACAAACTGCTCTATCTCCAGACTTTGCACATCTTCCTTCAAAGAGACCTCATTGTGTCCGCAAAACTGCCAATTACTCGTCTGTTAGGTCACAGAGTCCCCTCATCCGAAGTTTCTCTGGTAAGTTTCCTGAACCAGACTAGGAAAGCCTGAAAAAAAACTGTTTAAAAGAGGCTGTTACTCGGTACAGTAAATGCAGTGCCAAACTTTGATTACCAGTTGACTCTGCAATAATGCTAGACTTGCTCATAGCTCAACAGATTCCCTCTTCTTGTGGTTTGCAGTCATATGACGGAGTCTCTCCTAATCTGTTAAAGCGCTCATGCCTGGCAAGTCATTTAGTGCTGTATCTCTTGGTGAGACAAATTCTTTTCTTCAAAGTCTCCCTGAAGGTAGAAGAGCGGCCCACAAACTCCTCAGGAAAACCCAGCTGTCGCTTGACCACATTTCTTTCCCATGTGAGTCTCATAGCCCCTTCCAGAGTCCCCGCCGGCAACCCATGGTGGGAAAGTCCCACCTTAAAGTGGGCTATGTCCTGTGATCCCCGTTTGAAAGCGGCCACAGCTTGTGCTAGTGAAATAACTCCATACCCAAGAGTATCATCAGCTGATGTGTAGTCACGGTCAAGTACTCTAAGTAGTAAGTACTCCCTCTCAATTCGCTCGAGTGGAAATGTACTCAAAACCAATGTTGGAAGCTCATGTAAAGGGTTCCATACAGGATTGAGGGTCTGGTGTTTTACTTTAGTGTGCGCCTCCTGGAACAGGTTAGGTCCCACAAATGAGACATATGGGTCAGAGAAGCCATTGATGTCGGAGGCCCGTAGCTTCTTTGCACGCAGCGATGTGAAACGAATGTGCCACCTGCCCAAACTTAATCAGATCGTAAGCTCTTGAGACTAGTCAAACAGCCAAAAAGAACTAGAAAATGACTCTTTTCTACGCAACATAAGATCTTTAGTAAAGTGACTAATTTGTGTCTCATCCACGCAGACTGGATGCATTTTAAGTTATGACTGACGAGGTATGATCCTTGCAGCAGTTCTCTGTTTTGACAAAACAAGACTGGCTAATCTAATTTGTCCCTGAGCAAGGGGAAGATTGTCCACCTTTTGTCGTCCTCATCACCCCCTACAGAGCTTGAGGAAGGTAGGGCGTAAGCCGTCAATTGAAATGTGGCCCCCACAGGCTTGTGGTCACTGGTAAGAATATCAGGAGCAGAGTAATACGATCCCAGGTTCGCATGACACCCTTGCAAAGTGCGCCAAAGCACCCTATCGCACCACGCAGGCATCCGTTTCTGATCATATTGATCAAGGGTGTCTCGCTGAATTTTGAACGTGGGAGGGAATGTTATCTCTCCCTCCTTGAATCCATGTAGAGTACGTGACGCTCCTCTCTCCTTCCGTAGCTCATCGTATTTTAGTAACTCTGCCCAGCGGCCTTCATGGATCTGCTTGACAGTCTTAGTCCAGAAAGTGCGGTCAGGTGTCATGGGCTTCACCTGCACCTTTTCAAAGTCCAGACGATAGTTTAAGTCTCCAAGCCAGAACACATGGTGAAACTGGTTCAGAATATCCATGCCTTGAAGGCCAACCTTAAGCTGGCTTGCAATTTCTCTGTAGTTGCTGTTGCGTGCGTCACATTGTCCGGCATGGGCAGCAAAATGGCAGTTCACAAAGCACAACCCTGTGTCCCAGAACTTGAATGCAATTCCTACTCCCCCTTTATTAGCCATGACATGTCCTACCCCTGTTGCCTCGCTATCACTGTGGACTTCAGAGATTGCCTTTTCAGCATCTCTACGAACAAAAATAACCAGCCGCATTTGACCACGGGAAGTTGCATTGACCAGCTTGTATTGCTTGCCTAAGTGAGTTTGCAGAGTATGAGTCCAATCCCTGCTGCACTCACTAAATGGGACACGTGGTTGATAATCACACTCCTGAGCACCTATTGCGACAATTTCGAAGCCTGCATCAACTGGCAGCCATGGGGAGAGGTCTTCTGGGGGACGAGCATTCCCCACATTCCAGGTTCCAACAAAGGCAGAAATTGTCTGCTCAGGTTCAGCCATTGCAACCAATACTTTCATACGCACTTTGCCAGGCATTATCCGGTTTCTGCTATTTGAAAAGAGATCGTACCACCTCCCTTCCGCATCCTTCCTATTGGTGCTCTCCTGGAAGATCATTTTGCCACATTGCTGTCAGATGCTAGTAAGATGTTTTATTCTTAATTAGTCCAAATGACATATATTCCCCTCTGCTACAAACAGCAGTTTATCCTTCATGATTCAGTTTTAGACTACATCGGACTTTACACTATTTATGCTAATTCAAAGTAGGCACCCTGTCTAACCCCCAAAAACCCCCCACAATGCATACAACCAAACTACATTCAGTGCAATGGAAAATATCTCAACATCAAGGGAAAGAGGTACAGAGAGATAAGGAGGGAAGAAAGTTCATACCACCAACAAGTCCGCTATTGAAAGGTTGATGCAGTTCCCAAGGGCTTCCTCCATGCCCAGAATACCACGCGCCACCACATGCACCGAGAGTGTTGCTGTCTTCCAATCTCTGACATCGTAATGGAAACTTTTGTCCACTTTGATGACTCCATCCTGAGACCAGCCAACAATTAGTCCGTGTGTGCAGATGGTGGGCTGTAAGTGTATACCCTTCTGGGAGACAGACCAGACCAGCTACCAACCAAGTGACCACTAGCTTAGAGGACAGACCTTCTGGGACAATAGGGTCGGGAAAGGCCATAGCCATGCTCTTAGTCTGTTAGTAGTGGTCTCAATGTGGGCATTGCGAGTCCAAGAATTGCCAACAAGCACAACGATATTCATGTCTCTGAAATCTCACACTACTTGACAGGTCAGTGCCGTAGATTAAGTCTCATGCTTAGCCAGAGTGCACTGACCATGGCCACATTTTGCATTCTCCAAAGGGCCATAAGAGGGTCAAGAGATGGGCATCTTCCCCTTGTGGCAATGTAATGGGACAGGGAAAAGCAATGCCCTGCACTTAAGAATGTTTGAAGTGCAAGTACACAGAATTTTTTGATTCTTCCTTGACTCCAGGGATTGCAACTTTAGATGGACACCAAGTCATGTTGGGCAACAGGAGGGCTTATGTTATATGGATTGAAGAGCACCATAAGTGATCAACAGGGTATGGTCTTTGGCGTGATGCAGTAATACCACCTTGCATTCATCAGCCATGGACATGCTTATCACCATTTTGATGGGATATCGAGATGTATCTGTTGCTATGTACTTGAATGTTGTGAGTCTTCTCATTGACCTGAAGTGAAAGAAAGAGAGAATGACACACAACTCTCACAATTTCTCTGTTCCCAATATACGCAAGAGGTGCAGATGGTGGGGTTCAAGCAATAAGAGCTTTTGAACTATTTACATAGAACAGGTTGTCTATGACAGTAAGTTGTTGTTTGCCACAATTGACATGAATGGTTTGGAAAGTACATCCATGTAGGGTTTACTGGCAGTGAGGGATCAGTCACCACTTGATACAAACCCTGGTCTTGCCATCAGAGTAGCACTCCACAAACTTGGTATTTGATTAGCATTTAGACAAGCATGAACTCAATTGGGATACACCTGTAACTCATGAGACTCACAAGGGTTTCCCCTCTGGCTAAAAATGATACAGCGATCTTTTGGACATCCTCGACCTACAAACTACATTACTCTTCACTTCGATTTTAGTTGCTAACAGGTTTCACTTGGAAAAAGCACCTGATTGACGTCCATTTTCATACCAGTTGACCTCCGTAGAACATTTTCCACTGTCACTTTGAAAATGGGATCTTTTGCGTAGGGCCCTGATGCTGTTTTCTTCAAGTCTTTTGCCTCGAGGATGTTTAATGTCACACAACAGGCCCTCTCTGTGCTCGTAACATGAGAGCCATTTGAACCCGAAGCTATGACCTTGAGATCAAATGTGCGGCCATTACTCCCTCCTGAGTGCGCCAATCTGTGTGTCCAATTTTTGAGGTCTGCCTTCTTTCCCACCACCACTCTGCCAACAATACTGGATGCTGAAGTCTCTACTATTTGGGGCATGCGTGGTCCTTCCATTTCCTTCTGCTGAGGGATGTATAGCTAATGAGACACTCCTACGCACTTTGACTGGTAAATTTAAAGATGTGAATTGAAGCCTTTCTACTGTATGCAGAAGACGGTGTTCCCCATAAACAGTATGTGTACAACTCGTGCTGGATCAATCAGGAATAATAATACTTGCAAGCAAATCTGGAAAGGCAAATGCTGCATCAGTTGAAACTGCTTGAACTGGTGAGCACAGAGCATACATTAATCAAACTACAATCCAGAAAGTGATCGATGTCTCTTAACATACAAAAGCACAGCAACTGTATAGACTTCAAACGAATATATGACAACGCCTCATGTCTGCATTGCCAACAGAATACCTATGCGAATTCTTGAGTAGCAGGTTATCAACTGTTTCTTTCGTGGTATAACTAATCTAGGAGATGTCCTTGTCCTTCCACTACAATGTCCTCTCTGGCAAGGAACACTGTGACCAACGTGCCTCACAAGGTACGTTTTAGATCTTTTTGTAGACCGATCATCACTAGGACCTGCAAAAATCACCAAACCACACCAGATATCAAGACAAGCACAATCATAAAGTATTGCAGATGTCTCTCTGTCCCCCGCTTTTCTTCCGCACGTTATCTCAGTGACGCTATATCGAAACCCCGTCCTTCCTCCCTTCCTTTCTTTCTTGATTCCTGTCTTTACCACAGTAGAATATGTCTCCCACTGATACTCTCTAGGTGTCTCTGGACTGCGGGGCACTTTTCCGACCATTCCAAGAAGACTGGTTATACCAATGAGGGAACAGAACAGCATCTAAATCTATGCCTGCAAATACAAACGCGCAGTAATTGAGATAATACAATGCGCTAATCTTGAGAATTTCCCTACCTCTATGCCTCTTGAGGTAAAGTGAATCCAATCTCTTCTCAAATAACAAGACCAGACGGCATCCCTTCATACGACCCTTCTCTTGCCTCAAGCACGCCCTGCCGCCGATATGGAGTCACAGGAATAGTCCTTCTAAGAGCGAACACAGGTCTGAAAAGGCCTTTCTCCCTCCAGATTCGAAGCCGACTTCCACAGACATTCAGTCAGCCCTTGGACAGCATGTACCACGCAAGAACAGTGCATAATCACCAGCTCATCACAGCGAGCACACTTGCAACCAGAACATCACCTTTCATTCAGGGTGTACACGAGCGTACACTGCGGATACACAACTTCCCACAAGATCTGATCTGACTGATTGCGAAAGTGATCGGTCACGAAGTTGCGAGATAAAAACGGAGTTCAGGCCAGAAAACGCTCACTCCCAGCAGCTCGTCGCCAGCACAAACAGAATTTAGGCTGCGCAGGGTTATTTTTCGTGGCTCTTGCCAGCCGTTCATTAAACACAACAAACCTCCGTACTGCATTCCACTAAACTTATTCCATCACTGGATGCCGGACTGATTTCGAGTCCCCCTTGTAGATCACTACAAAGGAGGTACCCCTGGAGATGAATCGGAACAATATACCCTAGGTGGAGCAGAATGGCGGCAGCAATTACAGTCGCTGCGATGTCCAACGCTTGAATGCTGGAGAGGATCTGCGAGACAGAACGCGAACGCCAGGGCTTTATGCATACACGACCGGCGACCGGCGCCGTCAGTTACGCGGCGCCGAACCCCGGCAGATGCCTGTCAGATCCGCAAACTAATATATTTATCGTTATTAATAATAATAAACAAATCCCAAGAGAGTAAAGATAGCCCAATCACAACCGATCGCTGGCTACAAAAACTCGTTGATTACCTATTCCCACGAGCCCAACAGCCTGAGCTTTTCGATTTTATTCTGTTTACTTATTATTCGGAGAAAACTGTTAAAAAATGGGAAACTATATAAAATAATTAATTATATATTTTCTGTTATTTTTATAATATGATCTTGGTCAATCAATCGGATTTCCAGTTAAAATAGTGTTAGAATATGTTAGACATTATCCAATTCCTTGCATGATTGTGGATGACTGTGTGGATGAAGAGAAGAATGTATAATTCATCCGTGTCAAATGCGACAAAATGCCATATTCTTAGGCCTGTCGAAGCCAATTGGGACCGAGGCAATCGTTTTATTATTTTCTTATTTTTTCCCGCCAATCACCCTAAGAAAATCTCGTTAAAATCATGTATATCTTATATATATACGCATAGATATAATATCCTTAAAAGTATGCCCGTACACATTTATTTATTTCTATTATTTTATATATAATCTCGTTCAAATCTCCGGACTTTACGAGATCTTTTAGCGAGCTGGAAAAATAAGAAAATAATACAACGAAGATTATTTCGGTTCTGGTGTGTGGGTATCGCCACGTGTGGGTGCTTTATGGACGGTGGGCGACGACGACGTACTAAGCTTATTCGTCGACGCTACCGTCGTGCAACTAACCGCGGTCAGCCTGCCCCACCTTCTGTAACGGCGTCCTAACCGCCACGTGTGTGGCAACCCGGGCATAGTTGGATCGTTGAAAATATGACCCGTTGAAAACTTTACATCCATCGATGTATTGCTCTGATCTACAGACACGTGTCAGTGCGTACTTCCCACATCCATCGGCTGTCACGCAACAGTGATGGCACACGTGTCCGAAGAACCAAGCGCGAACCTCGCCTGACGGCTGACGGCGCCACGTACTATATTCCATCCAGCATACAACATCCATTCCGTGACATCATATCATCCATCCACGGCTCTATGCTTGGAAACAGTGCCGATTACAGTAGTATGTAGCTTGGCAATTTCGACACAAATTTTAATATTTCAAAGATTGTTGAAAATTTTGGAAATTGGTTTTGTGAAATTAAATAACTTTGAGAATGATAATAAAGCATCTTTGGGAATATTTTTCATGTCAAAATAAAATTCTCAAAATAAAATAAATATTCGACAGTGACTTGCCGCCACGAGTGAGTTAGTCGATTACAATGCAAAAACAAAAAAATGACCAAAGGATTGAAAGGAGGCGTGAATTATTGTGTCTCTGTTACCAGCATAAGAGTGACTGGCCGCGTATGCAGCGCGGCGTAAGACAATTACCGGATTTAACGTATCAACCATGACATATTCGAACCTCCATGGTTCCCGTTATATGAAGTGATCACCTTCTGCCTGGCCATTGCCTCACTTCAAGCAGGAGAGCTCCCGGATGGAATGATCATGAAAGGAACGGCCGCCGGCCGAAATGAGCATGAAAGGAACGGTTTCCGGCTGAAACAACAGCTCATGGATTACGGAACAATTCAAATAGTCATGTGTCTACATATCAACTTGGCAGATAATCTGCATCCCCAGACGCAATCCTGACTGTTGAAAAAACATCAGATAAGGAAGGAAGGATGTTGTCGCCTTGTGAAGGAAGTGTAAATTATGGTGTCTCTGTTACCAGCATAAGAGACTTGGCGTATTGTCGTCGATTTTTACATGAATTAAACAACGAGATGGGGGGCTCAAACAGTGTGCGTTGACGCACACTGTTTGAGCTACCAACTAATTGTGGTTGTACCTCAAAAGACATGCCCTATGTGGCCGATTTTAACATGAAACAAACAAAAAGAAGGGGGGCTCAAACAGTGTGCGTTGACGCAAACTGTTTGAGCTGCTACTTAAGTGTGGATTCAGCCTGTCCAAGATGCCATTTGTGGTCGATTTTTACATGAATTAAACAACGAGATGGGGGGCTCAAACAGTGTGCGTTGATGCATACTGTTTGAGCTGCCAGGTAATTGTGGTTGAACCTCAAAACAAATGCCCTATGTTGCAAATTTTGACATGAAACAAACAATGAGAAGGGGGGCTCAAACAGTGTGCGTTGACGCACACTGTTTGAGCTACCAACTAATTGTGGTTGTACCTCAAAAGATATGCCCTATGTGGCCAATTTTAACATGAAACAAACAAAAAGAAGGGGGGCTCAAACAGTGTGCGTTGACGCACACTGTTTGAGCTGCCACTTATGTGTGGATTCAGCCTGTCCAAGATGCCATTTGTGGTCGATTTTTACATGAATTAAACTATGAGATGGGGGGGCTCAAACAGTGTGCGTTGACGCACACTGTTTGAGCTACTAGGTAATTGTGGTTGAACCTCAAAGCAAATGTCCTATGTTGCAGATTTTGACTTGAAACAAACAATGAGAAGGGGGCTCAAACAGTGTGCAGCTTCCAGCTAAGTGTGGATTCAACCTGCCTGAGTGGCCCTGTGTGCATGATTTCCACACCAAAAACCAAGGCAAAAGGGGGGCTAAAATAGTGTGCGTTGACGCACACTGTTTGAGCTGCCAGGTAAGTATGGATTGAACTTGACAGAGTTGCCCTTTGTGGCCGATTTTAACATGAAAACATAATGTCAAGTGGGGGCTCAAACAGTGTGCGTTGCCACACACTGTTTGAGCTTCCAAGTGGGGGTGGAATGAACCTTACAGAGAGGCCCCTGTGTGCACGATTTTCATATGAAAAAAACAATGAGAAGGGGGGCTCAAATAGTGGAGGATTGAACCAGACAGACAGGCCCGTTTTGGGGCCAATTTTTGTATCAAAAAACAAGCACAAAGTTGGGGCTCAAGCGGCCGGCGTTGCCACACACTGTTTGTGCTTCTTAATACGGGTGGATTGAACCAGAGAAAGATGCCGTATATAGGCGATTTTCATATCAAAAAGACAAGCACAAGTGGGGTCTGAAACTTTGTGCGTTGCCGCACACTGATTGTCATTCCAGTCAGTGGTGAATTGAACCAGACAGAGAGGCCCAAAGTGGCCGATTTTCACATAAAAAATGAAGCACAAATGTGGGTCTCAAACAGTGTGCGTTGCCGCACTCTGTTTGAGCTTCCAAGTAGGTTTGGACATCACTTGTACCTTTTTCTTGGGTGCTCCAGAAGACTTCCCAATCGCTGGAGACCCTTTGCGCTTCGGACTGCTCTCTACGCCGAGCATGTTCTGGAGCATCTCCCCCATCCTCTTTTCCACTATCTGGTTCTTCGTGAGGCCAGCATCAACATCATCTTCGGCGTCCGTCTCTCCCTCGGATGCAGTCTCCTCCTCACCAGTTCTTGGAAGTATGGCGGGCTGTTGTTCTTCTCCAGAATCCTGCTCTTCCATCGCCAGACTTTCCTCTTTGCACTCTTCTTCCTCTTTTACCTCTTCGTCTACTTTTTCCATCCTCATTCCATATCTGGCTCTATTCCTGTCCCTAGTGCTCGTGAAGTGTAACGACTTCCTTATCTTCCTCCTCCGGTGGAAACAAGGGCTCCCCACGCTGCCTCTAGAGCTCTCCAGTTTGACGTTTGCAACAAGGGTTGCTATGGCATGTAACCAAAAATGGCATCTTGGACAGGCTGAATCCACACTTAAGTGGCAGCTCAAACAGTGTGCGTCAACGCACATTGTTTGAGCCTTTTTTTTTTCTTTTTTTTTTCATGGCAAAATCGGCCACATAAGGCATGTCTTTTGAGGTACAACCACAATTAGCTGGCAGCTCAAACAGTGTGCGTCAACGCACACTGTTTGAGCCCCCCTTCTTATTGTTTGTTTCATGTCAAAATCTGCAACATAGGGCATTTGTTTGGAGGTTCAACCACAATTACCTAGCAGCTCAAACAATGTGCGTCAACGTACACTGTTTGAGCCCCCCTTCTCGTTGTTTAATTGATGTAAAAATCGACCACAAATGGCATCTTGGACAGGCTGAATCCACACATAAGTGGCAGCTCAAACAGTGTGCGTCAACGCACACTGTTTGAGCCCCCCTTCTTTTTGTTTGTTTCATGTTAAAATCGACCACATAGGGCATGTTTTTTGAGGTACAACCACAATTAGCTGGCAGCTCAAACAGTGTGGGTCAACGCACACTGTTTGAGCCCCCCTTCTCATCGTGTAATTCATGTAAAAGTCGGCCACATTTGGCATCTCTAACAGGCTGAATCCACACTTAAGTGGCAGCTCAAACAGTGTGCGTCAACGCACACTGTTTGAGCCCCCCTTTGCCATGTTTTTTGGTGTGGAAATCTTGCACAAAGGGCCACTCTCGCATGTTCAATCCACCGTTTATTGGAAGCTAAAACATTGTGCAGGAACGCACACTATTTCAGCCCCCTTTCTCATTGTTTGTTTCATTTGAAAATCGTGCACACAGGGGCCTCTCTGTAAGGTTCATTCCACTCCTATCAGGAAGCTCAAACTGTGTGCCCCCTTCAGTGCCTGTTTTTTGATTTGAAAATCGGCCACTCATAGCCACTATGCTAAGTTCAAATCAGCCCTTATTGGAAGCTCAGACAGTGTGCGTTGACGCACACTGTTTGAGCCCCCTTTTTTGCTTGTTTTTTTCATGTGAAAATTGTGCACACAGGGGCCTCTCTGTAAGGTTCATTCCACCCCTCTTTGGAAGCTCTAACAGTGTGCGGCAACGCACACTATCTGAACCCCCATTTTGCCTTGCTTTTGCCTTGTTTTTCTTGTTCAAAACGGCCAGAAATGGCATCTCTATCAGGCTCAATCCACACTTACGTGGCAGCTCAAACAGTGTGCGTTGACGCACACTGTTTGAGCCCCCCTTGTCATTGTTTTTTTCATATGAAAATCGTTCACACAGGGGCCTCTCTGTAATGTTCATTCCACCCCTATTTGGAAGCTCAAACAATGTGCGGCAACGCACACTGCTTGAGCCCCCATTTTGCCTTGTTTTTTGCCTTGTTTCTCTTTTTTATAACGGCCAGAAATGGCATCTCTGTCAGGTTCAATCGACATTTATGTGGCAGCTCAAACAGTGTGCGTTGACGCACACTGTTTGAGCCCCCCTTGGCATTGTTTTTTTCATTTGAAAATCGTGCACACAGGGGCCACTGTTTGTGCCCCCTTCACTGCCTGTTTTTTTATTTGAAAATCGTCAGAATAGGGCCACTATGCCATGTTCAAACCACCCCTTATTGGAAACTCAAATGTTTTGGGCCCCATCTCTGCTTGTTTTTTTGATGTGAAATTGGTTGAAACACTGCCAGCATGGATGCTCAAAACACCCATAGTTGGAAGAACGAACAATGTGTGGCCCCCTCTTTGCATGTTTTTATATGTGGAAATGTGTCACATAGGGCCTAATGTCATGTTGAAAACACCCCTATTTGGAAGCTCAAGCAGTGTGCAACAACGCACACTGTCTGTTCCCCACTCTCTGCCTGATTTTAGATTTGAAAATAGACCACTCATGGCCAGTGTGCCATGTTCAAATCACCCAGTAGTGGAAGCTCAAACAGTGTGCGGCAACGCACATTGTTTTTGGCCCGCACAATGCTTGTTTTCTCATGTGAAATTGGGCCACATCGGGCCTACCTACCATGCTCAAAACACCATCTGTTCTTGCCTCTCTCTTATATCAGTTTGAATGAACAACCGTGTAGGAGAAGATGCAAATGGTGGCGGATGAGAACCCCTCGGGGGAGGGGAAGGATATCATTGCTGATGTGGACGATGAGTTCTATGAAAGCAAAGCCGCTGAGATGTTGGGGGGTCAGAAGGTAAACTCTCAGCTTGTGGTGCAAAGTATGCTTGCCCCGGGTGGGAGGTTGAAGATCCCCCTGTGTAGGTTGGTTTCCATGCCCATCGTTCGTCCACCCCTCATCAAGGACATCCTGAAGCTGGAGGCCAAGTTTGTTCATGGGTATTTGGATGGATCCGCAGTCTTCTACGTTTCTACAAAGGATTCCAGAGGCAATGAGCTCCTTGTGGATGAGTCAATCGTGGACTCCTAGGATCCCATTTGGAGACAGGTGAACGAATCCTTCGAACTTCTTCTCTCCAGGAAACATTCGACCCAGGCATTCTCAAGGAAGATGTTTCACGTATGGGATGGCAACCACCGGTTGCTTGCATGGATGGCTGTTATTGGGAGGCTGCACTCACAGGAGGAAGAGTGGCATTACTCTGTTCGATCGATGGTGCTGGATTGTGACGGGAACATGATGGGTCTTCTGACGGCAATGAATGATGTGAACAGGTTGGTTTCTCATTCTACATGTTCCAGTTGTGGTTCCGTGGTTCTTTTGCTCCAGTCCTCTGTTGACGGTTCTTCATTTTCATTCTGACTTTCACATATCTTTCTCAAGAGGGACGGAGACATCGCATGTCAAAACGAGTCTGGTTCACACACTGTACAGGATACAAAGGATCGGGTAGATGCCCTTGACCAACTTCAAGAACATCCTTTCAGCAGAGATATACAAGAAGTGTGAAAGCTCCAAGACATCAGAAACGTGGTACTCGTTGACCCGTGAGGCTTTCATGGAGTTTATGTACGCGGTGAGATACATCTTCCACCATCTGGCCTTTTGATATTCCTGCTTCCACATGTTTGTTTCTGTTTGTTTCCCTTGCCCTTGGGTCGATTCAACTCTCGTGCATTCCCTTGCAGCAAGACATTGCAGATGCAGGAGAGTGTGGCAAACTGGAATACTATAGCTCTACCCCTGAAGAGAGAATGACAACAAAGGGGGTTGAGAGTCACATCAAGACAGAGATGACCGCCACAAGAAGGACTATTATGAGTGCTTTTGTTAAGCAGTTGAGAATTGCCAACCCATCATTCAGATCGCAGTTTCTTCTAGAGGTGAAAAACCATTACAACAAGCCAAGCAAGCCAGAGATGGCCCAGGAGAAGTTACACAGGTTGTCTACCGCCGTTGTGTCTTCAGAATAGAAGGTGAAGTGGCTACAGATATGGAACTCCGATCCCACTGTTAGGGATACCCACATGTTCCCCTGGCCGGAGAAAGAGAAGAAGACCCAGCATGTCATTCCTGTCAGTGACAATGTGCTGGACACATGGCTTCACAAGGCCACTTACTGGAGCCAAGTATGATATCCTTTGCTGTGTCACTTTCTTTTTGTTTTCTGTCCTTATCTTTCCATTGGCTGTTACATTGGCTGTGATTGTTTTTTGGTTCATTCTTGCATTTGAATTGTTTTCCAGTTGGAAGAAAGGGCCCGGTCGGTCCTACATACTCAGTTGGCTAACTATGGCATCACCATGACAGCACCGAAGACCTCCTTCCAAGCATACATGAGGAAATGGAGAGCCACAATGTGGCAATCTTGTTTCTTTAGAGAGTTCAGCAAGGAGGGTGGCATCAGTCACACAAATGAGCTTGACCAGCAAGAGAAAGGAGAGGAAGCCTGGAAACGATGCCTTTACAGGTGCAAAATGGACTGTGCTTCTTTGTTTTGCAAATACACACTCTCCTCCATCCAACCTGTTTTGGACTGCCTCATATAAGTTTGCGGTGCCGCACACTCATTTGTTCTATCCCTGTGTAGTTTCACCAAGGTGCACACCCTGGGCCCTTCAGGCTACTTTGTGTGCGGTGGTTGCAATGTACTGTGCCGCATACTGTTTTAGGGGGTCTTCCTGGTGTGATGGAAAAGTTGAGAGACAATAATTGCATTGCATAATGAGGCTGTCTTTGTTCCTGCAGGTACATAAACGTTGTTCTCATGGAAGAGAACTGCTTGGACAAACATCTTGATTTCGTGGACCTTTGGCTTGTCCCTGCTGACAACCAGACCATGTTTACTACTGGGATCTTGCATGACTGGGGCCCAGACCATCTTTCTGCTTGTGGTTGGTATTTGGATTGCCCTCCTTCTGAGACCCTAGCTCGGGAGGTGTCTTTGAGGAGAGAGAATGAGCGTATAGCAGCCACCGCCGTAGCAGCCGACCTCGACATTCATGATAGAAATTTGAGGACTCTTGCAGAGAATGAGCCTCCCGCTCAGGATACCCCGGGTAGAGGTAGAAAGGCAAAGGGAAATGATGTTGCTGGTGGTGTGGGGAAAGGAAGGGGTAGGGGGAAAGGGGCACAAGGGCAGGTAGGTGGGCAGGGAAGTGTTGCAGATAGTGGCCCTGTGGTGCATGTCCAGCAGACTCCACCGCATGGTAGGGGATCCGGGAGAAAGAACAAGTGGGTGGTTGATCCCAAGGACCCGTACCATGCAGTGGAGCATCCCACGAGGGTCATTCGCCCTACCAGGTTGGAGATGGCCAACGTCGGGTTCCTTGCCATGATGGAGTCCAAGAAATCTGATTACAAGGGCGAGCCATCACCAGTGTGGGAGAGGATTGTGGAGTTCCTCGGCACTGTGCGTGTTGTCTTTTGCTTCTTGTATGTTGTGGGCATGGATCGTTTCAATCCTCTTGAGCATTCCATTGTATTCTTGTTTGCAAGCTAAAATGACCAAATCCTGGGTGAACGGGAAGGAGAAGCCATATGCAGCCGAACTCATCATCTTGGACATCCCTGATGGGTTGCCAGTCCCGGATGTCCCTCCATCGGGTGCTTGTCCAGGTTGGAATGCTTTTGATGAGCGCTACTGGCGGTGGGTTTTCTCCTTTTGCAATTTCTTTGTGTCTGATGCAAGTGTTTTGGTGCTCATCCAGTCCATCGACCTTCGCTGTCACCGTGCACTTGCCAGCTATTTGAAAGCCTCTGGTATGAGGGTCGTGAAGACATGGAATTGTGTGAACAGCATGTACCTGACGAAGGGGGATGGTCCGGGAGAGATGGTAAATCTGCCTTCTTGTTCCTCTTCTTGGTGGTTCTCGGATGGAGTTGCATAGGTCGCTCAAACTCATATGTAGGGGCCTGGTTTAGAAGCTTCTTAGTTCCTTGTGGATGTCATGTTCGCATACTCGTTTGTTTGAAGCTGTTTGTCTCGTCCGAGTGCATCCACCTACGACTTCGGCCGTCATTAGGGAGTTCGCCATCACTCATGGGGCAAGTTCATAGACGAGAGGACAGATCCTCCCACGGATGACATGCACCACAACTACGTCGACAACAACGTGTGCTTGCGAAGGGGGAATGGGGTTCCTTGGAGAGGGGCGAGGGAGAGGAGCCCGGCTTTCATTCAAACGATTGTGGAGTGCTGCACCTACACAGACGCCAGAGTTCTGCATTTGTCAATGGGCACAGGTTCGTCTCTTCAACATTCACATTTCATGAGGTTTGTTTGAGCTTGCACTTTCAGCACTTCCCACCGTTCCAAATGTGTCTTCAATGTCTGTTTCCTTCATTCTATTCCACTGCAGGTGCTTCGTACCACGCTTGTAAGGCCAGTGCATGACATCTCTTTGGGATTGAAGGGGATGCCGAGATTTACATGTATGCAATATGTGGGTGCATCGAGGATGCAAAGGGAGTCCCCCATGGGTCATGACACAAGGTCGAGGACAATGTGGTGAGGGCACCTTCTTCTTCAACCTATTTTCAACCTGTTTTGCCCTCTCATCAGACTCGTCCCTGAATTTGCATCATGTTGAATTCTGTAATTTAGCTTGTTGGGTGGATCTGCATGGGATAGCTGAAGGAGCAGGGATAGAGTGTGGGTCCAGATTCATTCAAGAGGGCCAGATTTCAAGCTCCAGATTACGTATGACTCCCTGTGGATCAATAGCTACAAGAAACCTACATGGGTAGGTCGTGTTGTGACATCTCCCATGGATGCTGAAGACGAGTTGTGCTAAAAAACAAAGTGTGCCCTGGTACGATCGACCACCTTAGCAACCAGTCCTAACAAAGATGGTATTTTCTGAAGGGTTGTATGGTGAAGAGAAGCATGAATTGAAGAGAGAGGATGTTGCAGAGGAATGCGATAATCAAGGAGGTTCTCCAAAGAATTCAATGCATTTGGCGTTCCCTGACAGCGATGAGGTTGTAATAGATGGAGCACTCAGTCAGAGCAAGGGAGTGGAGGGTGTAGGGATATGTCAAGAGACCAGCGCGCATTTGGACACTAGGAGATGTAGAAGTGAGGTTGATGAGGTCAGAGAGATGGACATGGAACAGGAAGGAAACAAGGTAGAGGATGAGGTTGGGCGCTCCCTATCCTATGATACATGGGCAGCAAGTCAATTTTTTTTTTACTTTGATGCAATGACAAGTGAGGAGGATGAAGGGGAAGGGCAAGCTAATTCTTCAGGCGATGACAACGATGATCTGAATCCGAACTGGGGTAAGAGTAGTCCGATTGGTATTCCAGGGGCACACTCAAGTTCAGACACCCTGTTCACAGTGGTCAGGGATGAGGGCACCCTCTGGCCTCTCTCATAATCATTGCCAGATGTAAGGTACCCATCTGCGAGTGGGCAAATGTCTAATGTTCAGACTAGTTCGAGTCGCTCAGTGGGTTCAGAGCCAACTGGAAGCCGCCGCCGCAGCAACACAATTGATAGAACAAGGCACTGCTAATGAAGGCACCTTCTTCAACACATTTCACCCTGTTTTTCCCTCTTATCAGTAGTGGCTCTAAATTTTCATGTTGAATTTTGCAAGTTAGCTGGTTGAGTGAACCTCTGTAGTTTGGAGTGACTTTGACATGATAAGTACTGCCAATGTGACAACAGAAAAGAATCCAGAAAGAGGTAACGGAGACCACAAGAAGCTGTGGAATGAATACTTTTTTGACCCCAGTCAACGGTGGGACAATCAAGGCAAAAAGGCGAATGCCTGTTGGATTATAGAGAGTAGAAGATGCAATTGAGCATAGGAACTAGTGTGATAAGTTGAGTTGGGTGTTTCCTAGAACAATTTGAGGCTTTCATTGTCAGCTGCTAGCAGCAAGGCGAGGGTGAATGCATAATTTGGGCAGAGACATGGATAGAGTGTGGGTCCAGATTCATCAAGGAGGGCCGGATTTCAAGCTCCAGATTACCTACGATTCCCTGTGGATCAATAGCTACTAACAACCTACATGGGTAGATGGTCAACTGGAAGCTGCAGCAGCAGCGGCGGAATTGATAAAATCAGGCACTGCTAATGAAAACACCTTCTTCAACACATTTCACCTTGTTTTTCCTTCTTATCAGAATCGACCCTAAGTTTCCATGTTGAATTCTGCAAGTTAGCTAGTTGAGTGAACCTTTGATAGTTTGGAGTGACGTTGACATGATACAGCCAATGTGACAATAGGAAAGTATCCAGAAACCGGTAACAGAGATGAGGAGAAGCTGTGGAATGCATACTTTTCATACCCAGTCAATGGTGGGACAATCGAGGCAAGAAGGTGAATGTCTGTTTGATTATAGAGAGTATCAGATGCAATTGAGCATTGGAACAAGTGTGATAAGTTGAGTTGGGTGTATCCTAGAACAAATCTAGGCTGTTATCGTTAGTTGCTAGCAGCAAGGCAAGGATGTATGCATGATTTGTGCATAGGCATGGATAGCTGAAGGAGCAGGGATAGAGTGTGGGTCCAGATTCATCCAAGAGGGCCAGAAAAGAGGTCCATGGTGACATCGTCAAAGCTGGAATTGTACCGGATGTCATTCTGAATACTGTCCTGGTGGACATATATGCCAAATGTGGGTGCATTAAGGATGCGAAGGGAGTTTTCAACACTATGGCTGAGCTAGATGTGGTGTCATGGAACGCGATGCTTGCAGGGTATGCACAGCAGGGACGTGGTATGGAGGCTTTGGAGACCTATGATCAAATGATGGGGGAAGGGGTGAAGCCCGACCACATCACGTTTTTGTGCATTTGCAATGCATGTGGAAGCCCGACAGCTCTGGAAAAGGGCACAAAAGTCCATGGCAACATTGTCAGAGCTGGAATTTTATCAAATGTCATTTTGAACAATACCCTCGTGGACATGTACATGCAAAATGTGGGTGCACCCTATCCTGCTGATTTGTTGTTGTGCTGGAACAGTAGCAAACGTAGAAAGACATATGCATTTTACATCTGTTGCTATCTTCAGTGCATATGTAGTGTCCTTTGCACTTTGTCAAACTATTGTTTGCAGAGGAGCCAGATTTTGGGACTCCGGTGCTATATTGTAAATTTGACTGACAGCAGTTTAAGAGAAGCTCTTACATCTACTGCTGTCTTTAAGTGCCTATGTTTTGTCCTTTGCACTTGCTGACTTTGTTTTTTCTTGTGATTCTTGCCTGTGAATAAAGCATTCATTTGCAGAGTCGTTTTTTGTCTCTTTGTTCTTCCCTTTGTTCTTCTTCTTGTTTAATATTGAATAATACTAACCCTAATCTCTACTAACCCTACCGAGATAAGCATAGTCGTGATTCTGACTGTCCAATACATTTAAAAGTTCAAAACAACCCCTCATATGACACCATGTGTCCACATATCAGCATGTCATAGTCAGGATCATGACTGCAAGACCTCCTCAATACATGCCACGTGTCTACATATCAGGATGTTTGTAGTCAAGACAATGACCCTAACACCTCTCATTATATGCCACGTGTCCAGATATTAGCATGGTTGTAGTCAGGATGATGACTGCAGATCCTCCTCATGAATATGCCACATGGCAGTTTCGGGAGACGCCATATGGCACACATCCACAAAACCTCATGGACTTATTAAAAACAGACACGTGTACAGTTTGCAGCAACACACTAAGTCATGTATGGTAGAAGTACATATGACTACCACATGACAGTGAGATGTATCACTTGGTTCATCTGACTACAGTCATCCATGACCGACCATACTATACTCATTGTATTCACTTGGTTTGCACGACTTAAAGTCATTGCAGTCATATGTACCGTTTATGACTACGGGATAGTCATATATACAGTCATATGTACCGCAATCTGTTGTAGTGCTGGCTCGGCTGGTGCCATAGCAGCATTGTACTTTGGAGACACCAAACGCAATGACAGTCCTGTCAACACCACAGTGACTGATATGTTGGTGGACACAGTGCCAAGCCAATCTGACATCCACCAGACTCCCACCCACCAGACGGATGTCCAGCATACTCCCATCCACCAGGAGACACAGACACCCAGCCAGCAGACTGCGATTCATCATACTGCTATTGAGAAGACGCCGATCCACCATACTGTGTTACAGCAGACTCCCATGCATCTGACTCCCAGCCAGCGGACTCCCATTCTTACTTCCACCACGGGCCTCTTTGGAGTTTGGCGCTCGCCATTGCCGGCAATTGATCCGAGAGCTGTAGACCTGACACTTACCGAACTGAGGGTGGAAATCAATGCCTATGTGGATTGGTATAATGAGCTCCACCGCATTGTCACGGATAGATGGTGGCCATTTGTTCCATTCCATTATTCCATGGATTTTATTATTGGAGAAGCGAATCATGTTTTGCAAGGCGCACAGTCTGTTGCCCTTGCAGCCACAAAAGTCCATAATGCGCCCCCACTGCTTGTGCAGCTCATCCTCATGGATGACCCACGCCCTCTGGAGCTAAGACACATGCCGATGGCGCATCCTACCTTTCGTGTGCAGGGAAATCACTTGTTTGGAATATATGAAGAGTATTTTGATCGCATTGCAGGTTTCTTCGTTCAGCATCGATGGATGCAGTTTGGCAATTTCCGCTCATACAATAAATTGCTCAATGCGCTGCAGAGTTTGAGGAAGTACTTGTTTGATGAAGAGGATGATGCGGGTAAAAAAGAGTGTTGTCGATGAGACCTTGCAATGGTTTGCTGCGGTGATGGAACGAGCAGTGTTCGACATTGTCTTGAACAAACTAGATGTTTTCAAAGTCTTGTGGTGTGGGTCCCCTTTTGAATATCGGTTGCCGGCGATTCGGGATCTTGATGGAGCTTGCTTGGAACGCCAAATCAAAGATATTGGTCTCATCAGCAACCTCCTGGAAGGTAATTTTCGGATCTTCTTTTCCGTGTGATACCGTTCTTTTGTCGGTTTCCGTTCCAGTCTATGAGGCTGACATTTTCGTACTCAACTGTTTCAGGAATGTCCGATGTGGACGAGCACGTGCAGTCTACTTTTGATTCCCTTGGCAGAGGTGCACGAGATGTTGTCCTGGCATTACAAGGACTCCATGAGACCGGTCGCAAGAGTGCACAGTAAGACATTGTGCAGCAGACTGAACCACTGCAACAGACCGAGCATGGACAGACCGTCTAGACTATCCGTGTTTCAGTCCAGCAGACTGGGCGGACTAGAGAGGAGACTGACAAGAAGACTGATGACCTGACTCTACCCCAGACCGACGAGACTGTGCAGCGGATTGCAGACCAAACCGTCCAGCGTATTGCCGAACAGACTGTCATGCGTATTGCTGACCAGACCGTCCACGAAACTGTTGACCAGACCATCGTGCGCACTGCCGACCAGACCGTCCTGCACACTGCCGACCAGACCGTCCAACGTACTATTGACCAGACAGGCCAGCGGACTGATGAGCAGACCCGCCATCCCACTCTTGACCTGGCTGTTGAGCAGACTGTCTTGCGGGCAGAGATTATTCCGCACATTGAGCAGACTGTTCAGCAAATGGCCGTGCACACTGAGCGTGCTGACCAGGACAACCCATCAACACTGCCTTTCCACCAGTCTGGTTCATGGCTCGTTGATCAGAGTCGGTTGCAGTGGCCTCAATAGGCCCATGTGTCTGAATTTCTTCGAAGTTCGCTGAGGCAATTGGGCGAGCCAACTTTTGCCCCCGGGCCATCTGCACACTTTGGCGCATCGATTAAACATATAAACCACTCACCTGTAAAACAATCCTCGCCAGTACCCCATGGCCTACCATCTATTTCCATTCAATTCAGCCCTGTTATGGTTCGTTCACAGGCGAAAGTCTTAGATGATTCTTACACGAGCGACCGTAATTTCGGATCTCAAACCCATATCATTGACCTTACCGAAGAACCAAAGGACGTGCTTGCCGTAGATGTTGTAGATGTCGGCGATACTGAAGCCTTACCTGCATCAGACCCTCTAGGCACACTTGACGGAGAGGTTGATAGATTGCTCATGTCCATGGAAGACCATAACACCTAGAACCTGAACCAGAAGGCTCAGCAGATTGTCCACACTGTCCAGAACGAGGAAGAGCAGACTGTCCAGACCGAGGAAGAGCAGACCGCCGGAACTGTCCACACCGAGGAACAGTAGACTGTCAAGACCAAGGAACAGACTGAGCAGACTAGCGAGACAGACATGGAGACTGAACAACAGGCTGAGCATGGACAGACTGACGGCCAATATGCCTCGCACACACACACAACACCTATGCCCACGCCCCAGACTTGGGGGTACCAGGGGAGCAGTCTGCCCATGTGCTTGTTTCGAATGAGGCAGTGAAGGTTGTGCCCTGCCCTCATTCGCGTCTGTTATTTCATTTTTTTGCATCTTCACTGTTTCACATAATTGACAATTGTCTGCTGTCCCAACAAGGTGTTGGAGGCAACGAGCTCGTGACTCCCTTCCCCTCCCAGGACATTCCACATCCCACCCATGTTGCGAACGCTGGATCCAGAACCACAAGAGGTCTGCTTCTGAGCACCCCGCCAAATGCACGGATCAGTTCAACGCATACGACCCGCGAAGCTGCCAAGACAGATCCTGCAAGTGTGAACAAACCTGTAGACACTGTTGTGTTGCGAAGTAGGACCGCATCACTTCGTCAGTCTAGTGAATCCAACCCAGACACATCAAGTCGCTCAATCCCAGGGTAAGGGGAAAGTAAAGAAGCGGACTGTCGTCCAGCAGACTGAGGAAGTTGGCGAGGGACGTGTTGCAAAGAAACCAGCGAAGAAAGGTGGTAAGTCCCAAGTGTTCCTGAACAAGGACTGGAAATTGGCATTCGAGACGGACAAGGAAGTGGCTTTTCTGCTATAGATGCACAAGTAAGTACAGTGGCTCTGCTCAGTCGTTAGAGTCCGGACGGCGTCCGCTGAGTCTGCTGGTGAGTATGCTGACCCTGTTTATGCGTGTGCTGAGTCTGCTGCTCAATCTTCTTTTATGCTTTATGAGTCTGCTCACTCGCACTCTGCTCCACCTCGACAGGCTGCTGAAGGCCGTCTGCTGTGTGCAGAATGGGTTCTCGATTCAGGGCACTCATGTCTCGACATGTGGCGGCCGGCAATAGCATGATTAAGTTTAATGAAGGAAACCCCCGGTATCAGTGCCACTTGGACCCGGAAGATATAAAGGCACTTGAGAAGGTTGAGTCTGAGTGAACATGTAGACTGCTGGAGATGTGGTGTCGCTTCTACGAGAAGTCGGTTGAGGAAGCGTACTCAAAGACTGTTGCTCTTCTGCCAATGTGCACTTGGTCTCTTATGAAGTTTAACGCAGACGGGCCACGTGAAAGGCTAGTGGAGAATGTGCATGGGAACTAGAGCGTCGCACGGTTGGGCAAAGACATCAAAGACTGCCATCATATAATGGTTGCGTTTGTGGACGAGTAAGATCTCCATCCTGAATCTGTTCTGTCTCGTCAGTCTGCTGAGTCTTCTGAGTCATTGCAATCTGTTGAATCTGAATGTGGTTTGAATCCGGTCACTCAGTTCAGTCTGTTCAGTCGGGTCAGTCTAGCCAGTCTGGCAAGTCTGGTCAGTCCGGCAAGTTTGGTCAGTCTCCCCTATCAGGCCAAACTGGTCAGTCTACTCAGTGTGGTCAGTCTGGTCAGTATGCCAGGTGCGTATGCTTAGTATGCTGGATATGCTGATGAGTATGCTGAGTATGCTGGTGAGTATGCCTGTGAGTATGGTGAGTTTGCCAGGTGAGAATGCCATCAGAGTATGCAGAGTATGCTGGGTATGCTGGTACAGTATGCTGAGTATGCTGGTGAGTATGCAAGGTAAGTATGCTGAGAACAGCAGACTGACGAGGGGGAAAATTGCAGAGGGCACTAGAGTCTGATTGTCATCGACCTGCGGAAAGGCGCATACACTCATATGAACTCCAAGAGGGAATTGCATCGTTGCCCATTTGTTCTGCCATGGATACGGAAGCTGCATGCAGAGTGTTTGGGCTACAAGGAGGGCACACCGCAGTGGGAGGAGGTTATGGCGTTTCAGTTCAACCAGCCAGAAGTCCCCCAACAGCCATTCAACTGGGAGTGTGGGTTTTAAGTCATGTCATTCATCCAAGGATATTACGAATGGCTTCAAAGTGCCCATACTTATACCTCTTCTAAAAAGCCAGAGAGAGGAGTGTCTTTCACGCCTACTTGGTTTACTTTCAAGTTAGCAGTTGGGCAATGCCTGCAGTGTGCTAAATACATCTGTAGTGCTTTGGGCACTGCTAAGAACGCAGTTTTGGGAATGATAGGAGGCACACCATAGGAGGCCTTTATCATATACGTATGCTTCCCAGCAATTGTAACAAAATAAAAAATGATGATGCCTTTGGTGAATGATGAGTACAATTTTGGACGTGTTCACTGGTCTGCTTCTGCACAATTGTGGACTTGTGCTTGTATACTTGTGACCACTACAGTGTATGTTGTTAGGCGTCTTACCCATACATTGCTCGACCACAGACAATCATTGACGCCCGATGTCTCATCCATCTGTTGAACATACCATGGGAGTCTAGTGGTTAGCAGACTGCCGACAGTTAGTAGACTGGCGAGAGTCCGTAGACTCTCGTTGTTTCACAGACTCAGTAGACTGCCAGAGAGTCAGCAGACTCCCTGAGTATATTCACATGTGAGCATACAGTCTCATATGGGCAGACGGTGGACAGTCTGACAGACTGATCGAATACATGAAGACTGTCAAAGAGTCTGTTGGTCGACTTCCGCACTTCAAGAGTCTAGCGGGAAACGTACAGACCCGTCTGCTGGTCCACATAGTCTAATCGTCAGTCCGCCGGACTCCATTAGTCCGGACGGTGGAATGCTTATGGAATTGGTGTGTTCAGAAGTCTGCTGGTGTAGGCAGTCTGTTCAGCCAACCCTTGTAAGACTTAATGAGTCTGGTATAAGGACACTGTGGGGGAGTCTGCCAGGAGACGCAGTCTGTGCATGAGTCTACTGGGATAGTCTGTGATGGAGTATACTGGGATATTATGCGCATGAGTCTGCTAGGAGTTTGTTCAGTGTCTTATGGCGAAGAATCAGCTGGGAGACTTAGTCTGATGTGGGTGTCTTGGGTCCACTATGTAGTCCGTGTGAGTGGACTACTGTACACGGGATGGGTCTGGTCTGTCCGTGAATCAGTGGACATCGCATGCCAGCAGACTAGAGGACTTTTATTTCACAAGGCAGAATGATAGCATAGGAATTTTTGCATTATACTGCCGGAGAAACGATCTGAAACCTTGCGAATTGTGGAGTATATATGTGCTGCAGGTGTAGGGGCACACACCATTTTCGTAGTCCTCCTTAAACTTCTAGGCCGCATTTTCCAGGCCTCCATGAAATTGCTCCCACAAGTCTATGGAATCGAGTGAATAACACCTTGTCATGATTTGTCCCAAAGGTTGCATCGCATGCAACGATGCGGGCATGTCCTAATTCCAGCATTCGTCGTTTCTGCCAAGGAGTCTGAATGCCAATTGTGAAGGTCAAATCTCCATCAAAATGCTTGTATGTTGGCGCCAAATTCTCTTCTTGATAGAAGAAGACTGAGTCTGGGTTCTGGTCTTTCCACATAAGCACACTCTCGGCATCATCGGCGTGCTTTTTGAAGGTTAACCACGCCCGCTTCTTGGCTAGTTTGCGGACATCTTGCTCCAACATGAATCAACCCGTGTCCATGCATCTCCCAGCCCGGTGTTGTTCATGACGTGCTCTTTATGTTCCATCATGATTTGGGCGACAGACAAGCCTCGGCACAAACATTCGACGACCCAGGCTTTCAATTCCTCACTAATGTGTGGTGCATAGGCGTGGCGGGTGTTCCTGAACTCAGCCGGCTTCCCATGCGAGGCTTTCCCTTTGGTGTCTGTATGCTCCATGTTGTTGTACGTGAGGACACATATGTCGAGGGCGAGGTAGCTTTGCTGGACCTTGAAACAGCATTGGCAACCACGCTTGTAAGACTCTCCAAACTCGGACTTCTTTCTCATTGGGCCTTTATGAGGGTGAGATGTTCCAGCACCCACAAGAGGTCCTCCTCGCTTCACTTTTGGATCCTTCACTATTGCATTGTTGGTGCGATTGTCATCCGGACCGTAGCAGCATTGATACCTGGACATAAAATTCAAAATCGGTATCTATCACAGTAGATGGGAAACAAAAATGGCAACACACATGCAATGATTGTACAAAAGGACTGTGAGGATGGTGCACACATGGTACTGTTCAGGAATGTGTTGCCTCTAGGCTCTTTTCACATGCCGGGTTGCACTTTAGTATGGACACTAACCCAAAATTGAGTGGGGTAGTCCACCAAACTCTCCTCTCCAAGGATAAAGTCATCAACTCTATCCCAAGGTATGCAGGCCTTTTGAACATTCACTCGCATACCCATATACCCATATTGCGTCTCACTCTTCCAATGGAGGTCCTTCATGTTGAATGCTCCTGGTTTTGGTGTTTGCAAACATTGTCGAAGAGGCCATATAAGCGGGCTTTCCGTTTCTAGTCTGTCGTGGCATTCTGCTTGCACATCCATGCCCTGTATAGTGCAAAGGACACGCTTCAAAACCTGCAAGAAACGCGCCACAGTACCTTGGACACGATGGACAACGTGCAAGAGCAATAGTGCGCACGTTTAGGGTTCTGGCAAGTGGCAGGCGCCAGGGATAAGGTTTGGGTTTAGGCCCTAAAAATGGAGGGCTCAGATGGGATTTAGGAGCGGATGGTCCAGATCGGGCCTCGTCGGCGGACTGGAAGTTGGGGAACTGGTGCAGCGGACTGACCTCCAGCGTACTGGCCGGCAGACTGGCGAGGAGCGGACTCATGGGCAGCGGACTGGCGGGTAGACTGACAAGGTGGACGTGAGGGGACTGGCACAGCAGACCGGCCGCGACGGACGGAGGGCGCGGGCGGAGCCGCCGCGGGCAAGGCTGGTGGCGGCTGTTGCAGCCGCGGGGGAGCGGGCGCGGCTGGGGAACCGCGCGGGGGGAGCCAAGCGTCCATGCGCGGGGGGAGCCGCTCAAGCCGCGCGCGCGCCATAACGTCGCTAATATTGTAAAATGAGAAGCCATATTTTCTAGATAACCGCCGGGACATGAAATAGGAGCATGCAACAAGGGTTGACTGTATACTTGGCGAATCGTAATTGGCCCACAGTTGGGCCCACTGGAGAGCCCTCGTCTTAAAATTCTACTATTGGATTTACAATTTGTTTTTACCATACTCAATAGGGTGTGTATTCCAAAACGAGTGGATTGAGTGAAACATTGCAAAAGAGTTAATTTTTGCAATTGGCTCACCTTGAATTGCTTAGCTGTGCAGATCATTTTCCGAAACCCCCCCCCCCCCCCCCCCCAACAACATACAAAGGACCCTAATAATAAAAAAGGATGTTTGGCTTGAAAGTTTTACAGTAGTTAGAGCATCTCCACCCGGGGTCCCTAAATGCCCCGACAATGACAAAGGAGCCCCCGGCCTTGGTATCCGCACCCCCGGGCCCGTACTTTGGTGCAGGATACAGGCCCTCTACGCCCGGCCGGTACCTGCTAGAGCGACTAAAGATGACTGCCTGCATTTATGGCGTGAGGGTAAGGCTCTAGCAACTAAATGACTGCCTGCATTTATGGCGTGAGGGTAAGGCGACGTCTGTCCAGGTGGTCCCTCCGGAGCAAGGCACGTCAACCAAAAAGACATGTGCAGGGTAGTTTGATGGGGTTGCCGCTCAGGAAGGGGAGTGTTGGAACCCCCAGGAGGTTACTGTTGCAGTGGTGTTTGGTGTACCCCCGATGCTCTTAGTTAGGATATCCCTGGCGCTCTTGAAGTGGCAGTCTCTGTGTTGTTATCTTCCCCCTCCTGCCCCTCGGTTTTAGGTTTTGAAGCAGTGCCTTTCGACTTCAGCCTTGTGGCACTTATCGGAGGTTAGTTTTTCCTCCTTGTACACCGGCCTTGGCCGTTTTTATTTAATATGAGTTCAAGGGCCGCTGTCCCCTTTCTCTAATATATATATATATATATATATATATAATGCCATACCACATTTCTATGTGGGAGGCAGAAGCAGGGAAAATCATCTCGTCACTCAAAAAGCTTGGTCAAAGCTCAAGTTTCATACTTTGCAAAGTTTGGAGAGATGTCTGGTTAAAGACTCGCTCTGCTAAGATCTCGGGTTTTTTATGGAGGCTTACCCATAGGATCTTATCCTTCGGAGCTTACATTTCTCTTCCCCCTCTTTGCTGTAAGCTGTGTAGTGTCAACGCAGAGGAAACCTTGTCTAGAGCATGGTTTCTTTCATTGCTGTTTGGCTGAATCTTTATGGTCAAGGATAAGGGCCTTCTATGCCCCTTGGAAGATCATTCCTCCTTCTTCTATCTCTTCTCACTTGCTTAATCTGCAGGCTGGAAAAATCTGGGATAAATGCTCAGTCTGGTCTGCTCTTCGAGCTTTAACCCTTTGGCATCTATGGAAAATGCGATGTGCAAAGTGGTATGACAATGAATTTCTCTATCTTAGAGTGGTGCTCAGGAGGATTTGTGTTGATTTGTGGGTTGAGGGGAAAAAGGCTTGGGGTTGTTTATTGGCAGCTATTCGCAGATGTGCTGAAGAGAAGCAGATCGGGCTTTTACAAGATTCGACAACAGTTAGGGATGGCACGACATCATCTGCTCCAGAGTTGGTGAACGCTGTACTTTCCACCTTCCCGTCCCCGATCACTGGTGGCCCATCTAGCCCGTGGCCATCTCCGGTGTAGGTGGAAGAAGATATCAATTGGAAGCACAGGAAGAATAGAAACTCGAAGATCAAGGCACACCTGAATTTTGAACCTCTCAAATCTAAGCGCTAGCTCTCTCTCTCTCTCTCGGTTAATTATTAGTCAGGTCTTTTAGATGGAGGATTTAGTCCAATATTTAAATTTTAGTCCAATATTTAAATCGTGTTGGTTTTTTTGGTAGCCTGGTTTAGTTGCAGCTGATTCATTCGGTGAGTCTTACAGTCATTGTTCTGACTACAAACATTATGATATATGGATACGTGGCATGTATTGAGGAGGTCTTGCAATCATGATCTTGACTATGACATGTTGATATATGGACACGTGGTGTCATATGAGGGGTTGTTTTGAACTTTTAAATGTATTGGATAGTCAGAGCCACGACTATGCTTATCTCGTTATGCTTGTCTCGTTAGGGTTAGTATTATTCAATACTAAACAAAGAGAAGAACAAAGGGAAGAACAAAGAGACAAAAAATGACTCTGCAAATGAATGCTTTATTCACAGGCAAGAATCACATGAAAGAACAAAGTCAGCAAGTGCAAATGACAAAACATAGGCACTTAAAGACAACAGTAGATGTAAGAGCTTCTCTTAAACTGCTGCCAGCAAATTTACAATATAGTACCGGAGTCCCAAAATCTGCTCCTCAAACAATAGTATGACAAAGTGCGAAGGACACTACATATGCACTGAAGATAGTAACAGATGTAAAATGCGTATGCCTTTCTACGTTTGCTACTGTTCCAGCACAACAACAAATCAACAGGATAGGGTGCACCCACATTTTTGCATGTACATGTCCACGAGGGTATTGTTCAGAATGTCATTTGGTAAAATTCCAGCTCTGACAATGTTGCCATGGACTTCTGTGCCCTTTTCCAGAGCTGCCAGGCTTGCACATGCATTGCAAATGCACAAAAATGTGATGTGGTCGGGCTTCACCCCTTCCCCCATCATTTGATCATAGGTCTCCAAAGCCTCCATACCACGTCCGGCCTGCTATGCATACCCTGCAAGCATCACGTTCCATGACACCACATCTCGTTCAGCCATAGTGTTGAAAACTCCCTTCGCATCCTTAATGCACCCACATTTGGCATACATGTCACCAAGGCAATGTTCAGAATGACATCCGGTACGATTCCAGCTTTGACGATGTCACCATGGACCTTTTTCTGGCCCTCTTGGATGAATATGGACCCACACTCTATCCCCGCTCCTTTAGCTATCCATGCCTATGCACAAATCATGCATACATCCTTGCCTTGCTGCTAGCAGCTGACGATGACAGCCTAGATTTATTCTAGGAAATACCCAACTCAACTTATCACACTAGTTCCTATGCTCAATTGCATCTGCTATTCTCTATAATCAGACAAACATTCACCTTCTTGCCTCGATTGTTCCACCGTTGACTAGGTAAGAAAAGTATCCATTCCACAGCTTCTCCTCATCTCTATTACCTGTTTCTGGATACTTTCCTGTTGTCACATTGGCAGTATCATATCAAGTCACTCCAAACTATCAAAGGTTCACTCAACCAGCTAACATGCAGAATTCAACATGGAAACTTAGGGTTGATTCTGATAAGAAGGAACAACAGGGTGAAATGTGTTGAAGAAGGTGCCCTCATTAGCAGTGCCTGATTTATCAATTCCACCGCTACTGCTGCAGCTTCCAGTTGACCATCTATCCATGCAGGTTGCTAGTAGCTATTGATCCACAGGGAATCGTAGGAGCTTGAAGTCCGGCCCTCTTCGATGAATCTGGACCCACACTCTATCCCTGCTCCTTCAGCATTCACCCTTGCCTTGCTGTTAGCAGCTGACAATGAAAGCCTCGAATTGTTCTAGGAAACACCCAACTCAACTTATCACACTAGTTCCTATGCTCAATTGCATCTTCTACTCTCTGTAATCCAACAGGCATTCACCTTTTTGCCTTGATTGTCCCACCATTGACTGGGGTCAGAAAAGTATTCACTACAACAAAACACTCCTAGGTTTGCACACGCATTGCAAACACAAATAGATGTGATGCGGTTGGGCTTCAACCCTTCGTGCAGCATTTTCTCATAGGTCTCCAAAGCATTCCTACCACACCCATGCTTGGTAAATCCTGCCAACATTATATTCCACGTGGTCAAAGATCGTTGAGGGATTCTGTTGAACACTTGGTGAGCATAGATGTATACCAGGGGAATGTTCAGAATGACATTTGGTACAATTCCAGCTTTGATAATGTCACCATGAACCTCTTTGACCATTCCCAGGGCTGCTAAGCTCGCATGTGCATATTATAAACACAAATGAGCATGACCTGGTCTGGCTTCATCCCTTTCCATATCATTTGCTCTTAGGTTTCCAAAGCCTTAATCCCATACCCATGCTGCACATACCTTGCAATCATGGCACTCCAAAACACCACATCTCGTGCAGCCATATTGTCGAACTCTCCCTTCGCATCAGGCTTGCCGCACCCACATTTGGCATACATGTCCACCAGGGCAGTGTTCAGAATGACATCTGGTACAAATTCAGCTTTGATGATGTCACACCATGGACCTTTTTCCCCTTTTCCAGAGCTCCCAAGCTTGCGCACACGCATTGCAAACACAAACAAACGTGATGTGGTTGGGCTTCACCCCTTCGCGCAACAGTTGCTCAGAGGTCTCCAAAGCATTCCTAACACACCCATGCTTGGTAAATCCTGCCAACATTATATTCCACGTGATCAAAGATCGTTGAGGCATTCTGTTGAACACTTGGTGAGCATCCATGATGCTCCCGCACTTAACATACATGGAGACAAGGGTGTCGAGTAGAAAAACATTTGGCGTGCATCTCCTTTGGATAATGTAAGTGTGCACCTGCTTTCCAACGTCCAGACTCTTCCATCTTGTTGCACTTAAGCAAGGGACAGACATCCGTACCTCAATTTGCTGAAATGCCTCATTGGTTTTAAGTCTGTAGACCCTCTATCAGTCTGCCTGCCGCAAAGCATCTTCACATGCCCAGAAGTGCCAAAAGAGGTATTGTGGACTCCCTCTCTTGATCCTCTTTCAGAAGCTGTGGTCATGGTTGAGGTGCCTGGTTTCATGAACTGTGCCACTGCAGCTGCAGCCTTTAGTTGACCATCTACCATGCAGGTTTCTTGTAGCTATTGATCCATAGGGAATCACATCTGGTACAGATCCAGCTTTGGCGATGCAACCATGCACCTCTTTGCCCTTTTCCAGGGCTGCCAGGCTTGCACACGCACTGCAAACGCACACAAACCTGATGTGGTCGAGCTTCACCCTTCCCCAATCATTTGCTCATAGGTCTCCAAAGCCTCCATCCCGTGCCCCTGCTGTGCATACCCTGCAAGCATGGCGTTCCATGACACCACATCTCGTTCAGCCAGAGTGTGGAAAACTCCCTTCGCATCCTGAATGCACCCACATTTGACAAACATGCCCACCAGGGCAGTGTTCATGATGACATCTGGTACAATTCCAGCTTTGACGATGTCACCATGGACCTCTTTCCACTTTCCCAGAGCTCCCATGCTTGCACACATTGCAAATACAAATAAATGTGATGTGCTCGGGCTTCTCCCCTTCGCACATCATTTGGTCGTAGTTCTCAAAAGCCTCCATCCCACGCCGTAGCTGTGCATATCCTGCAATCATCGCACTCCACGACACCCACATCTTGTTCAGCCATACTGTCAAACACTCCCTTCATACAT
This sequence comes from Takakia lepidozioides, assembly GCA_030704615.1. Classification (NCBI taxonomy): domain Eukaryota; kingdom Viridiplantae; phylum Streptophyta; class Takakiopsida; order Takakiales; family Takakiaceae; genus Takakia; species Takakia lepidozioides. The sequence continues at coordinate 41,700,569 of CM060732.1, read as the reverse complement.
GTCCACGAGGGTATTGTTCAGAATTTACCTTCGCCACCAACCCTGCATCACAGCAACATCAGGTCAACAATTACAAACTACAGCAGACTTCTAAATCAAACTACAGCTAGCCAAGACTCAATCTGAACTTTGTATGTCTCTCTCTCTAGCCAAGACTCAATTAGTACAAGTGTCTCATAGCTATCCTAGCTATTGAAAGTAAGACTAAGCACCACCACTTGGTATGATAACCGCAAGGCAGACACTTCCTCCATGTCACTGCAGCCATTGACACAAACAAAGGATGTGAAGATAAACACAAAAAATGGACGGAAACTCACATGCACTCACACCGGGCTGTGATGGTTGACAAAGCAGGTTCACAAACACATGGACGCATCTCCACAAGTGGCACAAAAGTACCTCTGGCGGATACCACATTGCACACACTTCCTCCTTCTAGATGATTTTTGGGAGAAGTGAAGGGCATGCAAGTTTGGAACATCTATCCCTTCCACCACTATTCTCCTGGGAACCAACCCACCCGGCGGTCAGGCCATTCGCCACTTCAAGATTGAAGTGCATGTGAGATCGTGGCTTCTTGCCCTTGCCTTTCATGAAAACCACATACAACAAGTAACCATTGACCAAAGAGATATCCACACTACGAAAATATAGCCGGTGCCACCACTTAGGGTCTCGGGTTTGAACAGTGTAATAGCCTCTCAATTGATCATGCACATCAACCCCTCTCATATGTTGTTGGTAGTGTTTCAGAATAGGAAAGGTAAGAACAGTTCCGCATCCGCCTGCATTGTGTCACCTCTCAACAAAACAATTTTTGACCTACAGGGCTGAAAGCGCCAGTACTCAACAAAATGATCACACACTTTTTGTCAACCCATGCCAATGCAACCAATTGGTTGGATATATATGTCGTACTCCATGGTCCCCCTTTCTCCTTACTTCCCCAAGTCCAGACATGATTGAAAGCCAACACGGTTAGTCTTCATAGTCCCAGTAGCATAGATTTGTTTGTCCACCAAATCTAGGAAAAGTTTTGGGCTGAAAAAGAAGTTATCCATTGTAAAAAATTATGTGTCCTTTCCCTTCAAAGCCTTCCATTAAGAGTCTGGTCACTACTAAATATCCTTGCCCACTGCTGGAGTCATCTTTCCCAAGGTAAACTTCCATTCAGTGCACATATCTGCTATTCCCACCAGCCAAGCACCAAACTTTTATACCCCATTTGACAATTTTTTCGCTCATATATTGCTGGAGATTGAAGTAGTCCCTATGTACTTCACCATCATCTCATCCACACACAGGTCGTTTTGCTGCTCTATCAGCCATTTGGTTTTGGTAATCTTATCATAAGTAGGGGCCCCCTTATCCACCTCCACTGTGCGGTTGTCCATCAAATGCAGACATCTAAGAATGGCTTCCCATCTATGCCTACTCATGATCTTGACAATCAAATGACATCTGAAAAAGTCAGCACTGGCCTCCCAATACAATCTAGTGTTAGGCAATATTTTTATTCCCATGAGAATGTGAACTGCCAACCAAGCTTTCAGTTTAGGAACACTGACGGGATACCACCACTTCCCTCCTTTCATCCGGCTTCTGTCATCCAAGGTCTAGGCATACAAATTTGTCATGCTACAAACCGTACGCATTTCGGAGATAGACCAGAACAAATTGAAGAAATCCATAGGTGAATTTGTATCGTCAAAAGGAAAGTTAGGCCCTCGGTCACCCCCACTCCAACATACCTCTAGCAACTGAGACTTAGTTGAATTCCACATATCATCTGCAAATAGGTGGCTACTCCTACCAAGATTCCGGCAAAATCATAGAGGCCAAGCTCCTGGGTAGCCTTCCCAGTATCCACACAGAAGTCCCATAGGTCAGGATCAAGGTGAGCATCCGGGCAGTCCCTCATATCTTCATCCGGGTCAAAATCCATGTCTAAATTATAGGTGTCACTATCGGAATCCTCAACAGACAAAGCAGACATACTTTCCAGAGGTCCCAATCCCAACATGTCACCTATTGGCAAGGTCGAATCAAGGTCCATGGCATAGCAGTGACTTGAGGGTAGTATGTGCACCCCAAGCCCCCCAAAACAAAGAAACTCGCCAATTTTCAGTCCCAGTCTCAATGTCGCAACATGTGTCAAAGCACTGACGTACAATATCTAAACTCACTTGAATCGGAAGAACTTCCAAAATTCGACAAGTTATGTGTAGGCACCTTCTCAGTATAGAGAATTATTTTTGAAAGATCTTTGAAAGGTCTTGTCCATTCGCTTAAGCAAGAGAGTGTGGAGATAGGGTAGTGGGATGAGAGCATGCTGTGATAGGAATTGCTTTAGTCTCTTTTCCTTGTCGTCTTCCACCCTCTCTGTAGGCCAAAACCTCTCCGTAGGTGGAGGCAAGAGTCAATCCGGATTTGGGCTGGGGTGTCTTGCAGGAGCCACACTGTGGAGTGTTTTTGGTGTGGGGGAGTTACTGTTTTCATTTTCTTGTGTTTGGATCCCCTCTACACCTGCATGCTTGACTGTGCGCCATGTTAGTTTTGTGTGGGCGCTTCTTTTCATAGGAGGTTGGTCCGGATTTGATCACCGGTCAATCCTAGAGCGTGCTGTCGGTGGTGAGGCTGGGGTGATGACCAGTCAGACCATCATTGTTCTCTTATGGTGAGGCTGGGTTAATGACCAGCAGACCATAAGAGTGCTTGCGGTGGATGCAGGTGCAGGTACAGGTCTACGTTAGAAACCTATTATTCTTGCTTGAACCAGTAGCCGCAACAGGTTCTCTACCCGGTTACCTTGTAGAAAGTGGGGATTAGAGAAAAGTTGATAGCCGGTTTGAGTGTGAGTTTTCATCACGGAGGTGCCACCAGCTGATGAGGAGAGTGCCGGTACGAGCACCAGCGATACTAGTGGGTTTACAAGACAAAGTGTGCGGTTTAGGCCACCTTTACTTTCAGTGTCTTCTGATGAAGGTTCAGACTCAGAGTTAGGAGGATTCTCGCCGAAGGTGGAAGCCATTTCCTTGCCATTGTTGTAGGATACGATGGAGGAAATGTATGGAGCTACCAAGGGGCCACGTCGGTACTCTGGAGCTGTGGGCACCATCGAGCTTGATGATTTCATACCAGAGTTTGATAGTTGGTGTGATTTGCAGCAGATGCGTAATCCACAACTGTTTACGCCTTTTATGGCATGGAAGGGGTTGTTTTAGCACCTTGAGGGGCCACCTATGGATGACTATCATGAGTTTAGGCGGGGAAATGAGGTGGAGATTGAGGAGTGGCGACAATATTGGTCACCTGACTATATCTCCATCACTAGAGGCACAAGGGCAGCGGCGACACCAGCAGCTACACCAACATCCCCAACTGTAAGCACTAGTAGTGGGATAAGTAAAGATGGAGATGGGAAATCCACTCAAGCTCCTGCTGTAGCACCAGCACCCATGCCTGCCTTTGACCCAGTTGTGGAGTTCTTCGAGGAGTTGAGGAGAAACTACCAGGGGATAAGGACGGAGAAATTGCGGAGCTTGCAAGAATTCCAACGCAAGCCTATTGAGAGTTTAAGGAAGGCTTACACGCGCATGAGCCGATTGATAAATGTAACCCAAGGGGTTACGAAAGTTCAAGCAGTCCAATTCTGGTATGGGATATTGGACAAGGAGCTGAGGAGAATGGTGCGGGATGCAACTCTCCTACAAGTGGACCAACCCACCTTAGCAAATGTATTTTTGCTGGCAGAGCGGATAGAGCTCAATATGGTGGAGGAGCGAGTGGTCATGGTGGGGTTGATAAAGAGACACAATGAAGCGGGGCTCCTAGCCAACAACAACCACTACCCCCAACGTGCTCAAGGCAGCAAGGGGGCTCAGGCGAAGCCCAGGGAAGGACAGAGAGGATCTCAATTGCAGAGGTCACTTCCTTCATTCTCAGGCCAACAACAGTCGGGTGTGACATGTTGGGATTGTGGAGGACCCCATGCTAAGAGAGATTGCCCAGAGAGAGGCAAAGGGCCGGCACAGACACAGCCTACACAACTACAGTGTGGACATTCTAGCAAGTATGGGCATGAGGAGGCCCATTGTTATGACTTGCATCCTGAGCTACGGCCAGGCCAGTTCCAAGGGAACAATGGTGGCCGAGGACGAGGCAATGTAGTCCAGAGAGGTAGAGGAGGCAGAGGTTGCAGTGGAGGTCGTATCCAAAACCAGGGAACACAAGGTTCAAGGTCAAGGTCATGACCAAGGCATGGTGGATAGGCTTGCCTAGCTAGAGCAACGTCTTGCTACCATGGCCATTACGCATGTTGCGCCAGCTCCAAGGCTTGAGGTTCAACCCCCACCTGCACAATCTCCTATGCCTAGGGAAGACCAGATTGGTATGGGCTTCATGTGTGGAGCCGCACTTGCAGGACCATTGCATGTGGACTCTGCAACTGCTGTCACTCGAGTAGCAACGCGTGCTCCTGAGCCAAGAGGAGCAGATGTGGATTTTGATCCACAAATGGGGGAAGCAAGTCGACAAACAAGGCTTCCATAGTCCTTACATTGGCTGAGACAGTGCCAACTACGCTATCGATGGTACCCGCTCGCCCAAGTGTGTCAGAGGTAGAGCCACGAGTGCCAGTAGGGAGAGTTGGTGTGGCTCGGGAAATGCCAGTGGGTGGTGCTGAAAAGCAAGGTGCAGCCAGTATATTGTTGGGGGCGGCCATGGCGGTTTGTCAAGCTCCATTATTTTCTGCAATGACCATTGCAATGCCAGGGATTCGGCCAGCTGTTGTATTCAGACTAGCAGCTAGACTCTGTGAGAGTGGTGATGCATCGGCACTATCAGTGGGGATAGCGGATAATGTGCAGTGCATGGATGCCCTAGACTCAAAGGTGAAGACAGCCACAGCTGCACCATGGCAAGCGGCAGCTGCAAGGTTGCAGGAGTTGCCAGCTAGAGCAACCATTGAGTGTAGTATGGTGACTCATGGGGTAGTCCTGGTGGACAATCAGGATGGTGTGTTTCAGTTGGGTGGCCCAGCCGGGAGGAGGTATAGGCCACTACGGGTCTTGTTGGACTCGGGAGCACAACCATTGATGTTTGGAAGAGCAGCAATTGCAGGCTTGGGCCTTTCAGAGGCGGATTTGGAGCCTTGCCCCTTCCAAATTCAAACATCTTTGGGCGGTTCAGAGAAGGCATGAGGGATTACACGCCATGAGCTCTTCATTCAATTGCAGCCGGATCATCCTACGGACGGCTCAGTCATGAGAGCTAAAGCCATCGTTACCGACGCGATGTCTTATGATGTGCTTGTTGGTGGGGCGGTGTTATACCCCATGGGATTCACTCTAGACTTTTGGGAGGAAACGATATCCTACATGCCGGAATGGCAGTCAGGAGATGGCCGACGTGCACTGCTCCCAGTGCAGTTTATTGGGAATGTAGCGGTGGATCATAGGAACATGATGCCTACATTGGCTGCATTCTTAGGGGTGGTGAGCTCTTGGAGGGCAATAGCCATGCAAATGATAGGCCATCACCTGATGAGGACAAACAATTGGCATACAAGGCTGATTTGCTTCCTCATGTGCATGTGCATATTCCACTGTGGGGTACGGTTGGGAATTTGCATCGAGTAGTAGGCGAGTGTGTGCACCAAGCATGGCAGGAGGCCTTTCCATTCATGACTGAGGGGAGTTTAGTGACATCACCTGGACCTCCTGAGTTAGCTCCTTTGGACACAGTGCCCATTACCTGGCAACCACCTGACTCAGGGATTTGTTTGCTAGACTTGTTTGGAGGCATGAGCACTGGGCTTGCAGGAGTGTTATAAACATGGATTAAAGTACGCAAGTACTTGTATGTGGAGAAGGTTGAGATAGCTCGGCGTATTTCTATGCGCCACATCGTCTTGCTCACACACCAATATCCTGAGTTGTTGCCTCTCTCAGCAATTCAAGGGTATCAAAAGGCCTTGCTAGCAGACATTACCTTGCTGGGGGCGGAAGATTTGGACCGGCATGGTTCCATTGACTCGGTGATAGCTGGATGGCTTTGCCAAGGACACTCTCCCGCAGGTCATGGGAATGGCTTGCATGATGCACGATTGCATTTGTTTTGGGAGATGTTGAGAGTGTTGCGTGACTTACAGGCGAGGCAAGTGCAACCTCTACCTTACATCCTGGAGAATATTCCTCTCATGGGGGATTCTCGGGCCATGGTTATGGCCAGTGTGCATCAGATCTGGTCATGGATTGGACCAGCTGTATTGTTGGATGCAGCTGCAGTGGGTTCATGGGCACATAGGCCTAGGTTGTGGTGGACCAATCTTGCACCACCAGAGTTGCTCAAGAGAGCCTATGATTCCATTCAACGGTCACCCAACCTCACAGTTGAGGGCATTTTGGACCAAGGGAGGCAACCACAGAGGGTGCGACATGATGACCGTCCACCTCTAGCAGTGGTAAATCGAGTGGGGCAGCCACGTGTAGCCTTGCCTACGCTCATGAGTTTTCCCTCATCTCATGCTTTTAGAGACAATGGCCCTGGGTTGATTTGGGACAGTGTGCTACAACAATTGGTGGAGCCCAATGCGGATGAGTGAGAGCGGGCAATGAGATTTGTCACGGGCACTACAGCTGTGCCAACTCTGTCAGAGGCATCACGACGCCAGGTGTTGGTGAGGCAATGGATCTCAATTGCTTGACATGGGTCATTGGCTTGTGCATGGCTGAGCAACGGAGATTGCAAGCATTAGCGGCTACTTCTGCACTTCCATTGGATATTGCACCATCTCTGCCAACCGGGACGATGGAGGCATTGAGTGGGGGCGAGCACAGGATCATGGGGTGCAAACACCCGTGGCAGATGTGGGATGAGATGCGCAAAGAGAGAGTCATTGGATCTCTCAAGCAACAGTATGAGGAGTGGGGAGAGTCATGGACTGAGGATCAGTTGGAGGCCAGGGTGGCCAAGGGTTTTGAAAAGGTTGAGAATGTTTCTTGCTCAGAGGATGTTCTCAAGGTGGCTATGGCGGAGCAAGTGGAGGATATGCCACAGTCAGATTGGGCGGACAAGGCCCAAGAGGTTGCTATTTAGCAACCAAATGATTCGTCTTCTACCCCCAAGCCTGGTGTACCCAAGGTTGCAGTTACTGAGGACAATTGGGAACCAGATGTTGGACCTACAGTCACCAGAGGAGAGAAACGGAGGATCCAACGATTTCTAAGGGCTTATAGAAATTGCTTTGCCTTCAGTTTGAAGGATATCTATGGAGGATATCTATGGCAATTGGACAGAAAGGAGGATGTGTGGGGACTACCGTCCTGTGAACCGTCAGACTAAGTCCGATAGATATGCCATGCCAACTCCAGAGGAGATCTTTGATGCCATTGGGCATGCAAAGGTGTTTAGCACATTGGACTTGCGATCCGGTTACCACTAGTTGCCAATCAAAAAGGCTGACAAGCAAAAGACGACATTCTGGGGGATTGACCAACATGAGAAGGATTGCTTGTACCAATGGCGGTTACCGTTTGGGTTGAAGAATGCTCCTGCAGAGTTTCAGAGGGTTATGGATAGGATTCTTGTAGGGCCAGACTTCACCCGGTGCTACATTGATGATATCATCATCTTTAGTGCCACGGTTGAGGAGCATGAGAGACACCTTTAGGTGGTGTTTGAGCATTTGAAGGCGCATGGATTGAAACTGCACCCTGGAAAGTGCAAGTTCTTCCACGATCAGATTGAGTATCTGGGCCACATGATATACCCTGGAGGATTGGGTGTTCAACAGACAAAGGTGGAGGCCATTGCACGCATTCCACGCCCCATAGATGTAAGCAAAGTTCGTGCTTTCATGGGGTTGGCAAACTACTATTGACGGTTTGTCAAGGGATTTAGCAGCATTGCAAAGGCTCTTACCAAGTTGACCAAGGTGGGTCAGGAGTGGCAGTGGGAGGAGGAGCAGGAGGAAGCCTTTGAGGAACTCAAGGCTCGATTGACTTCTGCGCCTATTCTGAGGCGGCCTATTCGGGGTCGGTCTTTCCAGCTACATACGGATTGGAGTATGCTAGGGATTGGAGCAGTGCTCACACAGGTGGTTGATGAGGGAAGAGAGTTCGTTGTCGCATATGCTAGCCGCTCGAACGATGATGCCGAGGCGAAGTATAGTTCCTATGAAGGGGAGTGTCTGGTTGCAGTATGGGTAGTGGCACATTTTAGATGCTACCTCTATGACAATCTCTTCACCCTTGTCACGGATCACCAACCATTGAAGTGGTTGATGGAGTCAGACAAGCTTACAGGGAAGTTTGCACGGTGGGCACTTATGCTTCAAGAGTACGACTTCCAGGTGGTGCATCGAGCTGGAATAGTCAACTATGATGCGGATGGATTGAGTCGCAATCCATGCACGAGCGTTCATGATGATACTGGAGCTCGGTGGCATGGTGAGACGGATGAGGAAATGGTGCCAGGATGGCATGCATCTGCTTTTTTGTGCATCCTAGCAATGGGAGCTCAAGCTAGTCCATCCCATGCGATAGGTGGGGGGTGCTATTCCGTGAGCCTGGAGGCGTGAGCCTGTGAGCCCATGAAAGCGTGAGCCCAGCACAGGCTCACGCCACGTCAGCATGCAAACAGTGCCTATTTCCGCGGATGTCACCTATTTCCGAGTGGGGTCACCTATTTCCGCGGGTTGATGTGGGGAGAATTGAGAATTGAGAACAAAGTGGTTTGTTTGTTTTTGCAATGTACTCAAGTCTGTGAGGTCCACAAAACAACAAATATATTGAAGGAACAATCCGGGCAGTCCATGCAACCCCCATCTCCAACAATAGTTTGGAACCATGAATGTGAATTCCATGCACACATTGCAAAGAGGACAATAAGGACACACAACCATCCCATTTCAAATTTGTCCCAGAATTAAACCAAAAGAATACTTCATATCAAGTGTCGCAGTCATCACAATCAATGTCCACCTCCTGTGCTATGTCATCTACAAAGATTCTGGCCCCAACACCACGTGTTCTACGAAGGCCATCGCAAGGTGGACTCTGAGTGCCATGAACGGACATGCTTGCTGCGAGTGCCTCCGCATAGACAGGTAGCACACAAGACCGAGGAGGACTGAAAACAAGTCCAATTAGGTGTGATAGCCCAGGAGGGCAAGTGGAAGCACGCGGACTCCTACACATGTCCACAAAATTCCATTTTTAACACAATGATGCAATGCACAAGTCCAACGAAGAGGATGTCTCCCATTTGCACTTTGCCTCAAGAACAGCGATTCTCGATAATGAAACAACAATGCAAGCATGCACAGGTTCAACTTACTCACAGGCAAAGTCGGAGTCCAGCTCCTTGTCAGAAGTCTCCTCTGTACCAGTATCAGCGGGACGGGGCTTCGGAAGGACCTGAGAAGTGTGTCCACCCAAACCCATCAGGAGGTTCTTGTAAATCTCAGCATCCCCTTCAATCCCAAAGACATGTCGCGCACTGGCCTTGCAAGCGTGGTACGAAGCACCTGCAGTGGAATAGAATGAAGTAAGCAGACATTGAAGACACATTCGGAACGGTGGAAAGTGCTGAAAGTGCAAGCTCAATCAAACCTCATGAAATGTGAATGTTGAAGGGACGAACCTGTGCCCATCGACAAATCCAGAACTCTGGCGTCTGTGTAGGTGCAGCACTCCACAATCGTTTGAATGAAAGCCGGGCTCCTCTCCCTCGCCCCTCTCCAAGGAACCCCATTCCCCCTTCGCAAGCACACGTTGCTGTCGACGTAGTTGTGATGCATGTCATCCGTGGGAGGATCTGTCCTGTCATCTATGAACTTGCCCCCGTGAGTGATGGCAAACTCCGTAATGCCGGCCGGAGTCGTTGGTGGATGCACCCGGACGAGACAAACAGCTTCAAACAGACGAGTCTGCGAACATGACATCCAGAAGGAACTAAGAACCAAAATAAAATCGGGCCCCTACATATGAGTTTGAGCGACCTACACAACACAATCCCAGAACAAAAAAGAAGAGGAAGAAGAAGGGAAACTCACCATCTCTCCCGGACGATCCCCCTTCGTAAGGTACATGCTGTTCACACAATTCCATGTCTTCAGGACTCTCATGCCCGAGGCTTTCAAATAGCTGGCAAGGGCACGGCGACACCGAACATCGATGGACTGGATGAGAACCAAAACACCTGCATCGGAAAGGAAGAAGTTGCAAAAGGAAAAAACCCACCGCCAGTAGCGCTCATCAAATGCATTCCAACCCGGACAAGCACCCGATGGTGGGATATCCGGGACTGCCAACCCATCAGGGATGTCCAAGATGATGAGTTCCGCTGCATATGGCTTCTCCTTCCCGTTCACCCACGATTTGGTCATTTTAGCCTGCAAACAAAAATACAATGGAATTCTGACAAGTTTATAAACGATCCATGCCCACAGCAGACAAAGAGAGCAGAAGCCACAGAACCCAAAGAGAACACGCACCGTGCTGAGGAACTCGACAATCCTCTCCCACACTGGTGATGGCTCGCCCTTGTAATCAGATTTCTTCGACTCCATCATGGCAAGGAACCCGACGTTGGCAATCTCCAACCTGGTTGGACGAATGACCCTCGTGGGATGTTCCACTGCATGGTACGGGTCCTTGGGATCAACCACACCCTTGTTTTTTCTCCCGGATCCCCTACCATGCGGTGGAGTCTGCTGGACATGCTCCACAGGGCCAATAGCTGCAACACTTCCCTGCCCTTGTGCCACCTTCCCTCTACCCCTTCCCGTCCCCACAACACACCAGCAACATCTTTTCCCTTTGCCTTTCTTCCTCTACCCGGGGTATCCTGAGCGGGAGGCTCCTTCTCTGCAAGAGTCCTCAGATTACGCTCATGAATGTCGAGGTCCGCTGCTGCGGCAGTGGCTGCAATACGGTCATTCTCTCTCCTCAAAGACAACTCTACAGCTGGGGTCTCTGAAGGAGGGCAATCCAAATACCAACCACAAGAAGAAAGATGGTCCGGACCCCAGTCATGCAAGATCCCAGCAGTGAACATGGTCTGGTTGCCAGCAGGGACAAGCCAAAGGTCCACGAAATCTGGATGTTTGTCCAAGCAATTCTCTTCCAGGAGAACAAACTTAATGTACCTGCACGAACAGACACCCGCCTCATTATCCAATGCACATATTGTGTCCCAGCTTTTTCAAACACACCAGGAAGACCCCCTTAAACAGTATGCCACACAACACATTGCAACCACAACACAAGCAAAGAGTGCAAGGGTGTGCACCTGTAAAGGCATCGTTTCCAGGCTTCCTCTCCTTTTTCCTGCTGGTCAAGCTCATTTGTTCGACTGATGCCACCCTCCTTGCTGAACTCTCTAAAGAAACCAGAGTGCCACACTGTGGCTCTCCATTTCCTCATGTATGCTTCGAAGGAGACCTTCGGAGCTGTCATAGTGATGCCATAGTCAGCCAGCTGAGTATGCAGAACCGATCGGGCCCTTTCTTCCAACTGCAAAAAAATTGAAATGGAAGAATGAACCCAAAAACAGTCACAGCGAATGTAAGAGGCAATGGGAAGAGAAGAAGGACAGGAAAAGAGAAAAGAAAGTGAGATACGAGAGGACATCACACCTGGCTCCAGTAAGTGGCCTTGTGAAGCCAGTTGTCCAGCACATTGTCACTGACAGGAACGACACGCTGGGTCTTCTTCTCCTTCTCTGGCCTTGGGAACATGTGGGTATCCCTAACTGTGGGATCGGAGTTCCATATCTGCAGCCACTTCACCTTCTGTTCAGAAGACACGACGGCGGTAGACAACCTGTGCAACTTCTCCTGGGCCATCTCCGGCTTGCCTGGCTTGTTATAATGGTTTTTTATCTCCAGCAGAAACTGCGGCCCGAATGATGGGTCGGCCATTCTCAACTGCTTCACAAAAGCACTCATTATTGTCCTTCTTGTAGCGTTCATCTCCTTCTGGATGTGACTTTCAACTCCCTTTGCTGTCCTTCTCTCCTCAGGGGTAGAGCTGTAGTATTCCAGTTTGCCACGCTCCCCTGCATCTGCAATGTCTTGCTGCAAGGGAATGCAAGAGAGTTGCATCAATCCAAGGTCAAGGGAGACAGAGAGAAACAAACATGTGGAAGCAGGAATATGGAAAGGCCAGATGAAGGAAGATGTATCTCACCGTGTACATGTACTCCATGAAAGCCTCACGGGTCAACGAGTACCATGTTTCCGAAGTCTTGGAGCTTTCGCATTTCTTATACATCTCTGCCGAAAGGATGGTCTTGAAGTTGGTCAAGGGCATCTGCCCGATCCTTTGTATCCTATACAGTGTGTGAACCAGACTCGTTTTGACATGCGATGTCTCCGTCCCTCTGCAGAATGATATCTGAATTTCAGAATGTAATTCAAGGACTTCAATCAAGGAAGAACGGAACCAGAAGTGCAACGTGTACAATGAGAAACCAACCTGTTCACATCATTCATTGCCGTCAGAAGACCCATCATGTTGTCGTCACAATCAAGCACCATCGATCGAACAGAGTAATGCCACTCTTCCTCCTGTGAGTGCAGCCTCCCAATGACAGCCATCCATGCAAGCAACCGGTGGTTGCCATCCCAAACGTAAAACATCTTCCCCGAGAATACCTGGGTGGAAGGTTTTCTGGAGAGAAGAAGTTCGAAGGATTCGTTCACCTGTCTCCAAATGGGGTCCCAGGAGTCGACGATTGACTCATCAACAAGGAGCTCGTTACCTCTTGAATCCCTAGTAGAAACGTAAAAGACCGCGGATCCATCCAAATACCCATGAACAAACTCGGCCTCCAGCTTGAGAATGTCTTTGACAAGGGGTGGACGAACGACGGGCATGGAAACCAACCTACACAGGGGAATCTTCAACCTCCCACCAGGAGCAAGCATACTTTGAACCACAAGCTGAGAGTTCACCTTTTGACCCCCCAGCATCTCAGCGGCTTTGCTTTCATAAAACTCATCGTCAACATCATCTTTGGTCTCCTTCCCCTGACCCTGAGGGACCTCATCCGCCACACTTTGCATTTTCCCCTGCAAGGTTGTTCACTCAAATTCTTATAAGAGAGGAATGAAACGTCGACCGATGCATGAAAAAGTGGGATAAAAAGGGAAGTGTTCTTTGAGCTGCCAGATAAGTGTTCATTGATCCTCACGGACATGCACTATGTTCCCGATTTACACAGGGAAAGAACATTGAAAAGTTCTGCTCAAATATCTGCCCATGAGGGCCGAAAGTTGCGCCCTTCCATATTCATATGTTCTGCCTACACAGTGTGCGGTTCCGCAGACTGTTTGAGCTGACAGTGAAGGGTTCATTTTATACTCAAAAATGTGCCCATGAAGTCCAAATTTTGCACCCAGAAACATTGAAATGCTCAGCTCAAACAGTGTGCGTTGCCGCACACTGTCTGGGCTGGCAGTGAAGGGTTCATTTCACCCTCACACGGGTGCCCATGAAGTCCAAATTTTGCACCCAGAAACATTGAAATGCTCAGCTCAAACAGTGTGCGTTGCCGCACACTGTCTGAGCTGGCAGTGAAGGGTTCATTTCACACTCACACAGGTGCCCCTGAAGTCCAATTTTTGCATCCAGAAACATTGAAATGCTCAGCTCAAACAGTGTGCCTTGCCGCACACTGTCTGAGCTGGCAGTGAAGGGTTCATTTCACACTCACACAGGTGCCCCTGAAGTCCAATTTTTGCATCCAGAAACATTGAAATGCTCAGCTCAAACAGTGTGCGTTGCCGCACACTGTATGAGCTGGCAGTGAAGGGTTCATTTCACACTCACACAGGTGCCCCTGAAGTCCAAATTTTGCATCCAGAAACATTGAAATGCTCAGCTCAAACAGTGTGCGTTGCCGCACACTGTCTGCTGGCTGGCAGTGAAGGGTTCTTTTCACACTCACACAGGTGCCCCTGAAGTCCAAATATTTCACCCCAGAAACATTGAAATGCTCAGCTCAAACAGTGTAGTTGCCGCACACTGTCTGAGCTGGCAGTGAAGGGTTCATTTCACACTCACACAGGTGCCCCTGAAGTCCAAATTTTGCACCCAGAAACATTGAAATGCTCAGCTCAAACAGTGTGCGTTGCCGCACACTGTCTGAGCTGGCAGTGAAGGGTTCATTTCAACTCACACAGGTGCCCATGAAGTCCAAATTTTGCACCCAGAAACATTGAAATGCTCAGCTCAAACAGTGTGCGTTGCCGCACACTGTGGGCTGGCAGTGAAGGGTTTTTCACACTCACACAGGTGCCCCTGAAGTCCAAATATTTCACCCAGAAACATTGAAATGCTCAGCTCAAACAGTGTGCGTTGCCGCACACTGTCTGAGCTGGCAGTGAAGGGTTCTTTTCACACTCACACAGGTGCCCCTGAAGTCCAAATTTTGCATCCAAGAAACATTGAAATGCTCAGCTCAAACAGTGTGCGTTGCCGCACACTGTCTGGGCTGGCAGTGAAGGGTTCTTTTCACACTCACACAGGTGCCCCCTGAAGTCCAAATTTTGCACCCAGAAGAACATTGAAATGCTCAGCTCAAACAGTGTGCGTTGCCGCACACTGTCTGGGCTGGCAGTGAAGGGTTCTTTTCACACTCACACAGGGCCCTGAAGTCCAATTATTTCACCCAGAAAGAAACATTGAAATGCTCAGCTCAAACAGTGTGCGTTGCCGCACACTGTCTGGGCTGGCAGTGAAGGGTTCTTTTCACACTCACACAGGTGCCCTGAAGTCCAAATATTCACCCAGAAACATTGAAATGCTCAGCTCAAAACAGTGTGCGTTGCCGCACACTGTCTGAGCTGGCAGTGAAGGGTTCTTTTCACACTCACACAGGTGCCCCTGAAGTCCAAATTTTGCATCCAGAAACATTGAATGCTCAGCTCAAACAGTGTGCGTTTGCCGCACACTGTCTGGGCTGGCAGTGAGGGTTCTTTTCACACTCACACAGGTGCCCTGGAGTCCAAATTTTGCATCCAGAAACATTGAAATGCTCAGCTCAAACAGTGTGCGTTGCCGCACACTGTCTGGGCTGGCAGTGAAGGGTTCTTTTCACACTCACACAGGTGCCCCTGAAGTCCAAATATTTCACCCCAGAAACATTGAAATGCTCAGCTCAAACCGTGTGCGTTGCCGCACACTTTCTGAGCTGGCAGTGAAGGGTCATTTTCACACTCACACAGGTGCCCTGAGGTCCAAATATTTCACCCAGAAACATTGAAATGCTCAGCTCAAACAGTGTGCGTTGCCGCACACTGTCTGGGCTGGCAGTGAAGGGTTCATTTCAGACTCACACAGGTGCCCCTGAAGTCCAAATTTTGCATCCAGAAACATTGAAATGCTCAGCTCAAACAGTGTGCGTTGCCGCACACTGTCTGGGCTGGCAGTGAAGGGTTCTTTTACACGCCAACACAGGTGCCCCTGAAGTCCAAATATTTCACCCAGAAACATTGAAATGCTCAGCTCAAACAGTGTGCGTTGCCGCACACTGTCTGAGTGGCTGGCAGTGAAGGGTTTCTTTCACACTCACACAGGTGCCCCTGAAGTCCAAATTTTGCATCCAGAAGAAACATTGAAATGCTCAGCTCAAACAGTGTGCGTTGCCGCACACTGTCTGTGCTGGCAGTGAAGGGTTCTTTTCACACTCACACAGGTGCCCCTGAAGTCCAAATTTTGCACCCAGAGAAACATGAAATGCGTTCACTGCTGCCAAAACAGGTCGGTGCTGTGCCGCACCACGTGTTCTGGGCTGGCAGTGAAGGGTTCTTTTCACACTCACACAGGTGCCCCTGAAGTCCAAATTTATTTCACCCAGAAACATTGAAATGCTCAGCTCAAACAGTGTGCGTTGCCGCACACTGTCTGGGCTGGCAGTGAAGGGTTCTTTTCACACTCACACAGGTGCCCCTGAAGTCCAAATATTTCACCCAGAAACATTGAAATGCTCAGCTCAAACAGTGTGCGTTGCCGCACACTGTCTGAGCTGGCAGTGAAGGGTTCTTTCACACACTCACACAGGTGCCCCTGAAGTCCAAATTTTGCATCCAGAAACATTGAAATGCTCAGCTCAAACAGTGTGCGTTGCCGCACACTGTCTGGGCTGGCAGTGAAGGGTTCTTTTCACACTCACACAGGTGCCCCTGAAGTCCAAATTTTGCATCCAGAAACATTGAAATGCTCAGCTCAAACAGTGTGCGTTGCCGCACACTGTCTGGGCTGGCAGTGAAGGGTTCTTTTCACACTCACACAGGTGCCCCTGAAGTCCAAATATTTCACCCAGAAACATTGAAATGCTCAGCTCAAACAGTGTGCGTTGCCGCACACTGTCTGAGCTGGCAGTGAAGGGTTCTTTCACACTCACACAGGTGCCCCTGAAGTCCAAATTTTGCACCCAGAAACATTGAAATGCTCAGCTCAAACAGTGTGCGTTGCCGCACACTGTCTGGGCTGGCAGTGAAGGGTTCTTTTCACACTCACACAGGTGCCCCTGAAGTCCAATATTTCACCCAGAAACATTGAAATGCTCAGCTCAAACAGTGTGCGTTGCCGCACACTGTCTGGGCTGGCAGTGAAGGGTTCATTTCACACTCACACAGGTGCCCCTGAAGTCCAAATTTTGCATCCAGAAACATTGAAATGCTCAGCTCAAACAGTGTGCGTTGCCGCACACTGTCTGGGCTGGCAGTGAAGGGTTCTTTTCACACTCACACAGGTGCCCCTGAAGTCCAAATTTTGCACCAGAAACATTGAAATGCTCAGCTCAAACAGTGTGCGTTGCCGCACACTGTCTGGGCTGGCAGTGAAGGGTTCTTTTCACACTCACACAGGTGCCCCTGGAGTCAAATTTTGCATCCAGAAACATTGAAATGCTCAGCTCAAACAGTGTGCGTTGCCGCACACTGTCTGGGCTGGCAGTGAAGGGTTCTTTTCACACTCACACAGGTGCCCCTGAAGTCCAAATATTTCACCCAGAAACATTGAAATGCTCAGCTCAAACAGTGTGCGTTGCCGCACACTGTCTGAGCTGGCAGTGAAGGGTTCTTTTCACACTCACACAGGTGCCCCTGAAGTCCAAATTTTGCACCCAGAAACATTGAAATGCTCAGCTCAAACAGTGTGCGTTGCCGCACACTGTCTGAGCTGGCAGTGAAGGGTTCATTTCACACTCACACAGGTGCCCCTGAAGTCCAATTTTGCACCCAGAAACATTGAAATGCTCAGCTCAAACAGTGTGCGTTGCCGCACACTGTCTGGGCTGGCAGTGAAGGGTTCTTTTTCACACTCACACAGGTGCCCCTGAAGTCCAATATTTCACCCAGAAAACATTGAAATGCTCAGCTCAAACAGTGTGCGTTGCCGCACACTGTCTGAGCTGGCAGTGAAGGGTTCTTTTCACACTCACACAGGTGCCCCTGAAGTCCAATATTTCACCCAGAAACATTGAAATGCTCAGCTCAAACAGTGTGCGTTGCCGCACACTGTATGAGCTGGCAGTGAAGGGTTCTTTTCACACTCACACAGGTGCCCCTGAAGTCCAAATTTTGCATCCAGAAACATTGAAATGCTCAGCTCAAACAGTGTGCGTTGCCGCACACTGTCTGAGCTGGCAGTGAAGGGTTCATTTCACACTAACATAACAGACATCAAGACCAAATTTTGAACCCTAAAACATTGAAAAGGTCTGCTCAAACATTGTGCGTTGCCGCACGCTGTTTGAGCTGGTTTTGAAGGGTTCATTTCAACCTCAGATAACAGACAGCAAAGACCAAATTTTGCACCCAGAAACACCGAAATGCCCAGCTCAAACAGTGTGCGTTGCCGCACACTGTCTGAGCTGGCAGTGAAGGGTTCATTTCACACTCACACAGGTGCCCCTGAAGTCCAAATTTTGCACCCATAAACATTGAAATGCTCAGCTCAAACAGTGTGCGTTGCCGCACACTGTCTGGGCTGGCAGTGAAGGGTTCTTTTCACACTCACACAGGTGCCCCTGAAGTCCAAATTTTGCACCCAGAAACATTGAAATGCTCAGCTCAAACAGTGTGCGTTGCCGCACACTGTCTGGGCTGGCAGTGAAGGGTTCGTTTCACCCTCACATAACAGACATCAAGACCAAATTTTGCAAGACCAATGGTTCTTTCTTTCACAAATACCTGCCATTCAAAGCCGAATTCTTCACAAATATGGGTCGTGTGGATTTTACCTTTTTCGTAGCTACTCGAGAAGACTCCCCAGTTGCCGGGGACGCTTTCCGCTTGGGGCTGCTCTCTTCGCCGACTATGTAGGTGAGCCTCTCCCCCTTCCTCTTTCCCGTGGTCAGATCGTTCGTGAGGCCAGTGTCAACATCTTCCTCCATGTCGTCTGTCTCTCCCTCAGACGCAGTGTCCTCCTCGCCTGTTCCTGGAACTATGGTGGGTTGTTGTTCTTCTCCAGATTCCTGCTCCTCCATCGCCACACTTTCCTGTATTCCCTCTTCTTCCTCCTTTTCCTCTTCCTCCACTCTTTCCATCCTCATTCTATATCTAGCTCTATTCCTGTTTCTAGAACTCGTGAAGTATAATGACTTCCTTCTCTTTCTCCTCCGCTGGAAACAAGGGCTCCCCACGATGCCCCTGGAGCTCTCCAGTTTGACGTTTGCAACAAGTTCTGGTATCGCATGTAACAAAAATAAAAATGGACGTTGTCAACCGTATTTGGATGCGGGTGTTGATATTGTGTGCGAACGGAATTCATCCATTTTGTCGTCTTTGTATTACCCAGCTAATAAAGCGCCGAAGAAAAAGAATATCCGTTGCATGCATTTGCGATATATGTCAGATGTGCTTCGCCGCCTGCCAATACATGGCGGCCTCCTTGCCTTCTTTCAAATTCGAATGCGCCGTAGAAATGTAGTGCTTTTTCAATTCCGAGCAGTTCTTCCAGATTCGCAATAATTGTTATGCTTCACATATGCATCCACGTGTGTTGTGCTGCATGCCCTGTGGTTTTTTTTATGCCGTGACCGTCCCCATGGGGTCATTCGGTATAAAGGATTGTGTCGGATATGACCATGTGTTGCACACATTCGTGCGAGGTATCTCTTGAAGTGTCGGTGTTTGTTCTGTGCTATTCTGGCGCAACACAATCTCATTACAATCGGATCTTCCTGTTTACTGCTCTCCAGGGTTGTTGCCGTCATTTCATAATGGATGGTTTCATGTCAATTTCAGGGTTTGTTTTCCATCCAAAAACAGTACGGCTTCTTGTGGCTCTGGTCTTTCAAAACCGTTTTTCTGGTTGGTGGGAGGTGAATGTGCACGTCATCCCTACATCCTTGGCATGCATCGCCGGCAGCCTTGGTTTGGTGCTACCCTTGTTGACCTCAGTTTGCTGGTGGTATTTCCACTTTCGATAATTACGGGCTCTCAGTTCGGGGATTCCGTTCTGCATCGGCAGTTTCGTTCAGTGCTGGAAAACATGTCGAGGGAGCGAGATGCACTCGCTCGATTCCATTCCAATGCAGGTACTCTTCCACTGACTGCCACTGCAGACGACGATGGGTATGCAGTTGTTCATGAGGATGAGCTGGTTACAGTGTTCCCGCTGGAGTTGGGTTCTCTGCTTGTTCAGAAAGAGGTGTATGACGAGGATGGGAATTTGGATTCTGGGCACTTGGAGAAACCCTTGGTTGGCGAGTGTGGAAGGAAGTGGAGAGTCCTTCCAGGAACATACCGTGTCCTTGGAAAAGAGAGAAGACAATCAGCAGGATCAGTCGTTACCCCTGGCACTGCAGCATCGGTCGTGCAACAGAAGGGCACAGTTCCTGTGAAACAAGAGGTGAGCACATCCACTACCTTCGTTACTCTTTCGGACTCGTCCTCGGAGGATGTTTCTGAGATTCCTCCGCCAGTGCAAACTCCCTTATTGGATGATGACGAATTGCGCGAGATAACAAGTGTCATTCCAAAATTGAAAGCCCTCGCAGGTGTGCCTGGGTGCAAGAGCGAGCTACGTTTTGTTGATTGGGAGTCCCTTCCAGTGCAACGTGTTCAATACGTGCCAGCTCAGTTTGATGGGGACATCTTGTTTGAGCTCAACCCTCCCACGTCTTCCAGTGGACTGGCTGGGCTTCTGCAGGGCATGGACAAGAAACATGACGGACATCCTTGGTGCAGGACAAAAACTTCGAACATCCATAACGACATTGGCTTGAAATTTCGGAGGTCGGTTTGCGTTGGGCATTGCAAGTGCCTGAATATTTCTTGCCCTCGGCTGAGAAACAGCGCTCAGCCAAACGAAAGTGAGTGGGAAGGTGTGCCCCTGAATCCTTTCACCCCAGGGCTTGCACCTCCCAATACCAATACTTTTGTGTGCAGGTTCTGCAAACTTTCCCCGTCCTGTGTTTCTGTTTGCCACGCTCGTATGTATCAGGTGGCACATCGATGCAAGACAATGACTCGTGCCTGCATTCATATGGGTGCACACGAGCATCCTGTGTCCAAAGGGAGTTGCAGGGATAGCGTGGACATCGCTAGAAATCTACTGAAGCAAGAGTTCCATAATGCCCCTTCTGCAACACCTTCTGCTATAGCGCTTGCAGCTAGCAAGGCATTCCTGGAAAACACATACTGGGTGAAGGGGATTCGACACAGCCAATGCTGGATGCAGATTCCCTTGAGGCAGTCATGGACCATTTCTCCGTGTTGAGCTCTCCCAATATTCGAAACCAGGTGAATGCACTCAGAATGGGCACAGGCACTGCTGGATTCATGGACAACATTATGGACCTCAAACGGAGGAGTCGCTATGAATTCATTCAAAACAGTATGTTCCCTGGCCAGGGCTCGTCAAAGTGTATTTGTTCAAGATGTCCGCTGTGGGCCAAGGCAGTGGTGTGAGCATTGTCCGCCGAATGCAACCTGGAGGAGATTTGGCTAAATGTTGGTTAATGTTTGATCACTGCAAACGGGTGAAGGGTTGGACAACCATGGCGTGCCATGTGTATGATCCAGCGTACCAGCGTGTGCTCTCCATAGCAATTTGTGATATGCAGTCGGAGGACACTGAATCCCAGATGCTCATGTGGAAGTCCCTCCTGACCGTCATGCAGCGCAATGGAATACAGAACACAAACTTTGCGGGCTTCATGGCTGATAGTGCACAGGCAAATTTCAATGCAGTGCGGCGCGTGTTGGTTCTGGGGATCCTAAGGTCCCCATGGAAAATAGGGAGCGCACATGCCTCTTCCATTGGAGTCAATCTCTGGCACGTCATACAAAGCGCTGCATTCGCCCTGACCTTCAGTTGGAGCATAGAAGGCTCTGTCTGAAGTACAAGAATGCCACCTCAATGGGAGAAGCAGAGAGCACTTACCAGGCAATCCGGGCTTGGTGGTTCTCCGCTGGTGCTGCTACAGGTATCCACCTGAAGGAGTTGGAGGACTGGTTGGTTTTCTGGCACTTCAGGTACAGACAGGGGGGAGCTTTCATGACGACGGTAAGCCTCACAAGTTTTCCTTAAACACAAATTGCACTTTGCATCGTGCCTGTTCATTTGGGGTTGTTCGATTGTCACTTGAATAACCTCTACCATTTCTTTTCCTTCCTCACATTTCCATGCAATGCCTCCTGCAGGACATGTCCTTGGAGGACTTGGCCGACATGCCATCGTGTAATTTGGCAGAGACTGTTCACAACGCCTGGATGCAACAGTCTACCAAAGCAGGTCGTGACTTGTATGTGGCCACTGCTGATGACATGGTGGCGGGCACTTACACAACAAACCAGGTACCGCAATTTTCTGATGGGACGGGGTGGAGGGAAGGGCCCCGATTCGACTTTGTTGATGCTAAGGGCTGCGAGTAGGTCCGGAGACCCGTCAAAGATGGCCAGAGCTCTAAACAGGTGCACTGAAGGTTCCCTCTGCAATCCAGGCTCCCCCATTTGGAAGGCGAGGAAAGATTTGGATCATGCAAAAGGAAATTAAACACTCTTCCAGGGTCAGATGGAGATTCCCATAGGCCAGACAGGGTCAATTTCTCTGTGCCAAAGGTGTCTCCAGTGCAGACTAAGTCCTGTGCCGGCCCCTTCCCAGGTGGGTCCTCCTCCTGTGGAGCAGGTGCGGAACATGCAAGCATAGCAGCGGAAATCCCATTGGAGGAGGTGGTGGCCATGGTGCAGGAATCTGATTGCATTGATAGTGACTGGCATATAGAACGCACCCCACCAGGATCTAGAGTGGCTTGCATGGCAATTCGGACCCCCTCTTTCAAGAAATGCAAATCAAAAATATGCAAAGGCTCCAGGGGGACTCCAGCTCCAACATTCACAGGGTTGTTCCGACCTTATCATAGTGGGGAGTCAAAGAGCACAAGTTTTGGTTCTGCCCAGACGATATGGCACGATGCGTGAAGGGAACAGTTCGTCCTTCCGTGATAATGAAGCCCCCTCCCCCCGCAATTTGGCCTGTGCAAATTGGGACATCGCTGTCCTCAACCGAGATAAGCATGCTGGAGGAGGGAGGGTTTTGTCTTGCACGGTCCCGGGTGGTGCCCTTATGCACTGTCGGCACAGATGTGCCACATGCTCCGACAATGCCTCCACCCGGTGCCAACTCCCACCCAACAAAAGAGATGGAAAAACAGTGCGCCGTGTTGCTTCGGGTGCAGATCACGAATGCAAGATGGAATCGGCTAGAATTTTGCAGGCTACGGTGGCTCGTATCACCGAAGTCCCTTCCCCGGGGTATGGACGGATTTACACAGTGCTGTCAATTGGCTCAGTTCTTCATGCCAAAGAATATCAAGTTACCATTGGGAATTTCCCATCGTGCACTTGTCCGGATTTTGTAACGATGCGTGAGGCGCTCTCGGCATGAGAGGGAAGTGGGTCCCCTGCAAGCATCAATATTACATATACCTTGTAATTATGTGTTGCGACGGTAAGAGAGACCAATTCATTCACCAAGCCACACTAGGCTACGGAGAAGTCATCACCCTTCTGCAGCGGGACACCTCGCGTAGAGCTCGCCAACTTCTCTTTGAACACATACGAGCCATGCCCGCTTCCCATGCTGGTTTCCAGGTTGCCGTGTGAAGACTTTTCATTTTATGACAAACATATACATTTCGTTCACTTGTGAGGGCAAATGCACTTGCGATTCATTGTAAGCGTCTCTCTGTGAATTGAAATAAACTGTGTCAATCATTCTGAGCTCAAATCTGACATGTTTACATATTCCTCTTTTTTGGCACGCATTGCAGACATGGTGCATGGTGGCCTCCTTTGTTTTGTCCACGGTAATAGGCCCTCTTCCTGCAATCCTCGCCTATAGGACCTGCTTCTCCAGCAGATTCATGCCGCTCACGCTTCCCTGAAGCGTGAGCTCAGCTCACGCTTCAAAGCTTGAACGTGAGCTCAGCTCCCAGGCTCACGGGGCTGGGCTCACGCCGTAGCTACGCTGGCGATAGGTCATGTAGATAGCGTGCATGACGATCCAGAGACTAGTGAGGAGTTTGGTGGTGCTAAGGATGTGCATGAAGATGCAACAGTATTGGCATACGTTCGTACCGGAGAGACAACAGCCAATGTGACTGCTAAGGAGAGAGATCGGGTCCTACACGAGCCAAGGATTCAGTTCAAGTGGGAGGAGACTCACCTACTCCGAGTATGGAAGGATGGACGAGTGAGGATTGTGCCTCATTCAACACAATGAGCGCGAACTCACGACACCAAATTCATCTGACAACTGACTGTTTGGTGCAACATCACTCAAACCAATAGGTTGTCATGAACTCCTTAGAGAGTACCTTGGAGTCCTTCAACCTCATCGTGACTTGTTGTAGATGAGTCAAAATTGGGCCACACATTATCTCTCAAAATTGCATTGACCTCGGGTGAGAACCCATGCTTACGATCAACCCAACCCAAAATGTGTGCAGCTTGTCTACGCCAAATGTACCTGAAGTTGGAAGGCTTTGGAAACCCGGGGTAGTATACCTTGTGTGGTCTTTTCAAACAAAGCAGGATATCGTCGTTCAATGCACCAACCAGCAAACCGACCTGCTCTTCTGGAACACCCACGCCTCTCGCCTAGGTTGCAATGACATCCGTCTCTTGGAGCAAACGCTCGAGTGCAGGTGGAGGTGAGGTTGCAGACCCCATTTGTACAACCCGAGTGCTCACAAATTCATAAACTCCAACAAATCGCAAGCACCAACGACCAATCTGACTCAGGCTACCTACACAGCGCCAGGCAACCTGCAGAGAATGCTAGTCAACCGCTCTCTCCCTACCTCGCTGTCACCATTTCAATGCACACGCAAATGGACACAGACAAGAATTCACTGATCTCCCCTCCAAAGCTCTTTGTAGAGACGGCCGGCTGGCATGAAAGATGCAGCAAACGCTTGGGGTCATACACTTTGCAAGCAGGAACAAGAAAAAGAAATCAGCAAGGGCAACTTGGAACAGCAGCAACATGCAACAACAGCAACAACAACATGCAAACAAGCGGAGCTGACGCTGCCTTCGCGCGAGGTGGGAGCGAGAGATAAAGAGAAGCGTGGGAAAGGTAGGTTTTACGTGGGAACTGACCCCTGCCACTGCGACCCCTAAACCTAACCCTATAATCAGATGGGGGTGATCGGCTTGCGGATCTTGATCCTACATATGGCAAGGAACAACTCCACCAATTTTCATGTAGTTCTGACAAAATCCCGAAAAGTTATTCCATTTTTCCTGCTGTGCGAGGCCCAAAACGGGTCACTTGTCCTTTAAGGGTTAACCCTCTCCCAACCAATACACTCATTCCCTCAACCTTCAAAAATAATGATAACCGACAAGCTATGGCTGCCACATTTGGGAACGCTCCAAAATATTCTGATGTGACAAACAAACTCTGTTTTTGATACAAAGGCTCCATATTTTATGTACTCATCCATACCTTATTGCATCTGATCAGTAATAACGCCCTTATGCACAAATCGAAAAGTGAGGTTCAAATGTATGAGCTGCCAGCTGGGGCAGGCGTCTGGGTTCAAATCCCACTGATGCAGGATAGGTAGCTCTTCAATCTTGTGTGAGCTTCATGTAAAATGACCCCTCCTGCTTTGAGGGGAAGCCATGACCTCCATACAGGGTCAAATCAGGTGGCACTTGGTGCTATTGATGCCAGATTCCATGGGGATGAAATGGTTGAAGTTTCATTGCATTTGGAGTTCATCCCGTCATGCAAAAAGTGAAAATTCTGCACTGAAAATATAATTTTCCTCAAACTCCCCAAAATTTGTCCCCAACATGCCACACATTGCAACAGTGGCATTTCCTGGATTTCTACCTGATTGGCCTGGAATTCCACGTGTACCTTCGGTTGGTAGTTGAGCCACTTTTGTCCGGCTAGAATTTGCAAAATCTTTTTCCCAGAGCGATATGCTGGAATTTCGCCACCTGGGTGTGGTTTTTGCCTAAACCCCAAAAAGTTAAGGGTTAATCAAGGAAGATAGGGGGACAGGCCAGCTGCCTGGCGGCTGAGCGTTAAGGGAGATTGATGAGTGTTCACTTCCAGTACAGGCTAACACACGAGCGGAAGGGATCAAGTGAGGTCGGTCGTCATCAAACCTTCCTGGATCCACAAACACGAATGGGCTGCTACCAACATTTGGGGGACTACGAGCTCAAAATGTAGCTTGGGTTTTGGGTGTGGGAGCCGCAAGGAGCTGCAGCTGGAGGATCGACAGTGAGGGATCATGAAGACCAAGGAGAAGGAGCACCATAGAGAGTCGTTGCGGAAGCTTTCTCTCTCACCCAACGTGGAGCTCCTCCTCCCCCTCCATCCTCTGTTTCAGTAGCTTGGACTTCATTTGATGGAAAGAATCTCGCAGTACGGCACTGCTTATCTCCTTTGTGAAGGTCCGGCAGCAGGACAAAGGCGCAGGAAAGGGCTCCGATGAACGAGATACAGGAGCAACGCTCGTTCATGTAAGCGTGGAATTTTGCGGGCCCGTGTGTGTGTATGTGCTGTTCCTGACATAGCCAGCTCCTTGAGTTGCCACTCCGAGGTTTGTCGTTTACAATGTGAAACACCTCACTACTTTCAAGTAGTTAAAGCTTAACACCTTCTTAAAGCGCGCGAAGTGTTTAGCTCCCCCGTTCCTTGCTGAAAACAGAAGCGAACAGAGATGGAGTGAGGCAGATATCGTCATGCATGTTCTCTACCATTGGTCTACAGCTTTCTTCACGACCCTGGTACCCATGACGGATGCCAGTGGAATTTCTACAGGTTTGCGATAACAGCAATGGGAGACGCTTGTGCCAGTGCTTCACGTGGACGAATCTCTTCAGTCGCTTTCATCGTAGTCTTCACCATCCTTGCGTCATATGAGGTGATGTCCACCCTGCATGGGAACCCCGGCATTCGTCTTTGGAGTGCGCAGCTTTTCGGTGAAGACATTGTCACTGATGGCCAGAACAAGATGAATCCGCAGTTGTCCAGAGAGGATGCGGCCAGACGTGACCCTGACAGGGGCTCACAGTCACAACACGCTGCGAGATGCTTCACAGACTCACAGTGTGGAGCAGCAGCAGTATCAGCAGCACCTCATACACACACCGTTGGTCCTGAGATGGCTTCGGAGTGGATACACTTCCCTACAATTATCAATGAAACTTCCACAATTATGAGTCAAGTTATTGCAAGGAACAGACCATGTCATCAAGAAACAACTACTGAGGCAAAGATTTTTGGTCTTCCAACGGCTGTCAATGGGCGGCTTCGACTCCCCACTGGATCGGTTCACAAATTCACGATAGTCTCCTACAATAAAACGGGAAACAGGCGCTGTGCTGGGGGCGATTACTATGAGACTGATCTCACTGGCAATACATGGAAGTCTCGGCCGCCTGTGGTTGATATGTTCAATGGGACTTACACAGTAAGCCTGCAGGTGGATTCCCGCCATGCCGGCATATATGTCTTTAAGGTAGTGTTACTCTTTGAGAACTGGCAGGGCCTTAACATGGATTGGATTATGCACGCCGACCAAAATTCCAAGCCGCTGCCATGGGCTCGTTCACAAGAAATTGCAACCCTGCAAATCGAGTTTTTCTTGCATTCATCACAAGGGCTAGGGCTTCAGCAGTGCCAACCAGACGATTTCAATCTCAATGCATGGAGCGGGAGATGGACACGAGATTCTTACAATGCAAGTTGTGAGAAAGACGACCAGGCGAGGTTTCGGTGCCTTCCGCCTCAGGAACCATGCCAGAGTCCATGGTGTCTAGGACCCATTGGCTTACTGGAAAGTAATGGTTGGGTCTACTCTGCCCACTGCCGCCTCAAAATATTCGACGAAGAAGCAGCCTGGAGTTGTCTGAATAACAAATGGTGGTTCTTCTGGGGCGATTCTAACTTTCAAGACAGTGTCCGCAATCTCCTCAACTATATCCTGGGATTCAATATGGACATAGGCTGGATGGAGAGGCGCTTTGATACAGTCTTCAAGCATCCCACAAATGCCTCGCGCACCATACGAATCACCAGTATGTACAACGGACATGTCGACGAGAAGAAGAACTACCAAGGGCTCTCATCCTTGAAAGATGCTCGACTTCAGAAAAGGTTGCGATCTTTCTTCACTGGCCCTTCGGTACCGGACGCCGTCCTTCTGAATTCAGGGTTGCACGACGGAGTACATTGGAGAGCCCTGCAAACTTTTGTGGAAGAAGGGGTAAACCCAGCAGCTAGGTTTTGGGGTTCAGTATTGAGTGACATTGATCCCAGTGTGCAGCCTGTTGTTGTATACCGGACAACAGTTGCAGGAGGGGGCAATGCAAGGGTGCTTGACTACAACCCTCAAAAGATGGAGTTATACAATCATATCATTGTAGAAACACTGCAAAGGCTTAACATTCCCAATCTGAAAATCGTTGATGCTTTTGATCTTACGTTCCCATGGCACTGGGATAACGAATGCAATGACGGTGTACACTACGGACGAGCACCACCACGCGGTAGGGATCATAAGTACTTTGTTGATTTAATGCTTCTCCATACTTTCTTAAATGCCATTTGTCCAGTCTAGGACACGTTTCCCAAAAAAGAGAAAAAATGGGGACAGAGGCCGGGTACAGAAGGAGGAAAAAATAACCTCCATGGTCTCTCTGGTTATGTTCTTCTTCCCTTTAGAACTTAGTCACCTCTCCTCTCCTCTCTCTGCCTAGCCACACACATTCATTTAGAATTAACAAGATAAAAACATCGCTGCTATAACTCGCAGTGCAACCAGATCCAGTATTCGCATAACTTTTGCTGGATAGAAGAATTTATGCAGCAAGGTATGGTTGATGTATTTGAGTATTTGGCTAGACTTGGACCATCATCCGCTTCGCAGTATTGCTGCTCGAGCAAAAGCAACTGAAAGCCACGAGAGTACAAGGGACAATAGGGTAGAAGAATGTATGATTCGTTTCATTGCATTTTGCACGTGTATGCAATCAAGAACTTCTTACAATGAAAACTGTCTAATTCCAACCCTTCTGCCAGGCCTACTCTCGTTGTACATTGTACAATGCGTAGTTAGAAAAGCCACATAGGTAATAATGGTAAGAAAATCCGCAATACATATTGCTTTCTAGAGCGGTTGTGATGGCTATCATGAGCTATTTAATATGCAGTTTCATTCCGGCACAGCCATACCCACCTAGTCACCATGAGTTTGATCGAACCGCAGTAAAATGCAGCAATGGACTAGGTCTCTTATTTATGCTGGCTTTTGCGGGAGTCTTCTCTCTCTTTCCTATAAGTTTGTGTATTTGGAAGAAGTTGTAGTTTTTTTTGCTGTCACACACATACCAGTTTGCCTCACAGGTATAGAACACACAGGATTTGAACAACTCAACCTATTCCAATATCAGAGGGGAAGGCCAGGCTGGCTTCGCTCAGGTCTCTCTACTCTCTCTCTACTCAATTCCATAATACCAGTTCAGTAGTTACGACATGAGATTGTAAAGCCCATAGATCTTGCCACATCATTACAAAGGAAAATATTTGAGCTCAATGTTTGTTTCCAACTTTTATCGAGAGCAACACTTGTCATTGAACATGTGCATCTTGGACCCATGCCATGCCATTGCCTTGTTTGCAGCCTTTTCCAGTTTCACAGCTGATACCATCATGGTTCATGGTCATGGACACTGACCTTATAAGTGGATGTTACATACCTTCTAGTTGGTGAAGCAAAGAGGATCAGAGGCTAGAAAGGTGGGTTTTAGTGGTCAGTCAGAAAATATGAACTTCAGCCAATAGATTCATTAAGCTGCCATGACAATAACAAAACCCAAGAGAGCTGTCCCAAAGATGACTAATATTACACATTTCCAGTGTGCAACAGATTTGGCACTCTTGGATGCCTTCTCAAGCTGCACGGTTGCTTGGATTGTTGCTGAAACTGAGCTCTCTACATTTGAATCGATGTCATCAATGATGTACCCCTGAGTTTCAACAATGCGCGCCAAGTCTTTGAAAATCTCACTAACTTCACCTATCTGTTGTTGTATCTCTCGAATCCCTTGCTCCCTCTCCTCGATCACAGCCACATTGAACAGTGCTTGATTTTCTGTCTGAGCTGTATATTGGGTATAGTCGAGAAGTGCCACCTGTTGTTCCTTGATATCCTCTTGATCTGTACCCAAGTCTTTTTTACTGTACTGCGACAAAGGAATTGACTTAGGGACAATGAGGGAATTGGCCCTCTCCTGCTGTTGGGCAACTTTCTGAGCACTTTGGAACTCCTTCAACACAGCCTGAAAGTCCTTAGCAAGCTTGGCATCAGCCAGCTTCTTGTCTGTGCTTGTAGAGGACTGATGATCGTTCAGGCTGACATCCTTCATTCTGGTCACCGTTTCCTCCACCAACTGGCTGATTTGTTGCTCTACTGCATGCAATTTTTCACGAAGGGCAAGGGTATCTCTGTGTGTGCCAAGCATGTTGACAAGGCGTTTGAACGAAGAAACAGCCGTATTGATTCGGAACACCCCGGCAACCACACCATGACTGGAATCCTGTCTTGTAGAGCTTGATTTCAGCTCGAGGCTACCGCTCTCAATGTCCTGAAAACTCATTGCGGGTTCTTGCTCTTTGTTTGTCCCTCTATTGCTCAGGTGGTGGTACCACCCGGATACTTGTCTATGGGTGCCAGCTTCTGGGGGATTGAGAACCAATATCTAACTACTGCCAATCACTTTATTGGACATCTCTCACAAAGTAATCTCTACTTCAGTTCAGGCTTGAATACACCAGCTACTGTGGCCTTGACCTCAATCAATCAGCCAGACTGAGATGCAGCCACTGTTTGATTACACATAAGAGACGATTGAAGTGCAGACGTCTGCACTGTGAGGAAGATGGGACGTGATACAAAAGTCAGAAGTCTTGTAATAAATATCCCACATAAACAAGACCAAGACTGCAAAGGATAAACGCTAAACATTTGCACAGATAAAAGAAACTGAATACATTTAAAAAGTTGAGAGTTTTGTCAGTAACTTGCCAGTCGACCCCATCTCATATGTGTCTGAAGAAGGGATGGAGGAGGTTCTCTTAAAGAAAAATCAAGGTCACTACAAAGAGTGACTATATTTTTTGTGAACCCGTCATTCTGTTCAGAATTATTTCCCTAGAACAGAGCGGAGAATGGGATGACTCATTGGGGGTTGCCCGAAGTCTTACTGTCCTTTGAGGTTAGAAGAACTGGCTGGTCTTCTCATTTGGACTGAAAGAGCTGAAAGAGCAGCTGCCTTACTGCTGAACTATGACTACAAGTAAGGTACTCATTGAGGCTCTTTAAGCAACACAAAGAGAGGGGACACTATGAGGAACTTACATGGACTTGACTAGCTCTACTCTGATACAATGAATACTTTTGCAAACCAAAGGCCTGTATGTGTCCCCTTGCTTGAATACTTTGGCTCTAGTAACACCTTCCTTTTGGGAATGGGTGCTTACTGAAATGAGACCAACCCCCCCCCCCGCCTCCCTCTGGAGCATGGGTTGTCTCTCCTCTCTTTGCTACTATGACCTGCTGCAGAGATGACATTGAGAACAGATGTGAAGTGGTTTAAGCCTGGGGTTCCACAGGGATCACTAACCTATTGGTTTGTTGGTAGGCTGTGATGGATCAAGGTGAGGCCACTTCACCTTCTTTGTTGCGTAAAATGCTACTAAGGGCAAGAGACTAAGGGAGTGAGGCTTTGAGCTCTCTCAAACCTCATATCTGTTTGTATTTTTTGACTGTGTACACATACTACTGCTGTTTTTGCTCTGAATGGTTTGAAGGATCTATGAGCTTGTAACAACATGGAAAGGAGTTACCTTTAAGGAGACACTTGTGCTCTTCCTACTTCTACTGTTACTTCATAAGCCATGAAAGTGAGGAGGCACATCTGTGGGCCTACCTGATTGCCACTTAGAACACCTAAAGACTGGTTTTCCAGCAAGGATATGTAAAGGAAGCTATGGAGCCAGATCTGGGCAGAGGCAGTTTGATGGTGCCTAAATTAGGCTGTCTTATGTCATTAAAGAGAGGCAAACAAAAAACATAAACACAACACATTGTGTTCAGTGTTCCTTGACATGCTATGTAAAACTCTCTCTCTATCTCTCTCTATCTAAATAATTTCTCTCTCTCTATTCAGCTATCAAGGTTTTAGACCCGCGCTTATCATTGTAAATGCAGGTGATGAGAGGGCTCAACATATCCTCCAGCACAACACTTCTAGACCAACGCAGTAGGGTCTCTCTCTCTCTCTCTCTCTCTCTCTCTCTCTCTCTCTCTCTGTCTCGATTGATTTCTCCACTATTCACACTAATGTGACAGCCGTAAGGCAGCACATCAGTGTAAAGTAGTGGCTGCTGTGAAGGTGCTGATATGTACACCATGCTTTCTGGTATGCTGTCCGTCCCAAGGGCTCAATTCCCTTGAAAGGTTCACTGGGCGTGCGTTTATGAACATATCAGGATCAGATTGCATCCCCAATTGGAAGCCCACAACAGACTCCCGTAGGATCATTACCCCGCGTGACCTTTTCAGGTAACGGATGATTCCAAGCAAAACGGCCTTCATCATCTAATCGAATAAGAAACCCCCACGCTTCTTCATTTTGATGATCTCATAGACTCTTCGCAAACCAGGGATCAAGTAGACATGAGCAAACCACAGAATCACATAGTTTTAAAATCTAGACAGACATCCAGGCCAGCAAATAACATGGGAAAGCATATCGATACCTGAATTCAACTGAGAGGTAGATGCATCGACAACTCCAAGTTACACACAAGCGTGGCTCTGGCTACGACATCTCAATCAAAGTACAGCCCACAACCCCTCTGCTTGATCCTCACTTCTGCTTCCCACCGCGAAGACGTAATTGTATCAGAGAATCAACGACGCCCAAAACGTGCAGAGCACGCAAAACTACAGCAGCAAACCTCTCGCTCCCATCCAGCTTCGAGCGCATATGTTGGATGATGTGGATGAATAGATGAATGAGAACATGCATGATGCCTTGTTTATTATTGTACTCATTGTTTTCAGCCCAGCATAAAGAGTGCCAGGTTGACCCGCACAGTTCTGTGCTGCAGTTGCTACATAGGTCTAGGAGTTTGGGCGATGTTGATTCATTGGCGTCACTCCACCCCGCTCATCTGCTTCCATGCACAAAGCAGCTGGGATCTGTTCTACATATTTCATACTTTAGGTGGATGGCTCGCAGAAAGCTTCTGTCAGGTCTACTGTGAGGTGCAGATTCGTGACACCATCTGGGCTCCATCTGTATAATCATGCTCCTAGCTTGTGGGCCCTACTGCAATGTTGCATGAGTGCTGCAGAAGTCCAGAAAGTGGTCGCCCGCTTTATAAGGGTTGTTGTATGTTTTCAACTTAAGGCCAGGACAAAGGTATTGGCCCCCTATTGTCTATTGTCACTTTTGAGCCATTCAATATATGAGACGTTGTCTTTTTCGTGTTCCTGTACATCGTACATCTGGAAATATCTTTACATATAGAAAAAGGGAGCCTTTGGTCTGAAGGATTCATGCTCTATTGGTGCATCTTTGAGGTCACCTCACTCCTAGCACATCGCCATTCAGTTTTTGAAATTCTCATCAGCTTGGCAACCGACCGTTAGAATTGCCCATCTGATCATAACTGAGAGCGGACTACAAGCTTGCGGAGTTGCGTTGGGCCTGTCCTTCAGGAACATTTTGGCTATGCCTAAGCCTTCACGACGACCAGTTGGGAGACATTACTTACTTGATCCGTGGCCTTCTCCTGGAGTTCTTCTCCAGGAGTCGTTCGTGACGGTTTAGGCATATCGGGTAAAAGTATAAGCTCTAGAACTTGGGAGCTGAGCATCCTTGACCTTCTTCCGCTGTGGCACATTGGCAGAACCTCAGCGTACGTAAAAAGAATAGTTCTTCCACTCATATCTGCGGCTTGAAATGCGGCCTTGCAAATCTAGTGGGAATCAATATAGAGGCTTGCCAAAACAGTGTGCAGGAAGGGAAGCCCAGAGAGACATAGCACAGTGCTGCATGCTCACAGACGTGCGTGCCCGCAGCCAGCCGCGGCTTGTCCTGCGGCGCCCGCGCGGTCAAACCCTCGTACGAACGTACGAACCTGGCTTGCCACCTAACCACCCGTGGTGGTCCCGGCCGTCCTTGAAATCATGCCGGTGTCGGTAGTCAGATTTAACCGTGGGTTACGATTATATTATCTGAAATTGTATTTTCTGATTTATATATTTATTCATAAGAATAAATTATTGGCCCCTGAATCACGGAAGGCTGTTCCAAGAAAAAAAATCATAATAAATCTCTCTCTCTCCTTTTTTGTTTTTTTTTTCCCAGAGAAACAAAAAAAATCATAAATAAAGATAACCTGTTATTTTAAAAACAAAGTGCCCATTCCTTATTATT
Organism: Takakia lepidozioides; assembly: GCA_030704615.1. Taxonomy (NCBI): domain Eukaryota; kingdom Viridiplantae; phylum Streptophyta; class Takakiopsida; order Takakiales; family Takakiaceae; genus Takakia; species Takakia lepidozioides. The sequence goes on along the minus strand of CM060732.1, from coordinate 41,666,566 downwards.
GAGATGGGGTTTGTGAAGAATACGTTGGATAAACACTGCTGCGTTTGTCCGTTGGACAAAAGGGACGTGGGCGACGAGGCTATGGCGGAAGCTGATAGAGAGTGGTGAGGGAGAAGAGGGGGAGGAGGCAGGGGAGGAACAAACCTTCTCTGCGTGAACTGTAGATCACATGCTCACATGCTCACATGCTCGTCCTAGGATTTTTCTTACCACTTTCTCATCACTCATTCCTTTCTGTACCTTCTTACTATGTTTTGAATTCCGGAGACGTCGTATCGATGGTCGAGCAAGCACTTGGATCTGACTGGAGATTTCTTCTGCTACAGTGATCAGTATTTCTTGCCGGTTCCAGGTACAGCATGTCCTGTAATTTGGTCTGCAATCTTTGTACCCTCTGCCATGGATTGGAGGCACTGGGATCTGTCGGTTGATCTCTTGGACCAGCGGGACCAGACCCCATGATGCATCATCCCGTGGTTTCGGTCGACATTGTTTCTTCCATCCATCTAAGGTATGTCCGATGCTCAAGGTGTTCCCTGGCACGCAGAACAATTACTTCGTTAGACCAGTAATCGCATTTGCTTGGCGAATGATCTACTGTGATCTACTGGCATTGCGGCATCATCGTTACGTCCAGTCTGTGTGCATCGAGAGACCACATATTGTCATTTAGCTGTAGAGCATTTGCTTGCATTGAATATGGACGCTTGAGAGGTCTGTCTTTGTCCTTCCTCCGCTCTCTCTCTTGTTTGTCCACGCATTACATTTTGTATCTATGTCTGGCAAGCCTCAATTGCATACAATCCCATGACTTTCAACTTAAGAAATTGCTGTAATGGTACTGCTTCTCAGCTTCCCAGCTTCCCGCTCAAATTTGTTCTCACGAATGGGCGTTCCATGCACGAATGCACTTTCTGTGCGGCTTTCTCATTTGAAAATGAGTCGGTTTTGGGATAGATCACAAGAAGGATGGTTCTTTTAGATACGTGCGGTAGAGACATGGCCGATGGTTTCTTGGATACAGTGAAACTCAGAGATTACAAAATCTAGGGCAGAGAATAAATATATCTGTACTTTTGAGTATTGGCTCTGAAGTTGGTTTGGCACTTTGGGTTAGGTCTTTGCTGCCAGTTGACAAACTTCAAAAGTGGTATTTTTCTTCGTTGCCACCCCATGTCAGTTCTCTAGGAATAGCTTTATTAGGGGTCAGTTGTCAGGCCAATTCATGGGAGTTTTATCGAGTTTACAATTGCGGTTGTGCATGATTTTATACTGTGTTGGGTAATGGTTTTCCTTGGCCCTGGAACTAGATCCAACATCAGGACAGTTTGCTTGATGGCAGGATGAAGAGGTGAAGAAGCATGAGGGAGAGATGGTTTCAGGATGGTACAAAAGAGGCAACAAGCATGGTGGCAAAGTCTTCCCCATTTTCTGAGTCAATGTTTGCTTGATAGCAGGATGAAGAGGTGAAGAAGCACGAGGGAGAGATGATGCCACGATGGTACAAAAGAGGCAGCAAGTGTGTTGGCAATGTCTTCCCCATTTTCTGGTCCGGAGCTCAAGTTGAGGAATCACCTTTAACAGCTCAATCTTGTAATCTGGCAATTTTCCATATTCACGGGGTCTTAAAAGAGTGCAGTCCATGATGAGGTGGCATCATTGTGGCTAGACCTGGAGACAATGACTACAGCCCGGCCTCTCCTAATCCATTCTCCGCATTCAGTTACCTCTTCCAGTATTAACAGTCCCACCTCACCATCCGCAAATGGTCATACGTGCTTCTCGTGCATTCCTCTTGACAACTCTAAGGATTTACTCGGTAAATCCAATGGGCATGAGCGCTCTTCATCGGCTGAACCTCTTTCCACATTTGTAGTCCAGCCAAAACTGTCCTATTCGAGGTCTGTCTACTCAGGCACTGGGTTAGAACCTGATGTATCCAAGCCAGAATTGGAGTCATTCCGCCAAAAGCCACTGCAGAATTTGGCAACTGTCAATACAGCCCCTGCGTCTTGTAATCAAGGAGAAGTAAAGAGAACACCAACACTTTTTGGACTTGCCAAGACAACAGGAATCGCCCCAGCTTGTGGGGATGAGATAGCAGACTCAGCCCCGGCCCCTCCCAGTGGTGCAGGTTCTCCTCGACCCCCTGAGCCTCGTTTTGGCAATGCATTCAGTGCAATATTCACAGGCTCCAGCAAACCACCTCAACCGGACTCAAGGGTTGTGTATTTCAACAATCCTATCCGAACTAATGAGAAGTTTGAGATGGCTGGCAATCGAGTGCGCACCAGCAAGTACACACTTATCTCTTTCTTTCCTCGGAATCTCTTCGAGCAGTTCCATCGCTTTGCCTACATTTACTTCCTCCTCATTGTTATACTGAATCAGATTCCAGCACTTGCAGTATTTGGAAGATGGGCTTCTCTTTTCCCCCTTCTCTTTGTCTTGGTTGTTACTGCGATCAAAGATGGCTATGAGGATTGGGGCCGGCATCGATCAGACAGAGAAGAGAACAACCGGGTGTCGCTTGTGCTTCAGGAGGGCCACTACAAGCCAAAAAAATGGAAACGCATCCGAGTGGGAGAGATGGTCAAGATCCATGCAAATGAAACTGTCCCCTGTGACATTGTGTTACTCGGGACAAGCGATGCATCAGGGGTGGCATACGTCGAAACCATTAATCTCGATGGAGAGTCGAATCTTAAGAGTAGGTATGCCAGGCAAGAGACAGCTGAGAAGCATCCAGAGCTAGGTCCTCTTGCAGGGGTCATTGTATGCGAGCTTCCTAATAGAAACATCTATGAGTTTACTGCCTACATGGATCTGGCTGGGCCGCAAATTCCTCTTGGGCCTAACAATATCATACTGCGGGGTTGTGAGGTGAAGAACACCTCCTGGGTAGTTGGGGTAGCTGTTTATGCAGGACGGGAAACCAAGGCCATGTTGAATAGCTCAGGGGCGCAGTCGAAAAGGAGCAGGTTGGAACAGTATATGAACAGGGAAACTGGTTGGCTAGTTGTCTTCTTGATAGTGATTTGCTTCGTGGGCGGGCTGGGAATGCGGCTGTGGGTCCAGGAGCACCTGCAATGGCTCCCAATTATCCAGTTCTACAAGCGAACTGGCAGCTACATGTACACTGGTGTAGCAGGGGAGGGCATACTTGGGTTCTTGAGTTGCATTATTATTTTTCAGATCATGATCCCTATTTCTCTGTACATCTCAATGGAAGTAGTACGCTTGGGCCAATCCTATTTCATGGTTCGGGACATGGAGATGTATCACCCTGGCTCAAACACACGGTTCCAGTGTCGAGCTCTGAATATTAATGAGGACTTGGGGCAGATTAAATACCTTTTCTCCGACAAGACTGGGACCTTGACAGAGAATAAGATGGAGTTTCATACTGCTAGTATTGACGGGGTAGATTACAGCAATGCCAAGACTGTTGGAGAGCACACTACAGGGAAAAGTGAGGGGCCTCTCAGGCCAGGGGACACCCACTTTCTTCAAGGTTTGTGTTCAACTTTTGCTTACAACAATGAATGTGAAGATTTGTACTTTGGGGTGTTGTGCATTGTGGAGAGCTCTCCACCGTCATGAAGTACCTGCTGAAGCTGTCTTGATGTGATATAATAACCCTATATTATCCTCGATATGTATCTTGGAACTGTGATGCAACAATCTAGACAAGATCCTCTCAATGTGCAATCTTATCCTTTTTAGTTAATATCTCCTCCCACTCTTTCCCTGCTACACTCTCTACATCCAGGGCGGAAGGTCTAAATGCTTTGTAGAGACTGATAGAGGTGCCCATCCTCTCTCTACGTAAAAGGCGTGGCTCTGGATTGTAGCAATTGTTCATGTCACTTCATGCTAATCTTGTCGTTGTCCTAGTACCATACTGAATATCATGTTTCAGGGGTTGCTGCTTGGAATTGGTCAGAACCACATGTGTGTATGTGCACTGCCATGCTGACATAGGGAGCTTTGGGTGGATTTACAGAGGACTTGAGCAAGCAAGCATGGAGGCCTAAATTGGGTGCTAAAGTTGACCCACAACTTATTAGGCTGCTCCTAAGTCCAACCAACACACAGGAGAAACAGGTGGTTCATGAATACATGCTTGTTTTGGCAGCGTGCAATACTGTAGTTCCAACCAGGGTCAACATATCACCTACAGGCCAGCTTGAAATGCAAGCCGCCAATTCTGAGGGAGGTGTAGGATTAATAGAGTATCAAGGGGAGTCTCCGGATGAGCAAGCTTTGGTGTCAGCGGCTGCGGCCTATGGCTATACACTAATGGAGCGGACTTCAGCCAGCATTGTGATAGACGTTTTGGGTGAAATGCAGAGGTAATTGTGTACTTTTACCTTCTCCAGACCAGGTTTTGACTTAGAGATGCCATTACCAAGTTTGATCACACTGTGTTGGCATGCAACAACACATTGGCCTGGAGAACCTGGCCCACCAATATCGCTGTTTTCTTCCCATTTCTTGCCCCCTCTGCAAACTTAGGCACAGGGGCCAGGAGGCCATGCTTACAAAGTCTTATGACTACATTTCTGCTATGTCAGAAATCTGAATGTATTCCTGAACATAGACACTAGTACCAGCATGAGAACCACTAAGATCAAAGAACTATGTCTGTTAGGATATGTCCATTGATTGGACATATTGTCACTGCAAAGAATGGACCGGAACTCCTTTTGTGGATGTAATTTAGGATCTCTTCTCTCCTTTGAACTTGTAGTTTTCCTCCTTAAGCAATATACTTGTTATACCAGGTTCACGTTACCACAGAAGATGGGTGCCAGCTGGGATTTTGGCTTCCGAGTTATGTTACTGGACAAAAGCTCCGGCCAAGCTTCTTTCTGCAACCTTGGACTGGCACTTTCAAAACTTCTCAATGGAAATAGTTTGGAAATTAATATCATGTATATCAATGTGATAAGTTGTCTCATATATGAGTTCAGAGCTTACTACGCTCTCATATTGATAAGATGTCGCATGGATGCTGCCTGGGATGTTCAGAATATCTCTGGCAAGTGCAAGGGAGCTGTTCTGCACTAACACAGTTAGGCAATTTCAGCTTTTGTGTTAACCAATGGTTCATTATGTGTGCTCAACAGGTATGAAGTCCTAGGGATGCACGAGTTTGACAGTGTGCGTAAGCGCATGTCTGTAATAGTCCAGTGCCCTGATGGGACCATCAAACTGCTGGTAAAGGGTGCGGATACGGCAGTCCTGGACAATATTGGCCCCAGTGATACTTCTCTGTTAGGTACTCCTATGGCAAATGGCGAGTCACTGGCAGAGGGGAGACATCGGGCGGAAGTGCTACTTGCAACACTAGGGCACCTTGACCGGTATGCCCGGGAAGGTTTGCGAACTCTGGTTGTAGCAACTAGAGAACTAACACAAAAAGAGGTAACTTCACCCATCAAGAAATCCTTCTATTTCTTACACCTCTCTCTCCCTTTTCTAATGTTCTGCAGGCTTGCATATTTCTCTGAGGTGCTTTGAAAAAGCAAACAAAAGTACGTACCAAGTCTGAAGGCTACATGCTGTATTGGAGTGTTATTCTCGCTTGTAACTGAGTGAGTGTTACCTACTTTGAAAAAAGTCGTGAATCGTGTGCTTGATGGTTTTAGGTGGAAGACTGGCACTTTCACTTTGCCAAAGCAAGCACAGCGTTGACCGACAGAGTGGGCATGCTACGGAATGCAGCAGCACTAGTGGAGAACAATCTCAAGCTTTTGGGGGCCACTGGAATTGAAGACAAGCTACAGGTATAGTTGCTATATTGTGGATTGGGATTCGCTGCTTGTTTCAACAGTGACCTTTTTGTGGAGGTTGCGATTTTTTTGAGTTTGTTCTACTATCGGTGCTCTTGGATTTTAGTAGCCTGGGATAATTTGAAGAAAATACTGGGTTGTCTCGTAGCAATGTGAGTTGTCCCTGATGTTGTTGTGTGCTTACATGTATGTTGTGGCAACAGAAGGGGGTGCCAGAGACAATAGCATTGCTTAGAGAGGCAGGGATTAAGGTATGGGTATTGACAGGGGACAAACAAGAGACGGCCATCTCCATCGGATTTTCATGCCTGCTGCTCACACGTGACATGCATCAGATCATCATCAATGAGACAACAAGAGAGGGGTGCCACGAGGCAATGGCAACGGCCAGGGCCACATATGGGATCTCGGTGTCCCACAAAGGAACTAGGTTTTCATTTAGACGTCAAAGTATTATGGAAGCCGGCAATTCCAGCATCAGTGACAGCACCTTTGTGAACCCCATGGCCGGTGACGTCCTCTCAAACAATGAATTTTATTCAGCAAGGGGTTCAGAAGAGAGAAGGGTGGGTCTGGGGACATCCCAACGAGGCCAGCCCTTGGCCCTTATCATTGATGGCAACAGCCTTGTCCATGCTTTGTCAGCAGAGTTAGAACAGGAGGTGGGTCCCTCTCTCAGATGTTTGTACCATTCTACAGATTTCAATTTGTTTAATGTCTCACCATATATTGTTACACGAAAGCATCAGTTCATGTAGCTCGACTCCTGATAAACTACCAGCATTATCATCTGCAGGTACAGGAGAGGCACCCATTTGCAAAAGATCTCCTTTCAGATTGCTAATCTAAGATCAACCTCCGGATGTTGAAAATTGGCATGGTCCCTGCTTTGACACAGATGTATTTGTGTGTGTATTGTTTGGTGGACAATGGAACAGCTCTATGAGTTGGCGACGGCTTGTAAAGTGGTTGTTTGTTGCCGGGTTGCACCCCTTCAGAAGGCAGGCATTGTTTCCCTCATCAAACGCAAAACCAAAGAGATGACCTTGGCAATCGGTGATGGGGCAAATGATGTATCAATGATCCAGATGGCCGATGTAGGGGTGGGCATCAGCGGACAGGAGGGAAGGCAGGCGGTGATGGCATCTGATTTTGCGATGGGCCAGTTTCGGTTCCTAAAACGCCTGCTGCTTGTCCATGGCCATTGGAATTACCAGCGCTTGGGTTATATGGTTCTCTACAACTTTTACCGAAATGCTGTTTTTGTACTGATGCTTTTTTGGTGAGTTTCTAGTCGTCTTATCACATTGAGTTTTGTTGGTCTTCATAAGCTTTGTCTTCATGTTGTTTTGCAGATCTCTTATGATACAAGCCAGGATTTAAGGTCAAAGTAAAGTAGTCAGCTGCAAGCGTGACCTCATTACATCTAGTTGATTACTGATTTAATTGAGTGAGAACTTTTTTCTGTATAAGTTATCCATTTGCCTGGAGATGTTGCAGATAGGGTGGTACTGGCTGGCTGCTTGGATTGTGCGTGGACTTTCAATTAGGGAGACGGGGTCCTTTATGCTGATTTGATGGGGACCAATTGTATATGTTAATTGTTTAGCCTATAGTAAGGCTAACATAGTTCACGACAAGATTTAATCTGGTATGCTCATTGCATGCAGGTTCATATTCTACACTGCATTTTCACCCCAATCGGCTTTAACAGACTGGAACTTGGTGTTCTACTCGCTGCTGTACACCTCTGTCCCCACAATTGTGACAGGGGTCTTAGACAAGGACTTGAGCCACAGAACACTGCTAAATTACCCTCAACTTTACGGTGCTGGCCAGTGTGAGGAGGCTTACAATCAGACTCTCTTTTGGGCTACCATGTTGGACACACTCTGGCAAAGTTTGGCTCTCTTCTTTGTCCCGTATGTTGTTTATCGTGGGACGGATGTCGACCTTTATGGCCTTGGCTGCCTGTGGACTATAGCAGTGGTGGTATTGGTGAATGTGCACTTGGCGATGGATGTTCTGCGCTGGACTTGGATCACCCATGCAGCTATATGGGGTTCCATAGCTGCCACCTTCGTAGCCCAAGTTGCAATGGACTCTTTAATTTTTGCAGATGACTTTCTGCCCCACTTTTGGTAAGTGCTCTCTTAACTTCATCTAAATCTGAGAATAGGGTGGGTTCTCTATTTCCCTATTTTCGTTTGGGGAAGAAAAGGGGAGGCACCTATGATTAAACTTTCTAAACCAGAATCCCCTCTCTCTGTCTTTCTCTGAAACACACAAAATGGCTAGGCTTTAGGTTGAACAGTTACCTGTGGGGAGATGGATTCTATAGGCATGTGACTACTGATATTTGGGTGATAAATTGATGTTATGTATATTGATCTCAACTGCTATTGTTTGGCCGGGTGCAGGGTGGTGTACCACATGGCTGGTAATGTAGGCACTTGGTTAACCCTCCTGTGTACTGTAATTATAGCATCGATGCCACGCTTCTGTGTCAAAATTTTGAAGCAGCAGCTATGGCCCTCTGATATCCACATTGCACGTGAGGCTGAGATAAGAGGGAGCGACGGAGGTCGATCTGGGCCATCAGTGGAGCTCAATGAGGTGCCCCACCCTATGGATTCAACTGCCCCGTCTCCCTTGGTTATTTGAGTGGAAGGAATTTCGTGTCTCTCGTACACGTGTGTTATAGCAACCTTCCAGAAGATTTGTTTGTAGGTTCAATAAGTTTAGTCTCTGGGAATGCGCACCAACAGTGTGCACCCCCATCCATGCCCTTCTTGGAATCGTCAGTTAGATTTTCAAGTTGGGACAAAGTTACCTTCTGTCTTTTTCTAGGATAGATCTTTCACCTGTTAAATGTAGAAGACTTGGGACGTGCACTCTTAAATCAAGAGGACTGTACTACAATTTATATGGGCGTGCACATTGAGCACCCCACGCACAAAATGGATTAGCAACTGCGACAATGCACCTGCCATTTTAGGAAAGAGCTCCAGTCTTGTGTAGATTGTTCTCAAGGTGATGAAAGGAGAGACCTTTTGTGTGTTTCCCAGCAGAGTTAATGCTTTAGTCTCATGGATGGACGAGCTCCAGACCTAGTGCTGCATTTTTCCATTTTTGCTTGGGACTGTTGTTCTCTCATTGCTACAACCAGAGTTTGCAAACCTTCTCGGGCATACCGGTCAAGGTGCCCTAGTGTTGCAAGTAGCACTTCCGCCCGTTGTCTCCCCTCTGCTAGCGACTTGCCATTTGCCATGGGAGTACCTAACAGAGAAGTATCACTAGGGCCAATAATGTCCAGGACTGCCGTATCCGTTTACCAGCAGTTTGATGGTCCCATCAGGGCACTGGACTATTACCGACATGCGCTTACACACACTGTCAAACTCGTGCATCCCTAGGACTTCATACCTGTTGAGCACACATGAAAAACCATTGGTTAGCACAAAAGCTGAAATTGACTAACTGTGTTAGTGCAGAACAGCTCCAGGCAGCATCCATGCAACATCTGTAGTCCCAGTACAATACTGTTAGGCAGGGTTATTTATATGCCGCCTGTCGATTGAAGCTGCAATAGATGCGCACACTCGGGATGAGCAGCTAAGCTCTGCAAAAAGCATTGCATTTTCCCACATTCTATTGATATATATGTAACTAGGCGAGTCCCATTCTTCCTTTTGTTTCTATATCCCACCATTCTAACTTTAGCTGCAGTACCTACTTGTCATAGGCATCCTCAGTGAAGGTAAGTGCCCCTCATCTCAATCTTTCTCCAAGTTACAGAGTGAAGAGCTTGTTTCAAAAAATACTTCTGGGTTTTAGCAGATGTTATGAAACTGACTCAATGTGTGATATTTTTTCCCTCCCTCTCTCTCTTCCTCCCTGCCTACTTCTGCCAAAACTGGGTTCAGGACAAACGTCTTATGAGTACGTTCTCCCTCCTTAATTTACTGTATGTTTCCTCCAGAAACTCTTGGCATGTGCATTGCAGCCACTTTCCAAGTTAAGGATGTCTGTTTAGCAGAAACCAGATTTATAGAATGGCTGCTAAGCTATCATATGATTGTAGAGAATTTGGGAGAGTATGTGGAGTGAATCAAATCTGGCATGCTTGCAGGGGAAGGGCTCTAACTCTGAGCTAAGTGTAGCATCTTTAGAGATCGTATCCTCATCTATACTAGGCATGAGATCTGTGGAGATTGAGGATTCCCACTCCGAAAGTGAGTCGCTCCCCACCAAGGCATTCCTGGCTCCACTGGGATGTTCCATCTTAAAAATTGTGCTACAGAGAGACACTTTGTGTTGTCTAAGGAAACATCGATGGATGTTTCCAGTTCCAGCTCTGGAACTGTCTCACTGTACAAGGCATCACTGGAAATTAAACCCTCATCTAACTCCACTTCCCCACCACCTGGGAACAAGCAAGTGTGGCCACCTTCATGGCTTTCCATGGTCGGCCTCCCCTTTCATGCAATGCACCATGGTGTTCCTCTCCTCTCCCCTCTGGATATCTTGAGCTCTCTGATGAGTTTGATGTACAACACCTGCCACCATCAGGAGCTTTCGCTTGCGGAATCTCTCTCTCTTCTCTCTTCTTCCCCAACCTACTGCTGTTAACTCTATGGGTATCCATCAAACCATCCCGATGATTCTGGGTCAAGTCCTGCTACCTGGACGAGTGTGGTATGTTCTTCTCCTCCATACCACCAAGAGATGAGTTTGTCAGTTTCCTGTTGAACTCTGGCTATACGGTGAGGCTCACCCTCTTATGGGTTTACAGCTGGAGCAAGTATTGTTTGGACCTGCAACTCCTGAGTTTCTGTGTACTCCACGGAAGGATCACAGCTTCTCTGGATTCTTTCTGTTAACAGCGCAGGGCATAAATCATGTAACAATATACTCTACTAGCATTGGTGGCATTGGCCAGATGAGAGACTTTGTGGGGACACAGTCCTGTGAGCAAGCATCATGGTCTTGACCATGTTTGGTTGATTCCAAAGTAGAGAGGGGTTTAGATCCAAATACAAAGGAAGTCAAAACCAGTGTTGGTTTGATATTGGTCTTTGCCCATACCTATCGAGGTATTGGTATCACCCTTTAACAATTTTGCGATACCAACTGGTGTGAGTCCTCAGAATTTTCAGATTTATAGGTACTGCATTTGGTATGAATAATGCTGTGATGTTTGTTCATGACCTGATTGATCATGCGAGGAGTTTAGTACTAACTGGGTCATAGTAGGCGACTGGTATTAGTTTTAAAACCTCAAAACCGCTAAAAACAATTGCATTTAATGAGTATAACAAGATGTTTAGGGAAATGTAAGTAAACCACATGAAACTCAGTGTAGGCTAGAGAGATGAACCACGGATTCATACCATTCCCTAAACCCAAAATGCACACAAGTCCTGGTAGCAACACACGGGTAGACGTCACACATTACCTCTCTGGCATGGGCTGGTGCATGTTCGTGCTTATAGGGCATATTGGGGGCAACTGGTTCTATAAGCCTGGTATTACCATGTTTCATACCATTACTGTCCGGTCTTAGTAACCAGGCATAGAGCCAGGCTCGTTTATACCGGCCATAAACCTCGATACCATGTCAAGACTGGTCAAAACTCATGAACTATTGCTTCTGCTGAAAATCAGGCTGCATGCACTACACAATCTGACTATCCAAGTATCTTGGGCGATGGTGGACCGGAGTCTTGCAGGCCTTTGGTGTGACATGGAATGTGGCCGGGTAAAGCGCTCAATGCAGAGGCCATGGCCTCACAATCCACCACTGCTTTTTCCAAAAGCGACCACAAATTGAGGTGGGTAGCCGTCTTGCTGGGCTGCAGGATCCGTGTCAGGAATCTCATTCCTGACACTTTTGCTCCTGCACTTGTTCGTCACCAGGGCCTTGGAGAGCGTGAGGGGCTGCAAGCCTCGGATGACTCACAAAAGGCTGCAGGGTGGGACCCTTGACTCAGGGAGAGAGTTAAACGAAAGAAGATTGATGTTGGCTGGAGAGGAGCTAGCACATTCTGATTTCCACTCTTGACAACACAACAACTAGAGACTCTACCCAACATCGCAACTTCAGCTCATCTCCTAACCCACCTGCATTATAAGTGGGATTGATCATTCATGACAACCCAAAGAGGCACTTACTCATGCTCGATTTGGGCGGAGTCTCTCTTTTGATAAACTCAAAACAAAGAAATGGGTGAGCCCAGCTGACACCATTCTTTCTTGTCTATTGCCTTACAGTACCAGGGACCAGTGCCACGCCATTGAGGATTGAAAGCAATCGAACTTAGGCACGTCTCTTCCACGTGTGGTGAAGGTGTTGGGCATATGTACAATTTCGAGTCGGTAGTAGGAGCTTGAGAGAGATTGATGCCAACTTTGAGGATTTACTTTTATTTTCTGCTCCAGATGGGTGTCGCATGGTGGATGGGGCAAGGTGGAAATATGTTCACGTGGACAACTTACAGAGATTACCAAGACTTTGAATTGTGGGGCCGGCGATGTTGTGGTTGCAACCAATACCCTGTTAAACGGTGTCGCTTCACAATCTCTATCCATCTCCACGCATAGTTTTGTGGCAAAGGATCCAAGTGTAGGACCACGGAACAGAGAAAGAAATATATATATGTGACAGGCCAACCAGAGTTAGAGTAAATAAGACCTGTAAGAAAAACCAAATGGGCCAAGTGGATCTGGGAGTTGGTTTTGTGGACAGTGCTCTTGTCCATTTTTAGGTGCGCCAGAGAGTGAAACATGAATCATAGCAAGGGAAGAGATGGAAGCCAAAAAACAAGGGAGGAGGAGAGGGGCATGGGTATGATAAACATGCTGAAAGTCTCTTTGGAGCTTTGTATTTGCTATGTGATTTTTTCTCCGGGGGTCTGGATGATGGGTTGTGGGAGATTCCAAACAAAAGAAAACTAGGCTGCCTATAAGTAATTTATATCTGATGGATATGGGAGGTATCTGACGTGTTGAATGGAGGACTTCTGGTCAGAAGGTGCTTTTACTGAATAACTAAGCTTTGAAGTTTGGAAGCTTTCTTTCTTCTCCTGTGCAGTGCAGCTGTGGCCTCACGCTGTCTTCACTCATGAGACATTCTTGAAGAGGGTGATCTGCCTCCTGGCTTCATCTTCCCGGTAGCACGCTGGGGAAGCGTTTGTGTTTGCTACCCATCTTTTGGCGCTTCTGATTAGACTTTCAGCTCAGCGCACCGTTGAGTGTCTCTCTGTTTGCGGAGCTCTGGCCCTTGTGCTACACCCTCCAGATTAGATTCGGGGTTTTCCGCTGTATTGAGTCATATCTTGTTTAGCTTTCGCTTGGTACATTCACCTCTCTTAGAAATCCATCTCAGCAGATCGTGGGCTGGTTCTGGGGCACCAAGTTGCAATGTCTTAGTTCTGAGGCCTTCAGATGTTTCAGCATACAATTGTGAAGATATCTTCTGAATGCCTCGTGCAGCCTCATATTCCACTCCTGATTACCGCTTGACTTTTTGAGCATTATCTTCTGTGAGAGGTTTGTGACTAGCTCCTAAGGAAGAGAGTTGTCCTTTCTAGGTGGCATGGAGAATTATGACTACCAGTGAGGTCACTTCACTCTGCCTGAGAGCTATGCCAGATGCTCTTCTCTGTTCCTATGGTCTGCAGGTGAGGGGAGTCAGTGCAATAGCATCATCGGCCTGCCCTTCCTCTAATTGTCAAGACACAGAGGGAGGCGATGCGGGACGCACTATGCCATTCCTTCGTAAATATAGAGGTTAGTCCTGTCGGAAGTAGCGTTGTTAGATCTCCCAGTTGTCAGCTGAGATTGTCAAGTGCGTTGTCAGACACGCAGTCCAGAATTTGGGGATCTTATGGCATTGACCGCTGGGATTGCAGAAGATTTTCACATCACAATCTGTCATGGTACCCGTTTTGTTCTCGTGATCCCATCAATGCCGACAGCACCCGTAAAATTTCAGATCCGCAAGTGCTCATTGGGAAGAAGTCTTTGGAATTGACTCCCCGAGCCTTGGAGTCCTCCAGGTTGAGGGAAAGCATCGAAGATGGAGTTGCAAGTCACGATACCAATGGCAGGCTTGACCTGCACACCGTTTCTCCCGTATCAGGGCATCAATATGCATTCACGCACTCCAACACTGTTGGCATTTTGGGGGGAATGGCCGCACTGGCCACGGTCGACTTCTTGAGGAAAGTTGTCGCAGCCACACCGAGGGAGAGTGATATTATACCCTTCCTGGTCTGCAGTGACCCGCATGTCACACAGAAAGTTGCTCCTGTCTGGAGGGCAACGGATGAGTCCCATCCTTGCGCGTCAAAGTTGCAAGACGTTGATGAAAGCTCTCCTCTCTCCGCCTTACTTGAGAAGAGGAGGTTTCTGGAACGAGCTGGTGCGCGGCTAATAGTAATGCCCTGCCATGCCTCCCATATGTTTTACGACCAGCTGACACAGGATTGCACGGTTCCCTTTCTGCACATTGGAGACTGTGTGGTCGACGAGTTGAACGCAGCAAATTTGCGACCGATAGAGGCAGGGAGCAAGGTCAAGATCGGGGTCCTTGGCACAGAAGCAACTCTGGGAGCTGGATTTTATCAGCAGAAACTTATAGAGCAGGTTTGTAGAGCACTACATACTTGGATTGTCTTGAAGGGATGGTGAGTCTGCCAAGTGGATCAGGAAGAGTATGATACCGGTCAAAATTGAGCTTGCTTTTGTATATCTCTTGCTGACCTATTCCCTTTCCCACGCCATAGTTGCTTGTTCATTTGAAGGCTTCAAGATGTGGGTATCTTTTTTACTGCAGAGGGCCATAACTCTTCTGAAGTAGAATCCCCTTAGTAGCAGGAATTTGCACGCACAGGCTGGAAGTTCTCCTTCTAGTCTGGGTAGATTGAGGAACAGACTGCCAGAAATGTTTCCTGGGTATGGGTCGGTTCCAGTGAGGGTGGATTCTGGCTCGAGGATGTCATTACTGTTTTGAATCCTATCGTCCTGTCTGGAATTGCCCCATCAAATTTTCTGGTCTGAATTCCGTTAGAGTGTTAATGGAATTTTAAGGTCAAGACAATCAATAAATCTGTTTGGTTAAATGTTTGTACAGGGCTTTGAAGTTGCATTGCCTGACAAAGCAACACTGGAGCATGCTGTTGTTCCTGGCATAAGAGCTCTCCACCGGGGTGATATGGAGGGTGCAAGGAATCTGCTTCGCATCGCTGTTCAGTTATTAATTGTGAATGCAGTAAACATGGTAGTTCTTGCTTGCCATGACACGCCAACCGCATTTGCACCTGATGATCCTCTTCTCCGGAAGTGCATCGACCCAACAGATGCTCTGGCCTGGGCCACAGTCCAATGGGCACAAGCTGCCAAGGCAGCCAGAAAATGAATAGTGAAGAGGGCGAGTGGATTACTACTGTCTTATTCTGCTCTAGTGGATGCTATTTGCATAGAATTGCTTCCTGATTGGCTCATTTGGGCATGCAAATGTATCAATTAGTGAGAGCCTATGTTTGAATTGATGATGGGGCCAGACACCGCAGCACACTCATTGTTGTGCTCTTCTTCATGGGCCTGCAGGATACCTGCGTGTAAAAGTTAATTAGCAGCTTAGATCTGCGTACAAGCTGTGCACTTCCATAGAAATGTGGGTTGGCCAACTGGTCTTCCCAATGTACATTAGCCATTGAAAATACTACTATTTTTTCCTTTGGAGGCAGAAGACTGAGCTGGCCATAGTGGTGCCAGCATTGTCAGAAGAGAGCACAGATTGTCAAGCAATACTTGTTCCATCAGTTAATAGCAGTTGTGGTGGGGATCGTTGTATGTCATTTACTGCAATGTGTCATCATGTGGTCACATTCTAGTGATTCTCTGGTCTCAATAAAATGAGGGCTGACCAGTATATCATCACTTCTAACTTGGGCATGAGTGCCACTGGTGAATGTACTTGATATCACCATCCTTTTTGTATTCTTTGCCCTTTTACATATCAACAATACTACAACACAATGTTCAATCCTTTGGCCGGTCAGACTGATGTAATTGCCTACCTCAGAGACTATTTCACTGCTGTTAGTCAAGACCAGCAACGATGTTGAACGTTGTTGGATGTAAGAACAAGTGGGATGAGTGTAAATACAGGATGCCCCATAACAGGCTTGGTGACTCTCCACCTGTGTGGAGGCACATCTGTTTCATTGATGTGACACTGACCAAAAATCTGAGAGATGCAAAACTTGTATGAAGAAATCGTGTTCCCCATAAATGTTCCATGAGAGGCTTCTCAATTATTCAAAGAACTTAGTAGTGCTGTGATTATTCAAAGAACTTAGTAAGTGCTGTAGTGTCCCAGAACTTATTAAGGGAAAGCGGCAAGTCTCTCCTTTGGGGTCTCCTTTGGGGTGTCCCACAGGAAGGATGGGAAACAATCGGCGGGAAACTGATAATTCGATCACACAGGCAAAACAATCTAAATTGAAGAGTGGACATTCTCTGCGATGGCAGGCAAAATTGCATCAGACAATATCTGCCAGGCACCCCATGGTACAAATTGGCCTGGAAGTCAATGATATGGCTGTAGGGCAGAAAACGTAAGTCAAAACATCCACTTCCGTACTGCCATGTGTGGCCCTCACTGTTCTGCCTCAAAGACTGCAAGCTCAACATTTGGGGGTTTGTGCCAAGCAGGTGTTGGTCCACACAAGTGACAAAACCTTGAGGCCAGGATCAGCACCAGTCTGAAAACTATGCATAGTCGTCTCTACAATATATGTCACTTTGAATTAATAGAGTGTCTTCACTGGTAAACATGGAAAGATCTTTGGTCATAATGTCAAACCCATTTCCCTCTTCCTGACTATTATCATCTCATTTGCGAGTAAAAGAAGTACCACATAAAGGTTGAGTTTGCTTAGAAAGTAGCAGCTCCAAGCCAAATATCAACCTGGAGGGACTTTAAGACCAAGGGTATTTTTGAAACCCAAGTCCATGATACCTTTACACCTCTCCGTTCGTGTACTTTTAACGTTTTAATCCTTGTAGTCAACTTCAATCTGGACGGTAGTCTTACACACGCAGCAATTTCTTGATCCCCTTCTGCATTCACAGAGGCAACACAACAACTCAAAAATTAGGTGGATCCAAACCCCTACAGGTTTTTCCGTGAGTGGGATTTCAGTTCCAGACACCTCTCTAAAACTCCGAAACATATTTGATAGCAGAGAAAGGGAATGCAAGATGACAGACCGAAGTGAGAAAGAAAGAGAGACAACAAAGTGTGATTTCTGAGTGGCAAGAGAAATCCTCAGATACATGACCAGGAAGTAGACAGACATTAAAGAAAGACGACTCTCTACCTCGAGCTTCAAGGGAGAAGTTGTGGGGGGATAGCGCTCCACCACTATACCGTCCTTGTCTATAAGAAACTTAGCGAAGTTCCACTTGATTCTGTCACCCAGTGCACCCAGCATTCCCCCTTTGGTCGCCTTCAGAAATTTGTACAAAGGTGCTTGGTTTGGCCCATTCACATCAATCTGCCAAGCAGACAATATAAGACTCAGACACTGAAAACATCCAAATTCTTGTGAGACTGCGCTACAAAGACTGTAACTGGGTGAATCTGACCGACATCAACTCACTCATTAGTCATAAAAAAAGGTACGAGATACTCATTCCATAAGGGTGACTGACAGATTACTTGAATGATTCCAGCAGTGATCATAGTTTATCCAACCAAAGTGTTCCTCAAGTTCTGGAGCATAAGACTGTCAAAGTGTATCTGCCCACTGTGGATGAACCTCAAGGGGAAAGAGAGATATTTCAATGACTCTTGCCTGTAAGGATGGTTATGGCATACTCTACCAGTTGTGCAAAGTGACTGTCAATCTGGTGACAATTATGTGAGCATACTTGAGAGCATAATGTTGATTTCCCATAGCAAATGGGCTATGGGGTGCAGGCCACACTGTACACTAAGAGGGAAAAAGGAAGAGGGGGGTGGGGCACACCTTGTCAAAAATACGGTATTCAGCCTTGAATCTGCTGCAAGCAAACTCCTTAATTTGTTCGTTTGTTCCAGGTTCCTGCCCTCCGAACTGGTTTGATGGAAATGCCAAGATCTCAAAACCTGCACTAGCCCATTTTCTAGTAAGCGATGCCGTTAAAAGTGGAAGAACACCTATTTGCTTGCATAGATCTCAGAAGGATATACGGCAAGCTAGTGGTGAGCATTCAATCTATCTAGCTCAAAATATATACAGAAGCTGCATGAATTTGAATATCTGAGACAAACCGAATTACAACAGTATGTCATGTCATTCTGGAAACAAGCCTCTTACCATTGTCCTTGTACTTGTTGTACAGCGCTGTGAGCTCTGTGTAATTGGTCTGTGTCAACCCACTGTTGGCCTCACCCAACAATCCCACAGCCTATCAGCCATTGCTCATCTCGGAGATTCTGGATTCTACCGAGAGAAGCCAACCTTTGCAGGCCCTGACAACATTTAGCAGACAAGAGTCTCAAATCATTAAAAGGAGAACTGTATTGGTAGGTGAGCCAATGAAGAGCCCTTCAATACAAACCCTTTCGAATTCAAGTACAGAGGGCCATTGCATCCTCAAGCATCAATACACTTGTCAACATGTTTTTAACAACTCTTTACATGTAATTTTGTAATTTCCCTCTTGTAGGCCTCCTGGAAGTGCTGAATGCCCATTCACCAGACGTCCAGCAGAAACCAGGGATATCTGGACATGAAGAGAGGTAATTAATTGGAAACATGGTCAATTTATTTGTGAATTGCAGGTGGTCACAGAGTTGAGAACTGATCATGGCAACTCTGACATTGGGCATCACAGATAGCAAAATAATCATGGTGAATAAAGAGATATACCATTGGGAGGCAACGTTCACAACCAGTAACACTTTGCCCTTGTACGTGCTCAAATCCACATCGTTGCCGGCATTGTCCTGCACTCAATCATTTGAAGTCCTTGTCAGCTGCAAAACTTATAAGAAACCAATTGCAACCCAACTTTAATTTCTTGCTTGTCTCCTTACCTTTCATATCCTAGGGAAGGAAGAGAAAATAGCCAAGGTTTGTAATGTCAGAGGGGAACAAGTGCTGAGTTGAAGCCCAGCAAAAATGATCTACTCCAAGCTTCTTCACGGCCTTTAACAATCGAGTTGGACTAAAAAACGATCTAAAAGGGCCTTCCAGGGCTTATGCTCGGTGAACTTTAAACCAGAGTCGGTTGACTGCGTCTACACGGTTTGCCCCACTCTCTCCTCCCCTTCTCTGCAGCTCCATCCAAACTGGGTGCGGGGTCTATTGCCCCATAGTAGCAGCAAGAAAATTCTACTGAGTACCCCTGTTCTCTCTCTATCTCTCCTCCCTTTTGATGCTCCGTCCGGACTCAGTGTACAGTCTACGGCTGCAAAGCAAAATCTATGAGAAATCTCTTACTCCCCACACATTGCAACCCCCACATACAGCTGTAAACAGCAGACGGACCATTTTGTCTCGGCATCATTGCATGAACCAGCTGGGAGAGGATTTCCACTAACTGGAGCATAAATCCTGATTATGCAGACCTTTTGTGTCGATTTGCATTGTAAAGATTGGTACTAGAACTGAACCTCCCCCGTCCAGCAGGTTTTCTCTCTGTGAGCCCTCGTCCTTAGCCTCACGATTGCTTCCTACTTTGTGGGGTGTACAATCTGGAATTTATTCAACTAAAAAAACTGCACACTTCAAAGTTCATGTGGTGCGCAACATATATGAACTTTGAAGGGGGGAAACTAAGGAAAGAATGCTGCTGCGAAAGGACTTCCACATCAGGGAAAGATTGCTCCGAGGTGTGTGCTGATCTGTATTCAAAACTTGTAGGTGGTTATCAGACCCACCCGCCGCGTTACTATCAATCCTAAAAAATACATTATACCACCTTTGTTTGTCACCCTAGTAAACTACGGCCTTTTGGCCAATGCTGGCTGGATTTCCCTGAGAACGCTTTCGCTCTCAGTTGGAAACACTGTGATTCAGAACAGCCACAGCGCTGTGACATGTTTTCGAGCCGCTGCAAGCCGAAAGCAGACAGCGAATGCGCAACAACTTCAGAAAGGGGTTCTTTTCTTAAAATCAAACGTGCTGCAGTCCATCGACAATGGGATCGAAACTGGCACAAGCCAGGTAGAGTAACCACATTGAAGCTATTGATGAAGCGTGACACCTTATGAATTCCATATAGTTATCTAGTTCTCCAGCAAAGATCATTGTGCAGGTCACAGATGCCAAAAGAAAGGTCGGTACAAGTTGTGAGAGCACATCCTTCTACAAATGCATCAGCATTTCGAGTGACATTGGTTCACCTAAGAATTGCTTTTTGGAAACACAGGCCAATAATCCTGCATCGAACATGGGTTATGATATATCGAATACGGAGGAAACAAACAAATGTGTTATCTCCAGCATTAGAAAAGTGATTATAATAGATCCCTCCGTGGTCACCACCACACCTTCACTGTGAATTCATGAAGGCTCTTCTCGGTAACATTCGCGGAAGAAGCACTGGCACCCATTCTGCGAAGACTGAGGCTTGAATCCAAAAACCGACTAACCCACCAGCGGCTGCCCGGTCATAAACGATTTGGTTGCTCCCTCCCATCTTTGCATCTGATGAGGTGATGTCTAACATCCAAGAAGGCTTCAGTCTTTTTCGTCGACTCTTCGTTCGTTGTGCCTTAATGACTGTGGATGATGCCTTCAGCTGTTGTCCCCATAAAGCAACAGTCTGAATCCTGTCAACACTAACCTATCCTTCTCCATACATTCCTCCGCAAATTCCTCCAATTCAATGGCTAGTGAAGGACACCCCGAAGTTCCTGCTTGTTGATCTCGTCAGTGCTGTATACAACAATCTTCCATTCCACAGACATAGTAGGATCTGCTCATTCAAGTACCAGATATCATGCCAAAATCTTGGACAAAGCCAAGAATGGATTCCACTATCGACAGGTACAAAGAATCCCCCAAACATTTTTCTCTACATGAAGGGTTGCCACATCACTAACTAAGAGACTCCAGCATTTCCACTTCGAGTGAGGCCTGGAGTCTTTCTTTCCGTTCCAAAAGTGATGCTTACGGCTGCAGACACACAGGCCAAGAATTGAATCACGGAAATGCAGGGAGGAGGTCGAATTGTTCAATCTCCTCTATGCAGCAGGATGCAGACGAAAACACTCCGTTTGCGCCAGAGCATTTCCTTGAGGTAGCTACCATTCTGACTTTCTCTCGACTGGCACATGTCCAACAGAAGGGAGTTCCGGAGAAATCATATAATACTCAACATTGATCTTCCACTCTTCTTGGAGACAATCCCTTTAATCTTTGCGAGATGATGCCACTGCTGTAGGATCAGCCAGCAATAATAATATGAGTTATAATTTTGCATCTAATATTGGATATGTGCATGGTAGTGCTGCTCCCATGGTGCTCCCATGGTTCCCTGTTTACTCATGGGTCTGTCCTCCCTGGTCACATCAACCATAGTTTGTCTTGTCACTTGATCCCTCAGCTGACTACTCAACCCAGAATATACCATGGGAAAAGACTTTGATAGATATTTTCAGATGCCATGAGTGTCCGCGAGCATGCAAGAACTCGAACTGGCATCTCAAGGACCTCCTGAGTGACCGGGTGCCGATATGAGTATACTGCCAAAACCCTCTGATGGAGGAGTCCTAAACTGTAGGGTACTTTTGAAGAACTAAGTATCTTTTTATCAAAGAATTCTGGTTCTTGCCCACAATCTTCGACCAGCAAGTGGTTATAGTCACTTTCCTGATGTGTTATGTATCCTGTCACGTGTAAAATTACTTGCAGTACGGCATTCCTAGATATGTGTGTGATGAGGAAACTCTCTGGTGCACTTCATCGGTTGACATTGTCAAAACCTTTGAAACCAACTAAAGTATCCTTGGCAGAACTTCTAGGTCTAACAGTGAGGGTCCTCTGATGAATGGAAGGACACAGTAACTGTTCCTATGATAACTGTTCCTAGATAACTGTTCCTATGATTCAAAACAGCCCTGATGAACTGGAGTATATTTCAAAGGCCTACAACGCTCCCATTAGTTCTTCTGAGATTGTGGAAGCAATTGAACATCTAAATGGATATAAAGCAGGTGGTCCTGATGGCATAATCAACGAGCTTATCAAGCACGGTGGCAATCCCATGATAGAGGCCCTAGTTCTCCTCTCTAACCTTATCTGGAAGACTGAAATGATCCCCTTTCGCTGGCGACAGGGGGTCATTGTCAATCTATATAAGAAGGGTGACAGAGAGGACACGGGGAACTATCGTGGCATCACGCTTCTCAATGCTGTTGGCAAGATATTTTGCAGAGTTATAAGTACTCGTCTCGATCTGGAATCTAGAGGTTGTTTTCACGAAGGCCAAGCTGGCTTTCGGCGAAACAGGGGCTGTGTGGATCATATCTTCACTCTAAGCCAGATTATCCAGGGAAGGAAAAAAGAAGGGAAACCCACTTATGTTTTTTTCTTGGATGTCAAAAAGGCTTATGACACAGTGTGGAGAGATGGTCTATGGCTCCGCCTCTGGTGTTGCGGGATCAAGGGAAAAATGTGGAGAGTTGTCCATAACTTGTATGCTCACACCAAAAGCTGTCACTGTTAATGGACAGAAGTCTAACTTCTTTGACCTAGACCAAGATGTAGCTCAAGGATGTACCCTCTCCCCTCTGCTCTTCAATGTTTTCATCAATCAACTCCTCGAGGATGTGGAACGTGAGGGATTTGGGTTAAGGGTGGGTGATGCCACCATTCCAGCCCTTATGTTTGCGGATGACTTCGCAGGCATAGGGGAGAATCCTTCCAATCCCCAGGAATTGATTGATTGTGCGAAGAGATACTTTGATCTTTGGGGGCTAGAGGCTAATGTCAGTAAATGTGCAGTGGTGGCATTCAATGACAGAGGAGAGGGAGGAAGTGATCTTAAGTGGCAGTTGGGTAGCAAGGAGATTCCAGTCCTCTCCTACACATACCTGGGCGTTGAGTTTTTCTCCAACTGTAACTGGGATGCACATATCCCGAATGTTGTTCAAACTGGCAAGGGCAAAGCGCCGAGTCTCACTAAATTTTTCCACTGCAGAGGGATTAACTCTGAGGTCAAGAAAACCTTGCTTTGCCGCGTTATTAGACCTGCCTTGGAGTACGGATCTGCTATATGGGTTGATAACTCCAACCAGGCTAAGTCTCTGGCCATTCAAGTGGGGGTGCTTAAGGAGTGCATGTCAGCATGCTCCAAAACAGCCAATGTGGCTGTTCGGGGTGAGTTTGGCATCCCTTCCTTAAGCTCCCGACGAGATGAATTCAAGGTCAGATGGTGGGGTCAGTTGCAACACATGTCCAACACCAGATACCCTAAGTTAATCAATCTATATCTTGGAAACAGGACCGCCCTGTCAAACAGGCTAAGTCCTGGCAGTAGAAGAGATTCTCAAGGATCTGAATCTGGACCCGCAAGTCTTGACCTTGCTGGATAAATCTGACTTAGAGACTGTAGTGTCCAAAGCCATGTCTGTTACCAGAAAATTGTCTGATGGAAATGAAGTTAGGCAGAAAACTTCCCTGAACCCCAGTCTGTGACATGGGGGAGGATATCATGGATGACCTCAAGGGTCTACCCACTCTCGGCACCAGACTGAAATTTAAACTCAGGGCAGGAAGCCTACCTTTGAACAGTAAACAGAAGCAGAGAGGAAAGGGAGAGTGCAATTGCCCGTTGTGTGGGCAACCCGAAGACAATATTCATTTTCTGATTCATTGTCCGGGGTACTCTCACCAGAGAGAAGCTCTCCTCCAATCTATCAAGAGAATTGTGCCTGTACCTCTGTTTACCAACTTTGAAAGTCTCGAGGCTGAGCCAAAAGCCCAGGCCCTTCTGAGGCCTAGTTTTTGGGCAAATCACACACAGCAGATTGATGCTTGTGTGAAGGGATTTCTAGAGGATATCTGGAAAACCTGAATCAATGTCCTTTATCAAGGTAAGTCTTACTACCGACCTCAGCCCCTGACTGAGGTAGGTTCTGTCCCTTTCTGTTCCGCTCAAACTGGGCGCGGGGTCAATGGCCACAAGGCTACGGCAAACAACGTCTTATGAGTGCATTCTCTTGACTGTTGGATCAAGGTCATTCCATCCTCAGTCATGAAGATCACAGGTAAAATGGGTGTCGGGAGTGACAAGTTTATGAGCAACTTGAGTGAGAGGAAAAATTTATCCACCATTGTGTGGTCTTTGTTTAAACCATGAGGTCCAACAGATTTTGCTATCTGGTCTTCTGCTATTGTTCTTCAATTGTTGGAGCCCACTGAACTAAAAGCAGTACTCCTTGCACATGAAGGCCAACATGGATAGAGCATTCAACTGAATACAAGACTCTCGTTACCCAAAGACTACTCAATCTTGTGCTTTGTAACAAGGACACTAAGAGAAATAGAAATAGAGTGCTTTATATCTCTTATGTGTATGTGGTTCTCTCTGTCAAGGATTAATCGCTTGCTGAGATTGGTCTCATCGTTGATGACAGAAACTAAGCCCAGCTGCCAAGCGCTTCTGGGTGAATCATTGCATAAACTGGGTATGCAGCTGCAAGCCACTGGATGCTTTAGTGAGAAAAGCCAATGAGGATTTCCTAGAGAACAGTGATGATGACGCAATGGAGGAAGCTGAGTGGGACTCCCAGCTGCCCACCACACTTGATGAAGGCTTGCAAGGCTTAGTTTTACCGGGAAGTGGGGAGGACAACAGTGCGGAAAGCTCATAGAGCTTATGGGACAAAATGGAAGAAAACATGGGAGAGGAAACAAAACCAAAACCCGAAGAATAAGAGAAAGATGAAAATTAGTATGAGGGACATAAGGCCTGACAGAAACTCTTTACTACTGGACCACAAGCTTAAAGAGCTATGACCGAAAAGAAAGTAACACTGCTGCTCTCTGTCTTTCAAACACACAGAAAGGCGTACATTACGTCTTATGAGTACATTCTCAATCTAGCTTTTGGAAACAAAGCCAACTGGATGGTGTTAGCATCTGCTTTGGTACTTTGTTAATTAAGTTCTCTGCCTCATCAACTGCCCCACCCCCTGAGAACAAAGATGTAGTGCCCGCATTGCTTGTTAATGTATGTGGAAAGCCTCCCTACCATACCTCGCTGAGCATCCTTGTGTCATACACCCCACAACAATTCCCTCCAGCAGCATGGACTTCTTAACAAAAGAAAATGGAAAATACCATGTACAAATTGAGGAAAACAAATGGTCACTTCCCACTATCAAGCTCTCTCTACCAAATTGTGCCTCACAAATTTGAAGAGCACACATTGTGTCTCCATGATAATAAGAGAAACCCAACAGCACCAGAGATTTTTCTTTCCCATCCATTTTCCAAAAATAAATATTTAACCAATAAACATTGGGTCGGTAGCATTGATCGTCGAGGAGAATGGACAAATCCTCGAGCTTGCAGTAGAGTGGATTGTGGAGCTAAAGTGTAGTCATGGAGTAGAGATGAGATATTCTATTACTCAAAGTGAGCGTGGAAGGTCCGTAGAGCCAAAGAGGTCACAATATGGCGGAGTGGAGTCTTTTGCCACCAGTGCAAGTGCAGAAGTTGAAGTCTCCGAATCATCATCATTGACAGAGGAGCAGGTAATAGTCTACATTGAGAGTCGTCATATCGACGACTTTACATTGCGGATGTTGGAATTTGTTGTGCATACAGGTTATCATATTGCAATCGTGTTCTTGGGCAATCGTATTTCGAAGATTATGGGTGAAAAGCCTGGAGATTTGCTTGAGCAAGTGGTGGATATACTTGAACACTCACAAATCACACCACCGGAGAGAAATGTGAAGGGATATGTTGGTCTCGATGAAACCAACAATGTGAAGCACATTGGTTGGGTACAAATTGTCTCGGACGGGATTGAAGATAACATTGTGGTGGCGAGTGATTCTACCGTTGTTGTTCTCCAACGATATGCGAAAGTGATGGAAGACATTGCGAAGTATCACGACAACCCTTGTTTGACAACCCTTGTTTATGTAACGAGAGAGAGGGTAATGGATTTGCAACATGGGTGGAACAAAAGGCACATTTGGGAGACTTGGCACACCTTCATAATCCCAACTTCCCAAGTTCTTGCCCTTCATTTCTTTTCTTGCGAAACGACCTCTCATGGATTGCTCTCGAGGTATGGATGGTGATTTATGTGCTTTTGACGAGAAATGGGAGAGGTGGTTACGCAAGTATCCTGTGATCAATAATATCCTCGATCCGCCAATGGTTGCAATAGAATTGGTCCAACCTATCGATACAACTGTGGCGCAATTGATTGGGCCATTGTTCGCTGAGTTTCAGGCCCTTCAAAATGCCAACAACCCACTGCCTCTTAACTCCAGGATAATCGCTTTCCATATGGATGACCTTGTAGGACCTCCCGGAGCAATTTTTGACACCTGAATTGAATGTGCTACACCTAATGATGCTCATATTATGTTTGCTGGCATCCTAAGGACACATTTCTGCAATGCTCAGCTTTTAGGGGGTGCAGGGAGACTGATTAGAGTCGCGGTGCTCTGTACTGCCGCAAGAGGGTTTAGGATCTATTGAGATTGCATTGCGGGCTTGTGAGGAGGACATAAGTTATTGGAATTGCTTACACTACTTGAGCTACATTGGTCTTGAAATTTTGAGTATTGCTTGGTTGTACCTTGCATAAATGAATTTCCCTTTCAAATGCATCATTTGATAGCTCACATATGTGAAGTCTTACAAGTTATGTATGTCCAAAAAGCAAAACTTTTGCCTAATTCAATGTATGTGGCAACCTGGGAACACGTGGGAAAGGGGCAACTGGTCCATGCTGACCTCCTCAAAACTGGAATTGCTCCACATATAAATTTGAAGACCAGCCTTAATTATATGTATGCCAAATGCAGAAGCATGGAGGATGCACGTTAAGTGTTACAAGAGATGTTGTCTCGGGGAGTGCGATGATTACTGGATATGCTAAACATGGGAGTGGGTAGAGAGGCTTTGGAGATCTATGAAAAAGTGCAAGGGGATGGAGTAAAACCAAATGAGATCACATTGGAGTTGTCAATGTGCATGTCGGCATAATATCCCTTGAAAAGCGCAAAGAGGTCCTCGGTGATATTACAGATGTGGGGTCTCATGGAACTCCAGGATCACAAGCTATATTCAGCATGGGTGTGGTAGGGAGGCTTTAGAGATCCATGAACAAATGCAAGGGGAAGGTTTGACGCCCAACAAAGTCACATACCACTTGCATTCTCGATGCATGTACTAGCCTAGGAGCTCTCGAAAAGGGCAAATATGTTCATGCTGATATCGTGTAGTCTGGCATTGCCTCACACATCAATTTGGATACTCGACATGTATGCTAAGTGCGGGAGCGTGAAGGATGCACATGATGTATTTGACACAATGCCTGAATGAGATGTGGCCTCATGGAGTGCGACGATTGCAGGATGTGCTCAGCATGGGCGTGGTAGGGAGGCCCTGCAACTATTTGAACTAATGCAGCAGGAAGGTTTGAAGCCACATGGTGTTACCTTTATATCTCTTCTCTCTGCACGAAGCCATTCCCGCCTAGTGGAGGAAGGCTGTCACTACTTTCGTTAAGTCATGGCCTCATCCCTACAGTGGAGAATGTGGTTGCATGGTGGACCTTCTTGGCCCTGCTAGGTAATTGGATGAGGTACAGGAATTCATCAACAGAGTGCCAATCAAACAAGCTGCGGGGGTGTGGAGGGCCTTGTAAGATTTATGGTGATGCGGACGTAGTGGAACATGCCACCAAATGCCTTATCAGGAATATATTTTGCCTGGCGAAAAATAAGCTTGCATTCATCTAGAAAATTGCATGTCAGAGGCTTGTTAACAAGAGGAAGGTGTAAATGTGTGTAGATTGTACGTAAACATCAACGATGGCTGCCATTTGTGGAGCTTACCAATAACATGGCATCTGCCAAAGGGCCAAGCAGCTAGTCACCCCTTTTAGAGATGAGTGTAAAGTTGTGCTTGTATATAGTATCCTGGGTTTCCAGATAAAGGATAAGCAGCGTCTCACTCACCACCTGCCTGCTGTAATGCTTCCAGGTGGATGTCCTGTGAAGTGCTGACATTGGGGAATGGAAACTTTAAAGAACCAAGCAAAATATGGTTAGGACAAATCCCACCCCCTTATGGTGTACTTAGTTATCTAGAGAATTATAACAGTGGACTCCTGATTTCTCAGGAGATAGCTATGGGTAAGCATTGACAGCATGACCAACATTGGAACCTCTGTATTGCTTGCATTGGCTTTCAATTTGGCATAAACAGCTTGCATCAACCTCACTGCAAGTTTGTAACACAAAGAGAAAAACAAGAAAAACAATGTCAAGTGTAGAAACAGGTTTCAATTTGCACCTCAGCATACACTTGTGACTGATAAAGATAAAGTTTCTCAGTCACAAAATAGACTAACGACTGTCCCTTTTTACTTTGATCTTCTATTATTGGGTTGGATACCTTTAACTAGTCTTTAACTTAATTATAGCTCCCTTTGCCACGATTGAGAGCTTTTGGCAACTCAAAAAAGGATTGGCTTGTTGAGTATCGTAGTAGGGCGGGGGGAGTCAGTGTTCCGGGGTTGCTTCAACAGCAAGCAAGCAAGCACGCTAGTATATAAGTAAATAAACACCTTGTTTCTCCTTCTCGCTTCACTCTGTCGCCCTCTTCCTTCGCAGACCCGTGTTGAAGTCCGAGTTAAAGAGAGGTTCTCGACAGCGTCGCCTTGACAATATGTATACGCGCAAGGTTCGTCGCAGGGATCTCTCAGGCTGTCGTCGTGCTGCACCAGTGCTCACGCTCGTGGACAAGGAGGTCATGGACACGGAGGTGTGGAGCATGCTACCGTGGGACTTACTGGACAAAGTGCTGGCACGCTTAGCTTGTAGAGATCTCTTCCGCTTGCTGACGGTGTGCAAGCGGTGGCGATCCCTGCCCGCAAATCCAGGTTTTATGCATCTTTGCAATCAAGTGGGTCTTCATCAAATATTGGAGCCGTCCTTCCTTTTTAGCTTGTCTGACGGTAGCATATCACGTACTGTTATGGAGTTTTGGGATCCTTCAAGGGGAGTGTTGCACAAGATGGACCTCTCATTTCTTACGCCTCATTTGTTCATTGTGACGCAACAAAAGGACAAGTTGTGTCGCACCATCGACCATCTTCGCATATCCATTCTGCAGATGGAGGTCTCTTTTCCATCAAATCAAGCTGTACCTTTGGGGAATTCCACCTCACAGTGTTCAACCCAATCTCGAAGTGTTGCAGACGACTACCTCCAGTGCCTACAGTTTACCGAGAAGATAGCATAAACTCTTTTGGTCAATTGGTGGTGGATAGGAGTACCAGTGGGTACAAGCTTATTTTGCTATTTGCTACAACTTTGGCTACCGAAAGAGTTGCAGTGAATAAGACTTTGGTATACGACTCTATCTCCAACTCGTGGAATGAGACAGGAAACATGCCACCGATGGGAGCAAAGTTTATGAAGTTTGCCAAATGCGGCAACGTGATGTACGCCATGACCTCTTCGTGGCGGAAATTATTTGCTTATGACATACTTGGCACTGGAGCGTGGGCGGAGGTTCGGACACAGATCCCCAATCACAAAAGTGCATGTGCAAAATATTTGGTGGAAAGTCGGGGCCGTTTGTTCCTGGCTGCAGTGGTTACGAGTAGCACACTCGATACTCCATGTTTGTGGGAGTTCAATGTCTCCAGTCGAGAATGGAAGCAGTTGCCAATAGTGCCTGGTGAAGGCTTCTTTTTGTTTTGTGCGGGAGGGTGTGGTGATAAAGTAATTGTGGAGCGCTTTAACTCATCAGGAGTGCTGGTATTTGATACTTTACAAAACTCATGGGAGAGGCAGACACTTCCCTACTATTCCGGCTACAGTATAAGGGAGATGAAGGTTGGAAAGTTTTGTACGCGAATAACGTGTAATGTGATGATTTCGTGGATCACCACACTGCAAGGTTTTATGATTTTTGGTTAAGTTTAGGGTCGAAAACATGCGGGCAATCAAAGCATGTGCAACTCTGAGTTGTGGCCTGCATTGAGGAGGCATTTGGCAAGGTGCCAGGGGTGTCCTTCGAAGGACTGCAGCTCCTTCGAAGTCACAGCTCTTTCGAAGGCCACATCTCTGTTCTTTCGTTCTTTCCATATCTTTTCCATCTATAGGGTACCATTTCATTTCATTTCATTTCATTTCATCTTTGCCATCAACAGTACTCTAACCAGTCTCTATATGTCACGGTCCTGAAGCTTCTCTTGTGCGAGATTGGGCATTGAGATGCTGGACTTTAACTGAGGTACCCTATTCTTTGTTTGTTTTGTTTGAGGTGTTAGAGTGTTTGTTCACTTCAGTGTAACTGATGCTCCCGGAATAGCAAGTTGAAGATTGTTAGATACTTGTTATTCATGTCGTGGCCTAGAATAGATGTGGCCTAGAATAGCTATTAGATCTTTTTCGGTAGGACACATCTAGTAGATATATATTGAGCTGGGGGAGAGGCTACATATCTTTTGTACATACCTCTATGGTTGGGAGGAGAGCTCTTTTGTACCTCTTTACTTCTCTTCAGTATGATGTTGAAACCTGTCTTTGTCTCTGTTTCTATATTTCTAGTCTAATTGTATGCTAGAGTACTCATCGTCTTTCCTCGTGTGAAAATCTTGAAGTGAATTGTCATCATGACTTCCAGTGCAACCACCAGCTCTAGGAAAACTTTAGGTCAACAGGTTATGGGCCCACAGGGCTCAGATGAGTTAGGTATTGTGTCAAAGCTCCTACAGACAGTGCCAAAATTTGGTGGTGAGAACTTTCATCTATGGAAGTTCAAGATGTCTATGGTGCTGAAAGAGAGGAAGCTATGGAACCTAGTGAAGGGGACTGAGCAAAGACCTTTAGAAAGTGATGCTATAAATAGGTTGCAGTATGACGAGAGGGATTAGAGGGCACATGCTCTAGTTGTTCTAAGTTTACAAGACTCTGAATTGATGCATGTGCGTACAACTACAATTGCTAAAGAGACATGTCCTCAATATGAGAAGAGGGCATTAGCAAACAAACTATACCTTCTAAGACAACTGATGAACATATAGATGCAGTTAGGAGACACCATGACAAGTCACATCAACAAGCTTAGAGAATTGTCACTATAGCTAGATGCAACGGGAGAGTCAGTGAGTGATGGCATGTTATTAATGATTTTGTTATTAAGCTTGCCAAAGAACTATCATAACATCATTATTGCTTTAGAGACTAGGATAGATGCTCTAACATTGGAACTTGTAAATGGGAGGTTGTTGCATGAGTTGGAGATGAAGATGAAAGGAGTAGGGACGTCTTCAAGTGATGAAAAAGCCTTCTATGTATAGAAGCTGAAGGGGAAACCCAAACAAGAGTCATATGGACAGAAACAGCAGCAACCGTAAGAAAAGTTCAAGCGGAGAGGCAACTGTACTAAAAATTGCCATGAGCGCGGCCACTAGGCACAAGAATGCCCGCATCCAAAGAGGTTCGCAGAGGAGGGGCAAGCACATACAGGTGAGAATGCCTTTGTTGCAGGTCCAGAAGCTTTGAAATCAGGGAGTTGGTATGTTGCCTCTGGTGCGTCACAACATGTCTTTTCAGAAAGAATTATTCTTGGATTTGAAGCAGATTCCTAAGACCAAGATTTACTTGGGAGATAATTCAATACAAGAGGCTGTGGGAAAAAGATCTATAGTTATTGACATGTTAGTCAATAGCATTAAGGTAGAAAAGGGTCGTCTGCATGATGTGATGTTTGTGCTAGGTTTGGCCAAGAACATTTTCTCAGTCAGTAAGGCTACAGCCAAGAACTTATCTGTTGAATTCAGTAGCCGAAATTGTCGGATCAAAGATGATTTTGGAAAGATCATAGCAGAAGCTGTGTGGGATGGTAGACTGTACAGATTGCTTTGTAGCTCAGAGATGGAAGATGAATATGCTCATCTTGGAAGAGACCAAAAGCAAGATGTATCACTTTGGCACAGAAGAATGGGAAAGTATTTCAGGGCTTCAGCAAATGTAAAATTTTGACTAGTGGATGGATTGGACGCTAGGCCATGTGAAGCTAATCTACAGGGTTGCAAAGGTTGCTTGCTTGGCAAGCAGAAGAGACTTCATTTTGCAAGTGGTGAAGCAAACAGAGCTTCTAAGCCCTTGCAGTTAGTGCACTCCGATAAACGTGGATGAAGAAGAGCTCTTTAGAAGGTTGTAAGTATTTTGTCACATTCATTGATACTACACTAGGAAGGTATGGTGCTACTTTCTGAAGCAGAAAAATGAGGTGCTAAATAAGTTCCTAGGAGTTCAAGGTGGGAGTAGAAACCTCAAAATGAGTGCAAGCTCAAGCAACACACAAGTTTTTCGTGAGTACTGTAAGCAAGAAGGAATTCAGCAACAGTTCACTGTACCATATAATTGTACCATATATCCCTCAATAGAATGGGGTTGTTGAGAGAATGAATAGAACTCTGATTGAAAGTGGAAAGTGTATGCTCCATCATGAGGGTCTTGGATAAACCATATTTTAACTAATTCTGGACTTTTGGCTTAAATCCGGACCAAACTTAATATATTACTGAATTAAAATTAATTCAAATATTAATAATATCATGGTGTAATGTGTGATTGAACTTTGTGAAATTACAGGTGATGTCGTACTCGTTTCAAAATGTGTCATATAAGAGGTCCAATTGACATTGAAGTGCTTGTGGAAGTACTGAACAATTCATTGAATGTCCATTGGGAAGTCGAATGATGTCATAATTATATTATGTAATCACGATAAACAAATGTGTCGCATCGAACATCAGGCAGTCTCATACTCTACCATATTCAATACAACTTGCTAGTAATTTTAATTGAATCTTCGTGTCAAGCACAATGTTCACATATAACACCATTGGAACGATGTTTTGGGAATAACAAGGGCAATAAAATATAAAATATACTAAAACATAAAATTAAATATAACTAAATATAAAATATAATAAAACATGAAACATTAGGAAGAGGTACTAGGGTAGTGCAGAGAAGTACAATAAGGTTTGGGTTTATGGTAAGGGTAAGGGTTTAGGATTTGGATTTAGGGTAGAAAGGGACAAATATGGAAGACTCACAGTCGCTAGAATTAATAAATGTAAGGGGAATTTGATATCTTTGTAATCATTCTATCGTACCTTACCCGTTAGTCGGGTAGAAAATAAGAAACAAATATTATGGAAGTCTAGTCCTTGCATCGGACAAGTATTTAAATGAAACTATACTTGTCTTTGAAATCTAGTATTAAGATACACAAAAAGCAAACTATAAAAATGAAAGTGCATGTCAATCCAAAACAAAGGAAACAATTACTGCAAAAGTGAAAGGAGAAGACATTTGGATAACCATAATGGTTGTGGTTATGGTTATGGTATGGATAGTTCATTCCCATTTGTAAAGGGAAGGGTAAGGGTTTAGGGGTAATAGCTTAAGGGTAAATGTTTAGGATTTTAGGACTAACAACACTAGAACTTAGTGTTGTTAGTAGGGTAGAAAATAAAATAAAAATGAAGAAACAAATATTATGGAAGTCTAGTCATTGCATCGGACAAGTATTTAAATGAAAGACTCGTCTTTGGAACCTGGTATTAAGATACATAGAAAGCAAACTATAAAAAAGGAAAGTTCAAATCAATTCAAAACAAAGGAAAAAACTAGCGCAAAAGTGAAGGGAGAAAACATTTGGATAACCATAATGGTTATGGTTGTGGTTATGGTATGAATAGTTCATTCCCATTTATAAAGGGAAGGGTAAGGGTTTAGGGGTGATGGCTTAAGGGTAAAGGTTTAGGGTCTTAGGGTAAGGATTTAGGGTAGGGGTTTTGGGTTTGGGTTTAAGGTACAAATGTGTGTTTGTAGGGTAGAAAATAAAATAAAAATGGAGAAACTAATGTTATGGAAGAGTCATTGAAACGGACAAGTATGTAAATGAAAGACTCGTCCTTGGAACCTGGTATTAAGATACATAGAAAGCAAACTATAAAAAAGGTAAGTGCATGTCAATCCAAAATCCGAAATAGCAAAAAAATGTTGAAAGTACACCCTATGATATTTGGAAAGAAATGGTGTTATATAACGACCGCGGAAAGCGTCTAGTGCTCATGGGACAAAATGGAAGAGAACATGAGAGAGGATAAAAAGTCAGAGCGCCAAATAAGAACTATGAGAAATAAAATGCTTCAATGAATTGCTGCTCTATAACGTGACCGCGGAAAGCTCGTAGTGTTTATGGGTCAAAATGGAAGAGAACATGAGAGAGGAAAGAAAATCAGAGCCAAAGATTAAAGTATGAAGAATGAAAGGAAATGAAATGGTGCTTTACAATGTCAGCGGAAAGGTCATAGAGCTTAGAGGAGAAAATGGAGGAAAACCTCAAAGATGAAACTTGACAAGTGACAAATTGAAAATTATGGCAAGAATGATTGGCTAAGGGTCTTCTTAGTGGAAGACTTCAGTGAGAGACTTGGTTTTTTGGAAGCAAGTGCAATCATTGAAGAAGGACTCGAATTGGCCTACTTTTTTTTCGTGAAAAAAAAAAAAACTTGGACGCAATTTTAAATTGGAATTGTGGTCGAGCCAGCCTTTCTTTGTTTTTGTGAATTGTATGTTGTCTAGGCCAAACAGTTTTTTTTTTTTTCGTGAACTATATGTACGCCAGGGCAGAGTCCAGGACACACAGATCAATGATCGCGAACGAGGCTCTAGCCATGTCAATGATCGCGGCACGAGGCGGTAGCCAAGTGTGGCCCCGAGTTTTAGGAAGGCCCCCACCTGAGGGCCTACCCAGCGTAAAGGAATAGGCTCAAATTTCTTTACGAATAGGCGGTTTGGATAAATTCTCATCTACGGCCAGAGTCCGGCACACAATGATCAATGATCGCGAACGTCCACTGGACATTCGAGGTTGAGTGCAACATCAGAAGCATAGGGTAAGGCCCGAGGGTAGGGGCCTTCCTGAAAAAACGGGCCCGCCACGAGGCGATAGCCGAGTGCGGGCGGATCAATGATCACGAACGTCCACTGGACATTCGAGGTTGACTGCGACAGTAGAAGACTACAAAAACGAGCCCCCAACATAAACAACAAGTACCATCAAGACAAAGAGAAATTTATTTCTTAAATCGAAGTACCGGAATTGACCTCAACATTCTGTCCTTTGACTGCGGCTCTTTCGCAAGATTCACTT
This sequence comes from Takakia lepidozioides, assembly GCA_030704615.1. Classification (NCBI taxonomy): domain Eukaryota; kingdom Viridiplantae; phylum Streptophyta; class Takakiopsida; order Takakiales; family Takakiaceae; genus Takakia; species Takakia lepidozioides. Next base: position 41,631,318 of record CM060732.1, on the reverse strand, counting down.
TCTTCATCTCCTCTAAATTCGCACGTGTCTTCTCTGCTTCCACGGCGGTAGTTGTCTTTCTACTATTCTTTGTCGTATTTTTCCGTGGCGGCATTGTCCATACAACTGAGTTCATGTGGATCCATTGAGGAGGATTTGATGGGTTATACTCCCAGACATTTGACCAACAGTCCCTATACATGTCCAAGTCAGATGGGTTAATTTTTTTTTTCGGTCTCCACCACTCCACCCTGATCACTTTCTTAAAATTACGATCCTCCCTTCCAATGCAGTGTTTTGAATGACAGCTAGCACAATTCCAGATTTGACGATGTCACCATGGACCTCTTTGCCATTTTCTAGGGCTTCACCCCTTCACACATCGTTTGCTGATAGGTCTCCAAAGTCTCCATCTCGTGCCCTTGCTGTGCATATCCAGCAATCATCGCACTCCATGACACCACATCTCAATCAGCCATATTTGTCAAACACTCTTTTGCATCCTCGATGCCCCATATTTTGCATACATGTCCACGAGGGTATTGTCCAGAATGACATGTTGTAAGAGCATCTCCACCGGGGGTCCCTAAATGCCTCGACAATAGCAAAGGAGCCCCCAGCCCTGGTATCCATACCCCCGGGGCCCGTACTTTCGTGCATGATATAGGCCCTCTGGGCCCGGCCGGTACCTACTAGAGCGACTAAAAAACACGACTACATGCATTTATGGCGTGAGGGTAAGGCGGCGTCTGTCCAGGTGGTCCCTCCGGAGCAAGGCACGTCAGCCAAAAAGACATGTGCAGGGTAGTTTGATGGGGTTGCCACTAGGGGGGGGGGGAGTGTTGGAGGCCGCATGAGGTTACCGTTGTAGTGTTGTTTGGTGTACCCCCGGTGGAGATGCTCTAATGCCCCCAAGGTATAACCATGTCCCTCCTATTGGAAGCCCTGGATACTGTCGCCGTTGTCATCAGGTGAGGAGTAGCCGACGTCGTCTCCCTCCCATTCCGTGCCATAGTTCTGGAGCTGCCATGCCTGCATGTCATCGTTGCCGTCCATAATCTTTGGGATCTCTTTTATCCCAAATAACCAGAACTGGACTTTTTCCATCCCTAACTAGGGTAGCCTGTGTCGTTTGCCCAAGTGTCCAGTATCATTTAAGCCCAAGTTCATCTCCTATGTCTAGGCCCAAGTGTGACCTCTAGGGTAGCTGTGCCGTTGGCCCATGTTTCAAGAATTGAAATCTAAGACCAAACGCAATTTCCTATGTATCCAAGTGCGTTTCCTATGTCAAGGCCCATATAAGCCCTAGTGCAATCTTCTATTAATGTATCTAAGTGCATCTCCCTGCATGTAGAGGCTCAACTGGTGTCGCGTGGCTTTTACTCACCCATCCCTTCGTTATCCGAGGCGGGAACTCCAAGATAGAAGAGTTGGAAATCTCTAAGCACTCAGCCCGCTCAGAACAATCAGTCATGACCTACAGCTAGTGTATCATAGGGATGTTTCCTATTTGTTTTCCTTCCCGCATTCATGTTAGCTAGTTACCTTACTGTTGGTATTTACGTATCAATTTGCTTCAGCAATCTATCGGATTCCATCAACTTATCCATTCATTCCACAACTTCACTCAGATCTCTCTACACAGTGTGAGTATGAAGTATGTATCAGATTAATATCTATCAAGTATCAGGCTGAAGCCATGGAGTCTCTAATCTGCTCTACATTACAACTCTACTACTTGCATTCATCAAGCATCAACAGATCGTTCTCCTTCTTCTTCGTGCTCTCCCTCTTTCTGCTTAGAGATGCGCTCTTTGCTTCATCTCCCCCCAGTGATGTCCGAAGTCCCCCCAAGAAGTGATCCCGAACTCCTTCCAGCAGTAATTCTCCAAGAAGTGATCATTTTCCAGTCCTCGCTCCTGGCTTTATCTTCCTACCCATTGTTCTAACCGTTTCCCCCACTAATCGTCATCCGTGAACTAACATGTTCCATTCGCAGATGTTGTTCCCCATAGTCGTTCCCTGTCCTGCTATCCGTTCCCTATGGTCGTGACAGCTGTGTCAAGCTGTGACTGGTTGTGCGACTGTGTTGGACTGTGTCAGCTGTGTCGAGCTGTGACTGGCTGTGTCGGCTGTGTCGGACTGTGACGGGCTGTGTTGGCTGTGACGAGCTGTGTTGGCTGTGACGGGCTGTGTCGGACTGTGACGAGCTGTGTTGGCTGTGACGGGCTGTGACGGACTGTGACAAGCTGTGTTGGCTGTGATTGGCTGTGTTGGACTGTGACGAGCTGTGTTGGCTGTGATTGGCTGTGTTGGACTGTGACGGGCTGTGTAACCCTCCCTAAAGTACGCTGTTGTCATCCCTAAGGCTCCTGTTGGTCTCAGTCTGTGCAAAAATTAAGGGTACCCCACAGATCCCGTAAAAGTGTCTAAGTCCCAAGCAGCCTTCTAACATTTACCCCTCCCCCTCTCAAAAAGTCGTGTCCTCACGGTTTACTGTTTGGGATTAGCAAACCTTTGTGAGCGAGCATCCTTCTGACGTTGAGAGTCTCGTGAAGGACTCTGTGTGTGAGCCCGAGGTCTGTCACTGGTTGACGGAGATGATTGAACACTACCTGGATATGTGAGGCCCTCTGGAGGCTGATATCGAGGTAATCTTTCAGGCATATGAGACCCCCGTCGCTTCTTCTCTGCCATCTGAATTGCATAGTCTTCTCCCATGTCAAAAGTGTCCGCTGAAGAAATAGTTGTATCAGAATCCTCATCGCCTCTCACGTGTTTTAACTGCCGAACTTTTTGTGGAATCCTCTGGGGCATACAATGTTGTCCTACCATGTCTGGAAGTTTAAACTGCAAAACTTGCTGTAAACGCTGAATGACAAAATTGGTGAAGACCCTGAGCTCCTTGTCTGTCCAGGTGAGTGGGGTACCAATGACTTGTGAATTGTGCAAGTATTTCCATGCTTCATGTCCCTTAAAGAAAATATCGTCAGGCCCGAATTTCTGTGTTGACAAATTGTTCCAGGCCGCATGAAACCATAAACGAATCTGAGAATCCTTTTGCATCATAATTTTTGCCTCATATAGGTACATATGAGGTGGCACTGAAGGTAAGACCCAATGATCCCCACTGGAATAACTCAGAAAACGCATTTGCATCTTCTGCTGCTCAATGTGATAACGTACCAGAAAACAATCAGCGTAGTATAACCCGCACCCCATGACAATACTTGCTACCTCCTTGGTCTTGGTATAAATGAATCCATGGACAACTTGGAAGGCAATTAATTCCTTCAACATGGTACTTGCCTCATGTCAGTACTGTGCAAAGTGATGATCCTCAATTGGTCGATTGTTCGGAAGAACTTTAGTCCTAGTGGCCACTGGCAGCCAAATGATGATTTGATAGTAATGTGCCAATGACTGCGGAGGACTAAATTATTTCCAAGCCAAATCCAACACAATGGGAATTTGGTTGAAGGGCATAATCATAGCCCTACTGTATTCCTGTGCAGCTGGAGTTTTAGGTGGGTTAAAAGCAGCATTCCCCCATACCTCAGGTTGTGGTGGCTGTGGTGTGGCTGTAGTAACAACAGGGTCAGCTACTGGCACAGTGACTTATTGTGATGTTGGTGGCACTGGCTCTTGTACCATTGGCATCTCCTGCACCCCCTGTGAAGAAGACTGAAAAGCCAAAGTTCTCGCTTGTAAATAAGAAGCCATTAGCTGTTCCTCAGGTATACAGACTCTCTTGTTGATATTTGAAGTGAGGTCCTCCACTTGAGTCTGCAGGCCGTCTACATCCTCCTGTAACTCCGCTATCCTACTATAGACATTGTCTATAGTAGTTGTGGCAATGTTCTGCACTTGCAGTCTGAGCTCATTCATCTCGCTTTGGGTGAGCTTTCGTGGTGCTTTGCCCTCCACTGGCCCTTGTGCTAATCAGACCTGCATAAGGTGGTTATCCACCAAGTTGTTTGTGGCACTCCTGAGAGTCTACTCCTCTGTGAGCCTGTACACATCTATCTGCTGCTTTAAAGCCTCCATGCGCTTTGCATGAGGTTCAACCAAACTCGCATAGGCAGCAGCCAGATTATTGGCTTCCTTCCAAGCCTTGTTAGCCACAGAGAGTTCATTTCTATTGGACATGAGTGTTTGTTGCAACTCAAGGATGTACCTCTCTTGGTCAGCTTCAACCTGCCTGTATTGCTTGAAAGTACTCTCATTGCAACAGATTGTATTCTTCATATCGACAATGAGTTTCACTTGCTCAACATTCTCTGCCTCTGCCTTCGTACATCTTTCTACTTGACTGTTTATTTCCATTGTAGCTTGGTCAAACATAGTTGTGAGTGTAGCACATTGTATGGCCATCTTGTCATGCACTGTCTGCAACTCCGTATGTAGTGCATTCACTTCTTGCAACTTGCTTTCATGCTTCACCTGCATTTGGTATAGCTGTTGTTTATGTGCTTCGTGCAACTGGTCTTGCGCCTGCCTCAATCAATTGTTCCTTGGCCAATTGCAAAGCCGCTTTTGTACTCTCTAAGTCTTGCTGCATCTTGAGAGTGACCTCTTCATCGACCTTATTTGCACACTCAGTGGCAAGTCGAGCCTCAAATTCCTTCCTGAGTTCCTCCCTCAAAGCTGCCAATTGGGAAGTTGGAACATGGGATTTGACATAAGTGCCCAACAAATTAAGTGTCATGCTTATGGAACTCATAAGCATGGCCTGTTGAGGGTCATCATGGTGAGCTTGCTGCTGTTCTCCTTGATCCTCAACAGTGTGATGCCTCACGAACCACTCAGGCCATTGCCCCACCAGATTTTCTTCCTAAACCACTTCATCCGTCACTGGTGCTGCAGTGTCTTGACATTCTACCTATGGTACCTCTGTCACAGGTGTGTGTATTATATGCACTACAGGGTTTCCCCTGGACAACCGTTGCACCTCCGGAATCACTGTTTCCTTGACCAGACCAAAATATTCATAGAGAAGGTCCCTCTTCTCAATTTCTGCCACCACCTATTCTGTAGTGGGAATATCTAACCCTTCTTTCTCCAAATCAATTATTTCCGGTGGAACTGCATGGACAACTTGTCGTAACTCTTTGACAAGCCGATCATGTGGCTGTGATGGCTGTGATACTGAAGTAACTTCCTCTTCCCTCTCTGAAGGTCCTGCTTCCAATAATAGCAGTTCTTTGTGGTGATGTGCCCCTTCCTGCACAAGAGCTTGGGAAACATTATCATGCGGATTCCGTGAAGCCAATGGATCCGCCACTACAGTCTTTCCCCGCCTCTGTCTCTTAGTCTGGGGTTGCCCTGCCAGTCCACCCTCACTGTGTGAAGAGCCTTGCTCTTCCATTGCAGTGGTTTCAGTCTCAAACACTCTCATCTCCTTTCTTTCTCGAGCATCAAGTATGCCAGAATCAAGAATTATTTGAGCAATGATTGGGCCAGACGCTATGATAGGAGATTTTGCAGCAGTGCCTTGTAATCTTTTCATCTCCTCTACCAGTGCGTTGTACATTATGTCCGCCCATTCTACCTCTTCTCCTCTCAGGGCTTTGAGTATTTCTTCTGTGAAGGATCTGCTCAAATACTGTTGGTTCTGTTTCATGGCAAACAGAACGTTCAATACCTGGCCTACCTCCTTTAGCCCTGGGTACACGGCCTTGGTACAAGCATAATTCTGAGTTTTAAAGAAACTCCATTCTTGGAATAAGTCCCATATTTGCAGTCTTGCCCTGTGCTCCTCCACGTGCACCTGACCTGCTGGCAATTGAAACAATTGCTGTAGGTATATGGGAGTAATTTCTAATTCAACTCCCTTCACCGTTGTTGCTCCTGTCCTAGGCTCAAAGTTCTGCAAGAATTGTAACATGTATTGTCTATGGTGCAATGTCCAATCTTTGTTTTGCAATCCTTGCAATCGCAGCTCCTTCAGTAACTGTACCGCCTGTGGAGTAGCAATCGTTTGTTTCTGCAGGATTGTGGTGCTCTTCACCCTGATTTCTTCCATTCCTCTCACTCTCTTCATTCTAGACCCACATAAATGTTTTGGCTGTAAGAATTGAAGAAATGCCTGCAGGGCACAAAGCATAAACGTATGGTTGCCACAAAAAGCTATGGGTAATTTCTTGTAAGCCTGCAGGGCTTGCAAGCATCGATTAAGAGAAAAGATCCGCTCTGTTCTTCCGTGCCTATGCCACTGCGTAAGTAATATTGCGAGCGTATAGTCTGTTAGTTCCTCCAAAGCTTCAAAGCTATAGCGTTGATGGTTTGTCCCGTCGAGACGCCCGTTACTTAGAACGACGCCGACTCTTGCGCTTAAATTCCCTCCAATTTCTTGATCCATTTTCTGGCTTTTGATTGGCTGTAACCGCTGTGACTGGATTTTAGATTTAATTTTCTTTAGTGGACTTTCCCTGCTGGACTGTCCACTAGGATAACACATGTGACAAGAATTTCGCTTTTCTGTACTTGCCGTTTGTTCTGTTGCCCCTTTTCCGTATTCATTAATGGGCCCGCCATTCATCCGAATTGACGTGCTAATTAGGTATTTTGACGGCCATTCTTGTCCTCTTTCTTGATGACATCTGTTCTTGCACTTCCTTCTCAGCTATGTGTTGCGCTCTGACTTGCACGTGTCCTTTTCTAAACTGGCTTTCGTCCTTTCTTCCGCCGGCCATTTCCCTGAAGTTATCCTACGTCCACCTGTCACTGATTCTATGGATTGTGTAACCCTAGTAGGCTGTGTTGAGCTGTGACAAGCTGTGTCATACTATGGGACGCTGTGATAGGTTGTGATGCACTGTGGTAAGTTGTGATAGGCTGTGACACGCTGTGGTAGGTTGTGATAGGTTGTGTTGCGCCGTGCTGGGCTGTGATAGGCTGTGTTGCGCCGTTCTGGGCTGTGATAGGCTGTGTCGCGCTTGTTCTGCCCGCCCTGGTCATATATGCTCGGCCTAGCGACAAGTGCTCCATACTCCGTTGGTATCACTGGCGCCGCCCGTGACTGCTTTTGCATTTCAACATGCAAATTATGCTGCAATGGTTTGTCATGGATACCACTGTACCCCTTCAACTTATTGGCATTGACTCTTCCCAGCATCTCTTTGTTAATGGTTTGTAACATGACGGTGTTGTTATCATACATCTTTTGTATGACATAAGGTCCTTTCCATGGTGATTTAAGCTTAGAAGCTTTAATCTTTCCCTTCTTCTGCAACCATAGAACCAAATCTCCCGTCTTAAAAGTCTTTATCTTGCCTTCATCAAACTGTTCCTTTCTTTTTATCTGAATTCTGGTCATGTTATCAGCTGCATCAGTACGTACTTCTTCCACATGGTATAATTCATGTTTCCTGACCTTAATTGAATCTTGCAATTCCATTCTCTTTCCCCATTCCGTTCTCATGGTAGCCAACATGAATTCCACTGGAAGTAAAGCTTCCATACCATAAACTAATTGGAATGGTGTATACTTAGTGGTGACTTTATATGAAGTCATGTATGACCACAAAGCTGTCAGCAGCTTTGTATCCCAATCCGTTCTGTTTGCATTGACTATCTTAGCCAAGATAGTACATAGTATTTTGTTGGTAGCCTCTGCCTGCCCATTACCCTGTGGGTAATATGTTGTACTCTTCCTATGCACAATCATGAACTCTTTAGTCAATAATTCAATGGTCTCATTAATGAAGTGACTTCCCTGATCACTGATAAATTCCAAAGGACAGCCGAATCGTGTAAGTATGTTCTCATACATGAACCTTGTTATGGACTTGGCTGTGTTGTCCCTCAAAGTTTTAGCTTCCACCCACTTCATAGTATAATCAGTGGCTGTAATTATGTACCTGTTCTGTGTATTCTTGGCTGGTGGGTTAATTGGTCCAACAAAGTCTAGTCCCCATTTCTGAAATGGTTCCGTAGGCATTGTAGGATGCAAGGCCATCTTTCCAGATCTCTGCAAAGGTCCTAGCCTCTGACATTCATCACAACTCTGACAATACTTGTGTACATCTTTGAACAAAGTAGGTCACCAATAACCTGCATGTAGTATCTTCCTGCTGGTAGTCTCTTCTCCAAAATGACCTTCTGCCACTCTTTTATGAACTTCCTCCAAAACTTTATTAACTTCATGGTGGTATAAGCATCGCTTCAGCACTCCATCTAGTCCTAGCTTATACATTCTGCTCCCTACCATAGTGTAAGGTAGAGCCTTGATAGCAATTCTCTTTCTCTGCTCCTTTCCATAACTTGGTGGGCACTGACCATGAGCAAGGTAGTATCTGATTGGCCACTGCCAATCTAACCAGTCATCTGCACTTCCCTGCACCTCCACTGCAAATAGACTCGCATCTAGTAATTGATCATCTACTCCCGTGGCTGGTTCTCCTGTTGATAACCGTGACAAGTGATCCGCCACAAGATACAGCCTCCCAGGCTTGTAAACAACCTCGAACTCAAACTCGTGCAAGATTATCAACCATCTTGCTATTCTTCCGCTTATCAGAGGTTTGTTTACCAGGTATATCAGAGCCTGGTGATCCACATAGAACATAAACTTCTTGCCCAACAGGTAATGCCTGAATTTCTTCACTGCATAGATCATTGCCAATGCTTCTCTTTCCGTTGTGCTATAATTTCTTTCGGCATTGTTCATCAATCGGCTAGCATAGTACACAGGTGAATCTATCCTTTCTGTAACATTTTGGGCTAACACTGCTCCTAGTGCTTCTCCAGAAGCATCACAGTGAACATGAAATATTTCCTGCCAGTGAGGATTAATCAGCACAGGTGTAGTTGTTACTGACAATATAAGTTCCTCAAAAGCCTGTTGACATTCAGGTGTCCATGCAAACACTGCATCTTTCTTCAGAAGTTTGCTCAATGGTGCTGCTATCTATGCATACCGTCTGACAAATCTTCTATAATAGCTGGTTTGTCCAAGGAATCTCCTTAGACTCTTAACATTCACTGGTGGTGGAGAGGCTTTAATGGCCTCTGTTTTCCTGGGATCCACAAGAAGTCCCCTCTTACACACAATGTGTCCCAGAAGCACCCCTGAGTTCACACAGACAGTACACTTCTCTGGATTCAGGCCCAGACCTCTCATCCTGCATCTGGCCAGACATAACTCCAATTTATGCAAGTGCTCATTCTTAGAGCTGTACACACTAAAATCATCCAAGAACACCTGCATGAAATCATCCAGATACTCATGAAAGATTCACTTATCACTCTCTGAAAGGTTGCTGGTGCATTACAAAGTCCAAAGGGCATGACTTTGTATGCATAAGCACCCCAGTCTGTGATGAAAGCTGTCTTTCCTTGGTCTTCTTCTGCCACTTGCACTTGATTATAACCACTGAAGCCATCCATGAATGAGTACATCTCATGGCCTGCCACAGTGTCCAATACTGCTTCAGTGAATGGCAAAGGGAAAAGATCTTTCTTCGTACAAGCATTCAGCTTCTTGTAGTTCACACAAACTCTTAGTTTACCATTCTTCTTGGGAACTATTACAATGGGTGACAACCAAGTTGTATACTCTATTGGGTATATAAACTTAGCCTCAGCCAACTTCTTGATCTCTTCTCCAACCTTCTGTGCGTAGTTGGGATTCATTCTGTACCTTGTCTGCTTGATTGGTATGACCCTGGTTCCAGTTCAATCTTATGCTGACAGATTTCAGGTGGTATCCCTTTTAGATCCTCATAGCTCCAAGCAAATACATCTCTGTATTTAATGAACAAACTCTTAGCTTCTTCAAAGAATTCTGGCTCCAAATCAGCTCCTACCTTCACCATCCTTGGTTCCTCTTTAGTTCCCACATTCACTTCCCTCACCTGCTCATCAGCTGTGATTGTCCAACCAGTCACCACTTCATCCTGTAAACTCACAGTGGCTGGTTCCTCTAGGATTTCCATTTCTCCTTCTCTTTCTTCATAGAAATGTGATGGGTAACTGCTGGTTTCCTCTTCAGTTGGTGTTGCTGACACTACACCATAGCAGATACCTCTTAAACAACTTAGGCCTTCCAGCCGCATCTCTGCAACCTGCTCCCATTCTGGGTGTGCAGCAAACAGGGTAGCTTCCTGCTCCTCATCCAGTCCTCCTCTCCAGTCATACTCTCTGACCCCTCGAGGTCTTCTCGTAGTAGGTAATCTACTAGATTTCTTTGTGGTAATTTGTATCTCGTGCATCCCATTATGCACGGTTAGTAACTGAGAATTCCAGTCATGGAATACCCTGGCATGTTTCAGCCACGGACGTCCCAATAATAAGGAGTAAGCCTCCATGACTTCATCCATCTTCAACACAGTTACTGTGATCATAAAGATCATCTTCTGTATCTGTATCTGAACTCCTCTTATTAATCCCAATGGTTGTACACTCCTTTGATCTGCCATTGTTACTGTAAATGGGGCTGGTTTCATGTTACTTAGACCAAGCTTCTTTCTTAATTGGTCTGTCATGATATTTACTCCAGTGCCTCCATCTATCAGTACATCAGTTAGTTCCGTGCTTCCAATTCTCAATTGGATTATTGGCATAGAATCATCAAAGTCCATGACTGTTTCTCGCCCTTCTGGCTTCACATTATAACTGGTCACCTTGCTGTTCAGGTCTGTGTTTCCTGTCTCCTGGGCAATTCGATTGATTGCTTGATACAACCTGTGTCTACAATAAGGTGCCACAGCCAATAGCTGTCCAATGGTAATCTCTGCTTTGGTCTGGCATATTACTTCAACCAAAGTCCCTTCATTACTTTGCATGTCTGCATCTTCTTTCTTCCTTTCATCCTCACTCACTTCTTCTTCTCCATCAGAATCAGAGGAATCTGCCACAGGAATATCAGTACTCTTCTGCATTTCCCTTATGGTATCTGCCACTTCCTTGTGCAGTTCCTTCTCATCTCTCCAAGCCTCATCATCTTCAGGCATATCACTGCCACCTTTATTATCATCATCTTCCTCAACTACTGGAGGTATTAGTTTGGCTTTGCTTCTTGTTACTATCATTGTACTTACTTCTGGTACAACACATGGCCTAACCATGTGAGCTGCCACCACTGGGCCCTCATTCACAGGAGCTCTCATCTCATTCTGGTGTCTAATCCAGAATGAACAGGCTGCCTTGCGATGTCCTGGCTGATTACAATAGTAACACAGTTCTTCACCATTGGGTCCTCGCCCTTGGTCTGCTCTTGGATTATTTCTGTAATCCTGATTCCCGGGCTGGTAATTCCCCCTTGGATTACCCTGATAGTTGCCTCTGGAATTTCCTTGGTAATTCCCTCTTGAATTACCTCTCCCTTCCATGCCATTGTTATAACCACCAGACCTACCATAGTGGTCCTGATCATTGTTTCTTCTTGGCTGGGGCTGCACCTAATGCACCCTTACTTGCCTAGGTTCTCTTGCAGCTGTCATTCTGTTGTAGTAACAATTCTCAGTAGAATGGTTATCCATTTTACAGATAGTACAGTGTTTCTCTTTCATGTGGCATTCAGTGGTGGTATTGCCTTCATTCTGGCACTTTGCACACCATACACCCTTCCTCCAATGTGTTACAGCCTCTGTGGCACACTTCTTCAAGATTTCTTCTAATCTTTTCTCATAGTTATCTTTCTTCAACTTCTCCTTTCTCTTACTCTTCCTTTTTAGTTCTTGCTCTTCTTCTTTATCTGACTCATCATCCCTTTTCTCTCTCTGAGCATTCCCAATTGCTCAATTTTGTTTGCAGTTTCAAATGCCTCCTCCACTGTATTATGGGGTAACATATCCACTTTCTTCTGCAACTCTGGTCTTAGTCCACTCACAAACCAAGTCTTCTGTAAACCTGGTGCTGGTACAGCAGCCAGCTTTTTCATCATCAATTCCATCTTTTCCATATACTCCTCAACAGTTTCATGCTTCTTTTGCTTTAACTGTTGTAAACTTCCATACACTTCATCCTCAGTTTTACTTGTCCTGAACCTATTTCGGAATGTTGTATTCAAGCCATTCCAGGTTAGGAAATGATTATCAGGGAATCTTGCATACCATTCACTTGCTTTCTTGATAAGTGAACAAGGAAACAATCTCATCTTGGCATCATCGCCATTCTCATTGTTCACTATACACATGTGCTCAAATTGGCTAATGTGTACATCGGGATCCCCTTTTCCTGAATATATTGGAAAAGGTGGTTTTGCCCGTGTTGGTTATAACGCCATTGTGGCCCTTCCTTCTGCCCACTGACAGGTGCTGGCACCCTTGCTGGTGCTGGTCCTTCAGGACCTGTTGTTGTTGTGGTGGATCTTCCACCAAGTGGTGGCCCCTGAGCACTCCTGGCTACTGGCCCCACGATATTCACAGTATTCCCAGCTCCAGTTGCACTACTTCCCACACTCCCTGTCCCCCCAGAGCCAGATCCAGGCAGCCCGCCTGATCCCCTTGAGCCGACACCTTCGTTGGCCTGTGATCCAAGTGCTCCACTTGATCCAGGTCCAACGGGTTGGGATGTCCTGGTTGTAGTCTCAACCTCAGCTGTTGGGTCTACTTCTTCATACTCTTCCTCTTCCAATTTCTTCTCTCTATTTTCATCCTCCAAGTTCTGCCCTTGGGTTTCTTCTTCACTCATGTAACTCAACTGCAATGGTGTTGGAGAGTCTGAACTCTCCGTTGGCTCTGCCACATCCTCTCCTCCTTCTTCACCTTCCGCTTCAGAAACTGGAGTTCCTGCTTTTGGTGTTCCATGCCAACTCTTATCAAAGATTTATGTCAAATCTTTTATCGAGGGATGTACCTCAAATCTTTCACCTCGTGATTGATCTTCTTTCCGTACCAATTCCCTTAATCTTTCTTGCAAAGAAAAAGAAGGAGTGGCATCCAACTCTATTTCTTCCGGTATGGGTGATGTACTCGCTGATCTTAATGGTGTGAGAGGTCCAGATGATTCCCCTATGTCTATTCCTCTCTCCCAAAGATATGGATAATTAGCTTTCAGATAGCTTTCTTTTTTTGCTAAATATCTCTGGCGTCTAGCTTCTCTTTCATCACTCATGTCCCATGTCTTTCATTTTTTTTAATGTGGCAATAACCAAAACTCTCTTCTGTAATATCTCTCGTATATGCCTGGGTTTCTTTCAAGCTTCAATGCACCCTTGGCTATACTAGAAGTCTTCGTTACCATATAACCATATGGCAAACAAGTCTGGAAAGCTGCTCTTGGTGTGAGTTTGATCCACAAAATATCCTTTGGAATCCAATTCTTTACCAGTACAAGCTCTTCATGCATATGAGTATAAACATTCACCTTCCTTTCCTCCCAGCCTTCAAACTCTACTCGCTTAATGGATAGCAATGCTATCACATAAACCAGTGTTGGTAACCAACGTGCTCTTCCTCTACAGGCCACCTGATAAATCTTTATCACTCCTTTCTCCAGACCCCACTCAGGATCAGCATCATGCACTCTCTTAAGAATGTTTTCTTTACAACCGTCTGGCAATTCCAAGAACCTCTGAAAGAATCGTTTGGACAAACTTTCCTTCTCAGTTTCACAAGGAATTTGATTCACATCAAATTCTTTAATTCTCCAACCACCATGATCCCACCAGATGCCTGTCACATCTGGTTGTTCATGACCCAGTTCCCCAGTATGGTCGCCAAATGTCGCGCGGCTTTTACTCACCCATCCCTTCGTTATCCGAGGCGGGAACTCCAAGATAGAAGAGTTGGAAATCTCTAAGCACTCAGCCCGCTCAGAACAATCAGTCATGACCTACAGCTAGTGTATCATAGGGATGTTTCCTATTTGTTTTCCTTCTCGCATTCATGTTAGCTAGTTACCTTACTGTTGGTATTTACGTATCAATTTGCTTCAGCAATCTATCGGATTCCATCAACTCATCCATTCATTCCACAGCTTCACTCAGATCTCTCTACACAGTGATACAACATCATGTCTCTAGTGCTCTTACCATATTTTCACCACAGTTGGGATCTACACCTGTCATGTCAGAAACAAAGTTGTGGCATAGAAGGTTAGGTCATGTGAGCATTAAGAAGTTGAGACAGATGCAACTCTCAAGCCATCTTGTGGAAGGACTACCATTGAAGGAGATGAGCGACATGCGTCTATGCAAAGGTTGCTATGAAGGGAAGCAATATCGAGGTCAATTTCCTAAGGATGGTGGACGAAGAGCCACAAGTATATTGGAGATTGTACATTCTGATGTGTGCGGGCCAATGCAAACCACATCACTTGGAGTAGCAAGGTACTTTGTGACATTCATTGATGACTTGTCAAGGAGGGTTGTGGTAAATTTCCTAAGGCAGAAAAATCAAGTGCTAGAGAAATTCAAGGAGTTCAAAGTACTTGCAGAAAAACAAACTGGAAAGCCTCTTAAGATTTTTGAGATCTGACAATGGTGGTGAGTACATCTCAAAGGCTTTCAATCAGTTTTGTCAAGAGAATGGAATAGCTCGACAACTCACTGTTCCATATACACCTGAGCAGAATGGTGTAGCTGAGCGGATGAATAGATCACTACAAGAATCTGTAAGGAGTATATTGAAAGAAGTGAATCTTTCAAATCATTTTTGGGCAGAAGCTGTTGGCACTGCATCATATCTTCACAACAGAATACCTACCAAATCAGTGTTGGGAAAAACACCAGAAAAGGTATGGAGTGGTTAGAAGCCTAGTGTGGCTCATTGTAGGATTTTTGGATGTCGTGCATATGTCCATATCCATACTCAGAAGCGAAGGAAACTTGACTCCACATCAGAAGGATGCATCTTCATTGGCTACACAGAAGGTGTGAAGGGATATAAGTTGTTCAATAAGACAACTAAGGCTGTCAAACACAGTAGGGACGTAGTGTTTGATGGGCTTCATACCCTCTTTGGTAGTGTGAGAAGATGACATGGGAATGAGCTTAGAGCCATTACACCATTTCCAAGATGAGTCTTATGAGGAGCCAATACAAGAGATGACTGAAGCAAATGATGGAGGTGTTCAACTTGATGGAGTTGATCAAGGAGTCAAAGTTGGTGAACCACTTGTTGATATGGACTCTAGAGATGAAGTTGAAGATGTGCCAATTCTAAGGAGATCTCAGCGGGAAAGAAAAGCTCCTAGTAGGCTGATTACATCTATGAGTGCCATTGAAGCTATGGAAGAAGCATCACAAGTGGTTGAGCCTGCTACATATGAGGAAGCGATGCGCTCTCCAGACAAACTATAATGGGAAGAAGCAATCAACTCAGAGTTGGATTCATTGATGCAAAACAAAGCATGGACACTCACTAGGTTGCCTGCAGGACGAAGAGCCATTGGTTGCAAGTGGATCTTCAAGTTGAAGTACAAAGCTGATGGATCCATTTACCAGTACAAAGCTCGTCTTGTAGCTAAAGGCTATGCACAAATTGAAGGAGTGGATTACAATGAAACCTTCTCACCAGTGGTGAAGATTTCTTCTATCAGAGTGTTGTTAGCTTTTGCAGCTCAACATGATCACGAAGTTCATCAAATGGATGTTAAGACGACATTTCTGAATGGAGAACTACAAGAAGAGTTCTACATGAGACAACCTGAAGGGTTTGTACAAGGAGCAAGTGATATTGTGTGTAAGCTGCAAAAGAGTTTGTATGGACTCAAACAAAGTCCTCGAACTTGGTATGCTAGGATCGATGCTTACCTCTTAAAGGCAAGATTTGAGCAAAGCATTGCTGACACAAACATCTATGTGAAAAAGATGGGAGAACAATTTGTGGTCATAGCTCTATATGTGGATGACACAATCATTGTCACCAACGATCATCAAAGGTTGTTGCCAGAAACCAAAGCACTGTTGAGTGCTGAGTTTGCCATGACTGACATGGGTGAAATTCGGTTTTGTCTTGGTATTCAAATCAGCAGAGATCGAGTGAACCATACAGTATTTATGCATCAACGACAATACATTGAGACAATTCTACAAAGGTTTAAGTTGGAGATGCGTAAGCCAACATCAACTCTTCTCGATGTTGGTTTGAAACTTACGAAGGATATGGCACCTAAGATTCAAGAAGAGCAAGAAGATATGAGAAAAATTCCTTATCAAAACGCAGTCGGCAGTTTGATGTATTGCATGGTTTGTACTAGGCCAGACATTGCACATTCAGTAAGAGTGGTCTCACAATTTCTTTCAAATCCCGGACAAACCCATTGGAAAGCAGTGAAGAGGATATTTCGATATCTAAGAGGAACATCAACCTCTGGTCTACTCTACAAGAGAGTGGAAGATCCAAGTTTGTTGGGGTTTGCTGATGCTGACTGGGCATGAGACGTTCATAGTAGAAAATCAACTTCAGACCATTGTTTTCTCCTAGCAGGTGGAGCTGTATCTTGGTCTAGCAAACGACAAGTTGCAACAGCGTTGTCATCAACAGAAGCTGAGTACATGTCCATTACACAAGCAGCAAAGGAGGCTATTTGGTTACGGAAGTTGCTTGGAGATTTGGATCATCTCCAATCACTACCTACGACTCTCTATTGTGACAATCAAAGTGCGATTGCACTAAGTGAGAATCCGAAGTATCATTCAAGGACGAAGCACATTGAAGTGCAACATCACTACATACGGGAAGTTGTATCCAAGGGAGAGATCAAGATGATCTATTGTGCTACAGGAGATATGGTTGCGGATGTTTTGACGAAGAGTCTACCACAAACAAAACACATGAACCTTACTTGGTGTCTCTTCTCCAAAGACAAACGAAGTAGCGCAATGATATGGTTTAATTGAGTGGGAGTGTTGGAAGTAATTAAACATATCTAGAAGACTAGGAGTCTTGAAGGCCAAAGGTTTAGAAGTCTAAGAGACTATCTTGTTTAACTCACCTTTGGAAGGTGAATGGCTAGAAGGTGGATGGTCACCATAGTGGAAGTGGAAGTGACCAAGTAGGACTTTCTAGAGACCTTCTTGTACAAGCTCGGGGTGAAGCCACTAGTCTAAGTGTAAGAATACGATGGTGGCTTCTATGGTTGGGAAGAGAGCTTTAGTTTTAGCTTTAGTCTAAGACTTTAGTTCTTGTTCATGTTCTTGCTCAATTCTAACAAAGTATGAGCACTAAAGGATTCCGCTTACAATGCTGCTTTGGCTGAATTGGCAACATCTAAGTAGACATGACGTAGGGTTGTACACTTCTATCTATTGTTCTATGTATAGAATCAAGGATTACAGATCATGCACATCTGGACTTCTCAAAGAGGCCGCACAACTAGAGTATATAGGGAGAAATAATGTCTTGCAGGAACACAACACAACACAAAAAACATGGAATATTACATAAGGTAGAGTGATCATATACACAAGTCTACCACCAAGCGGTAGGAGACTGGAAATCCAGGGAAGGAAAACTAGGGAAATCAATGTAATCAAAGGACAGGACCACACACAAGGGGATGCATGCCAACTTACCGTCCAATTCCACCTAACTCTAACCACGTCCGTCAAGCAGAATACCATAAGGACCTACAAAGACCAGAGAGATGAGGAGAGATGAGGAGTTGGTGGCTTTTATAGCCGCTGTCTCTCTCCTGTCTCTCTGCCCCCGAGACCTCGATGGCAAGATTTTCGGCATTCCCGCTTCTCGAGAAAATGAACGTAACCTCCGTCCAACGAGATCCCATTAATAATACGAATTACAGAGAATATTCTCCAGCTTTGGGCCATGCATGATGAGGTTGCTCTGCATATCTCGGGGGGTTGAATTTTCCAAAGATTTCTCGTGGACTTCGTGAACGTCCTCTCTAAACTTTATCGAATTGAATTGTGTATGACGAGTTGATGACTAGTAGAACCTACTCTCGTCAGGAGATGTGATGCTTAGGAAAGTTGCGCAAGCGATGGCCGACCTCTGAGATGAACCTCGACAGGAGGGTGGCCCCCTTATATTATCATGTAAGATCTGATAGAGCGACTACGGTCCCTCTCTTGCCCTTGGCAGCCTCTTTGCAGCAGTGAAAGTTTTTTCTAGATCTTTCTAGATCACTGAAATATCTTTCTAGAGGTCTGGCATGTATCGATTTCAGCTAGTGTCCGGGTCTTATTTGCTTTCGTCTTTTTTCTCAGAGTGAATCACTTTTACTCTATTTTGTAGGTGATGATGCATCTTTAGTCTCCTGCACTTGCTTGCGGCACAGCCAGGATCTCACGGTCTGGTAGGGTTTGCTCAGCACTTCCCTTCAACTACAGCAATTCAACTACAGGACGACTCTCAAGATCTTGACAAAGAAAGATTCTATGAGTTCTGGAACTCGTTTGAATATGAGAGTTGGTATCCTCTTGGCCGAATCATCGGTGGCACTTTGTAGTTACCCTGGCCTCATGGTTACAGCTACATTAGTAATATGCACATGCAGTGAGAGCAAGCCCATGATGTTGGCCAATTATCAGTGTTTCTCGTCTACAAAGAACTGAGAGAAGAGTAAGATTTCTGGGATGTTGATAGACTGTTGTTGATATCACTTGCTGGTTTGGACAACAGGTTTGATAAGTTTAGTGTAGTGGAGGAGGGGTTGTGACTGAAGCTGGCATGATGAAAGTTTTTACAGCAAGTTATGTTGTTTTCCGGATATAGTGTTTGTCATTGGGTTGCTTCCTTATTTTCTCTCTTATGATGACAACATGGTATTCATAAATATTGTTGTAAGTACTTGGTCTTCATATCAAACATAAGACAAAACATCCTTGTTCATTTGGTACACGGTCCCTTTCTCCCGACTTCTGGTCTTGGTCTCCAAGTTTGTTTGTAAAATCATTGCAAATTCTTACTTGCAGTGGACTGGTGGGTCCTGCTATGCTTAAGGTCTCTAAATGTTTGTGTGGTGATATTTGCTTTTCATATGGTAGTAATTAGTAATCTATTATCTCGTGCCTTTATTTTGGAAGAGATTCTCTCTTTCTGAAACCATTTGGGTTTCCTTTGTGGGAAATACTTGCATTGGCTGGACTTTCTCTTTGACATGCTAACTCCTAAAGGTGCTAATCCATCACATTGTTCTTTTCTTTTGCTTTCTCTCTAGAACCTTATAGACGCTGTTGAAAGATCTTGGGTGAAGCTCCCATGAGGGCAACAACACCCATACTACTGCCCTCTCCACCTCTCTCCCCCTCTCTTCCCTTGCTTCTTTCTTCTTATGGGATTCTTATTCCATAAGCTTCCCACAGGACGATTTCATTTCATCTCTCCCTTTCTAGTCTCTTCAAATTTGGTTGAGATGTCACATAACAAGCTAAAGTCACATATGGCTTCTTTTTGTGAATAGTGGAATCTACCTTCATCCATAATGAACTTGAAAATTCCATTTGTCCAATAATAGAGACTCGGACACATCATGGAAGTAGTTTTGAGCAAAGGAGAGGTGACACCCGGGGAAGGTTTGCTTCTACCGGATCGTCTCATCTAAGATATATTGCATCCCTGAACTGAATCTGCCGATTAAGGTGAACTATACAATTGTGTACATAATTGACATACATGTGGCCTTCATCGCATCTCTTCCTATCATGCACATCAAGCAGAGCTCAAGATCTTCCAACAGCAAAATTCTTTATAATAGCCAAGAGGATGCACTGCTCTTAATCCCAACCCCCACCCCCAACCACGTGTCAAAATTTCTATTCCCTACAGTTCACTTGTCGGCATAATAGCCTTCAGAGAGGTACTGACGGCAGCCACTATGCGATAATCTTGTCCTCCATTCCTGAGACATGTAGCTAATGAAATTGAGACTATACAAGACATAGTGTAGTTCCTATTACAGGTTAACCACTTCCATATGCAGAGATGGGAATGAGAGATGACAAATGTCAAACTACAGACACAATGGTGGGACCCAGGCTTTGCTAGGCTTTTGAATCACATATGCACCAAGGCTTTGCTAGGCATCAAATCCAACATATGTGAAGGCTTCTAAAACCGTTGGACTGCATACTCCACAGTAATTTGCTGGCCTGCCAGAAAGGACCTGCATGTGCCCAGATAGAGAGGGAACAATAGTGGAATCAGCCTTGGAAGAAAAAGTGATACAAGTCCCAAGTCAATACATCTTGTTCCTAGATGGAAACAGCATCTGTTGAGTATTGATCACGGAAGATGAGACCAGAAAACTTCATATGTGAAGCTACCAAAGACCAAGTATGTTTGAAGACTTTTTAAACATAAGAAAATTATGAGAAACAAAGATTATTCTTGGACTTCCAATCACTCTTTCCATGAATTAATATCCACTTTTTGAATAAAGCTGCAGACGTAACACAGTAGACATTCACAACCCCAGCAGGGCGAAGTTGCCTGCTTTTGGGGTGGTGAAAGCTTGCAATGTTACATTTGCAGCTTCACTGAAAAAATGGCCTCCCAGATAATGGAAAGAGTGACAATCCTCCGTTAAGGTTGGTTATGAAGATTATGAATCATATCTCTGTTTTGCATAATCCACATGAGTAATATGGATTGATCTACCAATGGCAGCTGGATGAGGGCTAGACAAGCAACTCCATGCCAAGATGCACATCACTTACCTATGCAAACTCCGTTTTGCTGATATAGCCTCTGGTACGCTTGCAAAAGTTATTGTAAAAGCATCTCCTTTCTCCTCCTTCCTAAAATCCTGCAACAGGAACATATAAACATGAAGTAGTCTTCTCAACTTAACACATGTAAGCAGTTTGCATACCATTTGTGCGTAGTGACATACTGGTAATGATTCTTGCTATTGTGGCGCATATCCTTCAAAAAGATAATCATATATCAGTACAACACAGCTTTCTAAGAGGGTATGAAATTTCACTGCAACACTAACAATCAGGAGCCCTGAACGAATGAATAACCGAATGGATCCTTAAAACATGAGCTGTGGGTCATCATCTTTGAAGGCATCCCAAAACTCCGACTTCATCCCAACAACCACCTGAAAGACTTGGATAATGGCTGAAAGCGTGTATCCTATGTGAAAGAGCTTGTGAGGAACAATGTACACATTAGGATCTGTCCATTGTGGATTGCAGCACTGCAGGCCAATGAATATAATTTCAAGAAGGCAGACCTGTATTCTGCCAACATATATAACTCCACCAGGCAGATCAAATATGATAAGAATAGTTGTTGTGACACAGAAAAAAAACTACTTGATCCCTCCGAGGTTTTTGTTTTACAAGAATCACATACCGTGATCTTTCCTTGCTTCTCAAAGGCTTCCACAACAACCGACATGGATGTGTTCTCCGGAAATCCACTGACTGTCAGAACTCTACAGAATCATACAGCCACTTCAATGGAGGTCATCAGTATATTCTAATATTGTAAGTTTCAAGCTACTTTTCTAACCTTAAACCACTTTGTTACAAAATGGTTGATGCAGATATACGAGCTACAAGTCCCCTATGAATCCATCAAGTGCACTCACGAATTCATAGTCGTTGAGCCAAGCCATGCAATTGAGGTCGGGATATTGCAAACGTTATTAAAACCTAGGTGGCTATGGGCGAGCCCTTGGGCAACTATCACAACCATCTGCTGAATGAAGATGCCAGGACTTATACACAGTGTGCCAGTACTGATCAACCTACACTAATCAGTTCTCTTTTGAGCAATAGGACCAGCAGCTGCAGAAAGGGGATGCACCAAAAAGCCACCAGCACTGCCCCCAATCAGATAACGAGCATGGCACAACAAAATCGCACTCTCGGAGAGTGGGTGACAATATTCATCTGCCCTGCTAAGTAGTGGCATCCCCAAAGCTCTTCGGTGCTAGAAACATTTACATCACATTTTCAGACTGTCAAATCAGCTCATTAATGCTCATATTCCAACATCTTGGAGCTGCAAAGTAAAGCTTCGAACTTTGTTCATGTTGCTCCACTTTCTAAGTTAGGGTAATTCAGGTTTGGAGGCCCTCCACGCACCTGCTCTTTTGCACTGGCCCACCAAGCTGGATAAGATGGTTCCCAACAGCTGCTGCATTGAGACCCACACCATTGCCCAGGGGCACCGTGGGCCCTGTAATGGAATTACTGTAAGTCTGGCAACGATCACGCACATTTTCCCTCTCATGCTTGGTGCCCAAGGAAGGCCCTGGACTGGCAGACCAAACTCCAACCTCCACCCTGCCATGGGGAACAATCCCATTGCTCGTGCCACCTCCACGATCTCCTCTATCAACTCTCCATAGACCATCCATCTCACTACGACGTAATTCCATTCTCTTCAAGTTAGAAATGCCATCTCTGTTCGCTGTCAGATTACCCTGCGGTACTGGGCCCAACGAGCCCTGCCTCTTATTAGGCACCAATCCTATCATGGGCCCAGGCCCCGACCCTGAACCTCCATTGACACACATTCCTTGTCCTATTACCCCAAGTTGGGTATTGATCAAATGTGCTTGAGGGTCTCCCCAAATAGGGCCTACCACCTGACCTCGCCCTTGCCCCCTCCCTCTACCTATCTGCGGTTGCTGCATTTCAACAGCCATGGGGGCTGAAGCCCACAAACCCTGCTGCCTTCCAACTCCACCGCGAGGAGATGGACCCAGTCTGTTGGTCAACTGATTAAGCATGGTGCCCCCTCCAGCTCCCCGCGCCGCACCATAGGCAGGCCGTGGGCTTCTCCCATAACCATCCATGGATGGTGAGAAGTTCATCGGTGAGGACAAGTCTGGTCCTTGGCCCTGCAAATGCATGATGCCATGGGGACCCCCTGGCACCCCTACAAATTCAAGACCCATCAATGGACGCATGGGAGGGGCGCCCATGGGAGGCCGGACTGGGCCAGGGACATTTCCATGTGCAAATTGCATCATTTGGTGTGACTGCAACATGTGTTCCTGTACTGCCATAGCCTCTCTGAAATGATTCTGCATCTGCCATAACCATCCCAGCCGCCATAATAAGCAAAGATGATGTTGCTAAGATGCATATCTGTCGATTACACAGGTACAATGGGAAACAAAAGAACCAGGAGTGCTCCATAAAAGCTGCACAACTCAAATGACTGGTATATATTTAGCTATGAATTCACCTTCCAAAAACACAAACAAAACTCTAGACATGCAAGTTTTTCTTTACATGATTGAAGCATAGAATATAACAATTAATCACTTAAATATCACATTCAGAAGTCACGGAACTTCATGGAGGAGATAATATCTAAAGACAAAAACACTTACGTTTGGTCTTCCAGCAGGAGACATCGCTCCAATGGGTACAGCGAACCCTTGCCCCAGAGGACGAAGAGGAAGTGGGCCACCAAAGTCAATGGGGACAAGTGGTCTTCCAGGTCCCATAATGCCTGGTGCCATATTGGGTCGATTTAAACCAGTTGCACTCATGCCTCGGCCAACTGCAGATCAAGGGGAAGTTGGCAAGTCTCAGACACATATCAAAACAATCAGCAGCTACGGTGGGCTTACAGCTAACTCTATGAACAACTTTTAACACCAATGGTGAAATTCCCAGATATGCCTCCAGCCTTCTCAACACTTGGTAACTAACCATTTAATATGTAGAAGATTAACTTACCCCTGGCAATGTTTCCACGATCTCCCATTGGCCTCTCACTGCAGAAACACGGTGCAACAAAACATAAGTTCACCTCGCCCATCATTCAAGAGTTCTGCATGAATAGGAATTTTTAGATTTTGAGAAACGAAAATTAAGTTGCTAAAGATGAAGGGGACAACCAGGTGTGTATGATGCCTCCAATAAGTATCCTGAATACCCGACGATCCTTGGGCCAAGACATCCAAAAGATGTGAAATGAAGTAGACTAGTCATTACATGCCATTTACCTTCCTCGGCCTCCATATTGCCTGCTTGCTGCCAGTGCCAGCTCCTCCGCCTCTTTCCTTCCTTTCCTTCCTTTATCTTCTAGATGTCTCTCAGCAGCAAACCGGTCCTTTCTTCTTTTCCTCTCACGGCGCTCATTTTCATCTTCGTCATCCTCCCCGCCATTGCCCTCTGCTTCATGATCAGAACCCTCGGGCTGTTTCCCGCATTTCCAACGTCCACACGTGAGTGCTATAACCGAGCGGGGAATTCATCTTCTATCTATCATTCTCTGTGCTGCAGCATCCTGCAAACATCAAACTTCACCACCCCAGGACCCCACCCCCAAAAAGAACAGGGGAACTCTCTGACCAGAGGCTTGTGTCTAAGTCTAAATGCTCTCAGTATGTGAATGGCCCAAAATTCCTCTAGTTGTCTCAATTATTCACACGCATTGAAAGGAAGAAGGATACTTCCAAAAAGATCAACAAAGATCTGCATTACTAAACAGCATGCTTGTCATCCAGAGGAAGTAGAGATAAGGACCACGTGGGAGAGGAATTCATCTTCTATCTACGTTCTGTACTGCAGCATCCTGCAAACTTCAAACTTCACCACCCAGGACCCCACCCCAAAAAGAAGGGAAGAACTCTCTGACCAGATGCTTGTGTAAAATCTAGTGCTCCCAGAATGTGAAAACCCCAAATGTCTCTAGTGGCCTGGATTATCACATCAAAGAAAGAAGGGCGGAGGATACTGCCAAGAGATGCAAGAAGACCTACGTTACTAGACCACATGCTTGTAACGGAGAGTGACATCCGAATGAGGGGAAAGGGAGGGAAAGGGAGGGAGCCGGGGAGGACAAAGAAAAGGTGGAAGAGAGGAAAGGAGGGAAAGAATTGAGAAAAAAAAGTACATCGATCAGCACCATGGCAGCGTCGTCAAGCTCGCCATCCTCCAGGTCACCCAAGCACCCCACCCAAAAAGAAGGGCAGAACTCTCTGATCAGAGGTTTGTATGTACGTCTAAATGATCCCCGAGTGTAACTGCCCCCAATGCCTCTAGTGGAGAAGAACCCCAACCCAAAAGAAGGGAATTCTCTGTCCAGAGACTGTGTATACGTCTAAATACTGCCCCCAATGCCTCCAGTGGTGCAGCACATGCATAAAAGGAGTCCACCCCATAGAAAGGTAGAAATCTGTGACCAGAAGCCTTCATGTCTAAATCCTCCCAAAGTGCTCCCAAAGTGTGAATGCTCCAATGCCTCTACTGGGTATAGTTATCACATGCAGAGTAGGACCCCACCCGAGAGAAGGGCAGAACTCTCTGACCAGAAGCTTCCGTGTACGTCTACATGCTCCCAGAATGTGAATGTCCCAATGCATCTAGTGGTCTCGATTATTACATGCATAGAAAACGGGAGGATGATACTGCCAAAAGATCCACAAAGATCTACGTTAACAGACCGCATGCTTGTAACGAAGAGTGACATCCGCGGGGCAGCGGAGGGGGCGACAAAGAATTGAGGGAGAGAGGAAAGGGGAAAGAAAATGAGAGGGTACATCGGTCAGCACCATGGCAGCGTCGTCAAGTTCGCCATCCTCCAGGTCTGCCTTATGGTGCTTTCTTTGTCTAGCCTCTCCTACCCTTCCCCCCTCGCCCTGTCTAGGTGCTACAGATATCTGTGCAGGTTGAACAACGACTCCGTCATCTTTCTCATCTTTCTCCTCCTCAATTTCCCCACTCTCTGCTCCCTCCCTCTTTTGCGACTGCGACTGCGACACCGCCACCTCTACGGGTTTGCTTGTGTCAACATTGTCGTCCCCGACTTCTACCTCCCCTATATTACTTTCTGAACCAATGCGCTCATTCTCAAAACGATTGTGGTTGGGAGCATCATTCACTTCTGCTTCCACCTCCTCATCAGAATTGAATCCATAGTCTGACCCCTCAAAATCCACGAGTTCCTCATCCTTCACCTCGTACTCCCCATCGTCTACTTCAGCCATTTCAAAATCACAGGGCGAGAAATACTGGCAAACTACTGAACACGTAGGAATTCCTGCAGATTGGAGTGGGCTCTACTCATCAAACTGCTTGCCAGATGCTGGATCTCTCATCGTCAATCGTGCCAGAGACGGTCGCTAGGGTTTGAACGTTTGAAGCAAAGAGCAAAAAGTAACTGCAGCGACAGGGCTTCCACCACCTGCTATGGCTGTACCCGACCAAACGCCGGGCTGGGCCCCAATGTGAACACCTACAACCACCTTTTTGGCACTAGAGATGGTGACAGCTATTAACAGAGATGGCATGAATGGATGAAGCTCTTTGGAAATGGATGAATGGTTTGTGCATGCTGCACCGCGCTATCTACGAGGTGAGAGAGACGACTCCGGGTGTTGGTGGAAGGAATGTCTTCACAGATTGGCCCTTCTCATGGTGAGGAGGATTTCCATCATTCAGAACTGTTATCATTTCCCCTTTCCAATATCATTTCACCTGGTTCTTCATATTTCTTTCTTTTTTCTCTCCTTTCTCTCTTCTTCTTTCCTTCTGTGGACGCAGGAAAGTGTCATTTCATTTAAGTTATGATGCTGGAACTTTCTTATCGATGGTTCTTTCCCCTTGCTTTGCATTCACTAAAGCAGTGACTGTACGTGGTGCCAAATGCTAGGAAGTGTCTAAAGGATCTGAAGTTTCTCCTGTTTCAATATGGGATGATTGATGGACAGTCTGACAGAGACAAGATACCCAGCATGTCCACAGACAGTCATGCATAATTTGCAGCGAGGTATGTAATCCTGTCTGAATGTGTGATACAACAAAGTTCAGTCCACTGACACCTGACAGCCAGGAAGGTCATCTTTTTACCATCACGGCACCAAGATTATTAGAACTCTACAGGGTTATGTTGTGTCATCAGTGGGTGTAGCTACATCAAATAATTGCGGCACTCCAAATGGCGCAGGAGTCCTTGAACAATTGAAGCACAGAGTGGGCTGCTCCATTCAGAAGGCCTGGTATGTTGTTATCTGAGGAACAGCTCAAGCTCGCGTCGCATTGCCTGCGTTGCGAAAATTAATTCTGTTTACATGTAATATGAAAGAAAGAGACAGACAAGCGAGGGAAGAGCTAGGGACATGCGGCATTAAGCAACAAGAGTCGGTGCGAAACACTAGTAGCTTGGAAGAAAGAGGCCATCAACAAGAGAAACAGAAATTAAGAAGGGGTAACACCTCAACATGTTGTTTGTCGGCTTGATGTTTAGCTTCAAGAAGTTGCAACTCAGAGAGGGTATGGTGGCTCTTCTCTGTTAAGGGAGTGTGGGACCGATTTTCCAGCTGCTCTTCATGCACACAATCTTTCTTTTTTGGCTTTGGTATCGTAGCCGCAAACTCCAATGCCTGGTCGCAAGAAATACAATGCTACTATTAACTGCCATTGAACAGGCCAGCATCTATAATACACATAAGATTAGATTTTCGATGGGTGCAGTAGTGGAGACAGATCCCTGTCAGCACTGCCATCCATGTGAAGCCAATCGACCTGCCAATATGGACAGCCACACAATTGTGCCAGTGCCAACCTTCAACCACCATTGAGTAGCAGCAATCCAGCTCAGATGACTAGAAAAATCAAAGCCCAGCCTTGCACAAGGCAAATGTCCAGCGAAGAGCATTGATTGGCGGATCAGGCTAGACATGCTACAGAAGTCACAAGCTGCCAATAACTGCTAGCCCCGAAGCAAACTCGAGAATCATCTTTTATCCACACCACCCTTTGGGGCTGGGAAGAGGAGGACTCTCAAGAAGACTTTGTAAGCAGGATCAACAGAAACCCAGAAGGCATTAGACAACAAGAGAAATCACAACCTGCCCCGAGCAAAGGTGTTTCTCAATTGACTGTAAGCACTTGCCTAGTTTTTTAAGTACAGCCAGACAGGACCATAGACAGTCCAGTATTCTCCATTTACCAAGGTCACCAACTGGGTGTATGGGACAATTACCTTCGTACGCTTTGAAACAGCCATCTCCTTTGGCTTTCTGCTAACAAAAACCTAGCCACCCCAGATTCAAACAAGTCATCATTATACTTCCTAGTACAATTCACCTTGCCAGTCTGTCAATGTGTGCGCCAGTGGGCGCATTCACCCTTGAGGCCATGGACCCTGTGCATGGCAGAGAGAAAGAGGGGGAACAATGGGGAGGAGAGCAGAATAGGGACAACTAACATCAGTGGTGGGAATTACTTCTGAAAAGAAAGCTGGTTCTGGCATTCACTGAGAAGTTCAGAGAAGGATCTTGCTAATCTCAGCAGAATCAGTTTTCAGCAGCACTTCCTTTTGACAACTTGTATCCAAATTTCTCCACTGTTAGATAACATGTGCTATCACAAGTGTCAATCCAGTGTGACACTTAGGCAAGGACCTGTGAATTATTGCAATCTCGAACAAGGCGCCCAAACTCCTTCATTCGCTCCAGCTTTTCCCTCTGTGTAATCCACCGCCATCATCCCTATTACAGTCTTCACACTTTCAATGATACCACCTTTCCTCATAAAGCAGAGTCAGAAAGTAACCCTTGCTGACAAATATCTCTTGCTAATTTACCAGGATACCTATCTGATGTCACTCTCTGCGAGTATGAATTTGTTCTACGAGTTTCTTTCTTTGCCACATCTCATCTCTGTCATGAACACAACACACCACTGCCACTACACCCCACAACACAAATCTGGTTGTCCCATGATTGTCTTCAGTTGAGACTAAAGACATCAACTACTTTGAATGATGATAGAAGGAAAAAACAAAACTACCAAATTAATATACATGTAAGAGCAGAGAAACTCCAGACTCACATCTGCATGTCCATGTTATCAAATAAGATACTTCAATCATGCCAAAACTCCAAGCAGGGAGCTGTGAGCAACACTATAATCCACTGTGTTATTGAGCTCTGTATAATCTTGTCCTCCTGTTGCAGTGAGGTCACCCTGCAGAATCATCAATTTTAATATTCCTTAGGTTGTTTAGACGGATGTTCTCAAAGGCTGATAGATAGCTCAATAACGCAGTGGATTCAAACGTCATACTACACTGTAACATTGTATGTGAGACAGCTGGCATGGTTTCAGGACTTATGGTTTCCACCATTCACAAATCACATTCATCATGGTCTTGAAAGTTCAGCATCCAACGCAGCTAGGGGAGGTGTCCACAGCGACAATCTGGCAGTGATTGATGGGGTAAAGTTGGACTACTGTCAAACATGATGGTGCATCCAAGCAGCTTTACAGAACAATTCAGCAACCCAGTGCTTGTCGGTACTACTAATATATTTATATCAGCAACTAAGAGCTCTCCCCAACAATCCATCCCACCAGAGTCTTGCAGACAGTACAACTAGGTCTATGAACAATGAGTTAAGTCAAAAGACTAGAGCTACCTTCACAGTCAGGGCTCCATATTCCTTGGCAGCGCCAAGCTTCCCAAGTTGGACATAACCACCAGTCTGTTGCCTACGATAGTCTGTCAAGGTATACTGCTTAAAGAATCTCTGCAATATTCCAAGACATCTTTGTTACAGACAGGGAGGGTATCTCTTTGGCAGCTCAGCACCAAGAGCAGCCTGCTCCGACACAAACCAAGAAATTAACAAAACTGCCCTCACATCCAACTCATCAAATAACAGACAAACCAGCCAAGAAGCCCAACAAGAGGGTGAACAATAAGATTCTTAAAATGCGTCCATGTATATTCACAGATATGACAGCCTGGTGACAGCCAAAGTATCATCTTAAATGCGACGCAGTACTGTTATCTATCTGTTGTTCTGACAAAGCTTGTTGCAGCCTGGTTCCATGACAGTATGTTAAAGAGCAACATTGGACAGATAACTCTATGATGTATCAACTACAGTACAAACCTGTCGATTGGGGCTCCGGAAGGCCAGGCCAGCATCAGAGGATGGATCCTTGACTGGGGATGGGCCACTATAGTCAACAGTTTTCAGTTGCAAGCCCACCTTGGCCATCTCTTTTTCTCTCCGGGTTTCTTGCTGCCTTGCTCTCTCAACCGCTGTAGGATGTCCCCTTTTCTGGTCTCTGTGTTTCACATCAATTTTCCGTGGAGGAAAATTTTCGGAACCTTCTTTGAAATGAAAAAGACCCCCATTAAATTCTATCCTGCCTTGAGAATCATCAGCCAGACATGTATTAGTGGCATTCTCTTGTGCCTCACTTGCATTCAAACTTCCCCGCTCAGGTGCATAGAATGGATCGGTGAAACTGATGGACAGTTTACAGTTAGGCTTATTGCACTGAGGAGAAAGAGAAGCATCCTGACTGCTGCATGAACAATTATCCAAGGCTCTTCCAATGACACTCATACTGCGGGATAAGCTCACGTCAGGATAAGCTGTGGCATCAGTGCCATGAGTAGGCTGGTTCGTGATCTCATTGCCAGTGCATGTTGCTTCTGATGTTTCTGGGATCCATAGCTGCATGGCTTGGCCTCCTTCTGGCTTACATCTTGCGTGCAACAAACACATTTCTTGTTTCACATTCATTACCAATATCTTCATGAGTTCCTTTCATAGGGGAAAAACACAGGTAGCAAAGGGTAGTAAGCACTTTTAACTTTTCAGCATGCATCAGATCAACAGTTTGGGGTCTTGCTGGATGTGCAAAAGAGGGAAATTTTTTGTGCCCAAGCTACAAAGTGGGGCAAATACTTTGAAGGAGTGTGCCAAAATTTTCCCTACATTGTTTTCACTCGTCCAGTGGGCACTCATGGCAATCTGTGGATGTTTTTAAGTTTTGTTCTCTTCATTGTTCCTCTTGATTGAGAGAATGGAATGTTAGACAAGCACCTACCGTTTCTGAGTCAGAAAACCATACATCCGCTCCAGTAATGGCCCAACACCATCATGGGAGCTGCAGTTTATGATGGTATCAATCTCATCTTTCAAAACAACAAAAGCCCTTTTCTGCAGACGAGTTTCCATGATGAGGTATTCAGGTTTTACTCCAAGTTTACACACATCTGAGATACCTGACGGCCCCACTTGGGAAACTGTTTCCCACAGCCGATGCCAGTTAGTATGGTAGTTACTTCTGCTTTTCAAAACAATGTGGGAAGGCAAAAGTAGTTTGACACATTCCTCTATGAGTTAGATATAGTTTTGTTTCCGCCCTTCAGTGGACTGAATTGGAGAGTGTGCGTTGCAGGGTCACTGAAAATGCGTACGTGCATACCCATATGGCACACCACATAACCCTTTGCTCCATACATTGATCCCGCAACTTAGCTATGTTGGAGAAGAGGAGCGAGCTGGCTTTCCCTTTCATGCATTACAAGAGGAAAGTTCAAGACCTGCTGTTTGCAGCAAAATATTGATGCTCTCCTCTGCAGAATGCATGTCTACATGGAGTCCCCAGATTCTTTCTTTGGTCAAAAGTTTGAGATTAGCAGAGAGGTGTAAAATCCCGATCAGATTTGCAAAGGATGACAGAGGATGTACCTAGAGCCTGCCGTACCCTTGAGGCCATAGACACGGACAAGCAGAAAGGGTAACACGCATGAGAGTAAAGCAGAATCTGTACTACATTGTTAAGTGAAGAGGTTGCAAGAAAAGTATGTTGAAGGATGTATTGACTTGCAGTTGTGGGATGAGAGAGGGAGAGAGTGCCTGAAAGAACTTGTGAAGCTGAGCCCAGTTGTCTTTTTTTTTTTCTAACCGGGTTCCATAATCATATGAATGCATCTGTATGTCGTTTGGAAAATAACGTGAAAATATCTCCGCAACCAGAAATCCATTGGAAAAATCCCTGCCAGATCCATGCTCACATAACTACATATCCTTATAAGTATCGAGATATCTCCATACTTACTCCATGCCCACATAACTACCAGGAAAAGGACCCTTGTTCTGATAAGCAATTTCATCGTGATAAAACAATTTACATCTAGGTCAAACACTACAAATACAATCACAGTCTTACGACAGAAACATGGGGCCAATGAATACTCACACTATTTCTCTGACCATAGTCACGTCAGCTCCTTGTACACAACCCACTAGAATATCAGAAAGCATTTTGCAGACTCCCGGAAGATTTGAGGGAACAGTTTCTCTATGAAACACTGCCCGAAGCTTCAATGATTACGTCTTGAGTCTGCTTTTTGCAGTTAGCAATATCACGTCTCAAAAAGGAAGGAACTTGGGTGCTTATTTAATCCATTGGCAATGAATGACTTGCGCAACCATTTCCTTTGCAGCAGGTCTTTAAGGCTACTCAACATGCTCATGGCAAATGCATCTTCAAGAGACTTGCCTAGGTCTTGAATCATTGTACTCACAAAGCTCTTCTGGATGAGAGCTGACTAAAAGCTTTCCTCCCGGGGAATGACTGGTCTTGATCAGTCTTATCTTCAAACCGATGTTGAATATGTGCATGCAGGCTCAGAAGATACCAGCACAGGGTTCATAGAAGCAAGTCATCGTTGGCAGATGGGCATTTTCAATTCTTGTCTGTGCATTGATTGATAAACAATCCCTCGTGCGCTGCATGACTGGATCTTATAGAAGTAATTCGTGAAACGTGAAATCTCCAGGCCATGCAAGCATGAGAGACATGATAAACTTAGGCCAGAGAAAGAGAAAGACAGAAACGCAAGTACCTTTTGAGATTTTTTATGGGGAAGGAAAGGTTCAAGGCCACCAGCCAGCGTAAAACGTCTCGCCGCACGCCAGGCATGCCGCCCATTATACGCTGCACACCGCTCCCTGCATGTCCACAGATTCACCGAATCGGCATTGCTCTGCTACTGCAATGCAATACTAGAATGGCTCCAACATCCAGCACAAGACAGGGACGTCATCCACACCATCGCCTCACGATTGTGAATTCGGCGTGCAGATATGCACTGGCTGGAAGTTGCACGCTCCAGGCCTAGGACATGGTACATACTTGGCTTCTTCAATGCTGCACTCCACCACGCTTCTTCGAGGAAGGGAGACCTGGGGTGGGTCCGCCCCTCGGTCTTGCAGGCACCATCTCTCTCACTTGGATTACACTGTTAACTAACCAACTGAGCTGCGAGCTGGGATAATCCTGAACAAGCATCAGGCCACCCGTCTAATCATCATCCCTGCCAGAGCCTCATCCTCCCTTCCACTCCCACAGACACACAGACGGACAGACAGGTAACCACCCACCTCCACAACTCACCTGAGGCAGATATAACGGATGTTCATGGATGATGGTTGGAACAATGAACGGAATCTTCTAAAGACGAGCGGATCAAAACTAAACGGTCGATTGACCTGAATCCTAATCTGAATGGGAGTGGTGTGCACGGTTCAATTGACCTCTGTTCTTCCGAGTTTGTGCCAGCACTTTCTTATGTGGTCCTTTGCTCTGATGCATTCTGAGAGGTCTGATACAATGTCGGAGTAACTTATGCTGCAGAGATCTTGCAACATTTTATTGTTTTGGCAGTGTTGCTTTTGAGAGCAGTGCAATGCACATATCCTACTCTGATACCATTATCGTTTTGCCGTTTCTTTGACATGAGAGATGAAGAGGTTTGCATCGTCCTGCAATCTGAAGATGCCCTTTATCTGAGTCACCAATGCACGAAGTCAGGATGATGCTTTGAGGTCGAGTAAGTCTCTGCTGGTATGTGCTTCACATTTGCTTACTCACCGTATGTCGATTTGGAATATAGTACTTTGCTGTCATAGATTTGCAACGGAGTCCATTTCGGAGAGGATACAGAGCCAAAGATATGGACCATGTGAAGAAGGATAGAAAGTAAGTGGGATAAATCTTTAACCTTCAGGTTGTCATTGGCTTGTCTTGAGCAATGGTTAGCAGTGGGCACCCTACGGATTATCTTGAACACATCATAACATCTGGTCCATGTCTGCATAAGCCAGAGTTGCCTCCTAATGCTGCGTTCCAGTATGCCAACTCTTCAGAATACCCCATGCATGTGAGCTCAGCTGATCTTGGGCCTTGCATCCAGGCTTCCCACATATTTGTAACTTCAGAAATGTGGGGATGGATGCTGAATCTTCCCTCAATTGTCAATACAAGTCCGGGTTTGATATCTAGAGGTGGGAATTTGTTGTTTCAGCTGGCGGCAGATCAAAAAAGCTACTAGGCCCAGAAGAGCTTCACCCAGAAAGAGCTTCAAGGGTCCCATAAACATTTGAATACAGATAGTAGGTACGGGCAGGGTGAGAATGGGAGCTGCTAAAGCAGCTATAAGTAGCATACAGGTTTACTAATAGGCTAGCAATGCATCCCAATGTCCCATTCTCCTCCCTGTAGTGTTAGCTCTAGTTTTTAAGTCTGGGGTACTGCGATGGGTTTGTGGATAATCCGATTATAATTTCACCTGCATTCCTCCTTTAACAGAATTTTTATGCCTCCTTTAAGCCTCGGTCAATGAGAGGTCGTTCCATCATTAAAAGGATGAGTCAAGTAGGCTCTTTGTCTGACACCGTTTACTTTTAAATTGAATATAGATCACATACATCAGCATGAGAGACCCTCAGTTCGTGTGGATTTCCTTACTGCAAGGATGATGCTTGCTAGCCTTCACAAACTGGTGTTGAGAGAATCACTTATTTGCTAGTCTTGAATGTGAAAGAGAAGCTGGTTGTGGATTTGTAAGCCAATCCTACTTGAGGTCAGTATCAGAGGTCAATGACTGGAAAGTTCAGCAATTAGCTTCAGTTCTTTCAGGATAGTTTAGTATACCTGTCTGCAAGGAGACGTACCCAAAGTTAAAAATGGTGAGTGAATGTAATACTACCCATAATCTTCTTGCATGCTCTCTGGCTGTTCAGTTTTTCAGTATTGAAACTTTTGAGGTATTCTCTCAGATAAGGATTGTTGCGGGTGATGTGAGATTTTTCCAGTAGAAAATCCCAATTGTTTTCAACCCTTTTGGAGGGCAATTCACAGGACTATTCAACTACAAACTGTGTAGCCGTACTATCCCACTTTTTATTTGAACATTTGAAGGAGCTCTACCCCCACCAGTGGTCTCATGCGATTGCACTTGGGGCCATCAGGAAGTTGAATTGCAGAGCGCTGGTTCGATTACATCTCCAGCAACAACGGCCCACCAAACACTAAAATTAAATAGTGAGTGGGCCACAATAGAGGCTGCATTCTAAGGAGAAGAACTCTGAATGGTCAGTTTGGGAGTTCATGGTGCTCAATGTCCACATTGCACATGGTAACTTCCTGGTCAGCAAGAGCATTACCTATTGCACTGAGTTCAGGGGTTGTAGGCAAAACTGGTTGCAATTGCGGAGCCTCTACTGTGGTTTGCAGGGGGTGGTGCACCCCATGTGGGAACTGACATGCCAGTCCTCGTGAAGTGAAGGTGCCACTGCATGTGGCTATGGGGCTAACTTCTGGAATCTGCAAGTCCTTGCAAACTCTTGCAATGGCGAACTGCATCCAAGCAGACGAAAGTGACTGTATTACACAAGAGTGGTTAACAACCATACATTGATACAGCTCATGTCAAGTGTCAACTGGACTCGAGCTTTGTGAGTTAAGTTACTAGGCTTGTCTTTGAAACTATATAATTGCTGTTACTTGTTCATCTACCATGCTTAGCTCTTCATTGCAATTCTTGACCTGGTTCATGACCTGGTTCATGTAAGTATAAGTGGCAAACTCATGAGTAGTCAAACTAGCAGACTTTTGTACGCCCACTTGCATGAAGCTCTTTTCTTCTTATGGTTTTTGGACTGACAGGCATTGACCATCTTGTCTTAGTGTTCATATGGCTGTGGACACTGTCAAAGATAGAAGGGGCTACCTTCTCCCCATCAGGTTGTTGCACAGTGTATATTATTTCCGTTGGGTCAATCACCGAGGGCTTGGTGTCTGCACTGGAACCACTATTGGTATTCCCCTCATGAGGGGCCACCTGGCTAATGATCCGAGCTCTCATCGCTCGTGGTGAGAGCCCTATAATTTGTATGCCCTGCTCATGTACAATCAACAATGTGGTTATTGAACATGGCTGATGGGCTTCAACCTAGGAGCAAAAGTACTTCTGGATCAATGAGTGGCCAAGAGGGCTCATATGGCAAAGTTGAACAAGAATGAAGGAGCTGAGTAGGACAGAAAGGAAGAAATGAGTAAGACGAGAGAGAGGAGTAAGGAGACGAGTAAAGTAGGGAGGAGATACAGCACTCAAGGAAGGAGACAGCATACAAGAGGGCGCAAATGAGGGTCGTCGGCATCGGCAACTGGAGAAACTTGCGTGGTGGGCCAGTTGGCGATAATGTGGCCTTCGTCATCCGCCATGGGCATTCTGGAAACCTTGACTACCATAATGGCCA
The DNA here is from genome assembly GCA_030704615.1 of Takakia lepidozioides. Classification (NCBI taxonomy): domain Eukaryota; kingdom Viridiplantae; phylum Streptophyta; class Takakiopsida; order Takakiales; family Takakiaceae; genus Takakia; species Takakia lepidozioides. The sequence continues at coordinate 41,595,153 of CM060732.1, read as the reverse complement.
CAAATATCTGCAAGAGGACACGGTATCACAATCAGCTCTTATCCCTAGGTGGGTCAGAGCTCTGAATAAGAGGGATGCGGGAGTGCTTGTTCCTTAAGAACCCGTCCCACTAGGACAATGTCAATTTTGAGAAGGGGCTGCGATACTTCGACATGCTTAGAAGTTACTGTAATGGCCTGATTCCCGGAGGCTTCACTGCAGCAACACATCTTGTGATTAGAAAGGCCAACTGGCATCCTGCATTTTTCCAGCTGGGTTGACCGCACGGGCTCTTGACAATGCTACGACCTGTGATGACCTGAAGCCAGAACTACCTTCGATGGGGCTGCAGTACCCTTACCATCCGCTACATCGAAGACACTTAATCAGAGCTGATGCGGATGCTAAAAGGAAGCTGGAATAGCTGTAAAAGCAAGGAACAGAAATTTCTGTAGACCTCCAGCAATAAGACCAATGACAATGACGAACACTCTTGGTGATCGAAACGACACCCACCTGATAGGAGAGGAGGATACTGTACAAAACAAGAGGGGCAGCACAACTGTACTTGCGACACGGCTGCCGCTTTGCGTAGACCGCAAGAGACAGCAGGGACAAGAGGATTTGTGCGACGGAGTACTGCAAAATTTCCACAGAACAATGATTTTCTGAGTTAAACATCTTTGAGACCATGGGTCCCTGTCAGCAGAAATCACTCAGAGTCTCTTCACAAAGCTGCAGGGGAACTCAAATCTTCAGTAGAACTGGCAAAAGTGATACATTCCATGCAAGATTGGGTGATAGAGTGTGAAGTAACCCTAGACTTTTTCATGCACCCAGACTTTTTAGGCCTGCAATCTGCTTAGGTGTCTGATTCAATATTACTACGTACGCTATGGTACTGGTAGAGGGGATCCTGTTCTAGCCAGATCTTTAGAGTGACATGATCTAGTACTGGTCTCTATGCGCTCTTTAGTCCTTCACCTTTGCAGGGTTCAAAATGCTTACTCTAGATAGTATGAAATAGGATGGTCAGACGTTCAAATGGGGTTTCTCAAGGTACGCCATGAAGGAATATAAGACGAACACGATGGCCACGCCGAGCATAACTTGTAGTATGCGGCAGGACTACAGAAATGTATAAAGCTGTTACTGTGGTACTGATTTTGGATGCTCCTCATGAAAGAGCTGGGTGACAGAAACTGAGCTTTCAGATTAGATATATTGAGGTGGGCTGAGAAGATACCAGGGAAGGGATGTAGCCGCGGGAACAGATGAAAGCAACAAGTTCAACGGCTCGGTTGAGCATCATGGGATAGAGATGCCATGGAAAATAACTGGCTGTAAAAAGCTGGTAGCATAGCACCCCTACTATTTCTATCTGCATTACATCACAACACATAATATCTCAGTTCTTCCTGTTTCGAGTTAGAGGTGTATATAGACTCGGAGCTGAAATCAACATTATGCTTCCTTGTTTGATATTGCCAGCCCTTCAATGAACACCCAAATGCCTGTACAACCATTGTCGTCGGCTGTCCATGAGCACTCTGGCAGTTCGAGGCTATGCTTCCTACCCTGGTAAGCTACAACTCGGCGCTCTGATGAGTAATCTGCAGCCTATTCCCTCAAAGGTTGATGCATACTTCGATGAATTCACAGGGTTGATCGATATGTTTCACGAGCTATACGCTCTGGTGGAGGGGATTCCAACAATCAAAGCCCTGAAGGATATCCCCACATGTACTCTAGATCTGAGAATTTGAAAATTAATGTTCCCTCATCCCCTACTTTCCTCCCTCTCTCTCTCGGACGTCCCTATCACTCGGCTCCTTCCCCCTCTCAAGTGACATTTCTGCTTTCAAGTTCCAGGATAGAAACCCTTTGGACTTGGGTTATTACTTGTGACCCAACATACCAGATCAACTGAGACAAGAAAGGCCAAAAGCGCAACCACATATTTGTGAGTCAAAATAATTTGCTGGAAGTGTGTGGATTGTGGCTGCTGTGTAATTTGTCGCCGTCGCCATGTAAAGCGCCATGAGGTCGGCATGGCTCTGTCCTCTGATTCTTGTGCCTCTACGCCAGCGCCCTCTGGTGCTCGTGCCTCCAATCTGGCCTGGAGCCCAATTAGCCGCTGGATTACAGCTTGATCTATTTTGTGGATGTTGGAGCTTTCACTAGGCAGAGACACTCATCTTCATTGTTTGCTTCCCATCCAAACTCGGCAGTCCAAAAGTGCGAAAGACCAAAAGTCCACTTGGTCTGCTACTGTGCTGTAAGCTCTTCTCACCACTATGTCCAAGGGATGGGCAACGGACAATGTTAGGTCGAGCCACTAATCTAGCCAGAAGGGTGGCAGATCTTTCCGGAAAAATCTTGCTAGGCACTGGCAAACTTCCATCGTCATCTAGATATGTCCTAAAACATTAGCGGCGAAGATGTAGCTCTCAGTCGGAGGGATCAGTTCTTTACAAACGTGTGGCAAACATCAGGGCCCGCGCAGTGGTCTCAGACCTGTGCGAAACCGCGGTACCTCTGGATGATGATTCAATACTTGCCATGATCACATGTGTCTGTTCTTCACCCCTATAACAGTACAGGGAAAGGTTGAAATGTTTGCCAAAATTCCGATCGGCATATGGCCTATTCCATCCTTCCTTTAGCAGCTTCCAGTGCAGTGACTATCAAAGACATCATCTTTCCTTTTGGTGTTCAGATAGCTCAACAGAGGAAAGATTTGCGGGTTACATCAGGATAGGTGTAGCAGAGGTGGGGGGAAACCAAAGTCTAACTTCAGTATTTTCAGAGAGAAAATAAGCTTGGCCAGCAAGGAATTGACGAACGATCGGATCGCTTCTTGGGAGAGATATTCTGGGTTCCAAGTTGAGAGAGAGTGGAAAGGGGTGGAGGGAAGTGAAAGAGGTTGAGATATGGTGCGAATGGAAGGAGGCAGGGGGTGGCGTCAGTTGGCACGGAAGGAGAGGGTCAGATGACATGCCATAACTGCCACCCCACCCCCTCCCCTCCCCCTCCCCTTCTTCAGTTTACCCATCCGTAAGCACACAGCTTCCATCCATACTCAACACTTTCATCACTGTTCAAAGGGGGAACGGAAGAAACGAGGGCGAAGGATCTCTCGTCAATGGCATTCAGAATTGGCAGGCAAGACTCGGAGCAATTAATCCAACAATATGTGTGTGTCTGCTCCCACTATCCCAGGCTCTATGTTATGTATGAATGAGTAAACTGAAGAGAATGTCCAGTATTTTTTATCTGCTGTGACTCTTGAAGGGTGCGTCTCTTCCTTGTTCTGCAGAAGTTGCAAAGATCTATCCATGGCGGTTACATATTGTGATCAGGCGTTCGAGAGAGAGACGACCTCCCTGCCCGGGAAAATGTTCATCTCGGGGCAGGCGGACAATATATCGTTCAACATCAGCTTCAGATGCATCCATCTATCCACTTCCGTCTCAGCGTTTAGGGTTGAGAGAGAGAGAGAGAGAGAGAGAGAGAGATGGAAACTGTTCTCGTGCAAGTTTGATCGAATTGAATTGTACATTGAATTGAATGTTTGTGTAGTTGGGGATTTGCCAGAATCCCCAACGGTGTATACATTGCTGATCCCTGTCAACAACAGAAGTTGAGAGCTCCGAGCTGTGTATTGTGAGAATGGACGTGAGAGAGATGGTGGGTTTTATATTACAGTCTAGTGTGGGGAGTGAATGCAGGTCATGTAGGCGTCTTGGGTGTGCCCACCTTGATGTCTTTCAGTTTTTGGGTGACCTCAGCCATGGTGGGACGGCTGGTGGGCAGGTCGTCTGTGCAAGCAAGCGCCAGCGTCAGATACTGGAAGAGCTCATCTCGGTCACCAGTTTCAAGCACAACAGGGTCGTAAGCTTTCTCCTGCCGGCCACCTCTGACAATTATTCGAACCCATTCAACTAGATTGCCCCCCTCTAGCCCAGTGAAATCAGGTCCTGTGGGGCGCTTGCCAGATGCTAACTCTAGTAAAACCACACCGAAGCTATATACGTCCCCCTTGGTTGTAGCTCTCCATGTCTGACCATACTCTGGTGGCACATATCCAGGAGTCCCTGCAACGATGGTACTTACGTGCGTTTTCTGAGTATCCATGAGCCGAGCAAGCCCGAAGTCTGTCAAGAAAGAATCGAAGTTGTCATTCAGCAAGATGTTGCTGGCTTTCATGTCCCTGTGGATGATGAGGGGCACGCACTCATGGTGAAGAAAGCAAAGCCCCCGTGCAGTCCCAACCGCAATTCCTAACCGCGTAGACCAAGTGAGCTTGGCTGCCTTGGCAGGGGATTCATATAACCAATCGTCCAAGCTCCCATTCATCATGCACTCATACACCAACAATCTTTCCTGGTTTTTGAGGCAGTACCCCAGTAATGGCACCAAGGCGTCATGCTTAAGATGACCTAGCGTTTCCATCTCTGCCCGGAACTCACGTTCTCCCTGGGCTCCATCCTGAATGAGCCTCTTGATGGCAACGACAGTCCCATCTTCCAGCTTCGCTTTGTACACAACTCCGAATCCCCCATCCCCGATGATCCTTGCATCGCTAAAACCATCAGTTGCACTGAACAGGTCTGAATACGTAAGTGCCTTCAGGAACTGCGTCCCAAACGATGCAACAGGAGCGTGGAAGCTTTCTCTGTGTTCATAAGTCGGTCTCCCTAAGTTATCCGCGCCCCCCTGAACGAACAGCCTGGCATTCTTATGTGCCCGCCACTTTGAACGAAACCAAAGACCTAATGCTGCACAGAAGAGGCCTCCCAGAATTGCCAACATAGAGAGAGAAGTGATGTAAGCCACATCCGCGTGTGATCTTCCTGCGTGCTTGGTTGCCATGGGGGATCTCGTAGGCCAAGCATCAGGGCACACTGATGGTCCGTTCTTTGGAGTATATGCGGAGCTATTCATGACAGTCCCGTGGCTATTGAGCGTAAAGCAAAGATTGGTATCTCCTGTGTAGACGCTCATAGGGAAGGTGCCCGCGAACTGGCCGGTGGAAGGGACAGGCCCAGTCAGATTCTCGTTATATGAGACATTGAACTTAGAAAGGTACGTCAAATCGCTCAGGCTGGAGGGCAGTGAACCAGACAAATTGTTGAAAGACAAATCTAGACTTTCCAATTGAGGCAATTCTCCCAAGGATGCAGGGATTGACCCATTGAAGTGGTTGTGAGACGCGTTGAGATTGTAGAGATCCCGAAGATATCCTATTTCGGAGGGAATTGGACCAGACAAAAGATTGTCCGTGAGAACTATACATGCCAACTTAGACAATGACTGATTGAAGCTGGGCATCGATCCTGTGAGCTTGTTGTGGGAGAGCTGCCAGAAGCTGAATGATACGAATTCCCCTTTCAACATCCTTTGCCACCACATGTGGCACCATTGGCGTTCCCCAGTAGTAGCGGGCGGATAACCTGTGAACGGTGCATAGTCCCCTGGTACCCAACTTGATGCGATGGAGCACTCTCCCAAATCCGCTGGAAGCCATGGAAGTTTACTGTTAGAAGCGAACGTCTGGTTTGCATGTCGGGCAAGCGTAGCCATATTGGATGGGATCTCGCCTGTCAAACCATTGTTGCCAAGATTGAGCCATAATAAGCTGCTGCAGTTTGTCAACAGATGTGGAATCGAGTCAGTAAGTTGATTGTTCGCTAATTGCAACCACAACAGATCCTGAAGATTCCCAAACGCTGCAGGGATGCTGCCTGTGAGTTGATTGCATGAAAGGTCCAGTCCTTGGAGCCTTGAAAGCGACCCCAGCTCTGCTGGCACATTGCCGGAGAAGCTATTATTTGCAAGCCTTAGGAGCCGTAGTGATGTACAGTTTACGAAATCGACAGGGATGTCTCCACTCAAATTGTTGTCACTGGCATCCAGATGATACAAACTGGGTAACGTTGTGATCTCTCGTGGAAATCGGCCCGTGAATTTGTTGGATTGCATTGACAGATAGTTCAAGGCTCTCATCTGCCCAAACCAAGTTGGAACGATCCCAGAAAGGTTGTTATTACTCACATCGAGCAAATATAGACTCGAACACCCTGTGAGATTTTGGGGTAGGATTCCGGAGAAAGAGTTGCTTCCTAACGCCAAGCATTGAAGACTTCCCAATTGTCCCAGCTGCGCTGGAACGCTGCCGTCCAAGGCATTTCCTTGCAGATTCAATACCAGAAGCTTGCTGCAATTTCCTATCCCTGCTGGAATGCTCCCTGTCAGCCCATTATATGAAACATCCAGAGTTTGCAGCTTTTGACAATTCCCCGATACCAGAGTATCAAGTAGAGCTCCGCTAACCCAATTATTCTTCAGAACTAGCGTCTCCAAAGCCGGAAGCTGCCCAACTTCGATTGGTATCTCCCCTGTGATATTGTTGCTACTAAGATCGACAGTCTGCAACTTCTTGCAACTCCCGAGCTGCCTTGGCAATACCCCTGTAAGTGAATTGTTTGAGAGGTTGAAAGAGTTGAGGCTCCCACAGTTAGAAAAAATGTTCGCAGGGATGCCACCTCCAAATCTGTTTCTGGAGAGGTCCAGAACCTGCAGAAACCAGGCGATTAATTAGCTGGTGAAAGTTTAGATAATATTACGAGTCCTAAACTGGAAGTACTCATAAATTTTGTAAGCATTATAATGTACGTCAAATTAGATTGGGTGTGGTTGTGGCCTCGGGAATTCCGAGGATCATAGCAGTCCCGGTAACTGATTTCAATCAATTTTATGCGTGGAGGAGAATCGACCAGCGGCACCCTCGCGGCACCTGAAGAATTGCTGGTCAGAACTAAGTGTCCAGATCAATAACTCATTGGATCGGAAGTTCAAGCATGATCTCAACTGTAGGCTACCGAAAGAGCTTAAATCTAGATGGGACTGTTACAATTCATTATTAATCTCAAGTGAGACATCAAAAATCTTGAGTGGAACCTTACATAACATGCACGCAGATCATGCACTACTCAATTGTGTTCCATACCTGCAGGTTGGTGCAATTGCCGATGTCCTTGGGGATGCTTCCGTTTAACTGGTTGTCAAAAACTGAGAGAGATAAAAGAGCTGGGAGGTTCCCTAACCCATACGGCATCCCGCCTGTGAGGTTGAGTGAGGTGAGATTGAGGACCGTCACGCGGCTATCTCCCTGGTAGTTCTCACACTGAACTCCACTCCATTGACACGGGCCCGACGAACTCTCCACCCACGTTGCAAGGCTGACTGTGAAATTATTAAACGGATGAAGCTTACTTTTCCAAGCTATCAGAGTTGCTTGGTCGTCGCTCAAACCAACTGACAAATTTCCTGACGACGCAGACTGTAAGCCTGACGATGTCCACAAATAAATCACACACAATGAAATCGAGTGAGATTAGATTGATCACACGTGACTTAATCCATGTATATGTATGTACACAGAATCTCAAGAATTACTAGTGCTCGACATATCGACACATCCTGATCAATTTATGATTCAAATGTCACGTTGGGGGAACTCTGCAATCGACTGAGTTTAAAGTCAAGTCTTACAGTGGAAATCCATCCCAAATACTAGTCTGGCCCGGCCATTGCTGGAATGGCAGACCTGTAGTTTCTAGAGCAGAGATTTGAGCACAATGTACCTCGTCGAAAGTGGGCGGTTTTGGTACTTCCACTCTGGCCTGCAACTTGCTGTTTCCAGTCCGCGTGATTCAGAAGTGCTGCAGTGGACTGCGGTATCATACTCAGCACTACCCATGTGAAAACTACCCAAAAATTAAGCGTATTGCAGGTAAAGATCGCCGTCAGAGGGATAATCCCAATGTTTTGCTTTGTGTAGACTCCTCTCCGGTTCCTGCATCTGCAACCCCCAACAGCCATATGTCCTTGAAGCATCTCTCAGGTCTGCGCGTCCAGCACACCCAAGCCCGGCAGATATATGAACTTCGAAATATGTAGTCTCAGATGTGCGTCCGTCAATTCGGGTAAGATTCGCTCCCTCAATTTCTGTATGATTTCCAAACTGTGTCCCTTCGAATCGTCCTTAGATCTATCTGCAATTATCGCCGACGTCGTTATGTACATACACATGCTATTCATGATCGATCGTCACGTCTCTCATCTGCAATTAGACTCCTCAGCCCTGGCCTCCCTGCCCCCTCTCTGTGCTGACGGTGAGCGTACAAATCTCTCTCGCGCAAATCTCTCTCGCGCAAATCTCTCTACACCTCAGTTCTAGTTCGATCTCTTCTAACACAGCTGCATCAATGAACCTATACCGTTGAACTTCCTGTCAACCTCCGACCCCGAAGCTAACAATCTTTCGCGGCAACAGACAGCGATGGGGAATGAAAGAGGGAAGATATGCGCGAGGGCCAAGTCCGAGAAGAAGACGGGAGCCAGCGAAGACCAGAACTCTTCTCGCACCCGGCCGCCATAGCTTCCCGTCAATGCGTGCTCACGACTCACTCCGCCGGGGATCAAATCCCCCCACACTCGTGTTTTCTACTACAGAGAATATAAAATAGAAAGGACTTCATATTATCGAACGGATATTGGGATTTCGCGGAGACAAATCAGCGTGTGCCATTGACCCAGGAATACCGTATCCGGGCCCACGTGTCCCCAACACTAAAAAATAGCAAACGGATCCAAGTGCGAAATATGGATGATACTTGTTGTATCTCATCCATCAGGCTTTCCGTTCTCGATTAATCAATATCCAGAATATACAGGAGAATAAATTTAATGATATGCAAAACTGGGAAAAGGATCTCCGAGCCGTCGCTGAGGTGGCCAGATGGCGAGCGCGATGGCTGGGTATCGAATCCACGGGATCCGCGTGGCATCGGGGGGTGTTCCATTCTTGGTCTTTCCTTTGAAAATCTGGTTTCTCGATTTGGGGCGAGGGGGGGTAGCATGGGCGGCTGCCAGCGAGGCAAGTAGGACACACTTGCGATTCTTGACCCCGTGCGTTGGTCAAATTGTGGACTTTTGAGCAACTGCGTAGCTTCTGCGCAGTCGCTCACTTTGACCGCGTCCACCCTCTTACATAAAGCACTTTGCATTTTTTCTCTTTGTATTTATCGTGCCTTCAAAAACCATCGCTTGGCTGGTGCATTACACTTGGGTGTAATGCCCGCCGTACCTTTTTGTTGCAGGTGCTTTATGCAGTTTAATGCCCTGAGTGGAGGGCATTCCCGGATTTTCGGGCCTTCGCTCAGGCTACCGTCCTGGCCAGTGCCCTCAAATCCGAGAATGCCCTCCACTCAGGGCATTACACTATACATAAAGCACTTTGCATTTTCTCTTTGTATTTATTGTGCCGTCAAAAACCAGAATTCATGGCTTGGCCGGGCTGGGCATTACACTTCCTGTAATACACAGGGCAGCGAGGCTGGTGCATTACACTCGGGTGCCCGCAGTACCTTTTGTACTAGAGAACGGGCCGTGTTTGGCGGACTCTGCCTTGTAAGCAGTTTGGGCGAGTCCATCGGAGTACCTTTTTGTACTAGAGAACGGGCCATGTTTGGCGGACTCTACCCTGTAAGCAGCCTTTGGGCAGAGTCCACCAAACACGGCCCGTTGTCTAGTACAAAAACGTACTGCGGGCATTACACCCGAGTGTAATGCACCAGCGAGCACAGGGCAGAGTCGGCCAACGCGGCCCGTTCACTGGCGTTAAAAGCAGGTGTGGTGGATTCTCACCGTTACGCGGCGCAATATGATTGAGGTTCAATTATCCCATATCGATTGCCCAGATTCAGAGCCCCGGAGAGGATATAAACGGGGCGGGCCTCGGGAAGGTGGGTGGGTTGATAGCTGATGACATGGGCCTCGGTGGTAGATCTGCCGTCCTCTGTGCGTAATCGGCCATCCCTGCCGATTCTACCCTGGGTGGCCGATTCGGCCTGAGAATTAGGCCAAAAAAATGGCGGAATCTGCCACACCTGCTTCTAACGTACCTTTTTGTTGCACGTGCTTTATGCAGTGTAATGCCCTGAGTGGAGGGCATTCCCGGATTTGAGGGCACTGGCCCAAGGGCTATATGCCCTCCACTCAGGGCATTACACTAAAGCCCTATGATATTTTTTCCATAGGTTTATGGGGCGGGTTGTAGAGCAGAATTGGGGCTATTAGGGCGTCACACGTGAGCGCCCTCATGGGCGTGTGAGCTCCCCTTTGAGCAGTGTTTTTTTTTTCACTTTTCCAAAATCGCTGGCAGGGCGACATGTAGATTCTACCCAATGTGGTGAGAATAACGAGGTGACAGAGCTGGAAAAGAGGCTATATTACAGGTGTCATATTTTAACAGGCCCACGTAGGACAAATCTGGCTTCTGGTGTTTATCACTTGGCGCTTTCTGTCGATTTTCTTGATTTTTAATCCCAGAATTCCTTAGTAAAAGTAGCTGACCCATTTTTCCAGGTCAAAATCTGGCGATTATTTGCCAAAAAAACAACCACTGCCCGTGAGCGGGAGCTTACGCGTAAGATCCCTCTGACGCAGGGAAAAAAGTGTAAGGCTCATCCAGCCTTGGATCTACGGCATACACAGGTTCCGTCGGGCTTTATGCAGGGTGAGGCATTATCCCGCGGGGCTTCCAGCTAGGGAATTCCGAAAGGGCCTTGATGTGAAATGCATTGCAATTCACTTGATCCCCCCCTCTAAAAGTGCGCAATTCAATTGAACTACTAAAACTAGCTTGAAAACAACCCTAATTTGGCAATTCAATTGAATTGTAATCTGTAATTTTTAACTTATTTCTGTATATATTGTATATATATGTACATATTTAAATTATACATATACACATACAAAAGTATAAGCTAAAAATATATGTTGCCCGTCTATTTTTGCTGTCCGTCTATCAATCATTTGCCCGTGGTAAGGTTTGAGCCTGAGATAAGCCTAGGGGAGAGCGAGAGAGGGAGAGAGAGAGAGGAAGCCACTAAGCGCTTGTAAAAGCGGGATTGTCCCTCTTTGTGGATGTTGGTGCCAATATATGGCTATGTAAATATACCAAACATGATACCAATGTAAGAGTATCAACATGTAAGAGTTTGATATATTAAACTTTATATGGAACACACATCCCAACTTCAACATGATACCTTTGTAAGGGTATGGAAACAATATTATTTTGGATAATTCTCAAGATGAACATATTTGTTTTTTTTGTCCCGGGCCAAATTCTAGTGTTAGGGACTACATGATGATGCAAGGGAAGCCTTTCATCAATTGTCAGGTTTGATTTTGTCTGTTTCTTTCAGAGCTAGCCATGTTTCTTTTGCTACTGAATCACGAGAAGCTGCTGATCTCTCTCCCTCTCTGGCTCTCCCTTTCTCGCTGAGGCTGAGGCTGGCTTCACAACTCCACAATTTCCTCAAGGGCACAAGAAAGAGGGGCAGCAAGAATAGACGGGCAACATGTATTTTTAGCTTATACTCTTATATGTGTATAAGTATAATTGGAATATATACATATACATATATTATATATTATATACAGAAATAAGTTAAAAATTATAGATTACAATTCAATGGAATTGCCAATTCGCAATTTTTAGTTTTTTTTTTTTTTTATAACAGGGACGGAAATTTATTAAATGATTATTTAAGGGAAAAAAATTAAAACCCTTTGAATGCCCGTAGGCTGCCAATTCGCAATTCAATTGAATCATGTGCCGACAATTCAATTGAATTGCAAATTAGGGTTGTTTTCAAGCTAGTTTTAGCAGTTCAATTGAATTGCCCTTGCAATTCAATTGAATTGCGCACTTTTAGGGGGGTGATCAAGTGAATTGCCATGCATTTCACATCAAGGCCTTTTTGGAATTCCCTATCTATAATCCTCGGGCTCCGCCCTCGTATTACAGGGCCTCAGGTACTAGAAGCCCCTCCGGATAATGCCTCACCCTATATTTACTTGTTGTGTTGTTACTTGTTTGCGACTTCTCTCATGAAGGATAACCTGTTCAACCTGTTTTTGCAGCTACTACCTTCATGTAGTAAATCTAAAACTACCTGCATGGAGGTAGTTGTAAATTCTAGAAGGCAAAAGAATTCGCTCATAGTTCGTTGTTGGCTCCTATGCTAATGAGGTGGTGCCAGGGATTTAGAGCCCTTGTTTTGTCCCTTTTTACTTCTCTTTTCTTTTTCTTTCCTGTTTTCTCGGTAGGTTCAATTTTTTTTTTAAATGGAACAGGGGACAGAGGCGCCCGTGAAAGAACTTTATTTGGAATTATTGAGGGGAAAAAAAAAATTGAAGGGAAAAGGTGCAATTGATAAGTAACTTGAGAAGCAGCTTCGTCCAAACGAAAGGGCCAAGTCCGAGCCGAAAACGAAAAACACGGAACTCAGGAATAGAAACAAGACGAGGAAAGGAAGTGGAAAACAAATGCAGGAAAGAGAAACCAGTGTTGGTCGGATAAATGGTGATCCGGGTATTACGAGTGTTGTGCGGGTAAGGGTCCTGACCCTGGGTACGCGGGTTAGGATCCGGGTAACCCGGATGGGAACCCACAACGTAAATACCCGGACGCGCCTAGTGGATCCAAAAGCCCCTCTACCCGCTACCTGGGGCAGTGAAGCAGGTGGGGTACGGGTTTTACGTTTAATATTATATATACATATACATATTAAGGAATTTTGAGGCAGATTCTGCCATTTTAGAGGCAAACTAAGAAGCAAAACATCCAGTGCTGCTGGCGCATTATACTTTGGCATAATCGTAGGCTTGATTTTGTACAGCCCATTATGATGTCCAGCCACTCAGAAGCTGCAGAGCTGCTCAAAATGCTCTTAAAATTGTGGCCAGATTTTCTTTATTTATTTTTTAACAGAAAGGGACTGAGCCCAATAGATTACAGATTAGCAAAAATAACCGTCACGAGGCTGGCCCGCATGGCCCAATAAATATTTGACGCCTCCTGAGGAGGCATGGCCCAAGCTTAGAGTGGGGAGACTCCCCCCTGACCAGCGTTCAAGTTAAACCGAATGTGCAGGGAATGCATGTACATAGACTGAATAAGGTCATAGGGACCTATCATAGCATTCAAGTGAAACTTATCAGTCAACAGCATGGACAGACAAGAATTAAGACCAGAGGAAGTTATCCGGCTGATAGAGAAACCAGGATAGCCGCAAAAAGGAGCTTGATAATTTAAGATGCAAGGAAGCAGAAGAGGGTAGATCTCAGGGAAACAAGATTCCAAGGACCCAACGTGTAAACCAGTGTAGTACCCGTCCGGGTTTTGAAGGCGGGTACCCGGCGAGGTTTCCCGGAACTCTACCCGGACCCGTGCTATCACAAAAAACCCGGACCCTGACCCGGAACCGAACCCGCCCTGCTGGGTCCAGAACCCGTTAAACCCGCTACTATCCGCGGGCCAATGTAGGGAGTCAGGGTCCAGGTCTTAATTTGATATGGGGCATGGGGTCCACCTTAGAACTGGTAGGTTTTGTCATATGTGTGGAGGGGACCAGCAGCAATAGGCCACTGCAGCAGCCTGCCCCACCACGTTGTAGCCCAGTGGTAATGCCCACATACCACCTCAAAAGCAGTTGTGGGTTCAATCCACGGAGTATTATGACAAAGTTGTGCCCTATGGGACCATAATTTACACCTCCCAAAGGAGACGTCATATATTATTATTAGGCCAGATCCCACACATCCATGCTATAGTGATCTACCCTTGAGGCATATTACTATTCTTAACATGTTTAAAAATAGAAAAAGGAACTCAAAACTTCTATTTTAATTCATATTCATGGTATACATATTCATATTCATGGTATATTTTGAAGGAATGTCTCTTAAAATAAAATTCATTATTAGGATTTAAAGTTTTTTCCAGCCAAAAATAATTTTATCTCTAATTAATCTTGTTTTTCTAATTTATTTAATCAAGAAATTAGGACCCGGATCCGAACCCGTGATCCCGCTAATATTTCCCAACAACTACCCAGACCCTAACCTGAGTCCGTGTTGACAAACCCGGACCTGAACCCGGACCCGGATTTTCCAAATTTCAAAAACCCGGATCCGGATCCGGACTTGGCTCCGAAAAAAAAACCCTACCCGGACCCAGCGGGTTCCTTAAAAAGGCCGAACCCGCACAACACTGGTGTAAACTCAGTGTCCAGGAAGCCCAAGCGTCCCTCAAGCGTCTAGGAAGCCCAACAGGTAGGCCACTAAAATCTGAGCTGAGTCTTCAGCTTAAAGTCTATGGCGCTGCGGTGCCTCTAGTTGCAATCCCTTCTTCAGCCTCATGTGGGGGCCTGCCATTCCGAGGGGAGATATCATCCGCGAGAACTTTGCATTTACCCCAAGAGGAGTTGAAATCTTGGAGAAGTTGCCTTCTCCTCTATTGAGAAGCATTGGGAAGTCTAGCTGCACAAAGAGTCACCCACCCTTTCCTCCCCTCAATCATCATATCGAAATATATGTTAAAAGGTGTGATTTGATGCGAGGGGTTTCCCCTCATATTTCCAAGCATACCTAGATTTCCACAAATGCCACAATGTGGGGGCCCTCACGGCTGCCCAGACATACCAGTTTGATTTTGTAAAGGACCATTAAGGTCTGCAGCCGTTGATTGGCACAATGGCCACCGGATTGCCCATTCCATAATACATAAAATACAATGTGACACTTACCTATACTTGCGCCGCCTCTCTCCCCTCACTGGTTGAGCTTCTCGCAGATAATGCTCCTCCTCATCTCTTCTCTCTTGGTTTTTTGTTTGTTTAGGGTGTGGTTTGCGGTTTTCTTGCTGTAGTGATCTATGAGGCATATTATTTTTCTTACCAGTTTAAGAATTGAAATTGATGGGTAGATCTTAAATTATATTTTAATTCTTGTGTCATCGTGTATATAATTTGTGAAGGAGCCATATATATGTATGGTACATCTTGAAAGAACATGTCCTAAAATAAAATTTGTAGTTATGACTTAGTTTTTTTTCCAGTCAAATACTTTTTATTATTCTCAATTTTCTAATTTATTTAATCAATTACTTAAGACCCGGACCCGAACCCGTGTAACCCGCTAATATTTTCCAGCAACTATAACCCGACCCCGTGTTCAAATACCCGAACTCGAACCCGGACCCAGATTTTCCCAATTTCAAAACACGGATTGTGGAGCTCCAGATTCAATGGCGGTGCATATGCTCTCCTGTCAGTCCCTTGGATGAAAAGCACGGGGTTGTTGGACATTAATGATGACAGGAACTATCTTTGGTTATATGATTGTCCTACGTTAACAGTCACGAGATAAGCCAACCTGGAAACTGAGTTGGCTGATGTGAGGTCTTGTAATCTGCATGTCCAATAAGAGTCCGGCATCTGGATCTCTAGATTAGCCTCTCCCGATTATTTAAATGAAGAGATCATCAGGCTTAGGCATGATGTTTTTGGTGTTCAAACTGGTGCAGTGGATGTGTGAACGACACTAGATGAAACTGTGTTGATACTTTGCTGCGTGCAACGATTGGCTCAGATTGTATGTGTGCTCTGCAATAGATCCTCCCCTGTCAGTTGGCAAAGTTCTATAGCTTACAATTCCTTGTGCATGATTTAACCCGCAAAGGACGAGAGCATATCCTTGCGTCGGGGTTCTTGGTGGAGATGGGGGCATTTCAATCTAACGGCCTTGGTGTTCTGATAATGATAACCTAGGTTTAGTGTGGCTATGGTGGAAAGATGGCGGCGCAATCCACTAAGTTCAATCATTTGTCCCTCTTGGTGTATGTTGTTTCTGCTGATTTTGTGTGTCTTGTGTCTTCCTGCTTTGTGAATGAACACTGTGCAAACAGCGGCCATGGCTTCCAATTCGAATGATGCTACTTCGCTTGTGATTAACGACGATTCGTTTGAAGTTGTCTTCCTGAGTGTTGTGCATGACACTGCGTCCCCTGAAGTGCTAAGGCCTTACGAAGGAGAACCGCCAATGAGGGGAGACGCGGATATTCCACTTGATGTGCCCTCGGCTTACTGGATAGAGAAGTTTGAGCAGACGGCCGTTGATGAAGCTCGCAAGACCGTGAATTCTGAAGGAGAGAAACACGAGCAGCGTTTAAGATTGTTGAAGCTAAGTAGGGTGCGTTTGTTGGCAGACTGTTGTAGAAGCTGCATGCAAAAGAAATCGCTAAGTGCTTACCTCGGGAGGTCAGCCGTGAGCGACTTGGACAGGGCGAGCTGCTCATTTGGCCACAGATGGGAGTACCCAAGTTTGTTGTTACCCGATATTGCACCAACAACCTTGAGAGCTTTCTGCACCCAAAGGTTCCTAGTGGCTATATATATATATCGTTTTTGGGAGCTTGTTCAAGGTGGGAGTGCAGCTGCGCTGACAAACATATGCCCTGCCTGGACTACCGAACAGCCTGCTGATGATTTTTTGTGGGAACAATCCATCACTGGCGTCCCACAGCACTTGTTCCATCTCTCTGCTCGGGATATTGTGATTTTTCCTGGTAAAACCTTTGATCAAGAGAAGATTAGGCTCTGTCGAGTCCAAACTCCTATTGACAAGTATCCGTTGCACTCCCTGGTGGTCAAGGAGAAGGTAGTGCGCACGGTGACCCGCGTTGCATTTTGGCTGAAGGTGGCTCAGTCACTCTGGCATCTGCAGGGCGAAGCCGTGTATCTCAGTTATAATCATCGTTTCATTTCTTCCTACACAATCACGGATTGGGAGAAGTGCATGTTGCATCCCAGTGACAAGTGATTTTCTCTATGCCTCGATCTTCATTTGTGTTGTCCTAGTGGATGCTAACCAGGCGTCGTGCTAAACTGTTGGAGTCCGAGAATGCTAAGATGAGTGAATGGAAAGAAGGGATAGAGGAGATCTTTGGTGATGATTCAGTTCCTGGTCCTGAGACACAACCTGTTGCGACATCAAGAGGCATCAATTATCCGGACGGATTAGACTTACAAGATCTTTGTGATGCCATGAAAACTATCTCTGATTGTCCCGCTTTGTTGGAACTTTTGTTGAACAAACAAACTAATTCTACAGCAATTGCCAAGCTTCATGAGTCCAAACCTGTCAAACAGCCATACCCAGAGTTTAAGCTAGGTGAACATTTTGATAATTTTTTGAGGTTCTTTGAATTAAGCATGAAGATGAATGTTGTGCCAGCGGAATTTATTTCCAGCACGTTCAGGTTTTGTTTAAAGGGAGAGGCTAAGATTCTATTTGAAGCTAGTATCCAGGATATGGGAGAAATCTCCTGGAAGATGGCCAAGGAATTGGCTCATCAGCTGTTTCAAGAGATTAAACCCACACACTATGCCATTCCTGAAAGAAAGTTTTGCATAGGAGAAAGTGTGTGGAAGTACTATGCAGAAATCAGGACTTCAGTGTGCAAGGTAGTGCCAGTGGTGGCTGAAAGACCTTTGGCTACCAAGATTTCTTTCATCAAAGGGTTACCACCAGCTGAACAGGTGTTTTTGGAGAAGAGCTCATACAAAACGGACAAGGAGATGGTTCAGCTCATTGAGGAAAGAGCTCGCATCAAGGCAACAAAGAGGGGTTTAGCTCCTACCAAAAAGTCTCGGGTCATGTTGCATGATGTTGATACATGTACTGGTACTGATGGGGATGAGGGCTGCCTAGAGTTGTTGCCTGCTGTTGTGAGAAATGTGCATGATACTGTGAGGACAGAGCTGCAGGCTTTCAAAGCTGAAAGTCATTGGCGGACTTCTGATGATGGTGAAAGGAAGGCAGGTTATAGAGGTCGAACCAATACTGGTTCAGGCTATCAGGAACGAGCAGCCTGCCTGATTTGTAAGAGCACTGAGCACTGGACCAAGATTTGCCCCATGCAGCCAGACTTACCTGCCATCTATGAGCAGTGGAAACGTGATCAAAAGGGTAAGGGTGCTTTAAACGAGTGAGGTCATCTACTAAGGAAGGGCCAGGTGATCACAGGTGTAGACCTTCTAAACCCTCAGCTACTTTGTTTGTGTCCACCAATTTCAAGTTGCTCCATACTGAGGTGTTGACAACCAAGAATAGAGAGCGAATTCACCCTTTGATGACACAGTGTCATATTGGTCACTTATCTTTTCAATGTGTCATAGACACGGGCTGACAGTCTCTACCATTCCTTTGCATGTGGTTCAAATCCTGGGTTTAAAAATGTCTCCAGCCAAGGGTATTGAGGTCACCATAGCTGATGGCACCAGCTATGGGGAATGCTAGAGTGTGAGCCTAGCCACGCGAGCCCAGGAGCCTGTGAGCCCAAGAGCCTGACATGAGCCTAGTCCACGTGGCACGAGAATGATGGAAGATGTAGGGTGTATTTCCTCGTATGAGCACCCATTACCGCGGAAACATGGCAAACACGACAAATTGGCAAATACAGCAAACCCGGCAAACCCTAATCTTAATTCTTAGTGAACTGCCATGTTCGTGAAGGGAAACAGGCTGGGAATTAAGGTGACGTCATTACAACGGAAACACGGCAAACCAGGGAAACACTGCAAATCGTAACCTCAAACCCTAACCCTAACCCTTAGCGAACAGCCATGTTCGCGGAGGGAAACAAGGCTGGGAATTAAGGGGGTGTAAGGTCCATGAGAATTCAAAAAAATAAAAATAAAAATAAAAATATTTATTTATTTCCCGGCATTTGGATAGATGTCGTCGATGATCATCGTGAAATCAAGATCATGGGGGCCTTGGATCAGATCCTTCCTCTCTCAAAAGGTTGAGAATCAAAACTTGGATGGCTCCCTTCCTATCTGGTGACTCTATAATATTTCTACAGGAACACAAGCTAGACCAGACCAAAATCGACAACCTTTCAGACTATCTATGGCCTATAACAAACTCTCTTTGGAAACCAACCTCTTCAGGCACCAAAGGAGGGACGGCGATATTATTATCTCCTTCTTTACAACCCTTTCTCGCAACAGAAGATATATGGATACCTGGCAGACTGCAGTTCTGCGCAATAACCCTACCCAACGCAGCTGGCTCGATTGGGTTAGTGAACATTTACGCTCCAAACTCATCTGCAGAAAGGTCAGAATTCTGGAGACTTCTCAATGCAAGAATGAAAGATCAACTAAACATAGACAGCTGGATTGTAGCAGGTGATCTTAATATGGTTGAGGTTCAGGAGGATAGGCAAGGGGCTGGAACCTTCACCCCAAATTCAGAAGAGATGGACCAATGGTTCAACTGTGCTCAAACACATAGTCTCAAGGAGGCAACACCTATTTTTGGTCAAGCTTCCAATATCACCTTTACATGGTCCAACAATAGAACCCTCACCGACCTTAGCATGGCTCGTCTTGACAGAGCTTACCTTTCCCTCAATTTTGTTCAATTCTCTAAAAGAGCCCCGCTGGAACCCATTCCCTTGGGATTTGACCACGCACCAATCACCCTTTCTATCTCAATCCCTCATTCATGCCAACGAGGTAGAGGCCTCTACAAGCTAAACAATCTCCTCCTCAAATTACCCTCCTTCAAACAGGGTCTTTTGCAGGCTTGGTCTCAGGCTGGCAACCCAGACCTAAATCCAACTGAGCTTTTCCTGGCCAAGCTAAAAGCGGTCAATACAGAAAGCCAAAAAATGAGTCAGGAATTGGCACTCATCCGAAAGAGAAGGGTTAAGGCATTATCTAAATGCCTCAAAGTATGCCAATCTGCATTGGAATCCAGGCATTGCGATGAAGATACTTACAAAACTTATATCCAAGCCAGGAACAATCTAGACATTCACCATAAACTCCAGGAAAGAAAGTGGAAGTTACAGGCGGGGGTTAACTGGTCAACAAAAGGGGAAAAGATGACAAAATACTTCTTTGACAAGACCAGATTAAGAAGAGCTTCACAGACCATCTCTGAACTTGTGGCCTAGCCATCCGGAATCTCAAACACAGCACCAAAATCGATGGCAACCCATGCTGGGGACCATTTCCAACAACTTTTTCACAGTGACAGCATCTCCCTAGAACCTTCTGATGAACAGGCAACCTGCCTGATTCACACTCCCACCATGCTTTCTCCAGAATATGCCGCGCAACTTGAGGGAGACTTCTCTGACTTGGAACTAGAGGAAGCTCTATCTAAGATGCAGAACAACAAATCGCCTGGTATAGATGGCATTTCTGTTGAATTTTATAAAGCATTGTGGCTAGAGATTTTAGGGGACTTTACAGCCATGGCCAACCACCTGTTTCAGCAAGGTCAAATGCCACCTTCAATGGCTCAAGGGGTTATTACCTTGTTGTACAAAAAGGGGGACAGAACGAATATTTCGAATTATCGCCCTATAACCCTTCTGAATGTCACCTACAAAATCATTGCCAAGGCTCTCGCCCTTAGACTGCAACCTCTTCTTCCATTCATTATTCGGCCCAACCAGACAGGATTTATTAAAGGCCGGTATATTCTGGATAACCTCCTCCTTGCATCTGCCTGCCAGGATGGGGATCTGACTCAAATTGACCTTGCAGCTGCCACCTTCATCATCTTTCAAGGTCATAACATTAGTACAGAGATCAATGGAAGCCATGGCTTTAGACATCCAATCTAACCCCAAAAGTAGTTGTTCACCCATGGTTACAATCCCTGTGAGGGTGACAACTTTGCGACTGATTCTTACTGGTACACTAAGTAAACCAAGGGGTTCATAGTTGGTGGAGCGTAGCTACGGCGTGAGCCTAGCCGCGTGAGCCTAGGAGCTCGGCTCACGCTTTGTCCTCTAAGTGTGAGCCTAGGCTCACGTTTGCTAAGCGTGAGCCCAGGGTTTAGAGGAGGGAGAAGCAAGTCCTATAACCGAGGACAGGGTTTAGAGGGGGTTCTATTACCGTGGAAGCCAATATTTTGGAAGAGGTGAACACGGCAAAACTTCCAAACACGGCAAACACGGCAATATTGAGTCCCCTTTAGAAGCACGACGATCGACCCAATTCCCCCAGCCCTACTTCGTCAACCCCAAGCACTCCCACCCCCAAACACTTCATGCAGCTGGTCCCACCCTCCACCAGCCCCAAGCGCTCCACCTTGAAGACGAACCCCAAGCCGTGATCCTACCTGGCCCCACTCTCACCAAGCCCCAACCTTCTCTGGCCACTGTTCTTATAAGTATACTCCTGTAGCAGCCACACCCACTAGAGAGTTGTTTTTCAACCCACCGACAATAGTAGAACTATCTAGAAAGTAAAACTCTCTAGAAAGTCAACTAGTGAACTAGGGAAGATGACTATACCAACTCTGGCCCGCGAGTAGCGGGTTTAACGGGTTTTGGACCTAGCTGGCGCGTCCGGGTCTGGTTTAAAAATGAACCCGGGTCAGGGTCCGAGTTTTTGGTGATGGCACGGGTCCGGATCCGGATAGGTAACCCGGACCCTAATCAGGGTTTTTTTTAGGGATTTTGAAAAGGGGTAGGAGTGGCTATATATATTGGGTGTAGGCTAGTGCAAGTGGCCCACTCTACGTAATTTTCCTCGAATTGGTAGGCTACATGTATTTCCACCCTTGCCATATTTTGCAAATCAAATGGATGTTGATGAGCAATAGAAGGTGAAGTGCAGAAATAGTTGAAAACCGTAGGACGAATGGAACTCTTTCTATTCTATATGAAAACCATAGGTTAATTGGTACAAATGAGGTGTATAGTTCTCGCAAGACCGGCGATGAGCATCTCCTTGGGAAACGGAGGAGGCCCCACAATCCTGAACCCACTCCTCATCTGGCCCGTCAGATCATCTTGCATGGGGCCCGCCATGGCTACATTTGTGCTGCTCCCATGGGTCCACAGGCGAGGACCTGTTTGAGACCCCTAGTTTTTGGCGAAAACTGCCTTATTTGGACATTTTTTTCCCTTTGTTTCATTCGCCAACGGGATTTTCAGGCGGCCAAATGGCCAATAAAAAAAAACGCTAACCCTAACCCGCCGGGTACCCAGGGTGAAAATCCGGACCCGCACAACATTGTCGTCGATGATCATCTTGAAATCATTATCATGAAGAAATTGAGTGTGTTGACGCACTCAATTCTCCGCGGGGTGTGAACAGAACAAAACAAGTAAATTATTATTATTATTATTATTTTTCGCCTTCCCCACCCCCCCCCCAACCCGCCGGGTACCCAAGGTGAAAATCCGGACCCGCACAGCACCGTCGTCGATGTTGTCGATGATCATGAAGAAATTGAGTGTGTTGACGCACTCAGTTCTCCGCGGCGAGGGGGGTGGGCGACCGAAAAAAAAAAAAAAAAAAAAAAAAAAAAAAAAAAAAAAAAAAAGAGTATATATATATATTTCCTCCCCCCCCCCCCCCCCCCCCCCCCCCCCCCCTGCGGAGAACTGAGTGCGTCAACGCACTCAATTTCTTCATGATCTTTTTATTTTTATTTTTTATTTTTTATTTTTTTAAGGAACAGGGGGTTATATCCCTGATATATTTATTATCAATTATTTGATGGGGAAAAAATTTAAAACCCCTTTACACCATGAGGTATACCCACTGTGATCAGTGTAGTTCGAGCCAGCCTCTCTGAACAGAGATGAAGTCCAAGATACGAAAATAACTCCTATCTAACTCTACATTAAATGCAAAAAGAGCATAGATTGTTCCTACGAACTAAACAACCATTGAGCGGGCTAATCCAGAGGACCAAAAAACCGGGCACACTGCCCTACACCTGAAGCGAAGCTTAGGAGAGAGGAGTGTCCTGATGGACTTTCTAAGACTGTCTAGAATGGCAGGGGAGGAGTGGCAATGAGAGTAGATAGTTCTCTGATCTTCTCCATGATGGAGATTGCGATCTATCTGTAGTGCACTCTTATCGCCGACTGTGTCACAGCCGCTGCCTCAGTCTTGGAAGCCATCGAGGAGGGTTTCAGATGCTTCCAGTTGATGTCCCTTTCAAATTCGGGGGAAAGAGTGTAGCGGCGCACGGAAATCTCGCCAGGCTGCTGGGGGGAGAGTGTTCCAGTAGCATTGGTCCTGCACAAGGCTGCTGCATATGATCCCCTGTCTACCCCAGGTGTGCTGAAAGTTCCTGTGGATGGCCTCCGCGTTCCTGGCATCCCGCTGTATGACTGCACATATTTTGGCCCATGCCTTCCTAGCTTCAGTTTGTAAGTCAAGAAATATAGTAGCCAGGAGGGCAGATATGGAAGTGGTCTCTCCTAGAAAGGTATTCTTGCACCTTAGTTTCCATAGATGCCACAAGACCGATGCTCTTAAGGTTTCAAAAACAAGGCAGTTAATGGCTCTGTTTTTTGTGGTTGGATCATAGTTTAGGAGAATGATTGTGTCTGAAAGAGAGGAGGGGTTCCAGGTTTGATAGAAGGTTTTGATATGGGGCCAAATCCTTGCTGGGGCTTGGCAGGAGAGGAGGCAATGTTCTATCGATTCTGTCACTGCAGTAGAACAACAAGCACATAAAATTGAACCCTGAAACTGTAGCCATTCCCCAACTTTGAGAACCCTATTTACTAATTGCCATAGAAAGGATGCAATCTTTGAAGGGCGGGATTTAATCCAAACTGAACCCCAAATAGTCTTCCAGTTTTCATCATAGAAATTGTACAATCCCCATCTAGCTTCCCATTTCTTGTTCATAGGTTAAGACACAGATAATGCTTGGTATCCTTTCTTAGTTGTGTATGCAAAGAAGGGCTCTGGAGCATTGTTGAATTTCCAGGACCATTCATGGGGGTCAATGTCCATTTCTGCGAGTTCCCTAGAATCCAAACAAAGGTGTTAGAAAGAAGCCAGGATCTGGTTGTGGTTGTAAGGGGTGGTATAGGATCCATGGCTTTATCTGGGGCTGTCCAGCAGCATATCCTCACCGGCGTTAGAGTCATGAGATTGAAGTGAACTGGGTTTGGGTTTGTAAGTGTAAGCCTAAGAGAGAAGGTGTCAATAGAGAAGGTGTATACTGACATATCATTGTGACTGAGTTCATCTAGAAACAGAATGGTAAGCTTGTTTTGCAGAATGACTAAAGCCCATGAGTTGGGAGCTGGCTGCGGAGGGCCAAGTGCCAGAGTGGCCAGCCACTGTGGTGGGATAGTTTGAATGATATCATGGTAACCTTTTGATGCCCGGGACCTCCCCACAAAAAGGGCCAGCGCATCTTGAGAGATGAGACTATCTCCCGACCATATATTATGAACCTGTCTGACCCCGAGGCAGTCCCATTTGGACCATCTCATAGCCTGGTTTTTCTGAGGAGCAGTTAGAGGTATGTCATTGAGAAACAGATGTTGTCTTTTGATTTCATAGAAGTTGCTTGGCTGGGCTTTTGTAAGCAGTTTTCTGAGCCTTCCCCAGGCCGACCAGATGTTGGACCATAGAGTGGAACTGACTGATTTAAGGTTGAAGCCTTGAGTGATCCAGCGCAATGATGGGGTCCAAGGGGTGTTTTTGAGTGACGAGGAATTGGCAATGTGGTCATAGACCAAAAATTTCCAGCAACCTCCTTCTGGTCCAAGAAAGCGCGGAATCCATTTTCCAAGGAGGGCCACTATCTGTGGTTCAGGGTCCAACACCCCTAGCCCTCCTTTTTTTTTTGGTAAACAGATCTGTAACCAAGCTACCTGTGGTCTCTTGTTGTGGATGGAGCTTTCTGCTCCCCAAATGAAGTTTCGGAGGAGACGTCTGATAACTTGCATCTGTTTAGAGTTAGGGCGCCATGAGGAGACATAGTACCATAAACTAGCTGAATGAATCTAATTCACCACTAAGGCTCTACCAACGAGAGAGAGATGCTTTGACCCCCAGTAGGTCAATTTTTTCTTTAGTTTGGATAATGTAGAGGCAAAGATTTGCTGGTCTGTGAGGTTAATACCAAAGGTATATCCTAACAAGGTGGTTGTTTCGCCAGGCTGGAGCCAACAGAGACCCTGATCCACCCCCCAAGAGGGTGGTGAGCCCATAGTGGAAGCCGTTAGGTCACCAACGAGCATGCCTAAAGTTTTGTTCCAATTAATTTTGAATCCCGAGGCTTTGCAAAAGGTCTGGATGAAGAAGTAAGGAGAATCTTGACCCATTTACAAAAAGAATGAGGGAACCCAAATTTTAGCAAGGCTGCAAGCAAATAGGACCATTCCACCCGGTCGAAAGCCTTTTCAAAATCCAAGAGAAGAAGGGCAATGGCTTGATTGGTCCTTAGGGCATAGTCTGGAATTTCCTGGGACCAGACATCTTGCTTGCATGAAGGCTGTCTCATGTGAAGTCAGGCAACGGGCTGGAGACACATACAACTGGACTCGATTCTTTGGTTTCCAGAGTGGCCCCACGATGCTCTTACACCAGTGGCACATACCTGCTGCTGGCTGCAAGACTGGTGCTCCTATGCCTGTCAAGGGTGACACCCTTCTTCTTAGAGCCCCTGCTAATGTTCAATTACCTGCTATGTCTCAAGTCATTGTGTCTACAGGCCTTGCTTTCATCTGCTCGCAAGGCAAATACCTTGAGATTGAGGGTTGGAAACGCCTGTCATTGCAAAAACATTGCTTAGTTGCATCAGGGCTTTTAGAGGTCATGTTCGCATTCTAATTGCCAATCCAGAGCGTATGCCTGTCACCATTAAAAAGGGTCAAGTGCTGGCCGGGCTTATTGCTGTGCCCATCAGTGACATATCCTCGGTGGAGCCAGCTTTCCATCTACGAGATATTGGTCTGGAAGATGATCCTCTGGACGGTCTGATTGCTATGACCAGTTTGGCTGTAGGAAAGGGGGGGGGGGGGGTAGCGACGCCTACCCCCTTTGGTGCCTCTCCCGTGCGATGCCCCCGCCGCGACCCCATCTTGCGACGCCCAGTGCGTCGCAAAGCCCCCTTGAGACGGGCTTGCGATGGGCTTGTGACGCCCAGGGCGTCGCACCATACTGCCAAAATCCAGATTTTTGTGGATTTTGGCCAAGTCCTTGATGCGTCGCAATGGACAAAATCTAAAAAAAAACGTCGCTGCTGGATTGCGACGCACTGGGGGTCGGCCCCTGGTGTGACGCCCATGGCGTCGCAACAAGCACCCCGGGTTATAAAATAAAATAAAATAAAATCGAAAAAAAAAACGTCGCATTTTTTATACGACGCTCTGGGCGTTGCATTTGAGTTTTTATTTATATTTATTTATAAGTCATTTGTAGCGACGCCCTAAATCATGTTGAAGGGTTAGGTTTGACACTACGGGGCAAGTGTGTGTCCCGCCATTTTTGGAACCATGGGCAATCCCGCCTTTTTTTTAACTGTGTGGATCCCGCCATTTTTCAAAATTCAAAATTCCAAAAAACCTCCGAAGCGATGCGACGTAGATTTGCGATTTCCGCGGGGCCGAATAATTGCGATTAGCGACGCCAGGGGCGTCACTAGAGCGTCGTTAAACCCCCCCCCCCCAAATGGTGTGGTGTTCCAACATGCATTCACCTTTTTGCCTTGGTTGTCCCATCATTGACTGGGGTCAGAAAAATATTCATTCCACAGCTTCTCCTCGTCTCTGCTACCTATTTTTGGATACTTTCATGTTGTCACATTGGCAGTATCATGTCAAAGTCACTCCAAACTATCAAAGATTCACTCAACCAGCTAACTTGCAGAATTCAAGATGAAAATTTAAGGCCGACTCTGATAAGATAAGAGAGGAAAAAAGGGCGAAATGTGTTGAAGAAGGTGCCTTGAGTAGCAGTGCCTGATTTTATCAATTGTGCCGCTGCTGCTGTGGCTTCCAGTTGACCATCTACCCATGCAGGTTTCTTGTAGCTATCCTTCCACAGGGAATTATAGATAATCTGGAAATTCAAATCCGGCCCTCTTGGATGAATCTGGACCCACACTCTATCCCCGCTCCTTCAGCACGGCGTGATGTTCTTCCAGCAAACACCCTAACCCTACTTATTACAGTAGAGTCCAATTCTGAATTGCATCTGCTTTTCTGCAAGCCAATAGGCATGCACCGCTTTTCGTCTCCATTGTCCCACCATTGGTTGGGGTCGGAAAGGTGTTCATTCCAAAGCTTCTCTTCATCTCTGTTATCTGTTATCTGTTTTTGGGTACTTTCCTGCTGCCACATCGGCAGTAACTTGTCAAAATCACTCCAAACCAACACAGATCCACCCAACGAGCTAACTTACAGAATTCAATATGCAAATTCAGGGCTGAATCAGATGAGAGGGAAAAATAGGCTGAAATAGGTCGAAGAAGAAGGTGCCCTCACCACATTGTCCTTGACCTTGTGTCATGACCCATGGAGGATTTGACTGACCATGAACCCAAGAGGACCTCTTGTGTGTGCTGCTTGTGTCTGTAGTTAGGTAATGTCGGATGGTCTGACGTGAGAACCACAACGGTGTAGCTGAGCGGGCAACGACTGAAACACGGCCTGCTAAGACCAAGCTGACTCTCCCAAGAACCTTGTAAACTTCAGGAAGAATACGAAATCATGGTACTAACAGGAGCCAAGAGCCCACACTTGCAAGATGGACAAACTTCTTCGCATCATACATTAAGAAAAAGCCACACCTTGCGATTGCGGTTGTCCCACCATCGTGAAGGATCTTTAAAAAACTCTTGTAAACATTAGGAAGAATACGAAATCATGGTACTAACAGGAGCCAAAAGCCCACATTTGCAGGATGGACAAACTTCTTCACGTCGTACATTAAGCCACACCCTGCGATTGCGGTTGTCCCACCATCGTGAAGGATCTTTAAAAACCTCATGCCAGCTCTGCTCCGTGCTGCAAATTCAGGGCCGAGTTTGATGAGAGGGCAAAACAGGCTGAAATAGGTCGAAGAAGAAGGTGCCCTCACCACATTGTCCTCCACCTTGTGTCATGACCCATGGAGGATTTGACCGACCATCAACCCAAAATGACCTCTTGTGTGTGCTGTTTGTGTATGCAGTCAGGTAATGTCGGATTGGTCTCTGAGAAGTGAGAACCAAGGCGGAGAATGAAACATAGGAAAATATACAAATATGTCTATCCCTATATACTCTGTATTTATGAATATTTACATGTGTAATCTTGATTTATTTATGGGTCTTATCCAATCAAGGTACATTCAAAATAACATTTAAGTGGGGGAGGATTATCTGTTTCATGTAGGTACTATCTAGTGGAGGTATATTAGGATCTTACTCATTTTTGGCACCAATGCGTGGTCTCTCCCTTATAAGGAGGAGTCAATAAAGCTCTCAAATGGCTCCCTCCCCTTTTCTAAAAAAAAAAAAGCCCCCACAAATTTACGTTGGAATTGTTTTCCTTTATTCAAAAGTTTGAGTGAAATTCATATGTCAGTAAGAGGTCATATAAATTCCTCCTACAACTGTTCGTTCCCCTTTCCATTCAAGTTAAGATATTAATCACCTAGTTGTCGAAGTCCCTAAGAATATGAAGTGTGAGCCAAGCAGGGGGCCCTATGTACGGATGTCGGGCGCCCCGCGACCACCCGGCGGGTCCAGGTCTGCTCAGGTTGGGTCTGCTCAGGGTCTGTTGGCAGGTTGGGTCTGCTCAGGGTTTGCTAGCAGGTCGGGTCTGCTCGCGGGTCTGAATGGTTTGCTCGTCGCATGGCAGCCCGCCCGCGGGACTTAGGAATTTTTGGATGAAAACTCGCCCATCAAAAGGAGGGTCATTAATACACATGCAGCGCCAGCCGGAACCATTATTAATGCACATTTGGCACAGCCGGTCTACTCAGAGGTTGGGTATGCTCGCGGATCTGAATGGTCTGTTCGTCGCGCGGCAGCCCGCCCGCGGGATTCAAGAATTTTTGGGGAAAACTCGCCCATCAAAAAGAGAATCATTAATACACGTGCAACACCAGCCAAAACCATCATTAATTGAAATTTGGCACAACCATAGTTGATCCCACAACCTCGTAAATACCTCTCAATGCACCCAACCACCACACTACACGCTACTTGTTATTATTTTAACATTTTTTTTATGTCTTAACCTAGAAAACAGCCGCAATCAAACCCAATGCCACCTAGGGTCACCCTACCTCGCGGCAGAGCATACCTCGGGGCGTACCCACCCAAGTTGAGTCTCGCGGCAGACCATACCTGGCGGCAGACCCATTCTCGCGGCATATTCACCCTGGCCATGTCATGGGTCGTGGCGGGGCCACCCGGGAGCACCCCATGTCCGTGCATGGCCTGTTGCCTAGCTCACATGTGAGCCTTAAACTCCCAATTATTCAACAATGAGAAGCGCTGGAAATACATTAACTCCCCTTTTATTTCACTTTGCGTTCAAGTCCCTAGGATATGAACAAGATAAACTGGGTAACGCTGCTTAAATAACATCAGTCACATATCATCTAGTGCTTAGACAACCAGCATGTAGCCGAGTGGTAATGGGCACGTATCATGTTGGATTTGGTTGTGGGATCAAACAGTGGCTGGTGTGTCATGAAGGTGTCCACCTTTCAGCTGAAAGGCAGTAGCCCTTGTGGTGAAGACACCACACCATAAGTTACGTCTCTCTTGGGGAATCGTCATATATATATATATATTTCTAGTGCAAACAATTTCTGCACTGTCCTAGGGAACAAGATAAACTGGGTAGCACTGCTTAAATAACGTCACCCACACATCATCTAGTGCTTAGCTTTTTACTAGTAAGTGGAAACAATTTCTGCACTGCCTCATCTTCTTGACCTTGCGGTGCCCTCCTTTCTGTTTTGAGCAAGTTTCACTGACAGTTTCCCTGCAAAGCTAAATTACTAACTTGGTTGCAAAGAATGGCCGTCATTGAAAGGTCTATTTGGGATCATTTATCCGGACATTGTTCGTCAACCTGCAGCTTCTATTGCAGAGCCCCACACCGAAGCTGCATTCATTTTCTCGGCAATCAACGAGACTCAATCGAAGTACTATGGACCTTCGTCTACGATCCCACGATAGCCCGCATTCCGAACGCTTTGAACAAGATTTGAACAATCAAAATGTGCAGCGCATCTTTGATCAGTAGAATGTTACAGTAAGTGAACTAACATAACATATCCAGAAATGTAGAGGTCTACCAACAATCACGCAATTCACCACAGATGCAGGAACACGCAACGAGCAATATTGTAAGAGCCACTGAATGGGTCTTGATGCATCATCCCATCTGATAAGTGTTGGCATATTTTATTCGCTCAGAAGACCAATAGATCTCCAAGTTACGTCCTGCCTCAGCCATGGGAGCAACAACATGCCTGCTCGTTCAGAGAGTTTGATTCTCTACTCCTTGCACTGGCCTTGTTCCAAAGTGTTCCAACTAGTCCCGTCAAATATCCGCAAGTTGATTGCTCAACACGGCTCTAACTTGGGTAGAAAGTCGTGGAGGTCATATCATCTCTCACCCATCGTGCGACAATTTATTCACAACTCAGTATATTTAGCTTGTATAAATATGACTTAGGGTCACGATTCACCATGGTTTCTTCGAAGGGACTCTCACCGATGCGCTTTAGAAAAGTACGATCTTCAGATTTTCATCCTCGTTCATATATTGATAGCCACCAGAACGAGATGCCCCATTGATTGACGCTGCGCAGTTGTTTGTTAAAATATCCACATACCTGGCTACTGTGCTACAGGGTTGACAGGCCTCACTTCCACAAATCCCAACGGCGCAAGTACCATAGTTATAGATGGTGGTGCATTGGCTTCCGCCTTCATTTGCGTTACAGCAAGCCGTTAAACCAAGATTCTCTAGATAGCTAAATACTGGCGTGCAGTCTGTAACGAGTCCGCTAGCTTCAGAAGTCTGACAGATAGGCTCTGTTACCTGGGCATTTCCTCCTGATACAACCACCCCACCCACACACACCGCAGCGATGAAATTTCAGCTGTGAACGTGTTGTAGATAAGAAAGTTAGTGGGATGGGTATGTTCATCAGGACAGAACAACCTTGGACATTGAAATCGGGACCAAATCTTTGACTCTTTTTTGATGGTCGGAACAAGGAATCACTCAAACTTGTGCTATGTAATACAATATCGAATTAAGCTAGGTGCTTGCGCGAGAAAAAGGCAAGTCACATGTGACTCGTTCCAATAGGCCTGCGAGATGTATCCAAACCAACATCCAGTATGAGAAGGTAGAAGACACACCGGGACAAAGGACCTAGTTTATGCCAATCGACATCAGAGCAGCCATAACGAGACCTGCAAAAGCAGCGCCTTGAAAGAGGCTAGTGCTAGACTGCATCAGTATATAGTATCCAGTAGAAATATTGAATATGCGTCGAGAGAATTCAAACCAGTAGCCAGAAGAAGCAACAGAACGACGCCAAAGCTGATCAAAGCGACTCCGGGTAGCGCCATCATCGTTTTCATCAAGAACTTCGAATAAATGCACCTGCAAGAAAATGTAGGTATCAGCTCGAATATTGGAATGATGTATATCAGCTAGAATCTTAGCTGTACCTAGACAAGACCTCTGGACACTAACAGACGCTGTCGACCGGTATAGTCGCCATAATACTCACGAACCATTGCCCACATACCGTCTCAACGGAAAGAGACGCGAGAACTTAATTTGGTCTTGCGGGTAGAGCTAATAGTGCAAATACTACAAAGAGATTGAAGACTTGGATAGGACGTCTCACGTATATATAGCAATGCTTCTAGCCTTGCCTCATGCATGCCAGCCCACAGTCATACATCTGCATGCAAGAATTGACTCTGAGATGGATCCATGGCTTCTTATGTTAGAATATAAGATAGTATAAGTCAAGGATAGACACTCTGTGAATAGTCACACTAGGATAGTAAGGGTTGTTAGCAAATCCTTTCACATGAGGTAACTGAGAAGGGAGGGTGAAGCACACATATAGTGTGTTTTCTTGCACCATCTATAGGCATTATCACAGGATCATCATCATGAATCTCTGGTATGACAACACTTGATCCTCCAGCATACTTTTGTTCATGTAGTACCAACTGGGATTGACATTTCATCAAACAAAACATCTATGTAACTACACAATGTTTGATGTCAATCGATAGGCTTGGACTTGGTGTTGTATCCAAGGAAGATACGTTTTGGACTCTTGGATGTAGCTTGTGTCTTAGTTCCTTTGGAACATGATATAGCAAATGCTTGCAAGTACCTCAAATAGCCAATATCTGGCTTCACTGGGCACCATGCCTCAAGTGAAGTCATCTTATTTCAAGAACTCTTGTTCATATACGATTTAACACATCCACTGCAGTATGAGCACCCTCTGCCTAAAGCTTAGGGTCCATTTTTTCTTAAAACATCATACACCCTACACTCTCCACAATTGTTCTGTTATTCATTTCTACTACACCATTTTGCTCTGGATATTATGAACACATATAAGAGAGAAAACAGGATGCCCAAGGGCCACAACTCAAATGACATTGTTCCAATGTAATGGTTTGTGGTGTCTCACAGTAATTTGATCTGTCACCATAACATTGTCCTCTTCTTGTGTCAAGGGGTTCTCTCAAAAGAAAAACACACTTTAAAAACACATACAGACATGGTTGCAAAAGTCTCTCCTGTCGATCTAGGTTTGAAGCTCTTCAATCCATCGCTACTCAATTAAACTTCTTACACCGGTCTCTATTCTCTGTACATTAATAACATTTCCTGAGAGGAAATATTCATGGAGCAGCCCCAGGGCTTCCAAGCAGCTGGCCAAGAAATTACAGTGTGCAAGTTACTTGAGAGTCTGTATGGGCCAAAGCAAGCATCTGGAGCGTCCAAGACGAGTTCAACACATTTATGGTAAAATGTGGATTATAAGCAGGTTGTGCTGACTCATGCATTTACTATTGTCCCAATCCTCCAAAGCTTGTTACAACCATTTTTGATGAGCAGAAAAAAATGAAAGACATGGTTGACTACTTGAACCAAGATTTTGAGGTGACAACACACTTCACAATGCAACAGGCAATTGAGGATGAACTACACCACATTCTGAAGATTTTAGCCCATTCAAGAAAATATTAGGAAGATGCTGGATTCCGGAGTGATAAAACCTTGTGTTTCCCCCTGGGCTAGTTGCATTGTGCTTGTGGGCAAGAAAGACAGCACTACACGCTTTTGTGTGGACTTTCGAAGGTTGAATGCCATGACTAAAAAGGATGTCTATCCCCTGCCACGTATCAATGAAACCCTAGACCAACTTAATAGGGCAACTATCTTTTCTTCCCTTGATTTAGCCTCTGGGTTCTGGCAAGTTCCACTGATGGAGGACTCCAAAGAGAAGACTGCATTTACCTGCAGGTATGGCCTTGTCGTGCGCATACATATCGCTACACAACTACATCGCTGTCCAAACTACACCACACATATATGCACAATAAAGTAGTCTGTCACAATCGCCCCCCTAGCTGGTGGATAGGTCCCTCTAACTCCAGATAGCTACAAGATGTAATAGCCACAGCCGTACTAAGTCCTCCATCACTGTCCCTATTGTACTCAAACTCTATAGACCAAGAGGCCGGGTACAAGAGTAGCCCCATCGTTAGTCGTCGTCTTGCAATCTATGAACTTGAGCCAAGATCTCGTGTGTTCAAGGTCTCCTAGTAGCTTGGCCTTGCATTTCTTGTTAGCCTTCCATGGTTGTATCCACTCCCACTATCCAATGCAATGCGGACATAACCAATCCCCATCAGGAACCATCTCAAGAGGTGGAGTCAAACATCCCATACGTCAACCTCTAGAGCATCGATCACACACCAGCATGGTGGCTGCCCCTCTAGCAGACTCACACAACAAGCACCTCAAACTTGCAGGTATCACTGCCAGGTTTGGGTCAACCATTCCATCAACATTTGGAAGGTGACATGGCGCGCAATTACGCACATGGTCCTTCCAAATCATGCCATCCCGACCCTCCAAGATCAGGACTCCTGAGGGCAATACCTCTCGAACCCTCAAAATAGTACGTCCTGCAGTCACATCCAAGGTCGTAGGAGCAGTCTGCTGCAGATAGACATAGTCACCAGGGTTGAATCTCCGAACACCAGGACGATAGCCTCCACCACGTATGGTAGCATACCTCAACGTATCACGATGTTGTGCAATGGCAAGGTTCTCGAAAGCCATGGGCATGACTTTCTTGAACAGCTCTGCACGCTGATCACATGCACGTGCCCACACGTCCGGATCGTCAAGGTTAAGAATTGTAGCAGCTTCTCTACGAATGGATGTAGGCAAATCCGGCTCTCGGCCAAAGAGAATAAAGTATGGTGAGAAGGAGGCAAGTGATGCTTGCTTGCTGAACCTGTAGCCCATGGCTAACCAGGGTAACTGAAGGTCCCAATCTCCTAGGTGTCCCTTCTGCAAGCCATACTTGCGCAAACCCCTCTTTACTGTCTGAACAACTCTTTCTACCAAGCCATCGGCCTCAGGATGATCCCGAGAATTGGTGCGGTGGTCTATCAAGGCCTTGTCACACAAAGCCTGAAACTCCTCCAAGAACTCTCTCCCTTGGTCCGTGAGTACCTCAGCTGGAGCACCGAAGCGGCTAAGTACACAATCCAAGAATGCATACGCAGCTCTCTCACTAGCCTTATCAGGCAACGGAACCAACTCGATCCACTTGGAGAAGTGCTCCACCATCACCAAAACGTACTTGTTGTGACGCATGGTCAGTGGCAACGGCCCTGCGAAGTCAAGACTCCACCTGTAGCCCAATCCCATGATCGGAAGAGGGTGCAATTGTGGAGTAGGGGCGTTGAATGAAGCACGCACCCTGTCACACACCATGCACCTAGCCACAAATTGTTGCACGTCTGTGTGCATACCACGCCACCAATACTGCCCCTGCAGAAGACTATGAGTGCGTCGCACCCCAAAATGCCCCAACTCCTCATGGGCATGCCGCACTAACCGTGCCCGCTGTGTTGGGTGAGGCACAATCCTCACTCGATCATCCTCCCACACTCGGAGCAGGTGTGTCCCCTCCCACTTGAACCTCTTGGCTCGTTGTAGGATCCGATCCCTCTCCTTGGCAGTCACAATGGCTGCAGTGTCTCCAGTGCGGAGGTAGTCCAACACAACTGAATCCTCATGTATATCTTTGGCGTCACCTTGCTCATTGTTGGCCTCAGGGTCCTCAGACACTTGATCTACAGTCATCCTTGTTGCAGGTCCAACCTGGCCTTCCGCTGCCAAGATACACAGAAATGCAGATGCATGTCATCCGGGCACCATTTCCTCGTCCGTCTCACCATGCCACCGAGCTCCAGTGTCATCCTGCTGGCTCGTGCATGGATTGCGACTCAACCCATCTGCATTGCGATTGACCAAACCTGGTCGATGCACAACCTGAAAATCATATTCTTGAAGGGTGAGTGCCCACAGTGCAAGCTTCCCCGTAAGCTTGTTTGACTCCATCAACCACTTGAGTGGTTGGTGATCCGTGACAAGGGTGAAGAGATTGCCGTATAGATAGCACCTGAAGTGTGCCACGGCCCACACTGCAGCTAAGCATTCTCCCTCATATAAGCTATACTTAGACTCGGCAGCATTGTTCGAGCGGCTAGCATAAGCCACCATGAACTCTCTTCCCTCATCATCCACCTGTGTGAGCACCGCTCAAAGCCCCAGCATGCTTTAATCCGTATGTAGCTGAAAAAGACGCCCCCTGATAGGTCGTCTCAAGATGGGCGCTGAGGTCAACCTTGCCTTGAGCTCTTGAAAAGCTTGTTCTTGCTCATCTTCCCACTGCCACTCCTGGTCCACCTTGGTCAGTTTGGTTAGAGCCTTTGCAATGGCACTAAATCCCATAACAAACCGTCTATAATAGTTTGCTAACCCCATGAAAGCTCGAACTCGGCTCCCATCCGTGGGGCGTGGAATCTGTGCAATGGACTCTACCTTAGTCTGCTATACCCCCAATCCTCCAGGATATATCATGTGACCCAGACACTCAATCTGGTTGTGGAAAAACTTGCACTTTCCCGGATGTAACTTCAATCCGTGCGCCCTCAAGCGCTCAAATACCTCCTGAAGGTGTCTCTCATGCTCCTCCACCGTAGCAGTAAAGATGATGATATCATCTATATAGCACCAAGCAAACTCCACCCCTGCTAGAATCTTGTCCATGACTCTCTGAAACTCTGCCGGAGCGTTCTTAAGCCCAAATGGTAAGAACCGCCACTGGTAAAGGCAATCCTTCCCGTGCTCATTGATCCCCCAGAATGTCGTCTTCTGCTTATCCGCCTCCTTGATCGGCAACTGGTGATATCCGGATCGTAAATCCAAAGTGCTAAAGACCTTGGCATGCCCAATGGCATCAAAGATCTCATCTGGTGTCGGCATAGCATATCTATCGGACTTGGTCTGACGATTTACAGGCCGGTAATCACCGCACATACGTCTCTCCGTCCAATTGCCATAGACATCCTTCTTGGTTGGCATCACTGTGGCTGAAGCATACTCACCCCCAGATAGCTCCACCAAACCAGCCTCCCAAAGGTCCTGAGTTCTCATCTGAATCAAGGACCTCTCTATGTCACTGTATCTATAGGGTCTCCAAAAGATTGGTGTGTCAGTAGCCAATTCAATGCGAATCTCTTGACCCTTCAGTGCTCCTAAGTCCTTCAAACTGAAGGCAAAGCAGTTCCTGTAAGCCCTCAAGAACCGCTGTATACGTCGTCTCTCTCCTCCGGTGACTATAGGTCCAATATCAGGCTCCCAGTTGTCCTTCGTGACTGCAACCTTGAGTCCAGCAGGCTTAGAGGTAGAAGACGCATCTCGTGGCTGCTATGCTGCAACCTCTTGAGCAGTGACCACTGCCTCCTCTGTCAGTGACAATGTCTCATCCTGCCCCATCATCCCATCCTTGAGGACCTCCTCAACCCGAGAAAAATCCCCAACCTGATCCATCACCGCCGCCTTGGCTGCCAACTCCTTCTGAACCTCGAGCACCTCCCACGTGTGCCATGGATGCAGCCTGCACCTTGTGGTCCTCACCTGCTCGCCCCCACTCGCTGCCTGTACCGTCTCGGTAGGCAGAGAGACCATGAAGGGAAGTGTACTCCGTACTCTGCGCTGCCCAGCCATAGCCAAGCTGATAATCCAGGTCAAGCAATTGAGATCCATTGCTTGCCCCAACACCTGACGACGTGATGCCTCAGAAAGAGATGGCACCGCCGTGGTACCAGTGGTAAAACCCATTGCCTGCTCGCGCTTGTCAGCATTGGGCTCCATTAATTGTTGCAACTGGCTATCCCACAAGAGGCCAGGTCCACCATCCCGAAAAGCATGGGATCTTGGGAAGCTGAGCAGTGTAGGTAATGCTGCTCGTGGTTGACCCACCCTGTTGACCACTGCCAAAGGCGAACGGTCATCGTGTCTCACACGTTGAGACTGCCTCCCTGTGTCCAAAATGCTATCCACTGTGAGGTGTGTTGGCCGCTGCACCCCATCAAATGCACGCTTGAGCAGTGCGGGTGGCATCAAGTTAGTCCACCATAGCCGTGGACGATGAGCCCATGACCCCACTGCAGCTGCATCCAGCAACACTGCTGACCCAAGCCACGACTGGACTTGATACACACTGGCCATCACCCTGGCCCGAAAATCACCCATCAGTGGCACATTCTCCAAGATGTATGCTGGAGATACAGCTTGATGAAGCTACAAGTGGCGCAAAACCCGCACCATCTCCCAAAACAGACCCCGTCCTCAAGTCTCGCAATCCATTGCCATGCCCGGCTGATGAATGCCCTTGGCAGGGCCAACCTGCTCCAAATCCTGCGCCCCCAGCAACGAAATGTCTGCTGGCAAGGCTTGTTGGTATCCACGAACTGCAGACACTGGCAACAAATCACAGGGATGCCTCGGCGTGAGCCTGGTCACGTGAGCACGTGAGCGCAACTGCGCTCACGCCACGTCACCTTGCGCAAATGTCACGTCACGGGGCTCAGTCCACGTCATCACACGTGAAGGCCGCGTCACCACGCGCCCAGAAAGAAGTGGAGTGTATTCCCGCGGATTGGCACCCTTTACCGCGGAAACAAGTTGGACGACATAATAAAAGACATTGAATAAAGGATGGATGAATGTACAGTTGGATGATAAACAGATGGATGAGTGTGAAAAATGTATGTAGATGGATGAATGACGGATGGATAAGAGTAAAATGGATGAAGTATAATGGATGTTGAGCAATGACAAAAATTCATGACAGGAAGATGCATGACCAAATCTTTTGACGAATGCACAACGTATATGAAATGAGTGTGGAAGGTTTGTGGGGTGGATTAAAGAGTTTAGAGGATGAATGTACAATGGATGTTGTACAAAGGAAGCTTTCATGAATGGAGCACGCATGAATACAGTGTAGATGAATGCACAATGGATATGAGAAGAGTCAGGAAGGTTTGGAGATGGATTCATACATATAGCAATTTAAACGAAAGTTGATTCTGTGATTATTATTTGTTCAAAAGAACAAAACTACGGTGGAGGAAGGGGATTCAACGTTTTCCAGATAATATGAAAATGAATATTAAAAGAATACAGTTCAGTCTGACTCAGAGTCAGTACAATGTATCCCCTCTTCCTCTGCATCTAAGTCTAAGTATTTTAGAACACCGGATCCACGCTGGATACACCTACGGCTGGCCACTAAAAAGTCAGGGGATAGGGACTCGGTGTTGCGCGGCTTTTTCTCACCCATCCCTTCGCTATTCGAGGCGGAAACTCCAAGATAGAAGAGTTGGAAATCTCTAAGTACTCAGCCCGCGCAGAACAATCAGTCATGACCTACAGCTAGTGTATCATGGGGGTGTTTCCTATTTGTTTCCCTTTGGCATTCATGTTAGCTATCTTACCATTGATAATTAAGTATCAGTTTGCTTTATCAATCTATTGGATTCCATCAACTCATCCATTCATTCCACAGCTTCACTCAGATCTCTCTACACAGTGTGATTGTATCGTAAAAGTATCCGATTATGATTTATCAGGTATCAGGCCGAAGCCATTGTGTCTCTAATCTGCTCTACAATAT
This sequence comes from Takakia lepidozioides, assembly GCA_030704615.1. Lineage (NCBI taxonomy): Eukaryota > Viridiplantae > Streptophyta > Takakiopsida > Takakiales > Takakiaceae > Takakia > Takakia lepidozioides. The sequence goes on along the minus strand of CM060732.1, from coordinate 41,556,196 downwards.
CATTACAGCCTTGCATATATCAAGCATCTACTCATCATCTCTCTATCTTCACTTCCGTTCTTCATCTCTGCCCGATCCCCCTCCTCCCTGACCAAGAAGTCCTCCTCCGAATCATATGCCAAAATTCCCCGCTTCCCCTTTATCTTCCTACCCGTGGTTCTAAGTTCCCTCACTAACCGTCGTCTGTGAACTAACATGTTCCCTTCGTAGGTGTTGTTCCCCACAGTCGTCCCGTCTGCTCTCCGTTCCCTATGATCGTGACAGCTGTGTCAAGCTGTGACTGGCTGTGTATGAAACTGTGACGGGCTGTGACTTGTGTGACTGGCTGTGCAACTGTGTTTGGCTGTGTCGGGCTGTGACTGGCTGTGTGGGCTGTGTCGGTTGTGTCTGCTGTGACGACTGTGACGGGCTGTGTTGTCTGTGTCGGCTGTGACGACTATGACGGGCGTGTGGTGTGTCGGATGTGTGACGACTGTGATGACTGTGACGGCTGTGTCGGCTGTGACGACTGTGACGACTGTGACGGGCTGTGTTGGCTGTGTCGGCTTGTGACGACTGTAACGACTGTGTGACGGCTGTGTCGGCTGTGACGACTGTGACGGGCTGTGTGGCTGTGTCGGCTGTGTGACGAGTGACGGGCTGTGTAACCCCCCTCTACAGTGCGCTGCTGTCACCCCTAAGGCTCCTGTTTGTCTCAGTCTGTGCAAAAAATTAAGGGTACCCTACAGAATCCCGTATAAGTGTCTAAGTCCGACAGTCCTCTAACATTACCCCTTCCCCCTCAAAAAGTCGTGTCCTCACGGTTTACTGATTTCGACTAGCAAACCTTTGTGAGTGAGCACCTTTTTGACGTTGAAGAGTTTCGTGGGGGACTGTGTGTACGAGCCCGAGGTCTGTCTTTGGTTGACGGAGATGGTTGATCACTACCTGGATAAGTGAGGCCCTCTGGAGGCTGATATCGAGATAACCTTTCCGGCATAGATGAGACCCCCGTCGCTTCTTCTCTGCCATCTGAACTGCATAGTCTTCTCCCATGTCAAAAGAATTCGGTGAAGAAACAGTTGTATCAGAATCCTCATCGCCTCTCAGGTGTTTTAATTTTCAAACTTTTTGTGGATCATCTGGGGCATACAATGCTGTCCTACCATGTCTGGAAGTTTGTATTTTACAACTTGGTGTAACCGCTGAACAGCAAAATTGGTGTAGACACTAAGCTCCTGTCTGTCCAGGTGAGTGGGGGTTACCAATTACTGGTGCAGCGTGCAAGTATTTCCATGCCACATGTCCCTTATAGAAAATATCATCAATGCCGAATTTCTGTGTTGACAAATTGTTCCAGGCCGCTTGAAACCATGAACGAATTTGAGAATCCTTTTGCATCATAACTTTTGGGTCATATAGGTACATATGAGGTGGCACCGAAGGTAATACCCAATGATCTCCACTGGAATAACTCAGAAAGCGTGTTTGCATCTTTTGTTGCTCAATGTGGTAACGTACCAGAAAACACAGCAGCGTAGTATAACCCGCATCCCATGACAATACTTGCTACCTCCTTGGTCTTGGTATAAATGAGTCCATGTACAACCTGGAAAGCAATCAATTCCTCAACATGGTAACCTGCCTCGTGCCAGTATTGTGCAAAGTGATGATCTTCAATATGTCGATTGTTGGAAGGAAGAACTTTAGTCCTAGTTACCACTGGCAGCCAAATACGCATGATTTGTAGTAATGCGAATGACTGCGGAGACTAAATTCTTTCCAAGCCCAAATCCAAACATGATGGGAATTTGGTTGAAGGGCATAATCATAGCCCTACTGTACTCCCTTGCAGCTGGAGTTTTTAGGTGGGTAAAAGCAGCATTGCCCATTACCTCAGGCTGTGGTGTGGTGGCTGTGGTGTGGTTGTAGTAACCACAGGTTCAGCTCTGGTACAGTGACTTGTTGTGGTGGTGGTGGTACTGGCTCTTGTATCATTGCATCTCCTGCACCTCCTATGAAGACTGAAAAGCCAAAGTTCTGGCTTGTAAATAAGAAGCCATTAGCTGTTCCTGAGGGATATAGACTCTTTGTCGAGTGTTTGAAGGAGGTCCTCCACTTGAGTCTGCAGTCCGTCTACATCCTCTTGTAACTCTGCTTATCTATATTAGACATTGTCTATAGTAGTTGTGGCAATGTGTCTGCACCTGCCAGCCTGAGCTCATTCATCTCGCTTGGGTGAGCTTTCGTGGTGCTTTGCCCTCTACTAGCCCTTGTGCTAACCAGACCTGCAATAAGGCTGTTATCCACCAAGTTGCTTGTGGTTCCCCTGAGAGTTGCCTCCTCTCTTAGCTTGACACTTCTAATTGTTGTTGTAAAGCCTCCATGCGCTTCGCATGAGGTTCAACCAATTGCGCATAAGCAGCAAGTAGTAGATTATGGCTTCCTTCCAAGCCTTGTTATTGACCGCGATTTCATTTCTATTGGCCATGATGGTTTGTTGCAACTCCACGATGTGCTTCTCTTGATCAGCTTCAATCTGCATGTATTGCTTGAAAGTATCCTCATTGCGACAGAATTGTATTCTTCATATCGACAATGAGCTTTATTGCTCAACATTCTCTTCTTCTGCCTTCGTACATTTTCGCTTGACTGTTTATTTCTTTTGTAGATTGGTCAAGCATAGTTGTGAATGTAGCACATGTATTGCCATCCTGTCATGCACTGTCTGCAACTCCGTATGTAGTGCATTCACTCTTGCAACTTGCTTTCATGCTACACCTGCATTTGGGTAGCTGTTGCTTATGTGCTTCGTGCAACTGGTCTTGCGCCGAGGCCTGCCTCAATCAATTGTTCCTTGGCCATTGCAAAGCCGCTTCTGTATTTCCCAAGTCCTGCTACATCTTGAGAGTGACCTTCATCGACCTTGTTTGCACACTCAGTGGCTAGTCGAGCCTCAAACTCCTTCCTGAGTTCTCTCTCAAGGCTGTCAATTGGGTAATTGGAACATGGATTTGACATAAATCCCAAACAAATTAAGTGTCATGCTATTGGAACTCATCAGCATTGCCTGTGAGGGTCATCATGGTTAGGTTGCTGCTATTCCTCCTGATCCTCAACAGTGTGATGTCTCACGAACCACTCAGGCCATTGTCCCACCGGATTTTCTTCCTGAACCACTTCATCTATCACGGTGCTGAACAGTGTCATGACATTCCGCCTGTGGTACCTCCAACAAAGGTGTGTGTATATATGCACCTCAGGATTTTCCTTGGGCAAATGTTGCCACCTCTGGAATCTCTGTCTCCTGGACCAGACCAGAATATTCATAGAGAAGGTCCCCCTTCTCCATTTCTGCCACTATCTGTTCTGTAGTTGGAAATCTAACCCTTCTCTTTCCCAAAATTATTTCTGGTTGAGCTGCATGGACAACTTGTGACCTTGTGACAAGTCGATCAGCTGGCTGTGATGGTTGTGATACAGAAGTAACTTCCTCCTCCCTCTCTGAAGGTCCTGCTTCCAGTAATAGCATTTCTGTGTGCTGCTGTGCCCCTTCCTGGCCATGAGCTGGGGAAACATTATCATGCGGAATCCGTGAAGCAGTGGATCCGCCAATACAGTCTTTACCCGTCTCTGCCTCTTAGTCCGGGTTGCCCTGCTAGTCCACCCTCATGTGTGAAGAGCCTTCTTTCATTGCAGTGGTTTCTGGCTCAAACACTCCATTCCTTTCTTTCTGCGCATCAAGTATGCCAGAATCAAGGATTATTTGCGCAATGATTGTGCCAGAAACTATGATAGGAGACTTTGGGTAGTACCTTGTAATCTTTCATATACTCCACCAGTGCGTGTAAATAGTCCCGCCATTGTAACCTAGTCCCTTAAGGCTTTTCGAGTATTTGCCCTCC